>OX419185.1:1103364-2303364 GCA_948465475.1 Thalpophila matura | reverse complement strand
TTTGTTCTGCAGATTTTTTTCCTGTAAATCCACCATTATTTAATTTACGACATTCACCAAAGCAAAATGGTCGCCTGTTATTGACAAACTGCACCATATTTAAGTGTAATCCAATAAACATCCCCCCCCTCCCCCTAAAGTCACCGTAAGGTACAAAGCATGATGCATAAATTAAAGGCTAAAATAAAAATACTCGGGTTGAACTCTCCCGACTTTTTTCCCAGAGTCTGTATTAAAAAAGAACCTATTGTTTTTATCAGAATAAAAATCTTATCGCACCCATTGTATTGTACTTTTATAATTAATATTATCTCAAGATTTCTTGCTTTTACTGCTTTGTGGTCATTAATTTAATAATTCATTAATTATCCGACTGCCAAGGAAGGGAAAAGAAGATGACATTGCAGTCGGGACCCACTCTTTCCGGGCAATTAAATAGTCCTATAATGGGCCCCGACTCCCGCGACTGCAATTTCGTCTTGTTTATTATTATTTTAAGTGGTTTTAACAAGAGGCAGTGCAAGCCGCAGTCGGGTTTTTGAAATGTTTAATTTAGTATTCTATTTATTGTTATAATTATGTAGCTAATTATTATTAATTAAATATTATATTATAAATATTAATTATATTAGCTAATTATGTAGCTATGTATTAATAATTGTGTGGAAAGGGGACGTATGCAGAAACTCCTGTTGTCTCTTTCTTTTTGTTAAGTAGTCTGAATTTAATCGGTAGCGAGATTAATCTAATTAACCCTTGGATCCTATGGGCCGTTAATTTCAAGGTCGCGGGTTTGAATCCCGCCTCGGTAAACATTAATGTGTATCTGATTAGCTGCCTAATTGCTTAACACTCTGGCTAAAGGAAAATTTACTTCTTCAAAATTGAAATAAATCTACTGCGTATTCACACGGCAATAATGGCTGCGTACAGAGCCCTCTATGAAAGCCCACCGAAAACAAAGAATAATGGTGTACAAAACGCCAAGAACTACCGGGCATTACGCTTTAATTCATTAATTTTACGACTGAAATGACAATCCAAACCCATCCGTAATACTAACCAAATAAAGTATAATTTCAAATAAATAAACGCTAACTAACTTTGCGCAAGCTAACTTCAGTGTTCCTAAAGGGGTTGTCATAGAAACTGTGAAGTTCTGCGCGCGCATCACCTACACATACACGTCTACGCACACATAAATAAATTTCCCCTAACGTGGGAAAGAGATGGCGCTATGGTACAGCGAGTAACAAAAGTGTTGAATTAAAACAAATTGTTAGGTGTTGTATTAATTAGGTTAGATGGTGGAAATTTAAATGGGAATGAAAGTTAATTTAATTATTTGAAAATAAATGAAAACCAAAATAATTATTATCTTCGTCGCCGTCAAGTCGGCTGAAGATGGCTAAAACTAGCTATCGCTGTAAGGCTTTTCTCTGTAGTAAAGTGATTTTATCAACTTTTAACCTGATATACCTACCTACGTACTATTTTCATTGATGTATTTTTAAATTATTTATGCATACCTAGTTATTTGTACATATACAGGGTGGCGATTAGGTTATCACATTAAATGAAACCATGTATCCTAAATGGCGTTCTTAGTACATACACAATAAAAAAAATTGCCGGTTGCCGCTTTTACAAGTCAGTAAATGTACCAGTAATAGAACAACTGTTAATACAAGTTGGTACATTTACTGACCTGTAAAAGCGGCAACCGGCATTTTTTTTTTATTGTGTATGTACAAAGAACGCCATTTAGGATACATGGTTTATTTAATGTGATAATCTAATCGCCACCCTGTATACAATTGTACATTATGTTTAATTACTCTCACTTTATTAAATATCGTAATTATTGTTACATTTTAATAACAATTTAGTCTAATTATAATTTTTATGTGAAACAACCATTATACACCGTGTAATTGACAGGTTGGCAAAAACTGAAACTGTAGCTTCATGACCATGATTATGACTGAAAAACGTTGGAATTTTCTTCAGGAAAATTGTCGAATTTTCCGACCGTTTTTCAACTAGATTTGTGTTCTATTCATTTGTTACAACAAAATCCAGCCCTAAAAACACAATTTTAGTGAAAAAAAGCAAAACACTTAAATTCGGCAATGTAATCGTAAAAGAAAATTCATACAACCCGCGCGGAATCAGCTGTTAGCTGTAAAAGTTTACTGGCCTCCGTAGTACCTACATCATTTCTGGGAAAATATTTCACTATCAAAATATTAACAATGTCTGTCACCAGTCTGAATTCATACTTTTCGTTTTTGCCAACCTGTCAATTACACGCTGTATTTTTTATCCAATACCTAGATTTAAACAAAAAAAAATGTTATAAATATTACTAATTATGAATATATCTATAATTATCTATCTATACTATTATAAAATTGTAAAAAAGCCGTGTCTGTACATTGAAGATATTCCAGAAAAAAATGTCGGGATAGGGTACTGGGACGTAACCATGCCCGAAAATATTCTTTTTGGAATTTTTGTCTGTTTGTCTGTTTGTCTGTTTGTCTGTCTGTGCGCGCATCACGCAAAAAGTACTGAACGGATTTTGATATGGTTTTCAAAGTTCGATAGCTTGGGGTCCAACTTAAAATCTATGCCACGTTTCATCTAATTCCGGTGGGATAAACCAGAGGTATAGCTTGACCTCTTGGTAGTACTAGCCACCCTACACTACGGAGGTCATTTAAACTGGTCATTTCATTGTAGTCCAAGCGGACGGAGTCGCGGGCAAAAGTCTAGTTATGAATATATGTGTAAATACATTATATGAATATGTCATTGTTGTTTAAAAAATAGTTATTTTTGAAAGAACAATAACATATTATTGTGATTATAGCATTGTTCATGATAATTCATGAATAATAAAAATTCGAAATAAATAAACCGCTCAATTTACCGTAAACAAATTACGATATTTAATTCTTACTGTGACCAATCTTGGCACGACTGTACACGAGTCGTCCCTCACTTACACAGACACAGTATACACTAACTATGTGTGCGTGTTTTACACCACAGATTCTGCGCGATGGACCCTAGTATTCTTGCAGCCATGGACAAAGAAGCACTCAAAAAGCAGATTGAAAACATGAAGTACCAAGCGTCTATGGAACGCTGGCCGCTTTCAAAAAGCATTGCTGCGTGAGTAATTCTTTATTTAAAAATATTAGTTTAGTGAGTGATGCCATGATGTGTAGTGCAAGGGAGCGGGAGTCGCCCTGTGTGTGTGCAAGGGATAATAGTGCTTTTAACGACGGTTCAAAGGTATAAAATTGCGTGGAGGGCGTGCAACGATTAAGGGATTATGTATGCTGTTTTTTTATTTAATCGATGTGATTAGATTCCCTGTATTTTTCATATATTTTTCGTGTAATTTGCGCGTTGTTATTTTTCCGTCAATTCGTCTATGTTGCAATTAAAATATCGCCATTGTACAATGATCCATTTGTGTCAATTAAAATGTGTCATATTCGTCCTATTTTAGTTCATTTCTGTAGTGCTAAATGTTTCATCATAATAATCTGGGTTGGGTTCAACGCCTGCTTGAGTTCTACTAATTTCAATTGTAGGGATAGCATTAATCGATTTAACCTCACATGCCTAAAGTTACATGCTTGGAAATACTCTATTGCTACCAACAGTTTAACCAAAACTTCTGTCTGACACGAAACAAAATACTGAATCGATCCGAAGTATTCTACTTACAAATTCTCTATGACCAACATTATAATGAAAGTGCTATTTTGTACCTTGTAATTGAAATAATGTGGTACATTTTTGACTGTCCGAGTTGTACCCTAACACAACTGTCAAAGAATTTCCACGACAGGTGAAATGACGTCAGTTAGGGAGCCATCCGAGCCATTTGGTACCAACATTATAGCTTCTGTTTTAATTAATAACACTCTACGGGTCGTGTGTTATAGTACACTAATGTGTGATTATATTTTTTTTCTTTATACCTACGTATCTACGTAATAATTTTAAAAGAAGCAGCTCTGGCATCAGAAAACCCTGCTGAAATCATTGTTATGACTCCCTTCAACTCCCTTGTCGCCTCTGTTTACATTTTCTAAATTTGTTTCCAAAATTCTGCGAAATCTTCCTTATTCAGATCATTAATACTTGTGGAAGATTTAAACTTACAAAAGACATAGTGTAAGGTAAAAGGTATAAAGATATTTGGGGAATAATTTGTCAATGATGGTGACAATTTCATCAACTTTATTGTAAACAAGAACCTGACAATAGAATCAGTAATCAGTATCTTAATGGTTACTACAGTTGTAGAAAAAAATATTTTTGTACCAAAGCAGAGTGCGAAATAATTATGTTATCTATAAAATATTATCTTTTTTATCTCCAATCTCTTCATTATTAAAGATGTTTAGCTCATCTTCTCTTTTTTTAATACTTGTTAGTTTAGACAGCACTTCGATATTTTTCGTAATTATGCTTTAATTTTAATCGCCATAGTTACCCATTCAGCCTGTAGGTTTGGTATCTCTGTATGATACCATCAAAATTATATCTTTTTATTGAATACGTTACTATTGGAAAACGTTTATTATGAATAGGTACATTTTATAAAGGATGTACTGTATAATTATGTAGAGGCAGTAATTATTGGTGTGTAACAATATTTCATATCAACATACTTAATAATATTTCCTTATTACACCGTGACTCGTAACTAACGATAATATTGTATGGGTTTTGAATTAAATAACAATGTGAAACTGACTCTACCTTTATCGAAATCGTATTGAATTTTCTAAAATTACGGTTACAGATATTGTAGTTTACCTAATACGCATCTAACTTATTTTGTCTCTATCATTACCTTAATCCTAATCTATCAACAAAAAACATATCAAAACATGTTGTAGGTATTGCAAAATTAAAATCTTCGTCAAGATCTGTCTGACCAGAGAGAGGGTCGAAATTATCAAGAGTTTCATCTCCAACCATTTACCGTTAAAGATTTATTCTTATTTATCTTATTATTAAGCTTGAGAGTCTGTTTAACAATACATTACTGCTATTATTTTATACAAGGTCTTCATCAAAAGTAACTGTTGCTTTATTTGTAAAATTATTATTTTAACTTTCAATTTCATTTAGACTTTAAGCAACTTTATTTTGGTATAGCACTGTATACTCCGAACAAAACAGTGTGAACGATGAGTTTATAGCATCATAATTATGACTTTTTATTGTTGCTACTAATTTATTGTCTAACGTGTCTGTTTCTTAGAACAATACCGTGACGTGTCTATGCATCATTTATCGTTGCGTTGTGTCTATTTTAATCACACAAGATTCATTCATGATTATTATAGTTCACATACTTACAAAAAATTATTTAAATGCAAGATGACTGGTATAACAATAAAAATGAATTTGCAGTAGTGTCTTTAAGATAAGTATCAAATTCAAATTAAAATTCTGTCTGAATGACCGATTTCTCTTAGTGGATCTATCAGAGGCGTTTTATCAGACTTCGTTTTTCGTCAGACGGCTTTAAAGCAATTTTATCGGCAAGCGAATTTCTTAATGTAGGTATATTATCAATAGGAGACTTTGATCTTTGACTATAGGTTTACCAGTCTTTATATTTTACTATCTAACTTCCAAGTTTTCATGTATCATGACAATGTCAAAATAAACCTATAACTACTCTGTCAAAATATTATAGCGAATGAGATGTGGTATTCTATTAATAGCTAAAAATCACACGGTTTCATCCATTTCAGAATGGAAATATCCCACCTTTCCAATATCTAAGAGTTTTCTTTTTTTCATTCATGCTTCCTTTATCTTATCTTATCTTACTAATATTATAAATGCGAAAGTTTGTGAGGATGTATGTAGGCATGGATGTATGGATGTTTGTTACCCTTTCACGCAAAAACTACTGAACGGATTTTGATGAATCTTTACAGTAATATAGCTTATAGGTACATCAGAATAACACATAGGCTACTTTTTATACCAAAAACGCGGGCGAAGCCGCGGGCCGAAGCTAGTTTGAAATATTTTTATGAAATCATGCGATAACGAACAGCGCGCGAATCGATGGTTACCACACTCAAAACAGATTGACTAGTACAAACAAATGCCGCTGCCCACGCGCATACGAGTTGCCAGATCACATTTTGAAATTCCCGAATTAGGGCAATAATTATTGTTTATTAACCTGTTATTTTTTTATAACCTAGTCAATATTTCTTCAATCTTCAAGTTTCACTTTGGAGCTTGTAAAGTAGTCAGTAGCTGTTTGTTTGTATGCTGCAACTTTATTACAAATTATTCCTGAGAATATTGTCACTTCTTGATTATCGAAGTTCAAAAATTCTGTATCTTTTCCTGCAACTCCATGCTTTCAGGGCATTGTTTATTCCTGACCTAAAAAAAGAGTCATGTTTCGCGCATAGTACCAAATACTACTCACGTTCGTATAGAAAATAGGGATGTCAGAGTCAATATTTTTTCTTGTTCAATGTGCAATGAAATATTTGGGTAAAATAGTGCCGATATTGCTCTGATATTAAAAAGGGTAATATGGTGGAGGTAGTAGGCGGGGCATCACAGACGATTGAATAGATACTTAAGTGCAGTCAGTCGTGAGCCGTTACCTTAATTTGACTTACAACGTGCTTAGTATTGCAAAATTTTGTTCACTTCATATACTTTTTTTATTAGCACGGTAATGACATTGCTTAACTCCAATTTATGGTAAAAATATCATTATCATCATCACTTACTTCTGATCATTTGACGAATTACAGTCACTCCGTTTACTACCTTCGGATAAGCTCCGGTTAACTTGTCTGTCAGATATTTTTTACATATTCTGTTTCTATAATGAATTTAATGGATAGTGCAGTATCTGGAGACAGTGAAATAGTCCCTAAATATTTTCTACTGTGTTTACCCGCATTTCGGGGTAATTCCTCACTGGCTACACAGCTCCAATCAAAACAACTGTCAATACACGATTGAGTGCGCTTGCGACTGCGCATAAGGAGTCGTTCTATAAATGAATGTGTCTGTGTTTTATTTGTGCCAGTAAATTGATGATTGTGCAAAGGCAGATTATTTTCCGATAGCACGGCACTCGTGATAAGTGACGCGCGCTCTCTTTTTCCCACTTATTTGTCATATAGCGTTGTCTCTGTCATCCGATTGCTTTTGATTGCAATCGATTGCTTCATTATTGACTTTTGTGCTTTAACGTTCTAATTTCAGTTTTGGATTGCACAAGACTTCTACAAAGCTATTACATTATTATGAAGTTTAGCAGATTTTATTTGATGTAAAGTCTATTATTTGCTTTGTATGTTAGATATCATTCGTTATACTTATTATTATTTACCAGGGACCGAAAAGGTCACCCGTATAGGGGTTAACCCGGGTTATTTTTTTTGGGTTAGGTGAGAAACTTTGCATAAAGGTTAACCCTTATTCTGGGTTAATCAGCGTAATAATAACCGGTTCACGCATAGAGTTCATTTTTGTTCCTTTTTTTTCATTTTTGTTCTATTTCATTCGGGTTAATCAGTAATATTAACCGGTAACGGTATCCGTATTAAAGGGTTAACCGGTTACCCTGCATTAAGATTAACCAAAAATATGGGTTAGAGATTTAACCGGTAGCCTTTTAACCCGATTAATCGGTCCCTGTTATTTACTAGCCGTTTCCGAGACTTTGTTCGCGTGGATGTCGGAAAATTATTTACCTATAACTATGACCGCTACTTCGTTATGATAGATGGTAAATAATACGCAAACACCACCTGATACATCACCAGTCGTAACGGAAAACCATTTATCTTATGTTACCTATCAATAATCACCACCACGAACACTCATCACCAGTCACCTGTTGCCAACCAATTATCTTCCTATCAGTAATCAATTGCGCTAACTATTTAGTAAAAATGACAATGTCAAGATGACTTCCTCCTAGACTTCCTACAGTTCCTACTAAATCATAATATCCTGGTAGATGTGCCTCCGGGGCTTTATATTATGTGAGACGGCATTCGTCATATTATTATTTATTATAGACGTAGCCAAAGTTCAAATACCACTTACCTGTAATTCTGAATAATCACTGAGTCGGTTAGCTAGTCAGAATGTCAGTAATTCCCCGATTCAAAGTGCTTGTCTTTCGTGAGTCCCAAAAAGTACTGGCAAGATACACGAATTGATTGATTCCAAAAAAACTAAATTGAATTTTAACCTGATTTATTTGAAAACTACCTACATCATTCGAAATCCCAACAAACTACTCAATCACCACTGTTTCCCAAATAGAATTATATCAGAAGTTACACCTAAAAGTTTCTCACGCAGATTCTTTAAAAATAAACAATACGGTTTCAAACGAATCGATTTCGCACGATGATAACAGTCCGTGCTTCTCATTGTTCTACATTATCATGAGCACATAATAATGTACATTACAGTCTTATTTAAGTATAGGTAGGTACTATTTGCCATTAATATCAGGGTCATGTCATCATAATTATAAGGGGCAGTTTAACGAAATCCGGCACGGAAAAAAAAAACCGGCCAAGTGCGAGTCGTACTCGCGCACCGAGGGTTCCGTATCATTTTTGGACGTATAAAGTGAAAAAATCCGGACCGCATAACTAAGTTTGTTTGTGAAGGAATTTTGATGATTTTGAAAAAAACTGTACTAGTTAGAAACATCGTTTTATTTTTGGTGCCATAATTGGGTCAATTCCTATCAATTCTAATTATTTCAAATTTTTCGCCCCGCAAACTTCGGAGATAAGGGGGGGGAATGGTATTTTTTGGACATTTTTCATCATATGTCGAAAACTGTGAGACATAAAATTAAATAAAAATATATTTTGAAATTTGCAGATCAAGCCCTTTCATATGATATGTCACTTGTCCTAGTAACCCCACTTTGAAATTTCGGACCCCCACTCCGGTCCCTTTTGCAATGAAAATAAAAATATTTTTGGACTTTTTTCATTTGCAATAAAGCTGAACAAGCATTCTTTATAACTGTTCCAAATTTCAAGTCGATAGCATAAGTAGTTGCTGAAATAAGCAGGTGTGACAGACAGACAGACGAAGTCGCACCATAAGGGTTCCTTTTTTACCATTTTGGTACGGAACCCTAATTACCACACTACTTCGGCTATTTGAAGAATAAACAAAGTTTGACAAGACTTAGACGTAACTTTGTAACAACTGCTGGTTTTACGCTGAGTTGCAGGAAAGGTCATTAAGTTTTAAAGGAGACTTTAACGATGGAAATTGTATGGTTAATTAATGCCTCCATTAAAATTTAATTATCTTTCTGCAACCGACCGTTCATAACATATACAACATAATGCATAAAGTTATTGGTTATTGGTTGACAAAAGTTTGGTTATGTATTATTAAAATTATTTTTCAATGGGATAATTTCTGGTAATCTTTCCAGAAAATGAATTTCTTACAAATTCTGTTCTAATTTTCAATTTATCTGATGTATAATGCCTATTCAGACATTGTTAAACAGGCCTTTCTAATAATAAAGGTGAAAAAGGGGCTTTAATATTAGGTCAAGGTCATACGATACTGTTGAAATTGCTTTGGAAAAGATACGTTTACACATAGCATTGAAAGTTCTTTGAAACCATTTCCCATCAAGCCTTGGTAATACGAGTACATTTGAATGGTCTTAATATTATTTTAATATAAAGCTACAGTTCGGCCGCTGAGAGAATGCGTGCCTGACACATGATTAATTTAGCACTAGGTATGCTATTTTAGTTTACTGTATATTGATGTTATAATAAAAATAAATATTTACTTATTTATTTAAGTACACACAAACACTTATAAATTATTTTTAAATTTATAAGTGTTTGTGTGTACATAAAGTAGACAGATAATTGAGCACAAAGGTACAATTACTTAAATTAGTATCAATAGTGCATATAAACGATGCAATTAATATATTTACAATTATAATAATAATTTATTTTCCACTTCAAAGTTTCGTCGCCCGTACAGTCACGACTGTCAGGAACGCATTTTCTCAGTGGCCGGACTTGTTATAAAGTACACATTTATTATGTCAGAATAAAAAATATTTCGATTCTACTGTCATTCTGGTCAATCTAGATCCGATACTTTTTTCCGATTATTTTTCAAGTGCCGTTTGTAACTCTATGTTGTTTAAAATAGTCAAAATCGACAATAGTATTATTTATTATTTATTATAAATGCTATGAGTACTTTTATAAAAAAAAACACACGACCCTGCCACTATCAAATTGTAATTAAAAAACCATTCAAGATCGATTATTATCGCACCATCTAAATAGCAAGAAATATGGTCGGCAGTAACTGTTAAGTTACTACCTAAGAAAAAGCAGTGATAGCCTGAAAAAGCAGTGATAGCCTAGTGGGAAAAAGCAGTGATAGCCTAGTGGTTTAACCATGGGCCTCCCACGGCGAATGGTTCGAGTTCGATTCCGAGGCACGCACCGCTGACTTTTCGAAGTCATGTGCGTATTAGAAATTAATTATCACTTGCTTTAACGGTGAAGGAAAACATCGTGAGGAAACCGGCATGTCCTAGAACCAAAAAATCGAAGACATGTGACGTCCACCAACCCACACTGGGCCCGCGTGGTGGACTACGGCCCACTCCCTCTCACAGAGGCCTGTGTTCCAGCAGTGGGAACATTACAGGCCGATTATGCTTATGCTAACCACAAGTTATTGGTTAAGTTAACAAATTACATTTAAATAACTATATATCCTGTTTACCGTATAGTGTGTATTCTGTTGTAAATTGTAATGACGTCATTAGGCGCACATGTTTCGTGGCCTCGATAGTTACCGCACACTGCCAAACATGGCTCCTTGAAATACATTTATTGAAACAATTTAAAGTTTACTCATCTGTGCAGTATTGGTGTCATTTTTTGACGTTTAGGAGCATAGGGTCAAAAGCGCGAAATGACAAATGGGTGCAAAATGTCAAAAGCGCAGAATGTCAAAAGCGCAGAATGGAACGTGTGAGCTCACAAATTAGACAGAGAACGATAGTGTGCAATCTTCGGTATGAGTGAGCAAGACAATACTTTGATATATTTGATAGTATATTTTGACCCGGTAGAGCATCTACGATTTAAATCTTTGCCGCAAACTATCCATTTACAGAGCGTTATCCTAATGTTTTTCCCAATACTGCACTCAAAAAACTGAAAGAATATCTTGTCTGTTATATTAATCATGATTTTGAATAATTTTTGCGCACATACAAAATCAAAACATCACGGGATGGACGATCGGTCGATGCAACTTGATCGAAACGTCGAGGTTATTGTAAAATACCATAATGATATTTCGATTTTATTTTGTCTGCGAAAAGTGAATTATTATTTCCTGCAACGTCAATTTGTCATGCAGTGTTATTCCAAGAAGGTATTATGCAAATACCGCACATTAACAAAAAGAAGACATATATCCACGTCAGGAACGAAGTTCTTTACGGCTCGTAATATAATAGAAACAGGCGAAATGAGAGAGAAAGTCCCATGGCGGGCGGCGGCGGGCGGCATAATGCTTTATCCTTACGTGACGACTTCTAACAGTCAACTACAAGCTGGTCATTCCAAAAACTAGAACCGTATACTCAATACAATGTACAATACGCACACGAACGCAGAAAGACAAGAAACAGCTGTGCCATAAAAAAATGCACCTGCAGTGATTTTATTTTGTCTGTGCGCTTCGTTTGTCTGAGCTTATTATCGTTTTCTTTCAGTACCGTATTCATTTTGTAATGAAAAATACAAGAGCATGGCAATACTGTAAAAGTACTTGCACGTCTTCTGTCCAGCATTATGCTGCGCTTCCTTTGTTGGCATTGGAGCGTACTGAGCGTAAGGATTTCTTGCTTTGTATTGATTCCTATAGAACTGCGTTCACTGACGTCTTCATTGTGAACAAGATCTGCCAATAGCGTCATCCGCAGTTAACAGTGTCACTATCCTCCATAATTCGAGTGGACATCAGTACCCCGATCATGAGTTTTTTTGACGTGTAGTATCGTTAACGTAAGCATATTTTGAATTGAAAATACACGTTTGTTACACAATATTTATATAAATTAAATACTTAATTAATTTATCTGTATTTTTAAAAATGTGCAAATTGTATAAAATTTTATCAAAATGTTCCAAGACTGCTGTATTTTAAATTCAAAATATGCTTACGTTAACGATACTATACGTCAAAAAAACTCATGATAGGGGTACAGTATCATGAGTTTTTATGACGTATAGTTTCGTTTCGGGGTACAGCAATCACTGGTTCAACTGTTATAAAAATATTGATGCGAAATCAGTAACTAGTTGACGCACCCCATTGGCAATTCGTAAATGGTGACGCTCCGTTAGCTCCGATACCGACCAAGTGAAGGCGCAGCTTTATTACGCCGATTTTAATTAGGTAACAAAATAGGAGAAATACGATAAAAACTACAAACGTCTAATTAAGAGCACTGCAGTTGAGCTCTTTGTGGAAGAGCTTGTTTGGAAAGGTACTACCGCCGTACTTATTTTTTCTGCTTAGCAGCATTGCTTTCATGATTGAAGGATACGGGTGCCGGTGTACCTAATTAAAACCCTATTAAAACCCGCAGTGGCTGAGAGATTGGCTGCTGCGCGACGTGTCGCAGGTTCGATTCCCGCATTGCACAAGGTCAGGCTGTTTGTGTATGTGAAATTTGTGTTTGTAAACGCACCCACGACACAGGAGAAATCCTAGTGTGGGGCAACGTTTTTAAAAAAAAAATTAAAAAAACAAAAAAAAAAAAAAAAAATAATAATTTACAAGCAAGTGAGACATTCTATATAGTGAACGCATCTACGATGCCTCTGTGTATTGCAGATGTCTACAGGAGTGACCACTTACCATCATGAGTACTGACTCATGAATATGATCAACTTTTACTATGGGACCGACACTGAAATATGAAAAGAAAAATCAGCTGTTCCTTACAAAAATGCACTACAACACGATCAAAATGTATGGAATAGCTGTTTTTTTTTTTATATATTTCAGTGTCGGTCCCATAATAAAAGTTGATCATATTCATGAGTACTTTCACCTCCTAAAATATCCGCACTGGATTTGATTTTATCCTGTATACCGTGCCTACCTATACCATATCTACCTACCCGTACTTTCCAATTTTGTTTCCCCAAAAACTGGATTTGGACTATTATGAAGAACACATTTTTTTTATATAAATAGATGACAAATAATTAGGTACGGTACTCTATGTACAGCAGGCAGCACCTATGATTGTTAGATCAACCGCGTTTAATGCTCGAAAGCAGCGAAGCATTACCGAGTAAAATTACTTACAACAACCGACCTCAATAAACACCCTGACCTTAACACAACCCATTATTAACCCCCGAACGAAACCAATACAAAAGCTCATAGGTTTCCGATCACATGGGAATATTTCCCATTATTTATACTCCCAAAATAAGCCTCTCGCTCCATCGGTTATATTTCATCTGTAGCTGATTTATAGCCTGCGTTATTCAGAAAGTTGGTACTGAAAGGGTATCGCAATCTTCTTAGTGTTTTTCTATATAGCTTGTGTTTTTGAGACCCTTTCTGGGAACAGTCAAACTAGTGGAAGGGAATCGTTTTTCTAGTTGAAGTTGTTAAGAAATGGCCTCACAGTCTTGGGCTTGATGTAACACAGCTATAACAGGAGAAAAAGAGGTGTACGCGGTAAATTTTCGTTGGTTTTGGAGTCAGAAGGGGACCATATTATATCATCATTATGAACAATTTCTATTACGGGACCAACCCTGAAATGGTGAAATAAAGTTAGCTATTCTCTAGAAAAAATGCAGGAAATATCTGTTTCCACAATTTCAGGGTTTGTTCCATAGTAGAAATTGTTGACAATGATGAGTAAAATGGCCCTTCATAGGCTCCAAAATCAACAAAAACTCACCGTGTATTATATAAGAAGTCCTGGACGAACGGAACGGATTTTTCAGCTAGTTTTTCATTAGTAAGAATGCACATAGTGTTTATGTCTATTTCTCTTTTTTAAACATAACGTTTAATTTATAGGTACCTACCGAAAGGCTGCTATTTGAATCACAACTTGAATTTCAATAATGAGCCAGCTTCGCTTCTGAATTATAACAGGTTCCATTAAATTAAATTATTATAGATTCCCAAATCTTTGCCTTTCTACTTAACATCTATGAACTCACGCTATTTTCCTTAAGTCTTCATCCAGCTTCCATGCTCACCATATAACAGGATAATTTTTTTAGAGGAACGAAGGTTCCTCCTCGTTTTTTTACTTCACTCAGTCTTCCCAATTTCAGCAATGAGATTTGCTTCACAGTTCACACACTCCATTATTCCATCAGGAAAAATGAACTTACTTTCATGAAAGGTAAATACAATTATCTTATTATAACCTTATATGATTTCTACCTCAGAATGGTACGACACTTAACCTAATTCTTTTCCTGTCTTCGCTCTATTATGTTTGTTTTCGTTGATAAGACATTTTTGCTTGCAAACATTTCTTCGCGTAATACAATTTTACTTGAGGTTCGCGCGAGGAATGGTAATGATGGAAACGTTTTGTTGTGTATTTGGCTTGGAGGATAAGAAAGACGTTTTAGTTTGTCGTCAATCATTTTGTCTCCATCTTCCTGTTTGCTGAGGAATTTTCGCTGACAAAGAGTGCTTCATGTCATTTGATTTAGTTCCTTGCAGTTTGTTGGGTTCCGTATTATCTACTTTCACGACTTGCTAGTGCTTCGCAGATGCGCTGATCTCGCTCTGTCGCAATGTTTTAGTATTTTAAAGCATACATTTTTGACGATATCTCTTGGTCGTGCGGAATGAACCTTAAGATTTTATTACTTTAATGGTGAAATAGCTCTTAAGCTGTGAATACAACTGATTTCAAATGGTAACGTAATTGTGCAAATGTGCATCTGTCAACGTCCAAATATTGCCATTATGGCAACGTTTTCTATTGTTACTTACAGTATTTTTTATCCTTTATATGCTATAACTAGCTGCCGCCCGCGGCTTCGCCCGCGTTTTTGGGATAAAAAGTAGCCTATGTACTGTAAAGTTTCATCAAAATCCGTTCAGTAGTTTTTGCGTGAAAGAGTAACAAACATCCATACATCCATCCATACATACATCCATCCTCACAAACTTTCACATTTATAATATTAGTAGGAATGTAGGATTAGTTAGGATAACTTTTAGTTGCAAATTCTTCGCGCAAATGTGCTGCAGCAGTTCATTTAAGGAGTTAAAATAAGTTGTTAAAACTTCAGTAGGTCAAATGCAAATATCAGTCATCTGAGGAGTATAATGTTCGTTAATGGTTGTTTGCCGACAGTTGATGATGATAATGATGTCAATCATTCTGATGCTTAAGCGCATTAGGCATATTTTTAAATTTTTGTAAGTTTTGCTCAAATAGATAAGATCCATATCGTGTCCTCATATTTTAACTACCAAAAAGATTAATTCGAAAAGACTTTTGTTAAAATATTTATTTGCTACATAAATATTGCGGTGGTTTAGAGAGATATTATTATTTGTCTAAATAACAAGTATGTATTTCCTTAGTAACATCACTTATGCTATGTTTATAAGAAACTCAGTAAAAAAATTTGAAGGTCATTCATTATAATACCTAATGAATTGTTAAATATGTAAGTTGACATTTACAATATTTGATTGATTGTTATGGATACCTAGCACCTACGTGACGGTGTAGTATGTTATTGTTATTAATAACTTGAATAATTAACTAATATGTAAGTATTTTAATTTTTACTTGTAGATACTGTAAAGTTACTCGCCGAATTTAAACAAAAACATTTTCCATAAAAACATCCAGCAGTCAATTTCAAAACGATGAACTACACACGGTACTAGTACCTACTACCAGTATAACTTGATACATTGCAGCAGAGCTGCTTCTCATTGCAAAAAGACAAAAGTACATTCAATTTCAGTTTTCTCACTTCCACGCATGCCCAGATATATTGGCCACTTTGGACCCATAAACATAGATAACAAAATATCGTCGAATATAAACGTTTCCCTTAAAATTTTACGAGCGGCATCAGGTGGTCTTTCATGTTCCTGTTTGTTCTATAAAAACGACAAATGCTTCGGAAAAAGTACTTGAACACGTACGATGAAAGTAAGGCGTCAATGTATATTCCGATACAAATGCCTAGATCTTTTGTACATAGTGTATAACTATACCTAAGCTATGCCGCTATCTGCGTATAAAGTTATTTTTATCTCTGCAACGAAAAATGCTTATAGAACTGTGAACTAATCTAAATTATAATAACTTCTGACGGTCACTGGGTGTTTCCAATAAGCGCAATAATGAAATTAATCACAATGCACAGATTAAGTAAGAATATAAAATATAAGTCCTTAAAAACCTACTCCAACAAACCTACAAAAAGAGAAATATAGATACAGTGTATGTATAAACACAGAAACGTATGAATATACACATACCTACATACTTATATAGATATTATGTACAAAAACTCTTAAACATCCTTCACCAAACATGGGTCTTGTGTCACCCTACACAGCTATAAACATAATATACATAAACGACATAGTAACATATTACAACTGACCCAAAATTCCTATGTCCTTGTGAGGGAGGGAGTTTCACTCACATTTATTGCAAGCATTTGTCTTTTCATAAATATTTCGTTTGTGAAGATAGCATGATACTGTTTTTGCAAAAATGTTAAATAAATACGTTGGACCGAACACATTGCCTTGTGGAACACTGCGCGTAAGAGATTAATTCTTAAGAATGAACTTGCTAATCTTCACATAAATTCAATTTGTCCTCAAAGTTACTTCAAAAGATGTCCTAGTTGGGACCCCGAGTACTGATAGCTTCCATCTTGTCAAGAAGAATGGGCATAGAAACGGAATCAAAAGCCTTCGAGACATACGAGCGACATTCATACAGCTAACCAAAAAATCCATTGTCCTTGTGACGGAGGTTTTATTCACTTCTATTGTTAGATTTTTTCAGAATTTTCATTAATATCTCGTTTCGCGAGAAGATCATGTTTTTTTGTTAACGCAATTTAAGTGATCGTCGGACAAGAAAATATAAAATAGTTTTGTATTATGTAGATGAAAGGAAAGGACCTGTGTTAAGTTACAATTTTGAAACCTGCGTTTAACAATGAACCGTTATCAACTGAGTTGAGTAATAATTATAAACGAGCTTTAAAAAAACGTCAATAAACAAGGTACGAATGTATTATCTACGTACAAGACAGTATTTTTATTTTCCAATACAAAACAAATTATTAAGACCAGTTGCTATTGTACAAAAATACTCCAAAAATAAACAAAATAAATAAATAACACAACATCAAAAAGATATACCTAAACAAAAAATTGCGTATCTTCAAAGATTATGTTAAAACAGAACATCAAACGCTTACTTAAGAATCCCTACTTATACACGTTCCGTGACAAATAAGAACGTCATCAACATATCGCCATTCTACTCAGAATAACTGACCTAAAAACCGAGGCACTGTGCCACTGACAGGGGAGAAATTTGGCTACCCACAATACCCACCCTACGATAGGGCTGTCCATTGATGTAATGGCCCTAATTTTTTAAAAGGCTGTGTGTAACAAACTTCAAAAGCATGTTCTTAATTTGATGCGTTTTTATGGATCAGTAAGCAAAAGTTTTCAATAAGTTTAACGCTTTGAGGTTTTGCGAACCATTTCGTAATCTTATATGATTATGTAGAACTGCTGATCCAAATAATCTAAATTATCCTTACACACACAAGAACATCACCTAACAACCCAGAAATAGGCTATTTGCCTCATTTTGGGAAATGGTTTATATTGATCTTCATTATATTATAAGCACACTACATTGATATTTCAGGGAGATCTACTGTCTTTATCAACAAAAATCAGTGATAAAGTATAAATTTCCAAAATCGCTCCAAAAACGCTGTTTCTGACGGAAGTGACGTAACACGCTAGTAAACGAGCTTTGTCAACAAGACAGACGGTGCAGCTGAAATTAATTTCATCAATTATTTTTTATTGGCTATAATGGCGTATAAATGGTGTGTAGTTCCACAATGTACAAATACGTCTTTAAGCAGTCCATCATGATTCATGACACAAAAGAATTTATAGGTAATGTTTCTGAGTTTTTATCAACATAACCTAAAATGAGATTTCACAAAACTTCATAATGATTATACAAAATATTTGTAAATAAATATGTAGTAGGTAGGTACTTACACTGCTGTTTTTACATTTTTAAGTTCCGCAGCATAATAATCAGCGTTATTCTTAAAGAAAAGTGCAACCATAAATGCGTCTATCTTAGGTAGGTTGTATCAGCTTGCACAAAATTTTACTCCATTTTGAGATTCGATATGAATATTTATGCCACTAGATAGAAGATTTCTATGAAAACAGCTTCAGAAATAGCTCTAAGATCAAATATAGCACCCAGAAAACATAAAACGCAAACTGCAACCTGTCAAAGCCGTGCTTACTCCAGTGTTGCCAAGTTAGATTTTCATTTTACCCCAATGCCTGATTAATTTTACTCTAAAATCATAACTATTTATACAAAAATACCTGGCTAAAGTTTTAGTTTTAGATATACAATAAAACAAATTCTTTCTTAATCAATGGTCATGTTTCACAATAAAAAATAATATGCTGAATTTGTTTGTTTAACTCAAATTCAATTCAAATACTTAGGTACCTACATGTATTGCTTACCAAAAAGCCCATAAACTTTAGTAATCATAACAACAATACGAAATCTAACCTTAAAATTTTGGAATTGACTAAATTGGCAGCCGGCGCTGACTTTGGAAAAAAAAGCGGGAAAGGGAGTTGGCAATTTGGCATAATTAAAAAAACATTTCATGTTTTATTTGAGTAACATACCTAATTAGGGTCCAAGAGCGAGCGAAGCGAGCTCGGGAACTTGGACACCCCGACACGGACAGGTTAGGTTCGAAGGGGTTGACGGGGGCTTCAGTAAGCGAGCGAACGAAGCCCCCGTCAACCCCTTCGTGTTAGGTTACTTTTAACCTTGCAGATAGAAATAGGAGCTCCGCGTACCGGGGCTCCGTCGACCACCTCCATCCCCCTTGTAAAAGTTGTATTTTGTTCTACATTGGCACTGTAATTTAAAAGTCAGTCTAAGGTATTTAATTCAACTTAAAAGACGGCAACATTAATCTGCTGCTACGGTAGTTTGCAATTATTTTCGTCTGGTATCACTGCTACTCCAAGGCTACTCCGGTTCCTAACGGCATTATTTTTGCCGCCTATTCGGCGCCGGCTGCGGAGGCGCTCCCTTGAATTTTACCCTCAAATTTACCCTAAATAATTCATTACCCTAAAAATTAGTTGGCAACACTGGCTTACTAGCGTGTGACGTCACCAGAGTGCAACAGGCCGTTCTTGTCACAGCTAAAATAACAAAAAATATTACATTTTATTTTCGTGTGATTTGCAAAAAATATACATATTTTAGTTGAAAATCAAGTGAAATAAGTTTATTTATTTATTTATATACTCTTTATTGTACACCATAAGTATCATAATACAGAAAAGGCTTACTAATTTACAATGTACAATGGGCGGTCTTATCGCACAAGGCGATCTCTTCCAGACAACCTTTGGATGGACTGACATATAGGAGAAGGTATTGGGCAGTCTATAGGTGTACATACATATTACTTAGACATAATAATACTAATACATACTATACAATAAACGCAAATTTATTATAAATATATACTAATATATATCAAGTACAAACAAGAAAGAAGAAAGTGGCAAAATTAGAGCGAAAGGTAATGCTCCTTTACCATTTTTTTAAAAATGGCTATTGATTGAGCGCGTCTCACTTTTAGTGGTAATGCATTCCACAAACGAGCTGCTTGTATAGTGAATGATTTATCAAAGAAAGAGGTGGAATGCAAACGGATTTTTAATTTTAAATTTTCTGATGACCTCAAGGACTTAGAGTGTGTGTCACAAAGGAACTCAAAGCGTTCTTTAAGATAAGAAGGAGTGGAAGGATTAAAAAGCACATTATATAGTAGAGAAAGAATATGGGCATTCCGGCGAAGGCGGATGGGAAGCCATTTGAGCTTTGTACGAAATTCAGAAATATGATCATATTTGCGCAAGCCAAATATAAATCTGATACAAAGGTTTTGAAGTCGCTCAAGCTTGTCAAATTGGTCCTGAGTGAGATCAAGATAGCTGGCATCAGCATAGTCGAGAATAGGGAGTAGAATAGATTGTGCTAGCGCAATTTTAGTTGTAATAGGCAGGAAATTTCGAAGACGTCTCAACGAACCTGCAGAAGCAAACACCTTACGACTGGCTTCCTGTAGTTGTGTGGTCCAAGAAAGAGTACTGTCGATATATATCCCCAAGTTCTTAACACGATCAGCGATAGGAATTACAACATTATTAAAAGAAACTCGAGGAAGTACGGACCAGTCAATCTTGGACATCATACGGGAACTGCCAATAACAGTCACTTGAGTTTTAGTAGGGTTTATTTTTAGCCCAAACTCCATGCTCCAGTCACCTATTCGAGCGAGATCTGTGTTAATAGTGTCAATGGCATTAGACAACGTTCCTAGAGGGGCTTGGGTATAAATCTGAAGATCATCTGCATAAAGGTGGTAGGAAGAAGAAATTCGTTGAGAAATAGAATTAATGAAAAGTGCGAAAAGTAAAGGGGATAAAACGCCACCCTGTGGCACGCCGGCGGAGGTGTGGCACCAAGAAGAGAAGGAATCTTCAATACAAATACGTTGCCGACGACCAAACAGGTAACTATGAAACCAGTCAATTACCGATGGAGATATGTTAAAAGAGCAAAGTACGCCAAGCAAAATATCGTAATCAACAGTATTAAAAGCATTGCTAAAATCTAGCAATGCAAGTACCGTTAAATTTCCGATTTCCATGCCTGACCTGATATCATCCGTAATGTTAATGAGAGCTGTGGTAGTGCTGTGTCCAGGACGGAAACCAGATTGGAACGGATTAAGCAGATTATTTTTGGAAAGGAACGAGCTGAGTTGATGGTGGATAAGGTTTTCAAGGACTTTGGATAGGAACGGTAGTATGGATATAGGACGATAATCAGAGAAGGATGCAGGATTCGATTTTTTAGGTAAAGGTATAACCTGAGCATCTTTCCACGCATGCGGAAAGACACTACAAGAGACAGAAGAATTAAGAATGAAAAGGATGACAGGAAGAATTTCATCAAGGATAGGAATTATCATCTTACGGCTGATACAGTCACATCCAACCGCGTTGGATGTTATTGATACAATGCTCCTTTTAACATCACATGCGGTGAATTGAGTAATGACAAAAGGGGAATAATCAGGTGTCGGAAGGTTAGAAAGGTGACTCAAAGTAATAGCTTTGATGGCCTTATTCAATACAGGCGAAGTAGAGAAATGAGTATTAAGTAAACTGAGATCCAAATCTTTAGGAATAGCATCATGAGACGATTTTCCGACACCCATTGATTTCAGAAATTTCCAAACTTTGGCGGGATCACCATTTTGAACAGATTTATGGATATGTTGGCGTTGTGCAGTCCTACACACCTTGTTACAGTGATTTCTGATCGACACATATTTTTCCCTGTTGTAATCGTTAGGTCTAATCTTGTATTTTAATTTTGCAGCTGCTTTTTTGGATAACAACCTTTTAATGTCTTCAGTAAGCCATGGTGATGGAAGGTGTTTTACTTTTACGGCCCGAATAGGTGCATGTTGATCGTAAAGCTGGATTAAGTTATAGTTAAAGATGGAGACTTGCTCATCAACTGACGAAGACTCAACCAAAGGTGTCCAGTCTATGTTGCCAGCATCCTCGCAAAGACGATCGAAGTTCGAAAGAGGAAAAGAAATTAATGCGAAGAGAAGGACAGTAGTACACCCCAAGGAGAACTTTAGAATGGTGCAGTTCAACTTCCAGGAAAAGATGTTCGCCGGCATTCGGCGGAGGCGGCTGTGTGGACATGCTTACAACAGAGAAAGGAATGTGATTACGGAGATATATGGCCACTCCGCCACCACCACCAACCGCACGATCATTCCTTATGAGTTGAAAGCCCGGCAGAGAATAAGAAGAGGAAGGGAGACAGGGTTTTAACCATGACTCGGAAACAAGAATTGCATGGATATTCTTACAGTCAAAACTTGCCAGCATATCAGGGAAATGAGCCGGAATACTCTGGGCATTTATGTGGACTACATTAAAGTTCCTAGAGACATCAGAAAATTGTAAGACAAGAGTTTCAGCTAATGACGGAATACTTACGAAGCTCTCATCATCGCTGCTTTCGCTATCTAATGAATGAAACGTATCAGTATCACTGCTACAGCCGGGGCTGAACATGATACTAAACAAAATATAAAATGAATACAAAATACATATAACAAAAATAAATAAAAACAAGATTTATCTGTCCACCTGCCAGTTGTGCTGAAAAGAAAAATAACAATATATTGTATTAAAAATATGTAGTCGTTGTAGTTCAGGTACCGTATTTAAAGTAAAATAATAATAATAAAAAAAACTATTAAAAAAAAGAAAAAAATATCAAGCTAAAATGTAAAATGAGATCGTGTAACAGATTATTATTCTCATTAATTACCTTAGAGCATTTTATCTATGGATGTAAACACTCTAACCTATGCTATTGATTGTCAGTGCAACAAGAGAAAACAAAACATGGAACGCTACGCATGACAAGCAGAGTAGTGACAGCTGAGTGACAGTGACATTCATTAGTGACAAGAAAATTAATTGTATACAATACCGTGAAATTATTAAAGTAGCTACCTTCTAAAATTGGAATCAAATGATTAAATTATTATCAGAAGGAGAGAGGGTGAATGGTTAAACATACCAGAGTGATAACTGAAGTACCTGAACTACAAACGAGAAATGAAAAATGAAGGTTTCACTTTTTGGCTGCAGCACGCTTGGTTTTAGTAGCGGCGCCCTTTACCGCCGCAACTGGCTGAACGGTGACCTGTTCTGGCTGCGTGGCGACCTGATCCGGCGGCTGATCGATCTTATTGAGGTCCGCGAAAGAGGTGATACGATGCCGCGAGCCATCTGCATCCAGGACGAACACGATGCCTTCCCTGGTCCAACATTGGGTCACACCAAACTTTTCCCGTGCCGCCATGAAGACGTTGTGCCTGGCTTTAGTCAGGAACTCGGAGACAGTAATACCTGACCCTTTCAGTTTGGTTTTGTCAAACCAGATATTGTTCCGGATAGCTGAGTCATGAAGCTTGAAGAGGATAGGTCGGGGTTTGTGCGATGTGGTGCGTCCCATCCTGTGGCACCGCTTGATGTCAGGTGTTGTCAGTTCAAGCTTGAAGTGTTCTTTGATGACTTGGGCCACCACCTGTGCCGTCTCCTCATCCTTTGCTTCTGACACACCATGCAACAGCAAGATTTTACGCCGTCCACGCATCTCCAAATTGTCCAGACTTTGAGCCAACAGTTCAACTTGCTGCTGGAGAGTGCCAAGTGCCTGTACAATAAATGTTCGGAAAGCTGCAAACTCCGTTGCTAATCCTGTGACGGTGATCGTAGTACCCGGAGCTTTATGCAGCTGTTGCTCAAACTCAGACATCCGTTGGCTGAAGAGGTTGCTCATATCAGTGATAGTGCGGTTGATAGCCTCCATTGTGCGGTTATAAAATAAGTTGTCTAAAGGAGTTGATAACACTTGACTGGCAGGTAGACTTAGTTAACTAACTATTAATAACATAAATAAATAAAATGAATAATTATTACTATTTTTAAATAAAATTGTAAATGAGTGAAAATTATTAGCTGTGTACTTTTTCAACTACCCTCGCAGTTTTTTCATTTTTTATTTACGCTATGAACTGATAGGATGACCACAATCTGTAGCATATTTTCAATGTTGGCAAGAACCCTATTGTCGCGACAATAAACTCCGCAGTAAAGAAACCTACCCACAATTTTCATAACAAAACATCCGACATTTCTTGTCATCATCAATATCCCGTGTTTAAGTGGTGATTATGATCCAAATACATAAACACATTGCTTCACTCGAAACGGCTGACCCAAAAACGGAGTGGTCTCATTCCGTAAATGTGACAGGAGAGGATTTTGGCGGCCTCTCCTCTGATAGGGCTGTTTGCGGCTTGCGAAAAGAAAAGCTATCCGTATTTGAGATTTCGACTGAATGATTTTCCGTGATTTTGTTTATTGTTTATTTTGCATACATGTACATATATATTATTCCATAGGTAGGTCTTAAAATTAAGTGAATACATGCACCCTGTAAGAGCGTTTGCAAATTGAGTGCGATTTGCTTTTACATTTTAAATTATTGAAAGTATATACCTAACCAAGTCAATTTAAATAATATAATTTAAGGTCTATCATGTACATATTTGGTCAGCATTAATTTATAAATAAATGTCAATTTTGGTGCCGTGATACTCATTCTTTTTAGACGTGATATTATGCCTATTAGAATTAGCACTAAGTTTGATTATAGTTTCTTTTTCTATCTCGAAGATGTAACAAACCTTAAGTATAACAATAACTATTATATTTTTTTGTATCGACCTTTTCATCCCACACATTTTTTCATTAATTAGCTTCGTTTTTTACGTCTGTCTACTTTTTACTCTGAGCTGGTCTTATCCGTTATCTTTTTCTAGTTTTTGCCCGCGGTTGCGCCCGCTTGGAGATCGGAAATTATCCCACGGGCACGTACTACCGGGATAAAAAGTCTGTGTCACTCTTTAGTCCTTAAACTATCTCTATATAAAAAAATATAATAATCTATTGTTCTGTTGCTACGTGAAAGAAGGGCAAACCAATAGACACACTTTCACGTTTATAGTATAAGTAGGGAAGTAGGAATAGGGATGCCTACTTTCCTAGCCCTAATTTCCCAATATTATAAATGTGAAGTGTGTCCCTAGATAAGGATAGTTGGGATGATTTAAAACGTCGTGGTACATAAATAGTTCATATTATTTGACAAAATGCTTAACTTTCAAAAATCTTAATTGGTTCAGGTCACCTATTCACTTAAATTTTTGTTAAAGTCTTTAAAGCTTTTATCTTGCTTCAAAGGTTTCGTAACTCTAAAATCCATTGGATCGTAAACGTGCCTTCGAAAGTAGTAGAGAGATTACTTTCGTTACTCGTGGATAAGAATAAAAGTATCATGGTAGGTATCCCTTCCGGTAGACGGTTAATTATGGTTGGTCATTGAAGCGGATGCTTAACTTTAATTAAAACTAGGCTGTTGATATGTTTCACTATTTTAATGGTTTTATACCATAAAACACAGTAATTACACTTGTAAAACCATGTCTAGTATTTTTTCTTAACAAAAACATGATTATAATTACGTAAACTATGATTTTATGGTAAGACAATTGACTAAGGGCCATGTTCACCGCCAATTATTATGACTTTAAATAATATAGAAAAAGATATGTTAAACGGCCGTTTTCAATTTATCGCACTGTTAACTTGTGGGTGAATTTGGCCCTAAGTGATATATTATCTTTTACGACATTAATTCATTATCTTGTCTAAAGGTACGAGTTCGTATCCGACTATAGACAGCAGCAGTAGGTGACGTGTCGCCGCGACACTACTGGTTTCTATGTATTTCTATGAAGACGACGTGTCGTCAGCTAGACACCAGTAGTCTCGCGATGACACGTCGCCTGCCGCTGTTGTCTGTAGTCGGGTACGAACTCGTATCTTTAAAATAAAATTTTTATTCTTTCTTCTTCATCTTATAGTACAACTGCCTTTAGAACTCATACACCCGAAACAAACCCTTGCATTTATGGAAATATACAGTAGGCGCTCGATAATCCGGCACCCGATTTTTTCCCTCTATTGTCGGAACTGCCGGATTATCGAATTTGTATAGGAAGTAAAATCTTTTTACACATGTACAATGTAAAATAAAGTCTACATATCATAGATTCACAGTAAAAGACTATTTTAATATGGTTAGGTGAATTTATTATAAAAATAAAAAACACAAATATGTAGGTACATTATTACACATGTTCAAAATGCCGTACCTACTGAGCGTGCCGGATTGGCGAGCGCCGGATTATCGAGCGCCTACTGTACTACCTATCCTTTTTGTTAACAATAAAATAATTAACCAGTGTGACTAAAATAATTCAGTTAACTAAGAATGTTACAAAAATAAACATAACGCAGCTAAAACAATTTATTTCAAAATAAATGTAAAAGTATTAAAAAAAATACATTTGGCCAGCCCTACGGTACTCGTATGGAGTGGTCATTAGTTTTTATGTATATGATTGTATTGTCTGGACCCGCTCTTATGGACTTAGTCCATTTAGCTCCATCTGTATCTGAGAATAAAAAGGCCATGCTAATGGGAGGTACTACTTCAACTTTATTTTGGGTGACTGTTTTCGTGTGACCTTGACGACATGACGGGAATAAAGAGTCATACTCCAAGACTTTATACTTATGCAAAAATTCTGGTTAATATTCTTAGGTTTTGGTACTGGTTTTTACAAATGAGAGATTCCTACATCTAACTGCAGTTACTACCAAAAGGAGTCAACACCAGGCTACACTGCCAGCTAGCGAGCGAGCGAACGAGCCGGGCGAGGCATTTTACACGCTGACGTAGCTTATCTCTGTAGTTCGCGGTGTGAACCGAAGTATGAAGAGAGGTGAAACGATGCCTCGCCCGGCTCGCTAGCTCGCTCGCTAGCTGGCGGTGTGGCCTGCGCTTTAAGCGTAAGCCACACAGCCAACAAGCGAGCGAGCGAGCGAGCCGGGTGAGCATCTTTTCACCTCTTTCATACTTCGGTTCACACCGCGAACTACAGAGATAAGCTACGTAGTACGTCAGCGATACAAAGCTTCATTTGTTTATAAGTTCCCCTCGCCGCCAGTTGGCTCACTCGCTCGCTAGCTGGAGGTGTGGCCTGCGCTTTAAGGTGCGTACGAACGACCCAACTTGACACCCGATCTATATAGCCGCCGATCCGAGTGAGTCCCGACTCCCGACACATTTGCAATTAATATTAAGGTGGATCCACACATTGCGAGCATGCGCTCCGCACGGCGCACAACGCATGCCTCGCCAAGTGTGGACCTGTATATTTGTGGCGAGGCATGCGCTCCGCACGCGCGAGGGCGAGCCAACGTATGTCGGCAAATGCTTCAAGATCAAAGTGCCTCAGTGCGAGCATTACGTTAGGTGTGGACGTAGCCGCGCATGCACGTTCGAGGCGTGATGCTCAAGCAGAGATCTGTGCTCGAGCGTCGTTCTGTAATACGAGCTTAAGTGTCTATAGTGTCTATTCTGTATCGACTCGCCACGTGATATCACCGCGAGAACTGCCAATTTGTTTGTGAACGTTCGAGGGAGAATGTCACGGTGAGGTTCTCCCTCGAGGTGTCGTTACAGAATAGCCAGGCTTGATCCGTGTTAGCTGTGTCGACAACCCTATCGTACCATTAATTTTTATGGATCGCTTACGACAGTATTCTTCGGTTGGATATTAACCGATACCGCCGTAATAGTTAAGGGACTGTAGCTATATTGATACAATTACTTTTATTGCGATAGGAGTTACTGTTAGACGTTTCAAGATCTTCAGTGGATACATTCCATATACTTCATCGTTTTTTTTAATTAAAGGGCTTAGGTCGCAATTACACCATACCTGCCCCAACTAGAGTGCGCACGTTACTTGGCCGGGCTGAAATTGGTTTACCGAGAGATTTGTGCATGTACAGTCACTAAGAAAACAGTTAAAAGTGAGCAATAAACTTTGTTGTTTCACAAAAATATACTGTTTCAGTTATTTCTTGATTTAGCTAGGGTAATTAGCAATTTAAATTAGCAGCCATTCGTGACTAACTTCTGCTCGGCCATCGTGACTAACTTCGGCCAAGTAAGATCGTGCGAACTGTGTGTATCATTTTCTTTCGAAAGGATGATGGTAGAAATTAAATTAATTAATTTGATTTTAATATTTTATCCCAAACACATAATTTCCTACAATCATTCTTTACATAATAACGGCTTTTACATAATCGTAATATAATGATAACTTCTCGTTTATATCGTGTATATCAGTAAAACAATGACCCATTCCCAATTAACGATTGGGGATATCGTAGACATAGTTTTGTAGGGTTAAATAAATACCTAACTGTTATTTTATAACCGACATGAAGTTTAATATATCATATGGTTTTTTTATTAAAATACGTAAACATATTCAAATTTTACAACTCAATAAATAATTTAACCGTTAACTGTTAAGACGCGCATAAAAAATAACGATTTACTATCAATGATTGACATTTTGACAGCTCAATTTGAAACTTCACCTTCGTCAGAAATCGTCTGTCAAACGAACAACTTAACTAGCAAAAACTACGTAAATACTTCATTCGATGTCCAAAGTAAATAAATTCGAAATAAAAGTAATTCTAATTACACTTACAGTCTGTCTGCAGTGAAACAATCGTCAAAGTCAACGCAAAACATGTACTAATTCGCGAGGATGGTCGTAAAACTCCCCTACCTCCCCCTGTTGTAGGGCTGTCAGCTGTGAACTTGGATAGTAATTGAGACTACTTCAACATTTTATTTAAAGTAACCAGACATTTGAGAAGCAACTAACCTTGTTTCATTTACATAATTTATGCTGTTCCGATGGAAGAAAAAATATTCAGTGTACAACAGTGATTTACATAAATGAAATAGATTTTTTTATTCTGTAAATAGGCTATAAGTAACACGTCACACGTCTTTTTTATTAAACTAGGAGAGGTCGGTGTGTCCTATCTACCTTTGAGAAGAAACACCGAAACAAACTCCAACAAATAATTTCAAACTATTCAAATTCTCCATTTTAAGCAATAATTCTGTTGAAGAGTTTTTACTTTTTAAAGTAAATAGTTTTTTATTTTTTATTTATTTACTATCAAACACAACATTACATAAAAAACGTTGGTTAAAAAGTACCACTTACCAGTTTCGTATCGTATCGCCATCTAAAGTAAAACAATCATCAAAGACAACGCGTAACATGTACTAATTCGTGAGGTTGGTCGTAAAACTCCCCTGTCTCCCCCTGTCAATAGGGCTGTCAGTGATCGAGACTTGAGTTTTTATCTTTTAATATTCAAGGGGTGGTAATTGGGACGTTCTCATCTACCGATTGTCACTTGAATCTAAAAGGAAAGTTTGAATTTTTATTCGAGTTTTGCTTTGATTGATTACGTTTTTTTTAGCGTAGCAATACAAATTTGAATAAAATTTAAATAAAACCGGACAAGTGCGAGTACGACTCGCGCCCTGAGGGTTCTGAAATATGCAATAGCCTATTCCGCTATTACATCATAGTAGATATATCATATCTTGATCATAGATGGCGCTACGGCATACTTCTAGTGGCGCCATCTATGAGCAAATGGTTTCACTTATAGTCCGGTGACAGACGGACAACAAAGTGATCCTATGAGGGTTCCGTTTTTCCTTTTGAGTTACGGAACCCTAAAAACAACATTAACATGGGGATTATTTAGTCAACTTGGTAAATATATTTAGGTAGGTACTATTTGTGTTGCTTTCTTTCATTGTTTAGTGATTTTTGATTCGTTGGGATCCTTGCCTTCAAACTACATTATAAAATCAATTTAACTATGTGGTACAAATTAGCTTAGTTCTATCCATATGACATTTAATCCTCCAGTTTTGCCGCCATCTCATTCATCAGAATAATTTTCACTATTTTCCATTTTTTTTTTGCCACCCCTCACCGTTAGCACCATCCCGCCATCCCCCTCCTCCCTCCACAAATACGTGACTTCATTGGAGGATTACGCAAATTAACTTGACGCTGAACATAAAAAATAACGTTACTACTCCGAACAGAACGTGCTTCGTGTTTCGCTAAATTAAATTATGAGACGACTCTTAAAAGTTTATGACAGTAAGGATAAATAGTGTGTTGATGTTGATGCTGATGTTTTTGATGGTAGAAATCGTCACGTAAGGAAAAAACGTTATTCCCTCTCCATGGGACTGCTCTCTCTTCCTGTCTCTGTGTCTCTTTCTGTTATACTGGGTGTAAATTTAGCTCTGAAATCGCGACAAAAAAAATAATCTGTTCCATACATTTCGTTGAGTTATGTGAACATAAATGTATGGAACAGCTGATTTTTTTCACAATTTCAGGGTTGTTTATAATGATGAGTGCAATGACCACTTTTCGTATTGCGACTGACTAAACTTACACACCCCGTAAGTATAAGAGATCTTTGATCTTGACTCGATATTGATGAAATTTTATTTCGATAAAAATTGTGGTCGATCATTTTAAATTGTATCGATATTGCCTCTATTAGTTATATATAGGGCGGGAATACAGCTGCTACACGTGTAGGTTCGTTTGCAGGTCTTGCAGTGTAGTTGCTTTTTTCTAATTACCTTATTTGTTATTCTGTAGATCTTATTACAATAGCATAGCATAGCAAAATCGGCCTATAATGTTCCCACTACTGGGACACAGGCCTCCTCTGTGAGAAGGAGTGGGCCGCAGTCCACCACGCGGGCCCAGTGCGGGTTGGTGGACGTCACATGTTTTTCGATTTTTTGGATCTACGATATGCCGGTTTCCTCACGATATTTTCCTTCACCGTTAAAGCAAGTGATAATTAATTTCTAATACGCACATGACTTCGAAAAGTCAGCGGTGTGTGCCTCGGGATCGAACTCGAACCATTCGCCGTGGGAGGCACATGGTTAAACCACTAGGCTATCACTGCATTTTAGTTAATATTTTTTAAAATACAAGGGTTATAGTGAAAAAAACAATGGTTTCCATTATTCTCATTTTTTGCCATAGAAGAATTATTTTGTTGTTAAATTCAATTTATCGACACTTACGCACTATCGATTTTTTCATGTCTAACCCTAAAATGTACTCGGTTTTCAGTCAGATGCAGCTACATAAAGTGACTAACCCGTGTAGCCTCCAATCCAATTAGCAACGACTCATGCTCTGACCTAATACTACCGCCGTTATACCTCGTCAGGCTTCATAATACCTGTAACGACTGTCATAGTTAATTTCACGATATTAAGATGTGTTAGGCCAGGGCCCGAAGTCTGCTATTGCAATTGTCTATTTGTGTCAGAATAGCACATAACTGTCAAATAACGACATCATAGCTGTCAAAACCAATAATAATGATGTCGATGTGAAACCATTTTGACACAATGCAATAGCAGTCTTTGGCAATTTTGACGTATTGTACCGTGAATTTAAGCATAATATCGTCGTTGCGACTTTTTACACATAAAAGATCTTAAACTTGCGAATTTAAGATTTCTTATGTGTAAAATTGAATTTTACACATAAGAGGTCTTAAAGTCGCAACGACGATATTTACTTTTTTTATCAAATCAAATCAAATCAAATCAAATCAGTTTATTTGTAAAACATAGGTGTATACAGAACTAGAGTAATTTTATCAGTATAATATGGCTCACTATGTCTTGCCAAGGTATGGCGCACAAAATTGATGGAAATAGCAAATAAGTTTAGGTACATACACATACAATAATAATAAAAGATCAAATAGGTATCTGCTTAGTGTCAGTAAGTTAAATAAATGTCAATTAAATTGGTACAATTAATATTAGATAGGTAGGTATGTCAGTTTAAATGAATAATAGTTTCACACACAATAATTGGTTCATTAAATTAACAATATAATATTAATCAATATAATTTATTAAATCACTTAAAATTATGGCAAATTAATAGGTCGGATCCACCCATGTCTGTTTATCAGTGATAAATTCTGTGATAGTGTAGTAACACCTACCCAACAAAAACTTGTACAAAAACTTCTTAAAGGATGTCAGGCACTCCTTATTCCTTATAGCTACTGGTATATTATTATAAATTTTATCAATCTTTTATTTTCTTGAGGCATACACAAGATGTATATACCTACTTAAATGAAATACTTTATTTATTTATCTGCATTACCTATGTATTTCCTTAGTGGATATAAGAGATAGGAAAACCAGAGCCAGTGAATTCTAAAGGAAAACGGAACCATAAAAGTTGGTATTGGGCGGATGTGTACATCTGACCCAATGCATCTGATGTCGAGATTTTATAAGCATAAGCATAGCATAATCGGCCTATAATGTTCCCACTGCTGGGACACAGGCCTCCTCTGTGAGAGGGAGTGGGCCGTAGTCCACCACGCGGGCCCAGTGCGGGTTGGTGGACGTCACATGTCATCGAATTTTTGGTTCTAGGACATGCCAGTTTCCTCACGATGTTTTCCTTCACCGTTAAAGCAAGTGATAATTAATTTCTAATACGCACATGACTTCGAAAAGTCAGCGGTGCGTGCCTCGGAATCGAACTCGAACCATTCGCCGTGGGAGGCACATGGTTAAACCACTAGGCTATCACTGCTCGTCATTTTCATCCGTACATTTTTGAATGAATTTGGAAGATAGTGCTGTAAAACTAAGCCATTAGTGTATAGCTAGATAGCTATACACTAATGGCATGCACTAATTATTTATAGGGAGATCCCTATAAATAATATACAATAAAGTCGCATTTTGTGTTTGTCTGTTTCTCTGTTTAGTTCTTCTAAACTACACAGTGTTGCGGTTTTCACCACCATTAAAAAAAAATATTCCGGAAGGTTTATGTGTGTATAATACATTTGCCACATTATCAAGTATGTGAATCTGGGGCATATTTACTAGTAACAATAATTTATCCCTTTACTTTAAACGATGTTCGAAGCTCATAAGTCAATTGTCATTTCTCTTGATTGTCATACAAATGACAAGGATAGTTGTAGATTGTTGTATTTAGTCAGTGGTTAAAGTTAAGAGGCGTTTATAAGTAAGGGGGATAATCATTACCCCAAGGATAAAATGTGACACCCACAATATCGGAAAACATTAATGATAAATTGCCTTGTAATAAATCTTCATTTACAATTAAATTCGGAGCCTTCTACCAACATTGGCCATCTCATTTGCATATTTATATGTACACAATGGCCGCTAAATTGGACTTTAATTATGTACCTACCATAGTAAAATGTGGGACGAAAATTTGGGACAAATAAAATGGTCACTGTGTTTTATTGGTTTAGGATACACTGTTTATTTAACATAGTTGTAATTTTGTGTGGATTTTGATATGACCGGTTGGAGAAGTTTTATTTGTCATTGTGAACTTGAATTTAGAATTTAAGGTTCTTAATATTGATAAATATCATGGTATCATACGTAATAACCCTGATATGGGTATTTGAGGAGGACCCATAGCAACCAATTTCTTGTAATTGCATCAGTTCCATTATGATACGGTTTCGTGTCCGTATCCGACAAATATGACGATAACGCTTACGTACAGAACGCCTAACATGCGCGCCGCGACAAAATTTTGTCGACACTTTTATCGTGCATTTGTCTCGTATTCGCGCGAGTAAGAGCGAGACAAAACAGTCGACAAAAATTGTCACGGCGCGCATGTTAGCCCGGCAGGTCTCCCAAAGTGATAATGCGCATAGAAATCTTCGTCACTGTTCGGCAACGGTCGTAGTGGTTAAGCGCATTTTCTTCATGCATAATTTAGTAGAATTATTGTGTTTTGTGCTAAAAGAGATAAATTACAGAGACAATTAGCGAAGATCTGCATGCGCATTATTAATTTGGGAATAGGTACTGTACTCACTATTACCACAGATAATATAATACTATACGTACAGATGCTTCATCTCATACAAAGAAATGTGACCGGTTTAGCGTGGGCTATCTTCGGGCTATACATTTTTCCGTGCTTAAAGGATTTTTCAAAATTTTAACAAATATTTTTCATGATGTATTTTTTCATGTTCTCAATTTTACATAAACTTCAATAACAAATCGATTAATATAACGCCATCTATTATGAGTTATTTCAACAAATGTTCCTTTGTTCCTGATGAGACCCCGTGCTATTACCTACGAATAAAGACGATATGAAACAACCTAATAACCTACCTTTGGCACTTACAGCTTTCTTTAAAGGCAGTACTTAGTTAGTTACTTGTATTATATCTCTTTCGCCAAAGATAAGTGCAGTGATAGCCTAGTGGATTAACCATGTGCCTCCTACGGCGAATGGTTCGAGTTCGATCCCGAGGCACGCACCGCTGACTTTTCGAAGTCATGTGCGTATTAGAAATTAATTATCACTTGCTTTAACGGTGAAGGAAAACATCTTGAGGAAACCGGCATGTCCTAGAACCAAAAATTCGAAGACATGTGACGTCCACCAACCCGCACTGGGCCCGCGTAGTGGACTACGGCCCACTCCCTCTCACAGAGAGGAGGCCTGTGTCCCAGCAGTGGGAACATTTTATTTTCATTCATTTATTCATTCATTAATTGCCCACCATTCAGTTAATCATGCAACAGCCAGTTTCGTGGCTCAACGTCATTTCTTGCAAAATGTTGCGAAAAAAAATCCCTACTAAACGAGAGGTATGTATGCTAAGCAAGGCATTCGTTTTCTTTCCCTTTTTTGCACTGATATGTATTTAAAGTATTTGCGCCGTTTTTTAGTACTCAGTGATGTTGGTGTATGACGCGTCTATAGACAGGGTAAAATTAAAACCGGTGCGGATATTTTAGGAGGTGAAAGTACGTACTCATGAATATGATCAACTTTTATTATAGGACCGACACTGAAATATGAAAAAAAAAATCAGCTGTTCCCTACAAAAATGCACTACAACTCGATCAAAATGTATGGAACAGCTGATTATTTTTTTTTTCATATTTTAGTGTCGGTCCCATAATAAAAGTTGATCATATTCATGAGTACTTTCACCTCCTAAAATATCCGCACTGGTTTTAATTTTACCCTGTATAATATGTCATTGGTCCTGAGAGGTTGTTAGTGTTTTACCAATAACTCTGTAGAGTTAAGTATATAGTTACTGGACTGCATACGTCACGCTTGTCAAAGGTTTTTTTGTTCGGTTTACCTATTACACCAATAATTGACCCTACGCCACTGCTAGCCATCGTTAGGGCAACGGATCAGTCCATTCAAAAAAGGAAATATCCAAAGATAAGAACGTTAAGTGTCATCCCTCGGAGGGATAGTGATAAATTATTCACCGACCTCGTTCCGAGGACCGGGATAGCACTCCAAACATTGATATTACAAGATATGCCCGCCGAAGGGAATTATTGTTTTTCACAAATATCATTATGTATATTTTATGTAGATGTATTCAAATTGTAGGATATTGGATGGAAGGTATCGGGTTTTGAAAAAATATTGTATTTTTTATGTTACCTTGTCTGGTTGATTTTAATAACAGATGTTTAGGGCTACAGTATTCTTAGATAATTTTCAAAAGAATTAGATTATAGTAAACGATCGCTTAATTGCTAATTAACAAAACTTAAGGGCTCTCTAGTCGATCATTCACTTATGGCATGTCATGCTGCATGTTTGTCTAACTATATTACGGCAATTGACATGCAAACTAAGTAGGTATGTAAAGCGCTTCCTAGACGGTCAGATTTCATGACATGCCTAAGGGTGGATACATGCGAGGCATGCGCAGCGCATTGAGAGGCATGCGCCGCAAATTGCGAGGCATGCGCTGTGCACGCCTGGCAACACACGGCTCGGCATACATTTGCACATGTCTCACCACGAATATGAATGTCCACACATTGCAAAAATGCGATGAGCGCCGTGCGCTGCGCATGCCTCGCACTGTCGTATACACCTTTGCATGCATGATCATGCTGCATGAACATTTAGGGAGCACTTTGTAATTAATTTATTAATCTATATTGGGAAAATACTGGTTGATGGTAATTATGATGTCACATTACTAATAGGAAATGTATGTTACATCTTTATACTTATTGAATATATGATTATAACTGTCATAATTTTGAGAATATTAAATGAAAATTATTTTAGGTAAGACCTATCATAGTTATAATAGCGCTTAGCCTTATTATTCGAATCGAAAATTATTAATCGAAGACGAATCGTAGAAAAAAAAAAACCGGCCAAGTGCGAGTCGTACTCACGCACCGAGGGTTCCGTATCATTTTTGGACGTATAAAGTGAAAAAGTCCGGACCGCATAACTAATTTTGTATGAGAAGGAATTTTGATGATTTTGAAAAAACTGTTACCAAACCAAAAATAAAACATCGTTTTATTTTTGGTGCCATATTTGGATCAATTCCTATCAACTGTAATTATTTCAGATTTTTCGCCCCGTAAACTTCGGAAATAAGGGGGGGGAATGGTATTTTTTTGGACATTTTTCATCATATGTCGAAAACTATGAGACATAAAATAAAATAAAAATATATTTTGAAATGTGCAGATCAAGCCCTTTCATATGATATATATCACTTGACCTAGTAACCCCACTTTAAAATTTTGGACCCCCACTCCGGCCCCTTTTGCAATGAAAATAAAAATATTTTTGGAGTTTTATCATTTGCAATAAAGTTGAACAAGCATTTTTTATAATTGTTCCAAATTTCAAGTCGATAGCATAAGTAGTTACTGAAATAATCAGGTGTGACAGACAGACAGACAGACAGACAGACAGACAGACAGACAGACAGACAGACAGACAGACAGACGAAGTCGCACCATAAGGGTTCCTTTTTTACCATTTTGGTACGGAACCCTAAAAATGGAGTAGAGTCTGTTCGATAAGTCAGTTTACATAGATGAGTTACAAAGTATGTTATTGAAAAATTGTTTATAACAGCACCGTGAAAGAATCTTAAGCTATACTGATACACCATGCTGATACTGATGCTACGGTTTTATCTTTTAATATTGTGCTATAGATAGTAGCGATGTTTTATAATTTCTCCTAAAATTCTACTACATTGCTTCACGAAATGAAAATAAATAACTGAATAAATTCCTAATCTCTATAGTACCTACCAGTCTCACACAGGAACTGTAGAATTGAATACTCATTGTAAAAGACAAAAAAATACAACAAACCTAACGCGAATTGGTAATCAGAGTAGCAACAATATTCTCTCCGAATGAAAATTGTACTGGAGTTTACCCGTGCGGGTTCCCTATAGAAAATCGTATTACGCTGTACATCAAATGGATTAAATCAACCAATCATGGTTGATCCAATCTGCGTAACGATTAAAAATTTACAGAATATTACGAATTTTAAGTGGATATTGTAATAAACGAAGCTGCTTCAGTATTACTCGTGGATTAAATTGATTGGAGATTAACAAGAGAATTATTTAAGTTAGAGTAATTTTGTTTGGTTTGGCTTAATTGAATATTTTATGGGGAACTTGGTTGAGTAGGTAGTAAGTATAATGAATATGTTAAACTAAGTCTATTGATGAGGAGTAATATTATTTTTTGGGTTCCCCAGAAAAATTGCATAAATAAAGCCCTTTATTCCTACTACAATGAAATCAAAACTTATTTTTTAAATAACCCATTTTTCAAGTGTTTTATATACCCGTATTTTGCTTTTACTTGAAAGCTTCATTTTTTTCAGTTACAAGGAACCATAGACCTGAGTATTTGTTATTAATTTCAACTTTATACACACTTCCACACGTTCCTGCAAGAAAAAGGGATAGACAGACAGAGCGTTCTGTTAGCAGTTTTGAAGTACCTACGGAACCCTAAAAAGAAAAAGAAACAATTTCTTCCGGCTAAGTAAATCTGAATAAAGCAAGTCTTCCATTAACAGAGAACACGAGTATTTTTATACACTCTTAAATCGTTTCATGTCTATAAAGTGTCTATATGAAGTCGTTATGGCCGCATAAAATTTATTTAATGCTCAGTGAATGAATAAAATCATAATTGTGTACATTCAATAGTCTTTTTAGGGTTCCGTACCAAAATAGTAAAAAAGGAAACCTTATGGTGCGACTTCGTCTGTCTGTCTGTCTGTCACACCTGCTTATTTCAGCAACTACTAATGCTATCGACTTGAAATTTGGAACAGTTATAAAAAATGCTAGCCAAATTTTCTTGAAAATGAAAAAAGTCAAAAAATGATTTTATTTTCATTGCAAAAGGGGCCGGAGTGGGGGTCCGAAATTTCAAAGTGGGGTTACTAGGTCAAGTGACATATCATATGAAAGGGCTTAATTTGCACATTTCAAAATATATTTTCATTTTATTTTATGTCTCACAGTTTTCGACATATGATGAAAAATGTCTGAAAAAATACCATTCCCCCCCCTTATCTCCGAAGTTTGCGGGGCGAAAAATCTGAAATAATTAGAGCTGATAGGAATTGACCCAAATATTGCACCAAAAATAAAATGATGTTCCTATATAGTGCAGTTTTTTCAAAATCATCAAAATTCCTTCACAAACAAACTTAGTTATGCGGTCCGGTTTTTTTCACTTTATACGTCCAAAACCGATACGGAACCCTCGGTGCGCGAGTACGACTCGCAATTGGCCGGTTTTTTTTTTTAATTAAATCTTCCTTCTTTTTTGTTCCTATCCGGGATAAAGCGTATATTTATTGACATTACCCGCAGTGATCTTTTGTTGATTTTAATTTCCAGGCACTTTGAGTATTGCTTAGGAATTCTCTTTTGATCAATTCCACCGTATGAACATGTAGTTTTTACTGAGCGATTTAAAATATGGAAAATGAATTCCCAAAAAAACCGGGCAAGAGCGTGTCGGACCACGCACAGTCTAGGGTTCCGTAGCAAGAAGTATTTCAATCTTCCAACCGCAAATATAAGTTTTTATTTCATAATCCCAGTATCACACTAATCCTACTAATCACACTAATATTAGAAATGCGAAAGTTTGTGCGTGTGTGTGTGTGTGTGTGTGTATGTTTGTTACTTCTTCACGCTGAAACGGCTGGACGGATTTAGATGAAATTTGGCACACAGATAGATTATAGTCTGGAATAACACATAGGCTACCTTTTATCCCGAAAAACGGGCAGAAGCTAGTATTATTATGAAATACAAAGTTAAACCTGAAAATAGTGAATATTTCAAAAAGTAATTGACGTATCTTGTTCTAATCAATTTTATTCGAAAGTATTTATTGAATGCTATAAGCTTGAATTTTTCCAGATTTTTAGATAGCGCGGTTGAAAAATTACAGGGGGTACACATTGTTAACGACTTTGGGAGCTCCTAGTTCACTCAATATGCACTTAAATAAAAAAGTAATTTAAAAACCTTCATGTTATTTTCAAAGACCTATCCAACGATACCCCACATGACGGGGTGCGCGAAAATATATTTTTTATCCCTCAGTTTCATATATGGGAGCCCCCCCTAATTATGGCCTTTATGGCGGCTTATAAAAGACATCTACTTGCGAAGTTTCATACAAATTGGTTATGAACTGTAGATTTGACGTGGGTGTGACAGACGGACAGACGGACAGACAGACGGACATGACGAAACTATAAGGGTTCCTAGTTTTACTACGCAACCCTAATAAAAAACGTATTAATTTTAAAGTTAATACTGTACGTTTTTTTCCCATGGGGGTAAGCAAAAACTACAGAACGCCACGTGCTACGATTTCTACATACTCCTCCTTTTAGTGTCACCGCTCGATAGTCGACTATCGATAGTCTATCGCTAGCTGACCGATAGTCTATGAATAGTTTACCGATAGCTCGGATCGTGACAATACTATTGATGGAGGCAATACTTTTTCCTTTTATTTATCCTCTCAACATGATCTTCAAACCATCTACTAAGTTACATATATGTATTATGTAATTTTTGAATGATATTCCTTATTGTTACGATTGTAAGCAAGATCTTACTTCACAGTAATTATACCATACTGCCTGAATCGCTAAATCAAAGTAAACGGTCTCCTGAATGATCGAAAATAACGCTAATACTGATGGGAGTCCAATCGAAAGAAATCAAATACAAAAACCTCACAAATCCATAGAATTTCCAACCCAACCGAAGTTCCGTACACACAAAACATTATAACAGTCGTTATTTATAACAACCATCCACATTCCACAAGCAAGTTCCTCTCGAAATGTAATCGAAGTGTATTCTCCATTGAAAACTTTGCAGACGGTATTCCTTTAATTAAAGTTTTAGTATTAATTGATTTCGTTGAAGAGTTTGCTCCATTATGCAACTAAAATTGAACTCAAGTGGCTCATAAAGGTGCAGAATGGAGGCATAAAAGAGCTTCGGTGCTTATTTAAATCGGGATAGTTTAATGTGCTTAAATTGATTGGTTCATATGATACATTAAATGAAAGTGTGTATGAGAATGGTTGAATAGGTTGTCATCATGATGCAGCAGTATGAAGGAATGATGCAGAATAGAGATAATTATAAGAGTGCTTGAGTGCTCTTTAAGTTAACACAGTTATAACTTATTGTATGTGCTTAAATTATATCTCGAGAGCAATGAAAATCCAGGTCGTTTACAAAACTCTTAATATCATAGAAAGTATAAATGCTACCTAGCTAAATACTGATATAAATAAACTGTACCTATGTAATATATTTATTAAAAAAGCTTAATCAATTTTATGTAGGTAATTTAATTATAGTTTCAGAGATGTTAACATTTTTGTGAGTAATTTGGATTTATTGCTCTCGAGTGTAGATTAAATGAGAAAGTAAATTAGATTGGTTGGGTAGCAACCGGTAGTCATGGTAATGCAGGCGAAGAAAGAAATGTAAATACGTCAATGACTATAAGAAAAGAGACAAACAATGAAGACACGAGAGCAAGAGATGGATGGATTGAATCGTGATATTGCTAACAAGGAAGTGATCACTGAAAAGATGACTGATAGAGATGTATGGAAAAAATCAGCTCTTAAGTATATTTATTTCATTATGATGGAACTTTATGTAGTAGTTAACAAAAATTGTTGACCATTGAACGATGTTTCGTTACTGGTTTTATTTAATACCTCATCGTCAATACCACCAAGTATAGGAAATCTTATATGGTAGATGTAAGACGATAAGGATAGCCTTTGTCGTGGCAGCCATGACGCGAATGTATTGAGTCTCTTACATTTTGTCACTGATATATCTTATACAGGCTGTCGGTGCGTGATTTGCTAACAGTAATCAATCTTTTCCAAAGGCTAATACTGAGGATATTAAATGTGAAAATCAGTTCAAAAACTGACCACAGGAAATCTTTGAACTAAACAATAAAATCGGGTTATTTTGCAAACATGCACCCATAGTTCTTAAAAAAAATAATTGAGAATAATAACAATTTTATCTAAAGGAAACAAAGTAAAAGCTGTATTAACATACGTAAAAGCAAACCCGCATGAATCGCCAAAAATAATGTTGCCAAAGAAAATATTCGAAGTATTCCCTTCTTTTCTAATAATCCCTTTTGTTGCAGGATGAGGGAGTACGTGGAAGAGAATGAAAAGAACGACCCACTCATACACGCTCCCGACAAGAAAAATAACCCTTGGGCTGAAAAGGGGAAGTGCATCATTATGTAACCATAAACATAAGTAAAAATATCACCAAAATTCTAAAATATTCAGTTTAAGAGTATGGATTCGAGTCTGGTACATTCTGACCGACGAGGAGATCAACATTTTATTGAACACACAGATGGTTAAGAAAAAACTGCCAGACAATATAAAGATGTAGAATAACCAGCAAACTTAGAGCCAAACGTTGAAGTTACTTTAATTTCATTATTATTTGTTTATGTAGTTTTTGTTCCCAAACGAATCTAGTCCCTTATAATTCTAATGTAAAGAATGTACATTTAGACTGTGCGCGAAGCAAGGATGTACTTATGAATGTTTTTGTTAAAAAATGAAGTTTTAAAAATGGTTGTAAATACGTTAAATTTTGTATTTCTAGTAATAGAATGTTTGGAAGAATACTATCGGTAGAAGTTAAAGGGAAAGTTAAAATGAATGAGATAAAGAAATTGTAATGTGGAAAGTGTAAGCTAATCTTAATTGAACGTTGACAACCGAATATAATTTATTTGAAGTAAAACTTGACGAGTATTACCTTGAAAATTGTTAAGAGTATATTTTGTAAAGAACCCATGCAGTTCCATACGAATATAAGCAACTTCCTTTTTCATCTGTTTGTATGGATTTGGGATGGATTCTATTAAGAACCAGATGAAGTGGTCAATGTCACTTCGACTGGTTCCTCGACAGACTTTGCCACAAGTTTAGAGGATAAAATAAAAATTAAATGTGAAGATTCTCCGAGCTCACGAATCTTCGTATTTAATAAAATATAATGTTAAACTATAGGGATAATCGCAAATCACAACTTAATACATATTCGCTGAATCACGGATTAGAAAAATGTTAAAATATTGGCAATAAAGGGAATGTAGTATGGATAAAGTTAAACGATAAAAAAAAGGTAGAGACGATGAAAAAAAATGTAAATTTAAGAGTAATGCAACATAATCTTGTTTGAAACTTAATTGTTAAGCTGGTTAGGATAATTTTTTATGAACACGGTACATTCCACAGTGCCATTGATCTAGTTGCTTCTAGCTATTAGCTATCTTCTACTCTCCTGTTCTTAAATATAATCGCTACTAAGCAAAATCTATCATTTATTTCCCGCTCTCTAACATCTATGATTTCATCCCCGACACCTTATAAACATACTAAAACTAAGTACTTAAACTCAAACTATCAAAATACAATTTAAAAGAAATAGCACTCATTTAGCTTAGTATAATACAAAAACCGACGAAATTCTACCTAAGTCGTTGAAAGTTTACTTATAAAGCGATACGTAGTTTCCATATAAAAATTCTTCTAAATTCGTAATCTAAGATTTCTGCGACTGTCCCCCAAAATTGTTTAGCGAAGAATTTCAATTCGGATCGGAACAATTTTGGCCGCATTCAGTCCGCGTAGCGCTACTAATCTTACATTCCAATTAAACGGATTGAATTAAATCCTAATTTTTGATTAAAATAGAAAAATTTAAACTTACGCACTGTAGATAATTATAGATTAAAAAAATATTAAATCTAACTTTAAACTTAAAAAAACTCTTTTAAAATTTAAAAAAAACTACTTCCTCTACCATATCTAGACACGGTGTATGGAAAATCATTCTGGCTGTGAAACGATTCTTGATTTATTTAGATGATTCGTCGCTAGTACTTACACTACCATCTTACACTATTGAAAAATTTACACCGACAATAAAATCATGCGGATTGTTTTCTTCAAAGATCACAGCTTTCTCTACAGCGTCATTGTCTATGGAACCTATGTCAATTCTTTATACGTACTTTTCTATTTTTTGTCATCTGCCCATTTCTGCTCCTCATGGTATACTTTGTTCATGTTTCTAAACACATAAGTTCAACTATCCTCTAGGCATAAACATAGTTATAAAAAAAAATTAGAATCTTTAGTAAGTAAAGTAGAGTTAGTTAAGTAACGTGAAAAATCAACAGTTGTTTGTTAATCAGTATAATAAAAAATGCAATTCAGAGATTTTAACCTTAGATTAATGATAAACTGTTTAAATTAAATTTAGTGGATGATAAGGGATTATTTAAATGAAGTGGCAAATTCTGTCATTGGTTTATTTGGTAGCGTGTCGGCAAATTTTCAAGGAAGTACTCTTTTAATTATTTTATGTTTTTTTTGTAATAATTTTATTTCCTTGTTATACTGTGTTATTGAACCAAAGATTTTTATGGGCTGAGGTCCTGAAATAAATGACTATCATGCTATCTGTCATAATAAAATTTTATCACCGACGTATTAGTCGTTAAAACGTCTAAATGTTTCACTTAATTACCTTCTTTTAATTTATTAATATTAAGAAGTAATAAACTGTAATTTTTAATGGATTTATCCGTTATTAACTAGGTAAGGGTGATATTGGAAATGATTTTTTTAGAATCAATAGCTATAAGGTATCGTATGTTATTATTAATTATGTAATCAGTAATCACTGAAATAAATGAAAATCTGTAATGTTTGAACTTTAATTTGTATTCTCACAAACCAATGGTAATATTACTGAAACAAACAATATCATAAAAACGGTACCTACTCAAAATGGGCCCAAATTGAAAACGAATTGTATTTTTGGGCCTATTTTTTGTATTATCATTTTTGACATATTATTATTATGTAACTAGCTGTTGCCCGTAACTTTATCGACGTGATTCTCCAGCCGGGCTAACATGCGCGCCGCGACAATCTTTGTCGACTGTTTTGTCTTGCTGTTACTCGTGCAAAAACGAGACAAATGCACGATAAAAGCGTCGGCAAAATTTTGTCGCGGCGCGCATGTTAGGCGCTCTGATCTCAGGTTACCTCTCCGATAAATTTCATCCAAATCCGTCCAGCCGTTTTAGCGTGAAGGAGTAACAAACCCACACACTTTCGCCTAATACTAGTGTGATTGGTAATGGCAGTATATTCTAACTGGCATTAAGCAGGTCATTGTTGCTAATTCTTTTTACAATCGCCTATAAAAATAAGAGAAAACTCATCAAAGTATAGATCACAACTAGGTGGTACCTTTTTGTTGGAGGAAAAACCATCAAAATGTGCCCGGCCTTAAGGGGATGAATCCGGGGAGTGTGGGATTTTTACATCACTAAAACCACCCCGGTAGTCACAATCAGCACGTGGAGACTCCGGGTCTACTTAAGATACCAGCTCTAGAACCCAACTACCAGGAGTGCCTACAGCAATTCACAATTCTGCAAGACATTCAAGTGTAAGTATTGAAGTAAGTATACAATTGATGTCATAAAACATTAAAAGCAGCTGCTATTTAGGGTTCCGTACCCAAAGGAAGCCAACGGGACCTTATTACTAAGCCTATGCCATCTGTCTGTCCATCCGTCAATTACAGGGCTGTATTATATATATATACAGGGTGGCAGGTTAAACAGTGGAAATATTTTAAGGGGTCATTGTACTCCTCATTATGGACAACTTTTACTACGGGACCAACCCTGAAATCGTGAAAAAAAAATCAGCTGTTCCATACATTTTGTTGAGTTTTGTGAACATAAATGTATGGAACAGCTGATTTTTTTTTATGTCTACCCTGCCACCCTGTATATGTAGGTAGGTAGGTACTCTACGTAATATTAGCAATCTGACGCTATCTTTATTATAAACTTTTAACTCCGGGTAGGTATACCATGCCTAGGGTTGCCAACCGTACTCTAAAATAGAGTATTGTACTCTATATCATGTAGGCGTACTCTATAATCTATAACACTAATAGAGTACGCTAAAATACTCTTCTTTACACAATGTTTACCTACTATATTAGTGCCAGTCATAATAATATTATGCAAACCTATATTTATCAATTTATCATAACCAAAAATGTGGAATATTTACTGTTAATATGTTGGTATCCCCAATTCCCCAAGCCACATTCGGACGTTTCTGAACTCAACCACTAATGTTATTAATGTTATTATGTCAATGTCATGTCACAAGTTTTAAGAAGTGTTTTGAGGGTACGTTAATTTTGACGCAAGAAATATTCTCGATTCTCCACTGTGTTCTGACATTTGTGACTGTTTTTTGTTTGGAAAACTTTTACTGAGCTACTACAGCATTAACTGAGAGAGTCTTTTCGGTCATGGATGTGAAGTGGCGGAAAGAGAGAAACAGAGCTTCATTGAAATTGATTAAGAATGAGCTCTTGATCTTTATAAATTTAGAGTAAGAAAGTTTGGAGTCATACAATTCCTTTAAAAACCATGTAAAATTGTTATGTGCTGCAAAAAGCACAAAAATACCTTTTTAACCATTTAAAATAAATGATACTCTTTTTTGGAAGTCCGTACTCTTTATTTACCTCCTTTAAAATCAGATATACTCTATTTCTTCTTATAAAAGTTGGCAACCCTAACCATGCCTGACATGAAAAAAAAAATATGGCTTTACTTACCATCATTTTTGGATTGACATCATGCGTAGATATAACGACTTTGCAGTAGAAAAATATCTTGGTAACCTTTGATGGCTTCTACCCTGGGAAAAGTAAAGGGAATATCCTACACAGCCTACACATAGATAACAAAGATGGATGTCGAAAAACAGTACAATGTCGTTACATTCTTCATACAATGTTATTAAATATTGATATTTTCAAAAACAACTGACACAGACGGGATTTGAATCCGCGACCTCTGCCTCACCGTGGCATCGCTCTAGCCAACTCAGCTACAGTGTCATGCCTGAATCATTTGAAATCTCTTTTTAGGCTTCTTATGAGCGTTGGTGACATCTATCGGAGACTAATTACAGACTCCCACTCAATGCTTCATTTGATTTTCCAACGGTATTTGTCGGCCATTACAAAATGATGTCATAGGTACGACGGCCATCTCAAAATTAACGGGTAGTAAGTAACATTAACCCCTTACTTATAAACGAAGATTAAATTATACAGCTCTTATGTCAATTGTCATCTCTATTCATTGTCATACAAATGACAAGGATAGTTATATATTTAATCAGTGATTAAAGTTAAGAGGCGTTTATAAATAAGGAGGTAAATACAAATAGTCTTTTTCCACCACAAAAAGCTTTATCACTCGTTACCGCTATTGACTTTGACATATGAATGAATTCCCACCATCTAATGACAGGCACTACTGACGTAATTCGATAGCTGCTCTATAAATGTAGATATCAAAAGTAAATATTTAATTATGTGCTCTATTGAGCGCTTTTTCAATTTGCCGTAGCACAACACGGCACGATTTTATCGTCACAATACAATAGGGCAGCAAAATGTTTGAAATTGTATGAAAGCATAGCATAGCATAAGCATAATCGGCCTATAATGTTCCCACTGCTGGGACACAGGCCTCCTCTCTGTGAGAGGGAGTGGGCCTTAGTCCAACACGCGGGCCCAGTGCGGGTTGGTGGACGTCACATGTCTTCGAATTTTTGGTTCTAGGACATGCCGGTTTCCTCACGGTGTTTTTCTTCACCGTTAAAGCAAGTGATAATTAATTTCTAATACGCACATGACTTCGAAAAGTCAGCGGTGCGTGCCTCGGGATCGAACTCGAACCATTCGCCGTGGGAGACACATGGTTAAACCACTAGGCTATCATTGCTTTTGAAATTGTATGAAAACGCCTTTAGTTTTCCGCCAACGGTAACGTTCATCATCGATGGAAAATTTGAAGCTGTTGACTGCAATCGCGCCTGATGTTAAACTATGATGCAGTCTACGATGGATCACGCTTGCCTAGAAGAAACCGATTCACTCGTGACTTGAACACATCCAGATTGTAACTATCGGGGAACACCCACTCCGGCGGCGCATTCCACCACAGTGAAAGTGCAATCAAATGATATCAACCATGAAACGGTGGCGCTTTTTCGTGCTTCTGGCCGTTTCATAGAAAAAAGGACAGGAAGGCATTAGATTACAAGATCCGAAGCATCCGAATGACAATGCTAATTAGATAACAAATCTTGTAATAACAAACTCCACCAATAATGTCATAAAAATTAAAGTTGGCACCAATCAAAACCTTATTTTCATCGCAAGTGAAAAATAAACTAAAATAAATATGTTTTTCCGCAGCGCCCGAGTCGAAATGAAAACAATAAGTATTCAGTGGGCGGAAGACGCGAACAATTCAATATTCTTGGAAACAAACAATCATACCTACCTACTTACTTCAGTTATATTTTGTCCTGTCTCTGATACTGGATTTTTATTCTATTTCTTTTATTGAATCGATTGTTTAATTTAGAGCGATTTGAAAAACTTATTGTCATAGTTAAAATAATCTCTTTCGTAAACTGTTTACTAGTGCCTGCCTATACGCGCGGATCGAGCTCACTCAGCCCCCGCAAGCAGGGCTTAACACCGGTTACGACAATACCTGTATCATAAAGGTTTATACCGGTATTTATATTAGGTTAGGTACTTGAGTACCGGTATAACGTTGAGCCGAGAGCCGAACATGAGTCGTGAGCATAGATCACGTATGTACACTTTCGGCCCAATAGACAGTTGACAATACACAATAGAGAAAAATCCAATAGACGACAGCATTGAGTGACGAACCAATTGCGTGCAACCTCAGCGCCTTCTTCATTTCGCCAAAGAGACCGAAAAATTAAATAATGCGCTGGTAAAGTTTGTGCTCAAGACTGGTGCCGGCAATTATACTTTTGAATTGTCAAGGACTCACTCAGTTATTCAGTAAGACGAAGCATTATGTATTTTAGTCAGTATAACCCACGGGATAAAATGGCCAATGTATTATAATGTATGTATAAAAATAATATACAGGGTGGCAGGTTAGACAGTGGAAATATTTTGAGAGGTCATTCTACTCATCATTATGAACAAGTTTCACTATGGGACCAACCCTGACATCGCGAGAAAAAAATCAGCTGTTCCATACATTTATGTTCACATAACTCAACAAAATGTATGGAACAGCTGATTTTTTTTTCGCGATTTCAGGGCTGGTCTCATAGTAAAAGTTGTTCATAATGATGAGTACAATGACCCCTTAAAATATTTCCACTGTCTAACCTGCCACCCTGTATACCAATTAAAAGTTTAAACAATACAGTAGAGTAAGTTGCCAAACTTTCTCATACACATGAACCATAGTTTAATGTAATTTGTGTGTTCCATTAAATTATGAGTAATGTACACTATCCAACGGTATTTTGTTAAAGTTGCTATGTAAGTTTTTGAAGGCAATTTTGTATTTTGATATGGGTCTAGATACCTAGGTATTATTTTTCTAAAAATAAATAAAATAAAATGTGCTCAGAATCACGTGTTAAATTGTTCTTATGTATCGATTAAAATTGTGAAATATTTAGAGTTTTAATAATAGGGTTCTTTCAATTTAGACGTTTGTGTCGGACTACTACCGTCCGACTGTCGTGCGGCAGCCGTCCGATTGTCGTGCGGCAGCCGTCCGACACCAAACGTCTAAATTAAGAGTATGGGCTCTTTCAGAATTACGAGAATAAAATTACCAATCTCACATACACGTAGACCACCTCAAATATCTATTCCATATTGGTATCGAACCTGTTATAGGTACCGGCATTAAAGATGATCACAGATCGCGCATGTACATTTTCCGTCCAATACACAATAGACAGTTGACAATACGTAATAGAGAATGGTCCAATTAGACGACGAGCATCGACTGACGAACCAATCGCCTGCAGCCTCGGCGCCCCCCGTTTTCTTCATTCCGCCAAAGAGACCGAAAATCAGCTAGTGCGCAGGTGACGTTTGTGATCAAGACTGACGCCGGGACTTATAGCTGTAACATAACAATCCACTGCATATTTTGAGTCTACTCCTGAGAGTGACATCCTCGTCCTCGTATCACCGCATACACACAATAGGATGTAACCCTCAGATCATAGAAACAAGGAGATGTGCCAAGGCTCTATCGAGCTTGATGCCTGATCTTGAGCAAATTGCTCATATTAAAAACGTATGTGCTGGCGACGAACCGAACACGATCGATGGTATAAATACAGTGTTTTAGTTTAGTGCTAGTGTTGAGTGACGATTAACAGTGTTAGATTGAGGGTGTGCGGAATGTTCAATGCGTGGGAGATCTTTTTATTCACAAGGAGCGCTTAATTATGCACGTAATTGTGTCGAAAAATGTACTAAAAGTGGCATCAGTTGTTCCCGTACTAATTTGCTATGATGGCATATCTCCTTGTTTCTATGATCTGAGATATAAGATCATATGTAAATATAATTTCCCATCTCTCGAAATAACGTCTTCTCCTCAGTAAACTTCAAAGTCGTTCCACATAATTTGTTTACATCTTCACGCACCTGATAAGATGTTTTTCTTCTAAGAATATTTACAGATCGGCTTATTGGATCGAGAGAAAAAGTTGACGACATGTTTTTGGTATAAAAGGGAACAAATTATACATTCTTGCTTTATAAGGCTATTTGGAATGTAATTAATATTATAAGTATGGTCTGTACTAGGCTTTTCCCGCGATTCCGTCCGCATGGACTATAATATAATGACTATTTTAAATGACCTCCCTAGTGTAAGGTGGTTAGTAGTACGAAGAGGTCAAGCTGTATCTCTGGTTCATCTCACCAGAATTAAATGAAATGTAGCTTAAATTTTAAGTTGGACCAAGCTATCAAACTGTTAAGTGTTAAAGTAATGCTGCAGACACTAAAAAGTTGTGAACGAGAATTAGTGCTGGAAGAAAACTAAATTGTAACAGACCGTTAAAAACATTGTAACCTCAGATCATAGAAACAAGGAGATGTGCCAAGGCGCTATCGAGCTTGATGCCTGATCTTGAGCAAATTGCTCATATTAAAAACGTACGCGCTGGCGACGAACCGAACACGATCGATGGTATAAATACAGTGTTTTAGTTTAGTGCTAGTATTGAGTGACGATTAACAGTGTTAGATTAAGGGTGTGCAGAATGTTCAATGCGTGGGAGATCTTTTTATACACAAGGAGCGCTTAATTATGCGCGTAATTGTGTCGAAAAATGTACTAAAAGTGGCATCAGTTGTTCCCGTACTAATTTGCTATGATGGCATATCTCCTTGTTTCTATGATCTGAGATTGTAATATATTATTGACATTCAAGGGAATCCACATTGCGTCGCGTCAAAGAGAACTTCTAGTGTGAATCGCGCTCTACTTCTATAACGATTCGAGTCTGTGACTAACATCTACTGGAGATGGGTTATTAAATAGCAATAAAATCTAATACCAAGATAATTATGTTTATAATGGCTTTTTAATGTTAATGTACGTATTGAAATACTTTATTGATCCTAAAAATTTTATCACTCCGACCTACATAGCTTAATTACTTTATGTTTTAAATTCACGATTCGGAATAAAAGTTGTTTGTTACTAAATAAAATTTGGCAAGAGCGTGTCGGACCACGCACAGTGTAAGATCCGTGGCAAGAAGTATTTCAGTTTTATTGGTAAACCGAGTACCTATCTCAAATTTACACAAATATTCAAACAAATGTTCAACGAAAGTAATTCTACCCCCTTAAATTTTTCTAGAATTTACCACCTCATAATTGAAAAGTTAGATACGGAAAATACTTTTTACGACTTTAGAAGCGCATAAGTATTATTACCAAATAATCCCACTTATAAACCTTCATGTCATTTTCAAAATCTATCTATCTTTTTACTACACTCGAAGTTTCATCTATAAAGTGCCAATAGTTTCCGAGGAAAATGGCTATGTCACGAACGAACAGACGGACAGAATAAAGTTATAAGGGTTTTTGCTATTTGGCTACGAAACCCTAAAAAGGCGCTTTGCAATAAAGTCATTAAGCCCGTTAATCATCAAAACTGTTACGACCGCACTTATAAACGTCGATTAACGTTAATCTTACAATTACTTACGGATCGAGTCAAGATAATAATACTTACTGTAAATACTAAAATTCTGGTAGAATCGGCGTTAGTTTATTTCTTGGCTAGGCAATAAGATATGCTATAAGTACAGGGTAAAATTAAAACCAGTGCGGATATTAAAGGAGGTGAAAGTACTCATGAATATGATCAACTTTTATTATGGGACCGACACTGAAATATGAAAAAAAAAATCAGCTGTTCCCTACAAAAATGCACTACAACATGATCAAAATGTATGGAACAGCAGATTTTTTTTTTTCATATTTCCGTGTCGGTCCCATAGTAAAAGTTGATCATATTCATGAGTACTTTCACCTCCTAAAATATCCGCACTGGTTTTAATTTTACCCTGTATACGAGTATACGAGTGTAACCGGACTTTTTGTGTAGAAAAAGATGTTAAACGGCCGTTTTAAATTTTTCGGACTGTTATCTTATCGATGAACTTGGCCCTTAGGGACTTTTTTTTAGATACCGTAGTAAAGAATCTTCTCAATTGATATACTTAGTCGTGTCTACATAATCGATTAGGAAACTACAAAAAAATCGTTTCGACAATTAGGGGTAAGTATAAAAGAGTAACAAGTCATTCTAACATGGAACATTGAATTAAATTCATTTGCAGATTATCCAAAAAAAGGCGGGTTCAAAATTTATAACCCTATCAGCACCGCTTAAAAATATCCACATCAACCTGGCTGCTGGCCAAGCCGTGACCGGTATAACTTCCAAATTAACTTAAATACAAACTGCATATTTAAATCCAAGCTGCAGGCAATTAGTTAACATTATGTACGCGGGAGGTGACATAATGATCTCCCGAAGCCGCCATTACACGACCGTTTACTGGTTATAACCGGATATATCGGCCCTCATTAACTTTTAGGGGGTGACGGTTGGTTGAGGTGAGGTTTGTCAAATGTGGAGTGTGTACGCGCTTAATTGTACTGGTAAGTTAAGGTAAGGGTAGGTAGGTAAGGAATTTTATACATTAAGGTTTATATTTGAATGTAGGTACCTACTTAGTTAATCACTGCTGAAGCCTGTAACTACCAATAAAATGAAAGTAGTAAGACATCGACACTAATGACAATTGTTTTATTGATATTATTATTTTGACATTATGTAATTGTAATTATTTTGACATAGGTAAATTAGGTAAAATTAATTGTAATTCTTTTGACATTCATTTATAATGTTTAATTGGATTTCTGAATCGACATTAATGTCAAATTGCTAAAACTTCACTTGTCAGTTTGTGGCAAAATAGAGGAACTATTGTAAACCACCGAACACCTTAATCTACTCTATTTTCAGTGAAATAAAATTTTCATATCAAACTTTCCATAATCATCACGCTTGATTCGCAGATTGGTGATTGCAAATTCGCTATAATTTTATAAGCTTAAGTATCTAGCACACAGAAGGAAGATGCCGCTCATGTTTCTAACGTTGATCCATTAAACCTATTGGCTCAGGAGCTGGAACTGGTTTCATCTCACCTACCAACAAATATAGGAGTTGATCAAAGACACCAGTGATCCTACAGCCTCGGTTGCTATTTCTAACATTGATCCATTAAAACCTATCAGGTTCAGGTCCTGGTTTTATCACACCTACCAACAAATATAGGAGTTGATCAAAGACACTAGTGATCCTACTCGTGGTTGCTATCCGTGAAATCCGAATTCATCCGGTTTTACGAGATACACGGTCGGTATTGCACAGGGCGGCGACATGCATTTTATCCTACAATAGTATCCGGGCAGGTCTTTGTCGGGGCTAGGGATTTACACGGAATTTAGATTGAAACTTGTTTGAACGGAAAAGAAGGGATTATAGTGGTTATGAAGACTATAAAGAAAGGTGAAAGGTATATAAAGGAGCGGCTAAAAATAAGCTTCCAAGTTTCAGGAATCCGCATTTGAACTAGAAAAATATAAAAACATAAGGTATAAATCGATACAGCGGATACGGACGCGATGCAGTATCGATGAAGTCGTGCGCTGTAGTTACTACCTTCATGAACGCCTGTTGCTAAATTAATGCAATGCGCGTTAGTAGCGATGCTAAATCAATACAGTTGCGCATTTGCATCGATGCAAATACGTTGCAAATGCAACAAACGGCCAAAAGTAGCGGTGCAAACGCACGTTAACGAAACGCACTACTGAATCACTGTGGGCAACATTCCTAACTCCTTTTTTATATTATACAGGGTGGCAGGACAGTGGAAATATTTTAAGGGGTCATTGTACTCATCATTATGAACAACTTTTACTAGGGGACCATCCCGGAAATAGCGAAAAAAAATCAGCTGTTCCATACATTTTGTTATGTGAACATAAATGTATGGAACAGATGATTTTTCGCGATTTCAGGGTTGGTCCCATAGTAAAAGTTGTTCATAATGATGAGTACAATGCCCCCTTTAAATATTTCCACTGTTTAACCTGCCACCCTGTATTCCAGTCTCCCAATACACATACCCATTATTTACCCCACAAAACTATAGTAAAGACACAAGTATTTCATATACCTGAGCTATTGTTCTAGCACACGTAACATATAACAGCGAACACACAGTTGGTAAACAGCCAAGTCGTGCAGCCGAACACGAAACGAACGAGCCGAAGCACGAACTTAGTACCTACTTGGCGTCAAAGATTTTCATCTTTGACGCCAAGTACTGAGTTCGTGCTTCGTGAGATTAGAGGTTACATTGTTGGAGAGTTAACATAATATTGCTGGCATAAAAATTGTAATTTTACTAAATAATTTTTTTGAATGGCTCTTTGGTTTATGATCGCAAGCAGACTGCTGATGCCTGATGCTTTTTTTCCTATATTTGATTTCTATTTCAGGTTAAGTGGTATTGGATTCTTCCATTAGAAATTTCACAGTAATAGCAACCCAGAGTTGATAAGGATTTTGTTATTGATAAGATAAAAAAATATATAAATATTAATAACGAAGTGCATAAGTAACAAAATAAGTAACTTAATACATTTTACAATTTAAATTATGAATGAAAATTCGCTTCATTTTAATTACGAGCATTCGTCTTTTAATTCAAATATTTTGCTCTGAAACTTTCTCATTCACTAATTTCATAAAACAAAATATAAGCGCATCCAATTAGCATGATGGTTATAATCTCAGATCATAGAAACAAGGGAGATGTGCCAAGGCGCTATCGAGCTTGATGCCTGATCTTGAGCAAATTGCTCAAATTAAAAACGTACGCGCTGGCGACGAACCAAACACGATCGATGGTATAAATAGTGTTTTAGTTTAGTGCTAGTGTTGAGTGACGATTAACAGTGTTAGATTGAAGGTGTGCGGAATGTTTAATGCGTGGGAGATCTTTTTATTCACAAGGAGCGCTTAATTATGTGCGTGATTGTGTCGAAAAATGTACTAAAAGTGGCATCAGTTGTTCCGGTACTAATTTGCTATGATGGCATATCTCCTTGTTTCTATGATCTGAGGTTATAATGATTTTAGTTGTAAAATTAATGCAATTATTTTAGTCTAAAATGTGTTTTGCGAAATAATTAAAGCGGGAATTTAATTACGAAACTACCTAGGTAGTAAAACAACAGCTATATATAGGTATATAGTCCTGTCCCTTACAATACATGATCGTAATTGGGGTTAAAGTTATTACAATTAATAGCCAATCTACAAACTGAACAATTGTTAAGTACTTATGTTATGTTCTAAGATACTAGTTTCATTAAATAATTCCCGTTTAAAAGGTTATGTAAGCTCTCATTTTATTTATCGTGACTGTAGGGAAAAAGTATCTTCTTATATAAAAAAAAACCGGCCAAGTGCAAGTCGTACTCGCGCACCGAGGGTTCCGTATCAGTTTTGGAGGTATAAAGTGAAAAAATCCCGACCGCAAAACTAAGTTTGTTTGTGAAGGAATTTTGATGATTTTGAAAAAACTGTACTAGTTAGGAACATCGTTTTATTTTTGGTGCCATATTTGGGTCAATTCCTATCAACTCTAATTATATCAGATTTTGCGCCCCGCAAACTTCGGAGATAAGGGGGGGGAATGTTAATTTTTCGGACATTTTTCATCGTATGTCGAAAACTGTGAGACATAAAATAAAAATATATTTTGAAATGTGCAGATCAAGCCCTTTCATATGATATGTCACTTGACCTAGTAACCCCACTTTAAAATTTCGGACCCCCACTCCGGCCCCTTTTGCAATGAAAATAAAAATATTTTTGGACTTTTTTCACTTGCAATAAAGTTAAACAAGCATTCTTTATAACTGTTCCAAATTTCAAGTCGATAGCATTAGTAGTTGCTGAAATAAGCAGGTGTGACTGACAGACAGACAGACGAAGTCGCACCATAAGGGTTCCTTTTTTACCATTTTGGTACGGAACCCCAATTACAGATAAGTCCAGATTCCCTGCATATTTTTTTCGTTACGTGTGTATTAGATAAAGTACGTACCTAATGTTTGAATTGACAGGACTTACCTAGTTTCAGAAAGCCTATTTAATTTTAATTTTCTGTTAGTCACAGATGAGCTATTGTGATTAGTTAACCGACATAAGATCCAATCAAATCGCTTGATGTGAGATTAACAGCAAATTAAAATTATATAGGCGTACGGAAAGTGAAAGATAGGGTAAGAAAATATTAGCCTGCTTGGTCAAATTACTATCTGACTACTATCTACTACTACCTACTAACTATCTAAAGGAATCTACTAAACTAAACTACTATCTACTAACTATCTAAAGAAATCTCAATACATATTTTTCATCGCACTCCAAGAAAATGTTAGCTAAAAACAACAATTTTCACCAAAAAGCCCGCAAATTCAACACGGTAATATATTTTTTTGTTTTTCTAAAATATTTTTAAAAAGCGAACAGTAATTATTAAGTGGAATCGGCTGTACAAATTTACACAGGAGTCTAATTAACGAAGAGTACTTGGGGCCTCCGAGTTGTCGATCTAGCTGTGTGGAGTGCATGATAAGCGGAAGCGGGAATGATAAAAAATAAATAATGTATGTTTTTGTGAATTTTAAACATGTCAAATCCATGATATGCTTATCTTATTGTTATTAAATATCTATGACATTTCAAAAACAAGTCCCGCCTGTATCAGTTGTTTTTAAATCACTGGGCGGGTTGCTTCAAACCATCTGTATTCGTTAAGTCAGTATGAAATTGTCATACAAGCCGCCATATTTGACGGTTACAGATACGTAACTGTAAGATGAAACAACCTGCCCTTAGATATTTAATGACAAATAAAATAAAGAATAGTCAGAAGGAAGTTTTGCCGAACACGCTTACTGTCCCCAAACATCCAACCCCCCAACCAATGCCGAAATGCATGTTCCATTGGGTTTATTTTAGAGAACCCTCATGTTTGGCGCGCCTTGGACCGCTCCACTAGCAACAGTTGCTAACTGGTTGATACTATGATTATTTGGATACGAGAGGAATTACTTAAATAGGTACTATACCATACAAGATGAATTTGAAAACATGCGACAAAATGAAATACGGGGTTTCATAAGGCTTAGGTACTTCACGGAGTATGCCTCTGTGGACAGTACGGTGCTTCATACACGTTATCTATAGGTACACTCGACGCCATTGACGGTCGACCACTTTTCGCCCTTATGTTCTTAGTAATAAGGGTGAAAAGTGGTCGACCGTCAATGGCGTCGAGTGTACCTACTAATATTATAAAGCTGTAAAATGTGTTTGTTTGTACGCGTTAATTTCTGGAACTATCAGTCGGATTCGAAACTTTTTTTTTGTACCTAGATAGGTATATGATAGCCAGATTTATGAGAAATTGAAAAAAAAGTTTGTTTTAATTGTCGATATTCTTGCAACTTGTACCACCCGTCGTCCCGGTAACTCAAATGGTACACTTCACAGATGAGTTTGCGAGGGAATTTCCAGCGAGACCACAAACAGGCCGGAGTTTATTGCACAGTTCAACTGCCCAACTGACTATAGATGTGCTATTCATTTGTTTGTCAAACGCTCGTTAAGTCAAATTGTGAGTACCTACATCTTTTGTAGAACATTTTTAAATTGTTTTTATTTTTGGGTTACTTTCTAACTACTTAACCGTTGAGTTACCGTTGTTATATCGTACAGCAGTTATTGTAATGTACGGTCAGGGAAAGGGATTCTTTAGCAGACACTATCATTCATAACTGCGTATATTCAAACTTTGAAGCAATTCGGATTCGGTTTTGCTTCGAAGCTTGATTAAACGACCAATTATTTATGAATGGTAGTGTACCTGCTAAGGAATCCGTTTCCCTGACTGTACCAAACTCAAATCTCATTGCAATGGCGCCGGCCTATACCTACGGCAAGATTGTGGCAATTGTTCTACTGAGTTGCACGATTATACAGGGTGGCAGGTTAGACAGTGGAAATATTTTAAGGGGTCATTGTATTCATCATTATGAACAACTTTTATTATGGGACCAACCCTGAAATCGCGAAAAAAAAATCAGCTGTTCCATTTATGTCCACATAACTCTACAAAATGTATGGAACAGCTGATTTTTTTTTCGCGATTTCAGGCTTGTTCCCATAGTAAAAGTTGTTCACAATGATGATACAATGACCCCTTAAAATATTTCCACTGTCTAACCCTGTAGATCTCAACTCACGGCTATACAATTGCAGCAAGAAATTGTCAAAAAACTAGCCCGCTTAACAGCACCGTTTTTGAATGGTTTGGCACAAATAAGCACAGATTATAATCGCCAGTGTAATATTATTATGCCACTGTAGGTCGTGCGGTGTTGATGGCGCCGTGCCGGTGGCGGCTGTGGTTTGCGATATGAGGTTATAATGTCCCTGATGTTGGTACAAATAACCGAACAATTAGCCATCATAATAAGCTAAATTAACTCTTATTGTTTTACACCAAAATTAAGTTTATTTTATTGTGATTTTAGTAATTTTTCACTGTCAATTTAGAGCAGTGACTGTGGTGGTCTGGTGGTACCAGCCCCGATTTATGAGTCGTGTTCGAATCGAAGCAAGCACTCACTTATATGATTTGTTTCATTGTAGGTATCGTGCAACTTTCAAACAAAAAGTATTACGTCAGACATCAAATTAAAAAATACAAACAAATAAAAACAATTGACGTAACGCCCTGGAAAACTTCAAAATCAGAACAACCAGTGACGTATGATTTGCGTTGCCTCTCCAACTCTTTTGTTTACAATTCTAACAAACAAAGGGAGTAAGCAGAGACTCAAATGGGGTAAAGGATTAGCCGGAATCACAAAGTTTTGTTTTAAAACAAAGGTGAGATTTAGAATGACAGTGAAGTTTAGTAAGTCGGTCAATGTGACGTGCTCTGTCGGAGTGTAAGACCATCGTGTTTTTTCTTACAAGAAAAAGTTTTCTTGTGTCTAAACATAGTGGCATAGGCGAGGCAGTAAGACGCAGCATTTGCAGGACACAATTAACTGCCCCTAATTACAACCTATGCAGCCATTATTGTGGGCCAATCACGATTAATTTTGACACTCGTATTAGTATATGATATTACTAGCCTTTTTCCAGTGATCGCCCGCAAAACTGAAGGTACAGTGTTCCCAAATTAATAATGCGCATGCAGATCTTCGCTAATTGTCGTATTCCCGGAAACAAAAAATTATATAGAAAAAAAAAGTATATAGAGTGGTTAAGTGCATTTTCTTCATGCATAATTTAGGGCTCTTACGATTCAATGATTCGGTGTTTCCGGGAATACGACCATTAGCGAATATCTGCATGCGCATTATTAATTTGGGAATACTGTAACTGTTTTGTTTTTTTCGGTTTATAGGTAGTCCAAGTACTCAAGGATAATGTAGCTTCCTATTAGTGAAATAATTTTCAGAATCGGATCAGCAGTTCCAGATATTAGCTCGTTTATTACATCAGTCTAGAATTATTAATCTCCAGAAAATAATTTTAGGTGAGCCATTTTACATTTTGTCACCTCTCTCGCTAGCACATGTTAGCATACACAATAATCGACTACCTACAGGTCTCCCAAAGTGATAATGCGCATAGAAATCTTCGTCACTGTTCGGCAACGGTCGTATTCCCCGAGCGTCGGAACACGATATGTATATGGAGTGGTTAAGTGCATTTTCTTCATGCATAATTTAGTAGATTATGTGTTTTGTGCTAAAAGAGATAAATATAAACATTGATTAGCGAAGATCTGCATGCGCATTATTAATTTGGGAATACTGTGATTATATCGATTATTATTCGTTTAGTTGTGGCAACACACAGATCACTTTATTATAAAAGTAAAATGTCGGTACATTCATTTTCCTATTCCATTATCGGCTACAGACGACGAAGGTGGTCTCGAGTTACAATTTAAGTTGATATGGTAATAATAAAAGCGATTAATAAGTATTAGCGAGTATATTTTCTTTCACACAGAACCATATTTTTAAGAATTTTAAATCGAAATATACATTTTTGATAAATGTAATTCATTAATGTTTTACAAAATAATATTAATTTGAATACCTACCTATTCCTATTAAAAACTCAAACTCATGAGTTGAACTTATCTCAAAAACAAATCCTAATGAGTAGTTATTGAGCTAAATTGATTAGATAACACAGTAGAAATATGTTTTTAATATTTACCTGTTAAATTAATATAGAACATTAATGAATTACATTTTTCAAAAATGCATCTTTTCATTTAACATTCTTAATAATATGGTTTTGTGCAAGCGAGAGAGGTGACAAAACGTAACATGGCTCTTAAATTTAATGCTAGAATACAATGTTTCCACGTGCCGTAGGTTTAATATCTCAATAGAAACTTGTCTCATCAACGCCTACGTAAATATTAATAGCAATACGCTTTCCAGAGGCTTCATGCTTATTAACTCTGACAGGTTAACCGTAACTTGAAGTTAGTGGAAGTGCTTTATTATGAAAGCCTTTATTCCCCATAGAAGGAAGTGGGGTATACTGTTGGATACCTATTTTTTTTAAAGCTTACGTCACGTAATTCACTCTGCTGTAATTTACCTTGACATTGTTACCTACCTGGAAAATTAAAATATCCAAACACGAACTGCAAAATTTTACTGGGTGTAAGTTTAGTCAGTCGCAACACAAAAAGGGGTCATTGTGCTTATCATTATGAACAAATTTTATTATGGGACCGACTCTGAAATAGCGAAAAAAAAAATAGCTGTTCCATACATTTATGTTCACATAACTCAACAAAATGTATGGAACAGCTGATTTTTTTGAAACGGTGTCGCTTTTTTTTGCTTTTGGCCGTCCGATAGAAAAAAAAGCAGAGGAAATTAGGTCATGCAGATCCAAAGCATCACTGGGTAATAATTTAGAGTGGTTAGTTTGTCTTGCCAGAAGTAAGAAAAGGGAAATAAAAAAAAAACTGAACTTTGAATATTTTGAAATTCGCCTAATCAGTCATAATTACCCTCTTCTATAGTAGGTAGTATCACATTAATATTGACAACATTACCTATATGACTGTGTAAAGGGACTCTTAATTAAAATGATAAAACAGTGACAGTAGGTACCTTTTAGCATGATAATACAATAAAGCCTTAAAATCCCAGAAAGTTATTTATTCAATTATCTCCAACATTTTACCCAAAAAGATAATCCCAGTTTAAATAGATTCGAAAAATCAGCAAAAACTCTAAATTGAGACCCTTAGACCTCGTTAAAAGCCAAAATGACATCGCGAAATAACTTTTTAACACGACCGGGAACCCTTTATGTCACAAGCTTGTCAAAGGTCCTTGTCAAAAAAAAAACATTAAGCCCGCCCAAGCGGTGTCCGTCCAAATAATGTTGGGCGGATCGTGTATTGTGTAAAAACTGTCCCGCTTTATTATGTCGTACGAGTATAATATGGAAGTGTTTTTGGTTATGGAAATTCCTTTTGGTTGGGGTAAATTACATTATTATCTACCTACACACCTTTTTAGGGTCCCGTACCAAAATGGTAAAACGGGACCCATAAGGTGCGACTTCGTCTGTCCGTCTGTCTGTCACACCTGCTTATTTCAGCAACCACTAATGCTATCGATTAGAAATTTAGAATAGTTATAAAGAATGCTTGCCCAGTTTTATTGCAAGTGACTGAAGTCAAAAAATATTTTTAGTTTTATTGAAAAAGGGGGCTGAAGTGGGGGTTTAAAATTTAAAAGTGGGGTCATTAGGTCTTGATTTTCACATTTCAAAATACATTTTCATTTTCTTTTGTTTTATAGTTTTCGACATATATTATGATAAAAAATGTCTGAAAAAATACCACCCCCCCCCCTTTATCTCCGAAGTTTGCGAAACTGAAAATAAATAGAGTTGATAGAAATTTACCTACCTATTATTGCACCAAAAATAAAACGATGTTCCTAACTAGTACAGTTTTTTCAAAATCATCAAAATTCCTACCTACTATTGTACGTGGCCCTTTTAGTAGGCATAACCAAGTAATAATTGAGATTATTATTACTGTGTAAAATACCTGTAAAACAGCGCCGTGATTGACTGACAGACAACATACCTACAGCCTAAACCGGTGGACGTAGATATTTGAAATTTGTATAAAATATTCTTAGAGTAACTTAGAGGTACAATATAGAAAGATTTTTTTAAATATACACCTAAATGGGTGAAAAAAGGGTGATAAAGTTTGTATAAATCGGATGGAGTCAAGACTACAACCAGGGACCGATTAATCGGGTTAAAAGGTAACCGGTTACATCTCTAACCCATATTTTTGGTTAATCTTAATGCAGGGTAACCGGTTAACCCTTTAATACGGATACCGTTACCGTTTAATATTGCTGATTAACCCGAATGAAATAGAACAAAAATGAAAAAAAAGGAACAAAAATGAATTCTATGCGTGAACCGGTTATTATTAGGCTGATTAACCCAGAATACGGGTTAACCTTTATGCAAGGTTTTTCACATAACCCAAAAAAATAACCCGGGTTAACCTCTATACAGGTGACCTTTTCGGTCCCTGGCTACAACTAGTCAAAATTAAGTACAAAATTAGTTTCGTAAATCTAAAATTTCCACGAAAATCTAAATCAGCAATTATAAATCAAACGAGTACGTCTCCTAAAATCTGAAAACAGATTGGGTATTATACGCGAACACCTTTAATGCTGGCTACCCCAATTTAGCGACAAAGGGTTAGTAGGATACAGTAGTGGGAGGCAGTCGCCTCCTTCTGCGAAGCAGTCATGCTAGCGAAGGAGGTGGCGGGACGGGAGAGGGAGAGAGTCTCCCGTCCAAGCCGCCGCGGTAGACGCTCCGGGCGTCGGGAGCCGCGTGACGACTCCCGGCCACCGTAGGCGCGGGCCTGCGGGCGGTGAATAATGGGTAGCTCACCGTCCGATCAGGACCAGGCCCGTGCTGGACGGCGCGTACGTGTTCCACGCGCGCCTCAAAGAGATGTCAGCATCAAAGAGGGGGCCCAATAGGGCCCAAGCCTGCCGGGAAAGCGGGATAGTCCGAAAGGGGTACCGCTGACCCGGAACATAAAGGGCTAAGGAAGGAACACGGGTGGGTTTTAGTCAGTAAGAGTCTGACACTCCCTTCCGCTCCACCCAGAGCAGGAGGGGCCATTTGATGATTTCCCATCCTAAAAAAAAAAAAAAAGTAGGGTACAGTGAACAAAAGAGTTTAGGTGCTCGTACACATGCCCATTAGTAGCATGCTCATTAGTAGCGTGCTCATTAGTAGCGTGCTCATTAGTAGCGTGCTCATTAGTAGCGTGCTCATTAGTAGCGTGCCCATTAGTAGCGTGCTCATTAGTAGCGTGCTCATTAGTAGCGTGCTCATTAGTAGCGTGCTCATTAGTAGCGTGCTCATTAGTAGCGTGCTCATTAGTAGCGTGCTCATTAAATTTAGTAGCGTGCTCATTAGTTTGCGAACATCACGCTTATTATAAGCGCGTGCTAAGAGACCGTGCTTATAATAAGCGTGATGTTCGCAAACTGTTGACACAAATGTTAGGGCGCCTTCAAGCCGCAAAGTGAATTAATTATAATATCTACACTAATATTATAAAACTGAAGAGTGAGAGCCGGATTCAAATTTTTTTTTTGTAAGAGGCATTGAGTTGGATTATTTAGTCCTAAGTTCACCGCCAAGATAACAGTCCGTTATGTTGAAAACAGCAACACGTTTAACGTGACTTTTTCTATGGAAAAAGATGTGTCAAACGGCCGTTTTCAATTTATCGGACTGTTATCTTGTCGGTGAACTTGGCCCTTAGTCTCCGATAGATGTTACCAACGCTCTTAAGAGACGTAAAAAAGAGGTTGCCAATTTTAACTGATTTAGGCATGACACTGTAGTTCAGTTGGTTAGAGCGATGCCACGGTGAGGCAGAGGTCGCGGGTTCAAAATTTCAAATCCCGCCTGTGTCAGCTGTTCTTGAAAATCTCTTATACAGGATAAAATTAAAACCAGTGCGGATATTTTAGGAGGTGAAAGTACTCATGAATATTATGATCAACTTTTATTATGGGACCGACACTGAAATATGAAAAAAATATCAGCTGTTCACTACAAAACTGCACTACAACACGATCAAAATGTATGGAATAGCTGATTTTTTTTTCATATTTCAGTGTCGGTCCCGTAATAAAAGTTGATCATAATATTCATGAGTACTTTCACCTCCTAAAATATCCGCACTGGCTTTAATTTTACCCTGTATATTTAATAACATTAATAAAGCATAAAATTAAATATTATTAACATGTTCAAAATTCGCAAAAATATACATTTATAATAGTAGTACCTATATAGATTATATCGGTACAATCTATATATATTAAGTATATCGACGCTTGAAAGGCAATCCTTACTAACCGACACAAATTCGTAAAATGAGTTAAATATATCATTCGAACCGCCAGATTTTTCTGCGTCGTTTGGTCTAGGTCTCATAGCTCTACGACGAGCTTTATTGTCGCTTAGATACTGCGTAATTTCGGTCAAATCTACATTTTGTGCTTACTAAACGACCAAAAAAAAGTGATTTTTAGAATATCCAGCAGTTACGACATTCTAACAATTAGGAATATGAACTTAGTCAGTTTTTCATGTATTGACTTTTTCATATATTTGTAATTACGTATTTTTACTTGTAATAAAATTATCCTTTGAAATCACTTAGTAGATTTTACCTACACAAAGCAATTGTAATTTATGTGGTTATGTATTTTAACTTGTTTTTATATTTTGTGACAGTGTCATTTGTATAAGTTAACCTGAAATAAAGTGGAAGAATATTAGAGCTTACATATTTTTACTTGTAAAATATCTTTGCCCGCGACTCCGTCCGCGTGGACTACAATGAACTGACCAGTTTAAATGACCATCCTTAGTATAGGTTGGCTAGTACTACCAAGAGGTCAAGCTGTATCTCTGGTTTTTTTCAGCGGAATCAGATGAAACGTGACTTAGATTTTAAATTGGACCCTAAGCTATCGAACTGTGAAAATCACATCAAAATCCGTTCAGTACTTTTTGCATGATGCGCGCACAAACAGACAAAAATTCTAAAAAAAATCTTTTTGGGTATGGTTACGTCCCAATAGGTACCCTATCCCGACTGTTTTCTGTCCGTACCGTGTCTGTCTGTTTACAGACACGGCATTTTTACAATTTTATAATACTTAGTACCTAAAGATATCTTTTTTATCCTTAGATATTGAAATTGATCTCTGACTGAATGTTATGTCATAATAAGTTTCTTTATTAATTTTGTATGGTTGGCACTACGTAGCGTATTTTCTTTAATTTTAATAAAGAAAATATAATAATCTATTTCATTAATTGTCATGCATTTGTTAATAATTTACCTAAGTATACAGTTCTTAGATAAATGTCGGTTACGAAGGGAAGTTTGGGGTAATTTTAATAACTAAGATACAATTTCCACAGTCACAAAAATCATTAAATGATGCTTAGGTAAATTTACTTGATATATTTTAAACTATCAGAACTTTTTAGATCAATCTTCCTATTTCAAAATTCTAAACTAAATAAGTTTACCTATTTTTACATGTTACTGTACACACTGCAGTGACGATTTAGATAATTTTACCTGTTTATCAAATCAGGTAAATTTTATCTAACCGACACAAACTGGTGTTTTTATAAGTGTCAGGTGTCTTATTTTGACAATTTGGATAGCTGTAAAAAAATGATTTCTACGAGTGTTAACATCATTTTAATCGAACAATTAGGTGATTTTTTATGATTTTTTTTTTAAATATTTGAACTTTAAATCACTCTCCTGTAAAATTTACTCAATGTCGCTTAGTAAGGGTTGCCTTTCAAGCGTCGATATGTATAAAATTACACATATACCGATATCTTGTATCAAAAGCCTCCTTGAAGAACGTCTGTCATTCTGATGGATAGGTACAATCTGTCACTATGATTGTACCGTGCCGACAATGAAATATGAGAACAGCTGATGGCGTAGCGCGTAGACTTGACTACGAGCTACGAAATTTCGTAGCAGTTTGATACGCATCCGTGTTATACCTACCTTTCACGGAGACCGAGAAATATAATTTGGTTAGTTTCATACTAATGTCAATTTCAAATTGTATAGGTACATATCAGCCTTTTGAAAAGAATAGTTGGATTAACCACGGTACCTATCTTGAAACCACAAAACGTATGGAACAGCTGATTTTTTTTTCATGGTTGGTTCCATTATCCCTTTGACTTGTCACTAATGAGACACAATTGATTTTCTATTGTTATTGATCTGAATCAGGGATGTTACGAATATTCGCATTCGCATTTGCTTATGCGAATGGTTCGCATCATTTGAAACATTCGCATCGACATTCGCATTCGTATTAAGCGATGCGAATGTTTTGCGAATGCGAATGTGTACAGATCGAGTTGTGTCTCGCCCTGCAGCCGCACGGTTGGTCGATCCTCGCACGCGCAGAAGGCGCAGACAGGCATCACGTGTTTCATTCGACCAATAGAAAACGTTTCTTTCTCGCTGCTAATAAGGCAAACTAAATAAGCAAGTGTGTTTGCCTTGTTAGTGTTGTCAGTCAGTTTAAGTAAATAAAAAAGTAGGTAGTTTGTGAGTTTAGAAATGTGTTGAGCTATTTTGACAGCTTTCCCATAGCACAACAAAATAAAAGTGAAATATGGCGATTTTTTACGATCGATATCGATCGAGACTACGCGTAATGCAATGTTTGTGAGAAAAATTACTTTAAAAAAAAAAACTTTACTGTTTTTTTTAATGTTATTTCCAAACATTCGCATTCGCATTCGCACATTCGCATCCCGGACATTCTCGTTCGCGAATGTGAAAAATATGACATTCGTAACATCCCTGATCTGAATCAGGTTGATTGACACGAACTATCTCAAGTAGGTATTAAATAGTTAACATCATCTGCTTTTTACAGCCGGAAGCGGTAAGACGCAGTTAGGACGCCATCACGTCATCCTAGGCCGGCACTGAAAATCAGCGTAGTGGTGTGGGATGTTGAGAAAATAATCTCAATGTTGCCATACCACGACATTATGCTGACTGCCGGCCTTTTTGCATGCGAATGTGACGCAACTTTTTGTTTTTATTTCTTTTATTTACAATTTAATGTAATGTACATACTACATAGTGTTTTTTTGTTACCATTTTTTATCCTATTTCATGTTTTTTTATTGTTTTTTGCTATGTACCTACCTATAAAGTAGTCACCGCATGCAATAAATAATTTTTCTTTCTTTCTTCTTCTTTGTTTCATCTAGTGACTTCGCGTACATCCGCTATAATCCTTTAAATAACTAATTGTTTAGTAGTAAACGTTTACGGACCGATATGGATGAAATATAACAATGCCACATCAACATTAAAAATACCAGTTCAACCCTCATAACTCCGCGTTAAAATGATTAATTAATGCGAAATATTAATGTTGTATGAGGTTGTTGATCTATTACTAATCTATGTCTCTACTAATATTAACGGTTATTCGTTACGTAAGTAAAGAGGTCTAGACCTCTACTGAATATCTATACTATTATAAAATTGTAAACAAGCTGTGTCTGTACATTCAAGATATTCCAGAAAAAACAGTCGGGATAGGGTACTGGGACGTAACTATACCCAAAAAGATTTTTTGTCTGTTTGTCTGTTTGTGCGCGCATCACGCAAAAAGTGCTAAAAGGATTTTGATATGGTTTTCACAGTTCGATAGCTTGAGGTCCAACTTAAAATCTAAGCCACGTTTCATCTAATTCTGATGGGAGGAACCAGAGATACAGCTTGACCTCTTGGTAGTACTAGCCACTCTACACTGCGGAGGTCATTAAACTGGTCATTTCACTGTAGTCCACGCGGACGGAGTCGCGGGCAAATTCTAGTAATTTATATAATAGTATATTATGCAATTAGTGAATAAAGGACGGATTTAAAGCGAGGGCCATAGATGAATCACGAGCTAGTGAAGGATTCTAACGATTGAATCACGACCGTAGGGAGTGATTCATGATGATTGAATCACGAGCGTAGCGAGTGATTTAAGTGTTAGAATCCTGAGCGACGCGAGCGATTCATGGCCCTCGATATAAATCCGTTTTATTCAAGAGTTGCATACTATACTTTATACCATGACTACGAGAAAAAGAAAGATTTAAGTGAAAATATACATATAATGAAGAAAAAGTAAAGTTAAATTGGCTTTGATGTAAACCAGCCGTGATTTTTTGGGTAGCAAGCTTTCCACCTTTCCACTATATCGGCCGCCCTCTCTTTCACAAACTCAGGTGTTAACACATCTTCATCACTAGAATGCATTTTTAATCGATTAGAACAACACTAAACAAACACAAAATTAAAGATTAAAGTAACACTAAACTTTGTGTTCGTACAACTTACAGTATTCAAAATAGCGCCAATTTACTAAGGACAGCAAAGAACACAAAACAGTTTTTATTCTAATGCTAAACTCCTTGTCGAAAATGTCGACCAATCAAATTGAATTTAGAACACATCAATATAGGTCGAATACACAGATTACACTTACACTAGATACGGCAAGCCACGACCAAGCGTGCCCTGCATGTTCGACTGTTCGTACTAAAAAAAGTCTGTTAGCTCAGTGACGCTTAGTGATTGAAACAATTCTGTTTACTCTGAGCACATCACTAAATGGCTGGGGTGAAGTTATCGTAGGTATAAAAAAGATGACACGTTTGGTTTTCATACAATCTAATAACGTGCCGCATCTAGCATAGGTTCTTTAAATCTGTGGTCGAATACATTGGTGTGTTCCATTTTCAAACATCAAAACAGTGAGTAAAAGTGCTTTTTATTCACTGTTTTCAGTGAATAAAATAAGCTTTTTAGAGGGGGAATGGTATAAATATAATTATTAGACTGTCTAGTATAAGGTCGTAGGAAACCCCTAAGAAAATCGGATTCAGGATATTAAACCTTGTTGATGAATGTAAAAAAAAAATTGAATATCACTAAAATCGTGCAAATAGCACTGTTGTACTTCATTGTACTGTGTAGGAAAAGAAGATCCTAGAAATTTACCCCCTTACTTAAACGGCTCTTAACTTTAACCACTGCTTGAATATACCTTGTCATTTGTATGACAATGAAAACAGATGACAATTGACATAAGAACTGTTTAATTTAATCATCTTTATAAGTAGGGGTTAAAGCCTAAATGAAATTATCAAAAATAATCTTTCTTATTTTATATCCGATGATAAAACGTTATTTAAATTAAATAAATAGCTCATATTATTATGCCAATCGACATACTACTATTCATTGTCATAGAAATGACATGAGTTGTATATTTTAATCAGTGGTTAAAAGTGACAAGTTTTTATAAGTAAGGGTAATATCCTTAATAAGAATTTATACGCTCTAGCTGAAACTTTAAATTCCTGAAACGCGCCACTTTCTTTGTCTTTCGGTGAAAAGCTCTGTAGGGCACTAATGAACAAAGTTCAGCTATTTACTGCTAAAACTAAAACTGGACTGGAGACTTAGCATATTAATTAAAGTGTCATTACTGTTAATATTCTTGTTGAAAAGCTGTGACTGGCCGTTTCATAACCTTTTAGAATAAAGTGGAATTATTTCTTACAACCTAGGATTTTGTTGAACTGTGAGATGTATCTCAACTTGTAATCTTATAGTAATGTAATCTTAGCTTGTCTAAAAAGTCTTTAAAAACCCGCCTTCAAAAAAATCACAATAACGTTGTAACAGTTTCAGAAGTCGATGCCTTTGATTTTTGATTTGACTAAGACTAGCATCCTGAGTGCAACGAGGGATTCAAGCTCGCCCACGACGAAGACACGTTTATGCTCGAGGAGAATACTCTATTTTTCACACCTTCTGCGAGAAAACAAAAAGCAATAGTACTAGAATAGGGCTGCCATAAATGCTGAGACGCCGACCGGGACATTTAAAAAAAATATTGTGGAATCAGACTCTTTAAGACCCAGGTTAGGAACTTTTAAGTTTAATTTTGAGTAGATATTTATTAAAACTTAATAAAATGCGAAAAATCGACAATGATCCATATAAAAAATTACATCCTAATTTTCTCAGGCTTTGTGTGCAACTTTTCTTTTCCCATTCATATTTTTTTGAAGTTCTGACTTTTTTCAGTTAGATACCCTCCTCTTCACCCATTTCGTTTCTAGTCCACTGCTATAAGATCAACAAAAACACCCTTTCCATATAATTGTACGCTGGGATTGCAAAGAGAGATTGGCATATTTTTAGATTTGCTTTTCTTTCGTAAGTATATATGCTTGTCTAACTACCAAACCGGGACAACTGGCTTAATGACCGGGACACCGGGACGCGAGGCTTTAAACCGGGACATGTCCCGGTGTACCGGGACGTATGGCAGCACTATACTAGAATCAAAGTATTTTAAAAGGTATTCTAATAAAATTTTAATTGCAGTAGTGTAGGATCTGGGTAAAAAGGCTTTTACCCGAAGGGGGTCCGTACAAAAGACATAACACAAATAATTATAATTATATACTTTTTTTTTTTTCTCTTAATATTAAAAACTTAACATTTACATAATATTATTTTATATTTTTAAGCTACTACTTAGATTGTAATTTGCACGGAAATAAATAAAGCTTTTTATTATTATTATTATTCCATTTATTCATTTATAACACATATTGTTTATATTTTTAAATATTTCATTATATAAAAATAAAATAAAAAACAAAACATTTAAAAATACAAAAAATAGGGATCCACCGATATGGGGAGCAGGGTCCAAGCTACCGGTGGTTAGGGCTCCAGAGATAGGAACCTCCGCACAATGCGCGCCGTATCGAGGAGAACTGCCTTCTGAATCAGACCCTTGATCCAGCCGCCTAACGAGAGCCTCATGAGATGTTGGTCGAGGCTCTTGGCCATAAGGCCATTGGCCGATACGACAATCGGCACAATAATAGCCGAGTCAACATCCCACATGTCAACAACCTCGTGCGCCAAGTCGAGATATTTGATTTGTTTCTCTTTCTCAGCTTTTACGAGGTTATCGTCATGCGGGATGGTAACATCGACCATCACCGTGCGGCGCGCTACTCGATCTATTATCACTATATCAGGCTTATTAGCAATAATAGTCCTGTCAGTGATAATAGATCGATCCCAGTACAACGTGACATGGTCATTTTCGAGAACTGGGTCGGGCACATACCTGTAGTAAGGTACCTCTGAATCCACGAGGCGGTATTTCAAAGCAAGTTGCTGGTGGATAATCCTGGCCACTTGGTTATGCCTGTGCAAGTACTCGCCGTTAGCCAGACGAGAACAACCGGAAACAATATGTCTGATGGACTCACCCGGACGGTGGCATGCCCGACATATGTCAACCGTCCCGTCCTTCACAATATATCTCCGGTAGTTGTTCGTCATGATAACTTCGTCCATAATTGCACAGACAAAACCTTCGGTTTCCCCAAAGAGGTCACCGAAGCGTAGCCAAGACACGGACGCTAAGAAGTCTGTATCGGGTCCATGAAGGGCCCGATAAAAGCGCCCGTGTAGCTCCTTACTCTGCCATACCTCCCTGCGATCATTAGTACTGAGCACTACAGGTTTGCGCCAGTTCTCTTTAGCCAAGGACAGCGGTGTGAGCCCCTTGTCCACTGTGACCACATCCCGGTGCATACCCACCTCGGCTTTGAGAAAATATTCTCTGAGACTGCACACCTCACGGTTGTGGAGGGTCTTAGCGTTTAAAAAGCCTCGGCCCCCGCACTTCCGCGGGATGTACAGCCTCATGACCGAGGATCTTGGGTGATGCATCCGGTTTGCGGTCAGCAGTGTCCGGACTTTCCTATCCAGGGCATCTAGTTCTGTCTGAGTCCATTTGAGTATGCCAAAAGAGTACATCAAGACCGGCATGACCCAACCGTTGAATGCGCGCACCTTATTTCCGCCTGACAAAAGACTGTTAAGTACTTTCTTCAGGCGGCCAAAGAAGCGCTCCCCCAACGATTGCTTCATGTCAGCCCCATACTTGTAGGTTTCGGTTGAGGAGAGGGATCTAAGTTGTATGGAATTCGAAAGTTGGGTTCCCACGGATTCCATAATCTCTCCTCTCTTTACATGCATGACTGCACACTTGTCCACACCAAACTCCATCCTGATGGCGTTACTGAAGGTTTCAGTTATCTTCAGTAACTCCATCAGTCGCAAGTTGTTGGTGGCAAAGAGTTTCAGATCATCCATGTAAAGGAGGTGGGATATTACTTGACCACCTCTTTTCAACCGGTAGCCCAGCCCCGAACCCTCCAGCAGCGTGCTAAGAGGGTTCAAGGCTAAACAAAACCAAAGTGGGCTCAGACTATCGCCCTGGAATATTCCTCGCTTAATCCTTATGGGTTCATCGGTCCCCCGAATCTGCCGACATCCTGGATAACGAAGAACCGTACTCCACTGCCCCATACATGACATCAGGAAGGCGCGTAGAGTTGCATCAATTTTATACAACTCCAGCACCCTCATGAGCCATGCATGTGGCACCGAGTCATAGGCCTTCTTATAATCTATCCAACATGTCGACAGATCTTTTCGGGATCGACGAACCTGTTGGCTAATGGCCATATCAATGAGGAGCAGCTCCTTAGTACCGCGGGACCCGTTCCTACATCCATTCTGAGAGGCAGACATAATTGAATTATTATTATTCCATTTATTCATTTTATAAACATATATTTTACATTTTTAAATATTTATCTAATTAAAAATAAAAATAATAATTAAAAAACATTTAAAAATATAAAAAATAGGGATCCACCGGTATGGGGAGCAGGGTCCAAGCTACCGGCGGTTAGGGCTCCAGAGACAGGAACCTCCTCACAATGCGCGCCGTTTCAAGGAGAACTGCCTTTTGTATCAGGCCCTTGATCCAGCCGCCTAACGAGAGCCTCATAAGATGTTGGTCGAGGCTCTTGGCCATAAGGCCATTGGTCGATACGACAATCGGCACAATGATAGCCGAGTCAACATTCCACATGTCAACAACCTCGCGCGCCAAGTCGAGATATTTAATTTGTTTCTCTTTCTCAGCTTTTACGAGGTTCTCGTCATGCGGGATGGTAACATCGATTATCACCGTGCGGCGCGCCACTCGATCTATTATCACTATATCAGGCTTATTAGCAACAATAGTCCTGTCAGTGATAATAGATCGATCCCAGTACAACGTGATATGGTCACTTTCGAGAACTGGGTCGGGCACATACCTGTAATAAGGTACCTCTGAATCCACGAGGCGGTATTTCAAAGCAAGTTGCTGGTGGATAATCCTGGCCACTTGGTTATGTCTGTGCAAGTACTCGCCGTTAGCCAGACGAGAACAACCTGAAACTATATGTCTGATGGACTCACCCGGACGGTGGCATGCCCGACATATGTCTACCGTCCCGTCCTTCACAATATATCTCCTGTAGTTGTTCGTCATGACAACCTCGTCCATAATTGCACAGATAAAACCTTCGGTTTCTCCGAAGAGGTCACCGAAGCGTAGCCATGACACGGACGCTAAAAAGTCTGTATCGGGTCCATGAAGGGCCCGATAAAAGCGCCCGTGTAGCTCCTTACTCTGCCATACCTCCCTGCGATCATTAGCACTGAGCACTACAGGTTTGCGCCAGTTCTCTTTAGCCAACGACAGCGGTGTGAGCCCCTTGTCCACCATGACCGCATCCCGGTGCATACCCACCTCGGCTTTGAGAAAATATTCTCTGAGACTGCACACCTCACGGTTGTGGAGGGTCTTGGCGTTTAAAAAGCCTCGGCCCCCGCACTTCCGCGGGATGTACAGCCTCATGACCGAGGATCGTGGGTGATGCATCCGGTTTGCGGTCAGCAGTGTCCGGACTCTCCTATCCAGGGCGTCTAGTTCTGTCTGAGTCCATTTGAGTATGCCAAAAGAGTACATCAAGACCGGCATGACCCAACCGTTGAATGCGCGCACCTTGTTTCCGCCTGACAAAAGACTGTTAAGTACTTTCTTCAGGCGGCCAAAGAAGCGCTCCCTCAACGATTGCTTCATGTCAGTCCCATTGATGCCCAACGCTTCCGACATACCCAAATACTTGTAGGTTTCGGTTGAGGAGAGGGATCTAAGTTGTATGGAATTAGAAAGTTGGGTGCCCTCGGATTCCATAATCTCTCCTCTCTTTACATGCATGACTGCACACTTGTCCACACCAAACTCCATCCTGATGGCGTTACTGAAGGTTTCAGTTATCTTCAGTAACTCCATCAGTCGTAAGTTGTTGGTGGCAAAGAGTTTCAGATCATCCATGTAAAGGAGGTGGGATATTACCTGACCACCTCTTCTCAACCGGTAGCCCAGCCCCGAACCCTCCAGCAGCGTGCTAAGAGGGTTCAAGGCTAAACAAAACCATAATGGGCTCAGACTATCGCCCTGGAATATTCCTCGCTTGATCATTATTGGTTCATCGGTCCCCCGAATCTGCCGACATCCTGGATAGCGAAGAACCGTACTCCACTGCCCCATACATGACATCAGGAAGGCGCGTAGAGTTGCATCAATTTTATACAACTCCAGCACCCTCATGAGCCATGCATGTGGCACCGAGTCATAGGCCTTCCTATAATCTATCCAACATGTCGACAGATCCTTCCGGGATCGACGAACCTGTTGGCTAATGGCCATATCAATAAGGAGCAGCTCCTTAGTACCGCGGGATCCGTTCCTACACCCATTCTGAGAGGCAGACATAATGGAATTGAGTTCTATATGGGTGGTAATTTTTGCTCTCAAAATGGATGTAAGAAGTTTATAGACCGTCGGCAAACATGTGATCGGTCTATAGTTCTTGGGTTCCGCGGGACTACCTGATTTATGGAGCAGGTGGGTAACTCCTGTTGTAAGGAACTGTGGTAGCGACCCAGACTCTAAGGCTGACTGAAATTGCGATGCCAGGCGAGTGTGTGAACTGTGAAACCATTTTAACCAAAAGTTGTGCAGTCCGTCCGGTCCCGGTGATTTCCAGTTTGGAATCGGACGGACCGCACAGGCTACGTCTAATGGAGTGATGGTTATCGCTTCCATTTCTTGTATAGGTTCACACACACGCTCAACATCACGCATCCAGCCAGTCTCAGCGTGACAGACGGGCACCGACCAGATGCCGCGCCAGAATGCATTTGTGGCATCGTCATCCGGCCGATGCACATCAGCATCACCTTGTTCAGGTCGCTCCCAAGTTCTATATACCCACCTCTGATCGCTCTGGAACATGCGATTCTGGACATATCGCTCTACCCGTCGCTTATACCGACGAATACGGTTCGCCCATGCACAAACCTTCTGCTTCAGGAAGTCGATGCGCTCTGTGACTCGGGACATATATTCTCGAGGGCTGATTCCAGTCCCCGAGAAAGCCCGCCTCACAAAGCGCATCACTCTAGGCCGGTTATTGCCCTCCCTGAAGCAGGATAGCTTGCCGATGAGTACCCTGGCCTCATCGATACGACGCTCAATCCTGCACTGCCAAGCTGGTGCGGCTGATTTTGGTCGTGTAGCTCTGTCACAGTCTGGGAATTTGACATTAGCTACACGACATGCCGCAACTGCCGCGCAATACAAGATTGAATGTGTATCGAGGAGATCTTCGCTGCTTTCAAAGTAATTAGCAAGCAGCGAATCCAGGGCACACACCAATGCCCTATTTTTTTTGTGCATGGGCAAGCGTGGTATTCGTGGCCTAAGCTCGACAGGAACGGTCCGATATTCCTTAATCGCATCCTCCAGTGCGCTCCCCAGTCGATCGTTGCACTGGCTACTTACTGTCGCAACCCTATCATCCTCCTCCACATCTACGTGATTGGACCGCGGTGGGATTACGTCCGTAACTGGCGGTTGTACCGCGGTCTGTGACGGGGTGGGGACGACACGGTTGCTCAGCGCCTCTAAGCGCAGCCTATCAAGTGCGGCGTCGTCCAATCTGTGATTTCGTTGGATAACCCGCACCTGATCCGAGAGTCGTTGGGCCGAGACGTTGACGGCCGGTTCTAGTGCCTGGAACATAGACAGCATCCTACCACGGTACGCAGTGAGGTTAGTTCCCCCCTCTGTAGACCCGTAATATGCGCGCATGACGTTCTCGTTTATTTTCGAAGTCCACTTCATGCGCTGCACACAACCACCGGCAGCGGGGACCCGGTTCGGGGCCGGTTGGCCCCTAGATCCCAAGCCGTTCGGTGGCCGGCCTCTTCTCGGCCGACGTGCAGGTGTTGGCGACGTCGGCGGCGAAAAATACTCGTCGCTCGAGCTCGACGCAACTGCAGCCGCCGGTGTGACTGGCGATCCGGGTTCCGGCGGCGGCGAGGCGGAGCTGAGCGACGAATCCGGGGGTGGTGGGCGTGCTCGCTGATAGGCTGATCTGGTCAACATTCTTGATATTTCATAATTTTCATTTTCATTAATTCAAGAAAACGCTCTGACGCTCTTGACATATGTCATACTTGGTGAATTGTTTCTTTTTGTTAATCATATTTCCTAATAGTTTTTGTATCGGTTTGTTGTCTTATTTTTATGGTTCCAATTCTTTTCTATAATGTTTGCTTGACTTTGCGGCGTCCGAATGATTTTCTATTGATTTTTGTACTTTAAAATATGTAGAGGAATATCAAAGACATGTTGACAGTTGGTGTTGCCATTATTATTATTATTTCGTTTATTCATTAAAGTTACTTATTTATTACATTTTTAAATATTTCATAAAAAGATTATAAAAACAAAACATTTAAAAATATAAAAAATAGTGCTCCACCGGCGTCGGGAACAGGGTCCAAGCTACCGGCGGTCAGGGCCCCAGAGAGAGAAACCTCCTAACAATGCGAGCCGTGTCCAGGAGTACAACCTTCTGAATCAAGCCCTTGACCCAGCTGCCTAACGAGAGCCTCCTTAGGTGTAGGTCGAGGCTCTTGGCTATTAAACCATTGGCCGTGACGACTATCGGCACAATGATTGCCGAGTCCACATCCCACATGCTGACAACCTCGTGCGCTAAGTCAAGATATTTAAGTTCTTTATCTTTCTCAGCTTTCACGAGATTCTCATCATGCGGGACGGTGATATCAACAATCAATGCGCGGCGCTCTGATCGATCTATCACCACTATATCAGGCTTATTAGCCATGATAGTCCTGTCAGTGATGATAGATCGATCCCAGTACAATGTGACATGACCATTTTCGAGAACTGGGTCGGGCACATACCTGTAGTATGGTACTTCCAATTCCACAAGATTGTACTTCAGAGCAAGTTGCTGATGGATAATCTTGGCCACCAGGTTGTGTCTGTGCAAGTATTCGCCGTTAGCGAGACGAGAACAACCGGAAATAATGTGACGGATAGATTCCCCTGGACGGTGGCATGCCCGACAGATGTCAACCGTGCCGTCCTTCACAATATATTTCCGATAGTTATTCGTCATGATAACCTCGTCCATAATTGCACATACAAAACCTTCGGTTTCCCCGAAGAGGTCCCCGAAACGTAGCCAAGACACGGACGCTAAGAAGTCTGTATCGGGTCCATGAAGGGCCCGATAAAAGCGTCCGTGTAGCTCCTTGCTCTGCCATACCTCCCTGCGATTGTTAATATCCAGAACCACAGGTTTGCGCCAGTTCTCTTTAGCCAAGGAGAGCGGGGTTAGTCCCTTGTCCACTGCGACAACATCTCGGTGCATCCCCACGTCAGCTTTCAGGAAATATTCCCTGAGGCTGCACACCTCGCGGTTGTGGAGGGTCTTAGCATTTAAAAAGCCTCGACCGCCACATTTCCGCGGGATATACAGCCTCATCACTGAGGACCGTGGGTGATGCATCCGATAGGCCGTTAGCAGTGTACGGACCCTACGATCCAGGGCGTCAAGTTCCGTCTGAGTCCATTTGAGTATGCCAAAAGAGTACATCAAGACCGGCATGACCCAACCGTTGAATGCGCGCACCTTGTTTCCGCCTGACAAAAGACTGTTAAATACTTTCTTCAGGCGGCCAAAGAAGCGCTCCTTCAACGATTGCTTCATGTCAGTCCCATTGATGCCCAACGCTTCCGACATACCCAAATACTTATAGGTTTCTGTTGAGGAGAGGGATCTAAGGTGTATGGAATTCGAAAGTTGGGTGCTCTCGGATTCCATAATCTCCCCTCTCTTTACATGCATGACTGCACACTTGTCCACACCAAACTCCATCCTGATGGCGTTACTGAAGGTTTCGGTTATCTTCAGTAACTCCATCAGTCGCAAGTTGTTGGTGGCAAAGAGTTTCAGATCATCCATGTAAAGGAGGTGGGATATTACCTGACCACCTCTTCTCAACCGATAGCCCAGCCCTGAACCCTCCAGCAGTGTGCTTAGAGGATTCAAGGCTAAGCAAAACCACAGTGGACTCAGACTATCGCCCTGAAATATACCTCGCTCGATCCTAATAGGTTCGCTAATTCCCTGGATATTTCGACATCCTGGATAGCGAAGAACCGTCCTCCATTGCCTCATACATGACATCAGGAAGGCGCGTAGAGTTGCATCGATTTTATACAACTCCAGCACCCTCATGAGCCATGCATGTGGCACCGAGTCATAGGCCTTCTTATAGTCTATCCAACATGTCGACAGATCTTTTCGGGACCGACGAACCTGTTGGCTTATAGTCATGTCAATGAGGAGTAGCTCCTTAGTACCGCGGGACCCGTTCCTACATCCATTTTGAGAAGCAGACATGATGGCATTGTTTTCTATATGAAGGCTGATTTTTGTTCTCAAAATGGATGTAAGAAGTTTATAGACCGTCGGTAAACATGTGATCGGTCTATAATTCTTGGGTTCCGCGGTACTACCAGATTTATGGAGCAGGTGGGTTATGCCTGTAGTAAGAAACTGGGGCAACGACCCTGACTCTAAGGCTGACTGGAACTGGGACGCCAAACGCGCGTGTGAACCACGGAACCATTTTATCCAGAAATTATGCAGCCCGTCCGGCCCTGGAGATTTCCAATTAGGTAACGGACGAGCTGCATTGGCTACATCTTGGGGGCTGATAGTGATTGCCCCCATTTCCGGTATTGGTTCACACGTTTGCTCGACTTCCCGTATCCAGTCGCCCTCAGTATGACTGACGGGCACCGACTGCGACCGACTGCGCCAGAAAGAACACATGGCGTCATCATCCGGAAGGGGCACATCAGCCACACCTTGGTTTGGTCGCTCCCAATCTCTATATACCCGCCTTTGATCACTCTCGAATGTGCGATTCTGGGCATATCGCGCCACACGACGCTTATACCTTCGAATACGGCTCGCCCATGCACAAACCTTCTGCTTCAGGAAATCGATGCGCTCTGTGACACGGGACATATAATCTCGAGGTTCGATATCAGTCCCCGAGAATGCCCGTCTCACAAAGCGCATGACCCTTGGGCGAGTATTGCCCCCTCTGAAGCAGATCAATTTGCCAATGAGCGCTCTGGCACCGTCGATACGTCGTTCAATCCTGCACTGCCAAGCGGGTGCGGTGGTTTTCGGTCGTGTAGCTCTGTCATTATTTGCAAATTTGACATGAGCTACACGACATGCCGCTACAGCCCCGCAGTACAGGATCGAGTGCGTATCACCGATGTCCTCGCTGCCATCAAAATAAATTGATAGCTGCGAGTCCAGAGCACACATTAGCGCCTTGTTTCTATTATGCATGGGCAAACGAGGTAAACGTGGTCTAAGTTCAGGCGGCGCGAACCTATACTCCCGAATCGCACATTCCAGAGCGCTCCTCAATTGTTCATTGCACTGGGTACTTACATTTGTAACCCTGTCATCGCTACCCTCAACAGCGACATTGGACTGTGTTTGTACCACAGTCTGCGACGGGGGAGCGATGACATGGTCACTTTGCACTTATTATTATTATTATAGTGTAGGATCTATTAGTTTCTATATATGGGGTATGCCGTATGACTGCCTCATTGGTTTGTGGTCGCAAGCACGACTACTGATCGTGAAGTCTTGAGTTCGATCCCCGCGTCGAGCAATGTGTTATTGGATTTTCTATTAGGAAATTTTCAATAGCAGCTTGTAGTGAAGATTTGTGCCCGATTAATGGCAATACGCTTGCCCCAACTTAAGGGACTTAAACATAACAGGTAAAATGTGGATGTACTATACCCCTAAGCTCAGCCTAACCCTTCGGTTACCCCTTCACTCCCAGTCCCTTACGTTTATCTATAAATTGTTCTTTTGAAGTTAAAAAAATACCACAATTTATTATATTAAAAGGTTGGCCTCGATAACCTATCAATATTGCCTCAAACATTGAGAAGGAAATTGCCCATTCTGTAGGCATTTTAATTACTTTTTTGTACGCAATATATTACGGGGTCGGTTTCATATTAAATGCACCTGGATCCAACCCCTGTATTTAAAGGAACATTTTGAGGACGTATTTTAAAAGCCGGCGGCATAAATTAGGCTCGGCTTATAGTTATGGGGGGATCGTGACGATACACCGACGGGGATGACGTCACATGGGGTTAATGAACTTGACATAACGTACCATCAGCAGCAAACGAAGATGGTTTGTAATTTTTGATGTAGTAGATAGTAATTGAAAGGAACGTTTCTAATGGTTTACTTATAATTATTTCAAGGGGCGGAAAATTCTTGAAAATCTATTATAAACCTGAACCTTTCTTATAAAAAAACCTCTTAGGCGATTCGCACACTGCACCGCATCACGCAGCGTAGTGCGGGAGTGCGTGATCTTACGTTGTTTGCAAGTCCGTCCGTCCCCCCCCCCCGCAGCGTAGCGCGGGGCGGTGTGTGATTCGCCTTATACATAATAATAATTATAATGCACTAATCGATTTTTTTTCAATCGCAGGCTGTAGACGTACGCCACATTTCTAATATCGGCTTTTCACAGATAAACCTAACTAGTCTCTACGTCACAGGCTTCCCATAGCCGCTACCAACAGTATAATCTATTGTCATTCATTTGTATTTTGAAATTTATATTTTATCTAGTTGTAGGTAGGTACATTTTTTTTGTTATTTTATCTTTTAGTATAATACATATCAGCGAATGAAACAACAACAAAAAATTACACAAAACCAAAACAGTCATGACGTAGTAAAACAAATACATTTCTATTCTTCCGAAAACCATAAGTTTTTTTTAAATTTCCGGTAGCATTTGCACACGAAATGTTTGTGTCGCGTTCCATTCAACAGAAACTAAAAACTATTTGAATATTTATTTTACTGTTCCGAATAAACCATATTTTTCTTTGAAAATAAAAACCGATGGAGTTATATTTAAAATGATACCTACATTATGCCACTGCTACAATGAAGATGAATCTCATATTATGTTGAAATCCATCAAACCGTTTAGGAAACAGACATACAAACTTATTATATATACCTACATACATACATCCATACTCTCAAAAAATATAACCCTTTTTCTGGGCAGCCGGGAAATAACATCCATAACTAAAGAAGTGCGGTATGCAAAAACAAACTATTCCTTTTCACAACACGTTATAAATTGAGCTGAATATAAATCGAGTGTTGTTTTGCTGTCGCTACGCCGTCTGCTGCATCAATAGCGTATAGGGCTGCTTTGTATGCTCATTTCGAGTCCCTGTGGGTTCTGTCGCACCGCACTTTTCAACCGCATACGTGCAAGTATAAGGCATAAGCGTATGGCGTTTGTTTATGTTGATATTAGTAATCTCAGATCATAGAAAAACTAAAACCCAACTACGGAAAAAAACCAACTGAAAAGCATAAAATAAGAAAATATTCAACACATCGGTACAGTGGTGTCCAGGTTATAGCCGTGGGTGGTCGCATGCCGCTATGACCTGTGATGGCTGCTTAATGACGGCATGCGACTACGGCTATTACCTGGACACCACTGTACCGATGTGTTGAATATTTTCTTATTTTATGCTTTTCAGTTGGTTTTTTTCCATAGTTAGGTTTTAGTTTTTTTAACTCTTGTTTTATTTGACACTTTTTTGGTGGCTTGGGTCAATCACTGCATTTACTTTCAGACTGTAAGTGTCGCAGTCTTAATTAACGAGATGGCGCTAGTTAGTAGCAAGAAAGTCACAGATCGTACACTTTTAAATTTCCAGTTTCAATATTGGATTTCTTGTAACACCATATACCTCACGATACTCTTTGGATCAAGACCAATCCAAAGACACCCCATTTGTTAAAATCGGGTAAACTTTTTTTTTTGGTCCTCTTTTTTTACGTTCTGTCGGCCATCATGATTATTTTTTTTCAAAAAACATTGCCTATGACACTCTTAATGTAAATACGAATCAACCGATACCTCATTTGTCTAAATCTGACCACTAGTTTTTGAGCTACGATCGAACATCCATACATAGACACATACATACATACATAGGCTGTTAAACTCATTACCATTCCTTTTTCGTAGTAGGGTAAAAAAGGACATTATGCCATCATAGCAAATTAGTACGGGAACCACAGTCGCCACTTTTAAAATAGTTTGCGACACAATTACAAGCGCTCCTTGTGAATATATAGATCTCCCACACATTAAAAATTCCGCACACCTTCAATCTATCACTGTTATTCGTCATTCATCACTAGCACTAAACTAAAACACTGTATTTATAATCATCGATCGCGTTCGGTCCGTCTCCAGCGTGTTCGTTTTAACTATGGTCAATGTGACCATATTCATCTCCTTGTTTCTATGATCTAAGGGTGCAGCGGTGTTGGATTTCTTTGATGGAAAAATAATCATTAAAATCGGTTTCATAATCAGCAAAGAAATTGAATTGAGAACCTCCTCCTTTTTAGAAGCGGTTAAAAATATAAGTTTTCATTTTGTTGTACAAGAAAATCGCTCTCAGCTTTTGACTTACAACACAAAAATAAGGCGTATTATCCTTGCACACGGCATGGCAACACCAGCTCAGTACCTATGTGCGGTAGTCACGACCTGCACCCCTGTGCTGATCAAAATACTAAGCTGAATATTACCCCTAGGGCTTTCTTTAAGCCTGCGCCATTATGAAGCTTCAAAGATAGTACAATTATTTGGATTACACTTACCAACGGCGCGGCTGTTTTTTGAACAATAAACGCCAAAGCATTAATTGTCAGTTTTAAGCGCACACCAAAATGTGCAAAATCATGAATATATTGATATGAAATCATCAGTATTTTATTTCCTTAACATATTAATAAATAATTTCATGAAATTATATAGTAAAATATGTAGTAAATACCAATAAAATCCCTCGTTTTTAAATCAGTCAGCAAGAACAGATGCATATAAATCTGATAGCATTAAACAAAGTCACTTTTCGTTCTTCTAAACTTCACAATTGGTTTTAATGAAGTGTTCACCACCACTTGGAGAATTTATTCCTGAAGTGTATGATGCGTTCTCAGATCATAGAAACAAGGAGATATGCCATCATAGCAAATTAGTACGGGAACAACTGTCGCCACTTTTAGTACATTTTTCAACACAATAAACAAGCGCCCCTCGTGCATATAAAGATCTCCCACACATTAAAAATTCCGCACACCCTTAATCTAACACTGTTAATCGTCACTCAACACTAGCACTAAACTAAAACATTATATTTATATCATCGATCGTGTTCGGTTGGTCGCCAGCGTGTACTTTTGTACTACGCCCAATGTGGGCAAATTAAAGCATCAAGCTCAATAGCGCCTTGGCACACTCCCTTGTTTCTATGATCTGAGGATACGTTAATATTTAACTTAGATACAGCACAGAAATCTGACACCCTTACCACAAAAAAGATAAACACGTGTTAAACGCGAATGCTACCAAAAATAATACACATTTGTTTTAGACAAGCTAGTGCTACAACAAGTGCGGATTATTTTTGGTAGCATTCGCGTTGAACACGTGTTTATCTTTGTTGTGGTATGGCCCTGAATGTTTTGATATGTCGCCACATCAGTAGAAGTACCTGTACGAAGCGAAAGCGGGTCGCTAGTTATTGAGAAATCATCCTCTATTCTTCTTTCTATCCTTCTATTCCCTTAGAAGACATTTTGAAACTGTTTAACGATCAATTAACTCTAACCTATTGACCGCGGGTTACCGTTATTTTTGCTATAAAATTTTAACGGTACCATAACTGACATCGGTCACAGTTCTGCTGAGCTAGTTATCTTTATTGACACGTAAAGTTTATAGTGTGTAAACTTTACGATGTCACATCTTGTTTGGTTGACGTGTGTGTAAGGGCTTTTGTGAGATAAGACCAATACCTAGAAATTAGAGTAGGTTTTTTTAGCTTATCCATCCGTGTAATCTCTTCCGAACTAGGTGGGGATCGGAATGTTCTAGAGCTGTTGTATTTTCAATTCAAAATATGCTTACATTTACGATACCATACGTCAAAATTATTTGTGATAGGCCCAGGGAATACCCTTTTCCAATGTCCCTCTTTTAAGCTATCACCTAGTAGACGTAATAATAGTGATATAATAGAAATTTTCTATTATGTCTTGTCGATTGCCACACAAAGTGTATACAAAGCCGAAGCTAGCCGATTATCTCTTTCTCAAACTCAAGGTGTAATATTTACCGCCGCGTACTATAATTTGCCTTCCCATCCAAACGTTCATTTAATCAATTAAATTTGCATGTTTGTCTTTACTTCTCAACATGAAAACTTGAGCGCAAAATCTTTTGAAATATAAACAAGAAAATATAATAAGCGACACAACATAGTAAGTTTTGGAGCAAAAACTAACAAAAGTACGTAATTAGCAGCGTTAAGTTTGAGAAAGTTTGCACTTTATTATGGAACGGCTTGGTGCTAAATCTAGAAAAGAGCGGTCTGAAGATAATTTTATTATTTCTAGTTTAGCCTTCGGATACAAGCGTGATGATTTATGATGATGTTCTCATTCTGCTGATGGTAGCACAATGAGTATCATCCACAATGTTCGCAACTCTAATTGCAAAACTGTAATGGCTTGTGAACATTACACAAAGTGATATTTTAATCATCGTCCAACATTTTTTTAGTTATTCGTTACCATTTTTCCAAAAAATAGACCGTACCTGGGTAATTTTTTTTAGAAAAAAAAATATTTTCCCCAAAATTTCCCGAGCTCTATGTTAATCGTATACTATAAATACTGATCACAACATGCACTGAATGTGAGAAAGGGGCGACGCACGGGTGTAACGAACGGAAAGAGTAGGTATCCCGACATAAGTATTTAAATCGTAGATGCGCCCTCACTGTAGGTACCGTACTTACACGAAAATGTGAGCTCACACGTCCCATGTTGCGGGAGAGAGCTTGAATATATTGAGAGTTGAATGAGAGCGAGTGAGACAATACTATATTTGATACTTCAGATATCCTTGAAATTTACATGAACGAAAAACGGAAACGTGACCATATGTTGACACGGTAAGGCGCATTTAACGATTTAAATCTTTGCATAGATAGTTGTCAGTAACGCCCATAAGGCTGCATTTCCACCAGAGATGTGCGAGGATGCGTAGCGAGGGATGTGTTTGTTAAGAACCAGTAGAATTGCCTAATTTACCGAGGTTATGTAGGCTAAGAGGCGTATTGGAGTTTAAAATAGAGTAACGCCACAGTATGGCACAGATTGAAACTGCCGTCCCGCCCACATCAGTTGTTTTTAAATCTCTAAAGTACCTACCCACCTTCTCGCAAAGTTCCTTGCCGAAGTACTCTGCGAAGTTGGCCGAAGTTATTAGAGTAGTACACCTCATACTGCAAATTCGCGAGAGGTTCTCGGGCCCTTTGACTTGGACGCAAAAACCGACAGAGTGGAAGTTCCGCGAGGCGAGCTGAAGCTAGCCGAAGGAACACGAAGTGACCCTCTACACTCTCGTCGTCGGTCAACTTCGGCTAACTTCGCAAGTAGGGTAGTGGGTGCTTTAGCTTATTAACAAATATTTGTTTGTTAGTTTTCTATCATTTCGTACGATCTTCGTTCGCGCATCATTCATCCGATTGACGAGAGACTTTGCAGTTACTGTTGGCTATGCGTTTCTGAAGCGAATAAAATCGCGGAAAACAACTAGTACCAAGCAGTTAAACCAAAAGTTTGTCCCATGGACCATTTTTCCGTAAACAAAGCAAGTGCAAACAACCAGCCGAGAAAATTCTACTTAGCAGGAAGAAGTTGTTCTATTCCCTTTAATTTACCTTTCGAATTTTCGTGGAAGAACTGTGTACATTTCTGCTTATCCCCCGGGTGCAATTTACGCGCCATCACGTCTGTTTTCTGTTAGTCTTTCAGTCTTGCTACTTATCACGTCTTTTAGGCTTCGTAATGGAACTTTGTACAAACAAGTCTTTTTAAGCCATCCCCATGAATATTCCAAGATGTTTTTGTTTCTAATTTTATGTGTGGCAAGTAAGCATATAGACTGAGATTGAGGAGGCAGTGACACTTGTTTAAAGTCACTCAATCTGTTTAATGTTTTGTTTAATTTGTGTTGTTCTGTTTGTTTTCGTAGGCCTGATATATTAGACATAATTATCTTATTAAAAGCAACTACCAGGGGTCTTTAGCACACGCGGAGGAGCAACAATATCTTACCTTTAAAATCTTCATTTTTAAAGTTCCGTACCTCAAAAGGAAAAAAGGTTGTCTATTATCTGTCTGTTAAAATTCATAGACTTTTGAATAGGTACTGAAGAATAGAATAATTTTTTCTCTTCATTGTATGCAAAAAAGGGTAGAAATATTTCTACAATCTGTCCATTTGAAAATTAAACATAAGATGCATATTGCTTTTATTTTTTACCTTCACTTGTATTAGTTTTCTAAAAAAATCGACAGCTCCAGAATCCATAACAATCTTCAAAGTTCAACAGAGTCAGCTGTATATTATAGCTGTATAACACAGCGGATAAGCATAAACGAGTTGTTGTTTTGACAGAACAATAGATTTATTGCTCCCTAAACTGCTTAGGATTGTGTTGAAGAAGCATGTTCTCCAGTGTGATGCGAAGCTATAATATAATTTTTCTCTCGTGTCGGTACGAGATTTACGAGAATGTCTCATCTCATGTCGTGGTGAAAAGATCAAGTCAGCAAGGTTTAGTATTGACCGTTTCATGTAAGAATTCCTTTTGACGCTATGTTGGCTGCCCTGAATCTCAATTTATTACACCGTTTAACGGTATTGGGAGTTTTCTTTCAGCACCAATTCCCTTTCATCACTTTTTAACATCCTAAACATTTATATAAAAAACATAAATACAAAAAACACAAAACGATCCCACTAATATTATAAATGCGAAAGTTGGGGTGTGTGTGTATGTGTGTGTGTGTGTATGTGTGTGTGTGTATGTTTGTTACTTCTTCACGCTGAAACGGCTGGACGGATTTGGATGAAATTTGGCAAAGAGGTAGCCTAGGACCTGGAATAACACATAGGCTACTTTTTATCCCGGAAAACGCGGGCGAAGCCGCGGGCGGAAGCTAGTATGACCTAAATGGGAATGACAAGCAGGAGAGCCAACATAGCGTCGAAGGGAATTCTTACGTGAAACGGTCAATAGTAAGTTACTTGTCATAGAACTTACATAAAGTCACGCCTTTTTCCTAAAGGTAGGGATAGGCAAAAACTACAGATTGCCACGTGCTACGATTCTTACATACTCCTTTTGCCTCGTTCATGTTCACACATCTGGTCCATAATCTGCTTTTTTCTAGAAATATAAAAAATCTGAACAATTTCAGATACGATTGATTCTAAGCTCATTAGGAATTTAATTAAAATTCATTTAAGGTTGATTTTCACATCATCAGATATCTTTTATCCCAGAAAAAAAATATTACGTTCGACAGATTATGTGTACAAAAACCAAAAAAAAAAATCTACAAAAGTATTATTATTATTTTAACACCTTATTTTTATTATTATAATGGCTTTTGTTAGCGCTCGTAGCTATGCTCGTATAACCGGAACCAACTCAAGAATCATTCGAATAATTATATCCAAAAACTAATCGCTCAAGGACAGCGTTAGCATAGCTTCATGTACAACACATACATAACCAAACTCGTAACAAGAAACACAGCAAGTTGCTGCAACATGCATCGCAACTTGGCCGTTCGCCATCCGACCTGTACCAAACAGATTAGGAATGTTAATACTGTAGTTTGTCTTACGTGTAACGCGGTACTGCTGTCGGTAGCGAGATCTGTATGCTATATCAAGCTGTGTCTATGCTGGTGCAGATGTGATCTGGGATTTGCTTTCTAAAGGCCGTAACATTAAACGTAGTTTAAACCACAGATCAGAGTTTAATTTCCCGTCTTTGATTGTTTTCTAATACAAAAATCCAAAGAAACAATCGAAGACGGGAGATTAAACTCTCTACCGTGGTTTAAACTTCGATTGATCTTACGGCCCTATACAGGGTACAATTAAAACCAGTGCGGATATTTTAGGAGGTGAAAGTACTCATGAACATGATCAACTTTTATTATGGGACCGACCCAGAAATATGAAAAAAAAAATCAGCTGTTCCCTACAAAAATGCACTACAACACGCTTAAAATGTATGGAACAGCTGTTTTTTTTTCATATTTCAGTGTCGGTCCCATAATAAAAGTTGATCATATTCATGAGTACTTTCACCTCCTAAAATATCCGCACTGGTTTTAATTTTACCCTGTATAAGCGGTTGCGGATTCGAAACGTGGCTCTGCAATCAGAAATTTATTGTATTTAATTTTTATATTTAATTGGGATATCTTTTTTATTTAATTTATTAGGAATTAGGAAGAAGCTCTTAGAATTAAGATATAAATATTATTTTCACACAGACAAGTGTACCCGCAGTATTAATCTAAGTGAACACAAAGTTTGTTTGCGTTTGTTATTGGATATTCCCATCGCCTGCTGCTGCACTCCCATAGAGTTATTGCCGTTACGTACCATTGTCCTTTATTAAATTTGAACCCAACATGTTACCAATCTTCTCATCTATTTCTGGAGGAACTGGTATTTCGGATCTCAAATAAAATGATTATAATCAAACAGGTATCTGTACTAATATTATAAAGCTGAAGAGTTTGTTTGAACGCGCTAATCTCTGGAACTACCAGTCGGATTCGAAAAAATATTTTTGAATATGATAGCCAGATTTATGAGGAGTAGTATAGGCTATTTAACATCATGCTACGACCCTTAGGAGCCGAGCAACGGGGGTGAAACCGCGGGGAACTGCTAGTGTTTTATAAACTGAACTGCAGAATTCGGCAGACAAGAAGTCGTCATGAGTTCGATTTTGCATAAAACTAAAACTGCTTTTTTAGGTGTATGAAATGTTTAGCCAGGAATCGAATCTAACATTTTTGTTTGTTTTGACAAAAATTGGCAAAACAAACAAAAATTTTGTTTACCGCTTGCGTCGTTTATTTCAGAGCGCGCCTACAGTAAGGGTACCTACCTATACCCTCTCATACCTATCTCATATTTCTGCGTATGCAGTAATTGCATCTCTGTCGTTTTTAAACTCGCTCAATCGTCCGTTAACATTATGGTAGGTACAGTCCCAGGTCTGTGCCACATAATACGTACATACATAATGTACACTTCAGTAAATCGTACTTAAGCTGTAGCCAAGGGCTTATGTAATGCTTAAACGCAGATGTGACCCTCAGATCATAGAAACAAGGGAGATGTGCCAAGGCGCTATCGAGCTTGATGCCTGATCTTGAGCAAATTGCTCATATTAAAAACGTACGCGCTGGCGACGATCCGACCACGATCGATGGTATAAATACAGTGTTTTAGTTTAGTACTAGTGTTGAGTGACGATTAACAGTGTTAAATTGAGGGTGTGCGGAATGTTTAATGCGTGGGAGATCTTTTTATTCACAAGGAGCGCTTAATTATGCGCGTAATTGTGTCGAAAAATGTACTAAAAGTGGCATCAATTGTTCCGGTACTATGATGCTATGATGGCATATCTCCTTGTTTCTATGATCTGAGATGTGACCTTACCATAAGTTAACACCTGCTGCAATCGGAATATATCTCAGTGCATTAAGTGAAGATATAATCGTAGTATCAGTTGCTGATATCTATATACTTATAATAAGAATGTAAATTCCACGTGTCTGTACATTGCATATATTTGCATAAAAATAATATGGGGGACTAAGAATAACTAATAAAGTAAATTTCTATCATTTTTAGAATTAATGTCTGTCGGTTTGTCTGTCTGTTTGTCTGTCGGTTTGTCTGTCTGTTTGTCTGTGTGTTTGAACACGCATCAAATCAATACTACTGAATTGAAATTGAGGAGTTAGCAAGAAATTTATAGACAATATCTTGAGGTAACATTTAGCCTTTATTTCATTAAAATCGGTCCACTCTATCAAAAGTTATTACAAAAAGTCTAACAGTCACACAAGTAACTTTGCTCACATGTATTAAGCCGGCTCTGCATATGTAGGTATTTGTTCAATCCAATCACCATATCCGTATCGCCGACGCGTATCATACGAGTAGTGATACGTAATCATGATACTGATACGATACGCGATACGGCCCGTTCCATCTCGAGTCGGTTTTTGTCCGATTAAAGTCGGATCGGACAAAATAATACATTTGTGGACCCGGCATTACGTGGTCAGTGGCGCCACGAGTATTTCAAACATTCAAATCAAGAAATGGTGACAACTGAAACGTCATTGGACAACTGTTAAAATAAATTAATGTGGTGTTTTTACTAATAAATAATGAAATGTTAGATAAGTAATATTTTTTTACTTTAAATCAATGACGTATTATATAAAATATATTATTGTTTATTTATCATTGCTATAAATCATAAAACACAATTATTTTGCAAATGACGTAAGTCCAAATCGTTATTGTTGTTGCTTAGCAACAGAGACCAATCATAATTTAATCTATGCGTTGTTGTAAAAATAGATAGAACTTTTTGATGTAAAATAAATGTAACCTCCTTGATTTCAAATTAAGAAAAGTCCTTAGCATATAGCCCTGGAGACGTATAGCGGTGAATCACCGAATAACATTTTCTACCACTTCTTGCGGGGGGCGAGGTGAACACGTATATAGCACTCAACGAAAATTCGACCAGCACACACAGATACAGGCTTACAGATTGTACTTAAATAAAACCATGTAGGTGCATAATTTATACTTACCATGTGATAGGAAATTCCATGGTTTCGCAATGTGAAGCAGCAGACCGCCTTTTACAAGAGGATACTAGACAAATTATTAACCATTTTCAAAATACAAAATGACAGCTGTCGCGGATGTCTTAGTTTTCATATGGCCAAATCACCCGCACCCGCGCCCGCAAAAGTGGTAGAAAAATAAAATAAGTCCTCTTGAGATACAGACAGTTACTTGATGAGTAGATAGATACTCGACCTCCCAATTGAACGCAATCCCGTAGAAAGCAGGGGTCTAGATTTATTTAATGTCTCAAAATGATATTGTTTTCCGAATTTAGGTACCTAATTATAGTTGATTACTAATTGATAACGTGGGTAGGAGGTAACGGGTATCTGGTGGTAGATGTTGCGTGGTGATGATTGGTGATAGATGATATCAGATAGATGGTGTGTCGTGAAAAATTAAGGGTAATATTGGTACTGATACTACTGATTGATACCTACTGTGTGGTGGTTTGCATATATTTTTTTGTTTATCGAATGAAATAACGACCTAATATTATTTTCCGACTTCCACGCGGACGGAGTCGCGGGCACAGCTAGTTAATAATAAACTATTTACGAGAAAAAGTTTGACAGCATTTAACATTGCATTAATCCTCATGAGCTCGCTTTCACTATCATAAAAAAATAACTAACTGTCTAAACAAAACCCTTAAAATTCTTATAAAAATATGACACTTTTAACCACTAATTAAATATACAACTATCCTTGTCTAACGTTTAATTGTTTATAAAAGGGGGTTAATGCTTTTCAATCTAAATTCAGCAAAAATACCTGATTGATTTCCAAATCTGAGTCAATCCCTAACCAAAAAATATGGGCCTTACTCAGGTATTCAAGGAATCCGTAGCCCTTACCTGACGTTGCCAATGTCCTTGGAACACAATGACACCCGCATAAATTTGGCCCCGGAACCGGGATATTTGACAAGTTTATAGCATTGAATTGGCCCAAATGTAAAACTCGACCAAAGGGCCAATAGCCACAGTAGGTGTGTTATAGAATGGTTGATCCATTTCCTGAACCAGTTTTAAGGTAACGTGTTATGATAAATGATTTTAATCGCTTAATAATTGTGTAGTTTCAGTGATAACATTTAATAGAAGGACTTACATTGCCCTCAGGTTTTAGGTAGTCTTTGCTATTACAATAAACCAACCACAAGGGATGGCAGTTCGTTTCCTGCAAACCTTGATCGCTAGATCAAAGAAATATGTATAATAAACTTTGCTTTGAGTGGAACTTTCCAAGCACCTAGGGAGGTGTGAGATTCTTATCCATTGCAGTCCCCCCAGTGGCTGACTTTAAAATAGGAATAGCCCTTAATATTAGGAATTTATTATTATCGGAAGACCAGAAAACAAGGCGAAAAACATTAGGGCCATATCTCATTAGGACGCTGGCAATTAATACATGTCAAATTGTATTATAACGTAGGTACCTAACCCTACCTCACTTGGCGACGGCGGCTTAGAGTCGATGCCAGTTTGGCATCGCCGCCAGCCCAGCATACAATTTGACATGTTTTGATTGCTTTGGCGGCGCTGCCCTGGCATCCTAATGAAATATGCCCTAAAATGCGTAAATACGAGTAACGTTTTAAATTTAAACGGAATTTGGAAGGATGCAGTGGCCAATAATGAAAGATTGCAAGTAATAAGTAATGAAATGATGATGAAGAAGGATGACTTCGTCACACTATCACCTCTGCCTAACCCTTCGGTGAATACAGACGTGATGTTATGTACCTTATGTACTCTTAGTTGAGTCCCAAATTCCAAGTAAGAAAATTACTTTACCATAATCCATTACCAAATTAATAGTCATATAAATTGTATCTAGAACGTTTCACCATAATCCCCTTGGGAATGGTAACAATGTCTCTACCGCCATCACTTATGTATAGAATGACTTAATTCTGTGCAAACTCGTACGGAGGTGCTGGCGAAAATCCAAGCCCCTTTTATACCTATACCTTGTCATAATTCTGGTAGGGCTTAAATGAGAGAGGTTTTTTAAAAACGATTTTTAACCTCTAAAAGAGGTTACGATTATACGATTTTTGAGTTTCTGATTTTGCATTTTCTCTCGGAGATCGTCAGTTAAAAAATGCTGGTTTAAATAAAAAAACTGGCCAAGTGCGAGTCGTACTGGCGCGCTGAGGGTTCCGTATTATTTTTGGACATACATAAAGTGAAAAATATCGGACCGCATAACTAAGTTCGTTTGTGAAAGAATTTTGATACTTTTGAAAAACTGTACTAATTAGGAACATGGTTTTATTTTTGGTGCAATATTTGGGTCAATTCCTATCAACTCTATTTATTTCAGGTTTTTAAAAATCGCAACAATTGGAGCTCCACCCGTTCCGCCATAGAGCTTACATTAATCTTTCCAGAGACAATTTTAAAATCACCTGAGGATAGCCAGTGTTTCAACATTGCTCTAGCTTACAATCTGCCGTAAATCATAACTTTATACCACCGATTCTCAAGTAATACTAAAGTGGACATAATTATGTGAGAATATGGGTTACTTCGGTATCATAAAAGTTTCCCTGCTATGAGATTCTGCAGACAATCGTCATCACCGATTACACGGAGATTCGCTGGTGATGGGCAATTGTTGCTACAAAAACAATCGAATGACTCTATTGCACTATTATGTATTATTATCGCATGTTCGAATATCGATTCATTCATTTTGAAAAAAACCTGATAAAGATCGAAAATAGCGAATCCACGAATGGGATCTGCACTGACTTCATAGGATGTGGTTTTTTTTTTTTCATTTTTCTAATGTAGTTTTACTAATTTTTAACTTATTACTTTAATCAGAGTTTTTTTAACTGTTAATTGCCGTGTCAACGTAGCGGCAAACAAATAAATTTATTCAGAATTTATAGGTCAATATTTTGTTTTTATTATTGTAGTGCTGATCAACATTGCCTGAGATTGGATCGATCCATACAGATAAGAAACTTACGGCCGGTATCTATAATCCTGACCACCTCTGAATAAGTCTTATTTGCCAGATAATTTCATACAAATTCTGTGCCATTTTTAAAATCTGGAGACCGTGGTACTGGCCCTTAATGTTCAAGTTTATAATGATAATACTTACCAAACAAAATTTAAACAAAACCAAATGTAACACCAAGTCTTATAAACGTTAAATTAAGGAGGCTGGCTTGTATTTCTTGTATTATAATAGAAGCGGGGCTTGTCGTAGACTTAAAGGCTTTTGTTACTTATAATGTGGCCGTTTGGGGACTTGCTTCACCACGCGGCTTTGCTCTCACGAAATTTGACCGTTTTCTTCTTAATTAGTACCGTCTAAGTGAAATATTAGCTTATTTTCTACATGTTGCTTGGTGCCGTAGTTTTTTTTTTTTTTTCTTTTAAAATACGTTGCCCCACACTAGGATTTCTCCTTTATCGTTGGTGCGTTTAGAGATACAAATTTCACATACACAAACAGCCAGACCTATGTGCAATGCGGGAATCGAACCCGCGACACGTTGCGCAGCAGCCAATCTCTCAGCCACTGCGACAACCGTGCGGTCAAAATATCTGCGGTAGTGAAAATATCTTGTTTATATAACGCGGGGTAACGAGTGCGCTGCGGCGCCTGCGGCACAGTATAACACCACAGTATAAAGAAATACTGTGATACTGATAATACTGTGGCTGCGGGTAACGCAGGTCATACGCGGGGCGCTGCGCTTTGGCTCCGTACTGTGGCCCAGATCAGCCAGATGGCCAAGGTCTTTGCCGTTATCACGCGCCTTAAGTAAAATAAGGCTCATGAATTTAAGAATTTTCAGAAGATACATTTACCTCAAAAACTTTTTAGAGTTTTTTTGGCTTTGGTGTAGTGCAGTAAAAAAAAAGTTAAGGAGATAATAAAAACTATACGCAAAAATAGAGAACCTTTTTGGTTATGTTAACCGGACCATTATTTTAAAGTTAATTGAAAATAGAAACTACTTTTACGTTAGCTCACATAACTTTCAGAGTTTAATCAAAATTGGTTCATTAATTACTCAGTTGTAAGACACCAACCATACATTTTAAATTATCAGACCAAGTAGGTACTCGGCGCTAAGCTGATTAATTGTAGTTGTCAGCTCGAGGAAATGGCGCGGGTTTTCTTGTCTATACCGAGATAGCTAGGTACCTATTTGATGTTATTTGTGATGTTTTAAAATGGATTGTCTCTAGACTGTTGGTGTTGTAAATATTTTTAACCGACTTCAAAAAGGAGGATGTTCTTAATTCGGATGTTTATATATTTTATCTCTATGAATATTCACATAAATCAACAAAATGTATGGAACAGGTGATTTTTCTCGAACGCGTAGTAATACTCCTTACAACGTTCCTTAACTCCGTTCAACGTGACAGGGCAGCTTAGGTGTGCATACATGTAATCCGGGATCTTGGCACACATTGTGTCCGGGATCTTTGCACACACTTGTCATTTTTGACATTTCTCAAATTCTGTCAAATATAATTATGGGCAAGAAACCACTGTCTTACATTATTTTTATATGTAGTTACCAGAACCGGGCGAAAAAAGTATGGTGGTATTTTGTCCCGTATAGTTTTATATCGCCCTCCCCTTGGAACATTGCTGGCAATAAATCATCATATACTCGATCACTGATGACTTTAGTATATGTTTAATTAATAATTATCATAGGCTAATAATTAGGTACCTACTTCGAAACAAATGCTTTTGTAGCTATAAAACACAGTCCGGCCGCTGAGAGAATGCGTTCCTATAACACATGATTAATTTAGCACAAAACTATTCATATTCATATTCTTTATTGTACACACAAATATTAAATACAACTTTTATATGGAGATTTTATGTACAGAGGCGAGCTTAACTCAACATTGAGTTTTCTTACAGCAAACCTTAGAGTGATAGAGAGATTTGAGAGCATGAGAATAGAGATAAGTGCACAATAGGCTATAATATACTAATTATAAACATACATACTTACTTATATAAACTAAACAAATATGTGCAAATTGCACCGTACATAAACATAATACATAAACATATATATCTATATAAAATAAAATAATACATACATTTATAGATCATGGTAATAGGAAATGTTCTTTAATTCTTCTCTTGAAAACATCTAAAGAGGGGCTATCACGTATGGAGTGTGGCAGTGAATTCCAAAGGCGAACTGCACGAATAGTGAAAGATCCATCGTAACGGGCAGAGGTATGACGAGGAGGAGGAGGTCCGAAGGAGAAGAGATGAAGAGGAGCGACAGGGCTTTCCTCTAGGGATAAGAAACTCAAAGCGTTCCCGAAGATATATAGGAGAATGAGGATTATAAAGAACAGAAAAGAGAAAAGATAGAATGTGAGCATCACGACGCCGCCGAATAGGCAGCCACCTCAGTCGCGTCCGGAATTCCGACACGTGATCGTACTTCCGAAGGCCGAAAATGAAGCGGATACACAAATTCTGCAGGCGTTCGAGCTTATCCAGAAGTTCCTCAGTTGCGTCGAGAAAGCAGACATCAGCGTAGTCCAGAAGTGGTAGAAGAAGAGATTGCGCAAGAGTAATTTTAGTTTGAAATGGCAGGAACTTCTGGAGACGTTTGAGAGACTGAAACGAGCAAAACACCCTCCTGCTTACTTCCGCAATGTGCACATTCCAGGACAGATTGCAGTCTATGAAGACACCCAGGTTCTTAGCGTTCTTGGAGTAGGCTATAGGGACAGCATCATAAAGGACCGGCGGGAGAGACTGGTGATCCAAAAGATTAAGGAGATATCTGCCACCAATAATGAGAGCTTGTGATTTTAAAGGATTGACTAAAAGGCCGAACCTTTTAGCCCACTGACTGATGTTATTAAGGTCATTATTGATGGCGTCAATAGCTTCTGAAAGCTCTTCTAGTTTAAAATGGCGGTAAAGCTGCAAGTCGTCTGCATAGAGATGGAAGTACGAAGCTAATACATTAGTGATGGCGTTAATGAAAACCGAGAAAAGAAGTGGAGAAAGGACGCCACCCTGAGGCACACCCGCAGTCAGATTACACCACTCAGAGGAGGCCTCATCAGAGCGAACCGACTGCGAGCGACCCCTAAGATAAGAGTTAAACCAGGCAGTTACAGAAGGAGATACATTCAGAGAGGATAAAATTCCCAAGAGGATGTCATAATCAACTGAATTAAACGCACTGCTAAAATCCAGTAGTACCAAAACTGTTAGGAGCTTGTTCTCCATGGCCAGTCGGATGTCATCAGTTACTTTGACTAGTGCCGATACTGTGCTATGGCCAGGTCGGAAACCAGATTGGTAAGGACTTAGCAGGCTATTAGAAGAGAGATAAGAAGACAGTTGATTATGAACAACACTCTCGAGTACCTTGGATAGGATTGGGAGAATGGATATTGGACGGAATTGGGATACTGAGGAGGGGTTGGAAACTTTGGGTAGAGGAATCACATGGGCCTTCTTCCACGCAGAAGGGAAGGAGGAAGTTTCGAGGGAATAGTTAATGATGTGTAGAATGACGGGAGCGAGTACATTTAGGATAGGAAGTAGCATCTGGAGTTGAAGGCCATCATCACCTACCGCTTTCGTGGTAATGGATAAAATGGCCCTCCTAATATCACGTTCTGTAACTGGCTGAAAAGAAAACGAAGTACATAGTGGCAGAGAAAGATTAGAGAGATAGTTAAGAGTAGAAGATTTGATATTATCGTCCAGAGTAACTGGCGATCTAGAGAAGTGTATATTAATTGCATTAAGGTCCATATCGGGAGTGCTGTCGTTCGCAACTTTGCCGATACCAAGGGACTTAAGGAATTGCCATACTTGTGCTGTGTTGAAGTTTTGTACGGAGTCGTGAATGTGGCGTCTTTTAGCATCCCTACACATGCGACTGCAGCGATTACGCATCTTTTTATACATAGCCCAGTTCTCTTCAGTAGGGTTCTTTTTGTGCCGTCTTTTGGCCTTGTCCCTTTTCGACATTGCGCTTTTAATAATATCCGAAAGCCATGGCGCTGGAAGATGCTTCATCCTCACCTTTTTAAGGGGAGCATGTTCTTCATAGATGTTTAGCATTATCGTGTTAAATGCAGATATTTTAGTGTCCATGTCAATACCGTCATAAACAGGAGACCAGTCAATATTACCCGCATCCTCCCCCAAACGTTCCAGATCAATGTTCTTGAAACTGCGAAGTAAAAGAAATTTAGATTTACGTTTAGGAGGGCGAATTTTATACGAAAGAAAATCAAGATCATGATATGAGAAGGACGCTGGAAGTTGTCCATGTGTGGCTACTTTGCTAGGGTCAGAAACAAGAATTAAGTCAAGAAGAGAAGGAGTAGAGTGAGGGGCATGGTGAGTAGCGTTTAGCTGAAGGATATGCATGTTGACAGAAGAGACAAGTGATCGGAGTTTACGGGTGCGCGCATCGTCCTTGATCAAGCAGGTGTTGAAGTCTCCGAGGATGATAGTCTGATCATATAGGGAAGATAAATTTTCAAGTTTTGATTCAAACGCAGAGAAATAATCTATATGACAAGAGGGACTATAATACGTACCTAAAAGTAATTTCGAGTGATTAAAATCTATTTCTATAAAAAGGTGCTCAGCAGATTTAGAATAATCACTCGGAGACTGATCAACGACTTTGTACGTAATATCTCCGCGGAGATAGATGGCGACCCCTCCGCCTCCCTTGCCAGTTCTGTCATTACGCACTAGCTTGTAGCCGGGCAGTGAATACTGTGTAGAAGGGAGTGCAGGTTTGAGAAAAGTTTCAGAAACACAGACAGCTTGAATAAGGTTGGAATCAAAAGAAGATAATAGGTCAGCATGATGAGCGGGAATGCTTTGCGCATTTATGTGGACCACATTGAAAAACTTTTTAAAACAGGAAAAGGATGAAGAAAGTTGGTCACGCAGTTGCACAGAATCAACACTGAACGCACTAGCGTAGCTCTCATCAGATGAACAAGAAGAAGAACATGATACAAAACTATCGTCAATGTTATCTAACATAATACATAAATATATATATATATATATATAAAATATTTATATAATAATAAAAATACGATTTTATTTATCTAAATGTAAAAAAAACAAACAGCAATTTCTTAAATCCTCGATGCACTCGCCAGTATATCAAAAGACTCTTATCCAAAACACAAAAAAAAAACATGCTACAATAAACACAAAGAAAGTGTTTCCGAACGAGCATGGATCAATCAGTTGGTTAAATGTTGTCAATAATGTGTCAAACAAAAATAAAATAAATATTCAGTGACCGACACAAATTAATTAAATAATAGAAATAGGTAGGTACCAAAGACAAAACTTCGTTGTGGGTGAATTATTTTGCCTGCTTACGCGATCTCTTATCTGGAGCTGGCCTGCCAGTCGGTGAGAGGGTGCCTTTTGCAGCTTCGGCATCTGCTGTCGATGTAGCCGTCGGGAACTGCGCTTTAAGTTGTAGCAGATCACTAGCACATTCAATCTTACGCCGCGACTTGTCAGGGAGCAGGATTATAATTTTGCCCTCGGAGGTCCAGCACTGCTTCACCCCAAAGTGTTTGCGGGCGTCCAGGAATGTGTCGTGTCTGGGCTTTGTTAAGAATTCTGAGAGCACCAGACCCGAACCCTTCAGTATTGGCTTACTGCGCCATACCTCACTGCGCAGACTGTGGCTCTGAAATCGAACAAGAAGCGGACGGGGCTTGCCTGAAACAACTCCTAGGCGATGGCAGGCTGTGATGTCAGATAAAGACACATTGGCAATCTTCATCTTCTCTGTTATTGTTAGGACTGCCTGGGAAGTGGGATCTTCATCCTTTTGTTCGGGAAGACCATGTACGAGCAGCACCTGCCTTCGAGATGCCATCTCGTGTCGATCCAGGCCAACAGTTAACAACTCCATCTGATTTTTTAGTGCACTCATTGTCTTCCAGATGAGGCACTTGAAGTCTGTAAACTCACGGGAGAGACTGGCGATCGTCTTGTGGGCGGCCTCATTACTGCTGGCATTCTTGAGGTCCTCTTCATACTTGCCCATACGTGAAGAGAAGGTGGCAGATAATTCCTCCATACAGTCCGACAACTTGGCATATAGGTCCATTGTGTGAAGTTTCGTTTTTGCGGGAAAAGTGAAAAGTGAGAAGTGAAATTATATAGGGAGTATGTGCATCCGAGGATAACTTAAACTTTTATTGCATAAATAGCATCAAATCCAATAAATAATTATATTAAATCGTATTTTTTTTATGAGAGCTCTACAAAAACGTATGTGCACTTAGACTACCCTCGCAGAAAAAAAAAACAAAACTAAAAATCAAACTATTTTAGTTTACTGTACCTATAATTTAATTATTGATGTTATTATTATATGCACTATTGATACTTAAATTAGTATCAATAGTGCATATAAAAGATGAAAATATTTTTAATCGTATAATATTTTCCACTGCAAAGTTTCGTCGCCTGTTCAATCAGGAACTGTTAGAAACGCATTCTCTCAGCGGCCGAACAGTATGTTTTGATAGGTATGTCTTCTAATATTTTATTCGCAACTGCAACCCGAAAGAAGCACGTACAAAATTCTAAGAACGACCTAACTCATGGTTGAGCATTAGATTCATCCGTAACCGATGAGCTATATAAATAAAATAAATGCTCCTGTCCCGGAGTAAAACCGGGACATTATTCAAGCTAAATCCCGGGGATTTGCCGGGACTCCCTGCGAATCTCTTAACATTACTGTTAAATTGTTTTATGGCGGGAAAAATTGCGGATGAAATTAAATTTCCGCATAGATATTATAATTTATTTATAGATGGAAACTATTTATAGCCATTCGCTTGGAGATGGCCGTTATTTCCCGTCCCGCTTCCCCACACGGCGTCTCAAGTCAGACCCGCTTATTATGATTAATTATTGATTGAAGAAATGAATCCTTACTATTCTTCCTTACGCAAAAATACTAATTTAATGACCCTCTCTTCGGCTCGAAACCAATGAAAATTCACCGTGTACCTGTACCCTACTCTGTACCCTACCCTGGGTAGGTATACCCAACTAATTAAGGAGCTTCTATAAAAAAAAAACCGGGCAAGAGCGTGTCCGGACTACGCTCAGTCTAGGGTTCCGTAGCAAGAAATATTTCAGTCTTTCAACCGCAAATATAAGTTTGTATTTCACCATATTATTATGATATACAAACTTATTTTTGCGGTTGTCAAAATTCGAAACTGAAAATAGTGAATATTTCAAAAAGTTATTGACGTATCTTGTGCAAACCAATTTTAATCGAAAGTATTTATTAGATGCCATAAGCTTGATTTTTTTCAGATTTTTTGATTACGCGGTTGGAAAATTAGAGGGGGGGGGACACATTGTTAACGACTTTCGGAGCTCCTAGTTCACTCAATATGGACTTAAATAAAAAAGTAATTTAGAAAACTCTAAGTTATTTTCAAAGACCTATCCAACGATACTCCACACAAAGGGGTGCGCGTAAATTTTATTTTCATCCCTCAGTTTCATGTATGGGTCTCACCCCTAATTATTTTAATCGTATTTCACTACAGGCCTTTATGGCGGTTTTACAGAAGACATAACTGCGAAGTTTCAAAAAGATTGGTTATGAACTGTAGATTTGACGAGGGTGTGACAGACGGACAGACGGACAGACGGACGGGACGAAACTATAAGGGTTCCTAGTTTTACTACGGAACCCTAAAAACACTTGCTAGAGTTGCTAGCTAGCATGAGATTTTTGTTTCAAAACAGCAGAGACTTGACCATGCCAACAGAACTTGTGGATCGCCTCTAGTGTATTCCTCATTTACATAAAACCTTACCAAGCTAATCAAATAACTCCCTTTCCGTTTAACATATATGACTACGTCCTCAGACCATAGAAATGAGGAGATGTGCCAAAGCGCTATGACATGATCAATTTGATCATGATTCCGACGTCGGACCGGAACCCAATCGATGACTTTGTGTGTGAGTGACGTAAGTATTAGATTGAGGGTGCGCAGCATTTTTAATGTATTTGAGACTCAGATCATAGAAACAAGGGAGTGTGCCAAGGCGCTATTCAGTTTGATGCTTTAATTTGAGCAAATTAGGTGTAGTACAAAAGTACACGCTGGCGACGAACCAAACACCATCGATGATATAAATACAGTGTTTTAGTTTAGTGCTAGTATTGAGTAACGATTAACAGTGATAGATTGAGGGTGTGCGGAATTTTTAATGTGTGGGAGATGTTTATATTCACGAGAGGCGCTTGTAATTGTGTTGAAAAATGTACTAAAAGTGGCGACAGTTGTTCCCGTACTAATTTGCTATGGTGGCATATCTCCTTGTTTCTATGATCTAAGGTCGGAGATATCTATAATTACAAAGGAGCGTTTATATTTGTGACGCACACTACTTTGAAACTGGCGACTGCGGTTCTGCCGCGCTACCGAAGAATACAATAACTCGATTTTTGGACCATTTTAACTTATATGTAATTCCGCTCGATTCACTGATTCCGAATATATATGACGGCGTCAGCGATGGCTGAGCGGTAGCGTTAAGTCTTCATCTCTTGATTCGGTGATACGGGGTTCATGACGTGGATCGGATAATAATAACTCAGTTTCAAAGTAAAACGGTTACTTATTTCACAATGATAAATTCGGTACAAATCACACTAATAACAATTCTCTAATTTCGGGCAGACCGACAGTTTCATGTCGGAGAAGTGTATCGGTCGCTTGCTCGCACAAGACTGCGCCTTCCCACCATCTCCTCTCTCAACACGACTCTGCCCACGCGCCGCTATATTGCAATGACATCACGGCGTTTACCCTTTCCTTGTAGGTACTACGGTAGTCAATATTATCGTTCAGCTATCGTTTTCCACGACATATAATTATTTATTGTATAACTCAAAATCGTCTAAAAATCGAGTTATTGTATTTTTCGTTAGCGCGGGGGGTTCTTTTACTAATTTTTAATAATAATCCTCTTGCTTCTATGATCAGAATATATACTTGTACATACAGTCATTGAAAATTAACTTGTACTAACTCAAAGAAAACTCTCTACTAGTGCTAACAACTGTGAACACGGGCTGGCTCAAACTGAGTTGCATTTACATATAATCAGCCGTGCAAGTACTTGCGAACACCTACGTTCTAGTGAAGTTGGTCAAAGGACGGTTGATTAAGTAGGTAAGTAGACTTTATTAGCTTTTAAGTTAGAATTTAAATGACGTACAGAAAACTGGCCAAGTGGGAGTCACACACTAAGGGTTTCATTCTGGTTGTATGAGACCTTGGGATTTGAGTTTTTATTGTAATTATGAGTATTATTTGCTATGACAGTGGCTATACTTTCATGTATTCTGTAAAGATTTCAATTGGCTACACCTATTATCGGTACAGGTAATTCTAAGTGAATACTATTTTTAAAAATCGCATACAGTTTATCGTAGACATTGTGACCAATGTTTATAAGGTTTATGTTGAAAACCTTTTTAAAAAAAACTTTCATAATGACCACTTCCCAGCTTCATTAAGAGACCTTTTTTTTTTTTTTGAGGATGGGAAATCATCAAATGACCCCTCCCGCTCTGGGTGGAGCGGAAGGGAGTGTCAGACTCTTACTGACTAAAACCCACCCGTGTTCCTTCCTTAGCCCTTTATGTTCCGGGTCAGCGGTATCCCTTTCGGACTATCCCGCTTTTCCGGCAGGTCATTAAGAGACCTTGGACATCATCTAGGTCCATAAGTACCTACTTGTCAAAACAAATTCAACAAGCTCAAACACGACGGAGTTATGTAGGTACCTATATAATTAATTTGAGGAGTTCTTATAGCCACCGCCTGGCTCCATCATGAGACCATGCTACCAAATTTTTGCATTTTCATCAAAGGGATACATGCGTTTCTGCTCAATCAATTAGGTCGAACTGGTCTAAAATTCAGTTGCAAGATTTGGCCTCATACATATACGGCAAGTTTAATAATAATTATTGTGAACTTTAGCTAGATATTAAGCATATTGTAAGGATTTGTATCAATAAAGTATTATTTATTTATTTATTTAAATAAAAGGTTGTAAAAAGATAGGGTACTAAATTGACACTTCCAATCCACATTTTTGTTAAATCATTTGAAGCTATTTTTAGTTAGATAAGAATGATCGCATTATTATTAACTATTATATCTTGTCCTACTTTGTTGGACCCTCAGATTATAGAAACAAGGGCGATGTGCCAAGGCGCTATTGAGCTTGACGCTTTGACATGATCAATTTGATCATGTTGCCGACCGACTGAATGCAATCTATGATTTATATACAGTGTTTTAGTTTAGTGTGAGTGCAGATGAGTGATGAATGTGCAGAGGGGCTCGTGGCTAAATGACAGCCGTGCTGATCGATCGATCTGCGAGGTTAAGCTGCGCTTGCCGTGGTCAGTCCTTGGATGGGTGACCGTTCTTTACACATCGAGGCCCCTCCGTGCCTCGGAGAGCACGTTAAGCAGTCGGTCCCGGTTGTCATAGGAATATCTTTGACAATCGTTACGGGTAGTCAGAAGCCCTAAAGTCTGACAGCTGGTCTAACATTCGAATACCGGTATTACCCATTAATTGGGTTGTGGAGGTCAGATGGCAGTCGCTCCACGTAAAATATTGATATTCAGCCAAAACTAGTTAGACTAGAAGCCGATCCCAATATAATTTGGGAAAAGGCTAGGCAGATGATGCAGATGAGTGATGAATAACAGGGTTAGATTGAGGACGTGCGGCATTTTTATTCTGTAAGAGATCTCTATTTACAAAGGAGTGTTTGTAGTTGGGACATACACTGCTTTAAAAGTAGCGACGGCGGTTCCCGTAATTGTGCGTTTCACATAAAAGTTTCTTTCGATGCAATTTTCGTTGGCTCCCCCGAATGTCAACATGTTCTACCATTTTCAACGGTGTTGGAGGTTTTCTTTCAGCACCAACTCTCGTTCACAACTTTTTAGTATCCAAGGCATTACTTTAACATTTAATATATAAAAAACATGGGAAGTTAAGACAGAAAAATGGCAGGAGTCAACATAGCGGCGAAGGGAACGCACTGTACTAATTTACTATCATACATAACATATCTCCTTGTTTCTATGATCTGAGGCCGTAGCACTATCTAAGTGCCACCCGCCATCTTTAACTCAATATATTTCTGCAAGCACTTACGCCTCCTTATGGCTCCGTATTATAATAAGACGCAAAAAAAAACAGAAACATAAGTTAATCCAGAGGCCATATTTTTTGGAGCAATAACAAATATTTATTTGGCCTAAAAGGGCAAGGAGTAGAGCTGAAGCTTGGCTGCCAGCCAGGCGGTTTGCATCGAAAGACATTGGTATGCCAGCGGCGGACCTGAGGTTCTGTGTTCACACGCGATCTAGCAAAATGTCGAGTTTTAAATCTATTCTGTTGGATTTAGGTAGAATTCTTTATCACTGATGCAGCCTATGCCTATATAACTGGTCCAATTTCGCAAAGGTGTTCTTTTGTACATACATCCATAAATTGATAAATAATAATTAATTAATTCACAAATAATTTGATTGTGAGAACCGCTAAACAGTGCAATGGATGCGCTGCAGGAGTGTATGTTCCCCAATAGTTACAATCTGGGTGTCTTCAAGTCGCGAGTGAATCGATTTCTTCTAGGCAAGCGTGCTCCATCATAAACCGCACTATCGCTTAACATCAGGCGAGATGGCAGTCAAACGCAAGCATATTATTAAAAAAAAAAACATTATCAGTAATCCTAGCACGCAATATCTTGATATACTCCATTGCTGATGACGGTGTTAGGGCTGATGCAATATCGATAGGACAAGCCCATTTGTCAGCCACACTTCAGCACATATTATGTTCGAACTGGGAATTGAACGAAAATCTTTTCAATATTGCAGTCAGACGGTTAAAATTAACGTAAAAAGTTAACGGAAAGTTCCCCACCGCGACTGTCAGTCCGTATTTAGGGGAATCTGCGAGACTTGGGATGAATTTTGGCACAATTCTCTTAGACAACTTTACACTTTATTCCTTGCGGGTTAAACGAGTTAACAGTTTGTGTCAAGTGTTTATGTAATTCATTTTTAGTAGATTTTTATTTCGTGTGGTTAACCTTGTAAGGTATTCCACCCTTTCTTCCCATAAAATAAGAAAGAGAGAAAGAGAGAAACCATAAAATAAGACCCGAACGATGCGCTTTAATTCCACTTTCCAACCGCAAAACAATTGAATTCACTGCTGGAGTGGGTGTTCCCCGATAATAATTTATTATTACAATCTTCAAGTTGCGAGTGAATCGGTTTCTTCTAAGCAAACGTGCTCATCGTAAACCGCATCATCGCTTAATATCAGGCGAGATGGCGAAAAAAAAGACCTACTTATTTGTATCACCAAAAATCACACATTTTTTTTACTTTTGGGTTTTGTAAATTTGCTGTAATACTGGAAATAACTAACTACTATTCAATTTTACCACGAACTCACATGGTTTCTTGTGTATTGGTCATCAGATGACTTTAACTGAATAATAAGCTAATACGGTAGTGTCCTACTATTAAAAAAGTACAAATAAATTATTTTATTTCAAAGAAGGAATAGGCACAACAAAAAAGTAAAAGCAAAAATAATAATTTATCACAAAATGGAAAACATACGACGCTTTTAAAGTTTTTGGAGGAAGTATCGCTCCGTCTTTGTCGCGCGAAGCGGACGTAGGTGGTGTTACGTCACTAGAAGGTAGTGCCGTCCGTGTCTAGCAAACCATTTTAAAACGCTTATAACTTTGCCAATTTTGTAGATGTTTCATCGGTTTTTTTGGTGTTAATTGTCTTTTTTCAAATAGTTTACATATTCACAATAAAAAAAAAGTTGTTAACATCCCTATTCTCAAACCTTTCCAAAAAACATGCAAATTACATTACCAAGGAAATTCAATACACAATACACATCTGATTCAAAAACCCTTTGCAATCCAATTTTAGCCTTCAACGCGTACAAACCGAGAGTTCGCCAAGTTGCGGAGATTAGCCAAGTTACGCCATGACCAGCCAAGTTCGCTCCAATAACTCTTGCAATTTTAAAACGGAATAAAGCTCTGCCTTAGTTATGAAAAACTCAAGTTTTCTCATTAAAAATTATATTTGTTGAACATGGTGACTAGTTTTGTATAGGTTTTTAAGTGTTCTTTGTTGTCATTTGTTTTTTTTTTTATTTGTACGAATCGTTGCACTTGTAGATGTAACAGAGACTCTAGACAAGTTGCTTTTCTGTTAGCGTTTACGCCAAACGATATGGCAATGACATTACCTGCGGAAAAGTCACGTGACTCACAAATGTCATTTCCATACATTTTATCCGTAGCGTTTGACGCTAATGCTAACAGAAAAGTAACTTGTCTAGGGCCTCAGATACCTACTTTAAATTTTCTTTAAGTGTATTTCGTATTCGATTCATACTCGATAGCAATTATAGGCAGGTACAAAATTAAATATTCTTTACTAAGTTATATATCCTACTAGCACTTTGCCCGCGATTTCGTCCGCCTGACATAGGTACCTACACGTAGCACCATCTAGTATCGCTTTAGGGTTCCGTACCAAAATGGTAAAAAAGGAACCCTTATGGTGCGACTTCGTCTGTCTGTCTGTCTGTCACACCTGCTTATTTAAGCAACTACTAATGCTATCGACTTGAAATTTGGAACAGTACCCCTATTATGAGTTTTTTTGACGTATAGTTTCGTTAACGTAAGCATATTTTGAATTTAAAATACAGCAGTCCTGGAACATTTTGATAAAATTTTATACAATTTGCACATTTTAAAAAATACAGAGAAATTAATTAAGTATCTAATTTATATAAATATTGTGTAACAAACGTGTAGGTATTTTCAATTCAAAATATGCTTACGTTAACGATACTACACGTCATAAAAACTCATGATAGGGGTACAGTTATAAAGAATGCTTGTCCAACTTTATTGCAAATGAAAAAAGTCAAAAAATATTTTTATTTTCATTGCAAAAGGGGCCGTAGTGGGGTCCGAAATTTTAAAGTGGGGTTACTAGGTCAAGTGGCATATCATATGAAAGGGCTTGGTCTGCACATTTCAAAATATATTTTTATTTTATTTTATGTCTCACAGTTTTCGACATATGATGAAAAATGACTGAAAAAATACCATTCCCCCCCCTTATCTCCGAGGTTTGCGGAGCGAAAAATCTGAAATAATTAGAGCTGATAGAAATTGACTTAAATATTGCACCAAAAATAAAACGATGTTCCTAACAGTTTTTTCCAAATCATCAAAATTCCTTCACAAACAAACTTAGTTATGCGGTCCGGTTTTTTTCACTTTATACGTCCAAAAATTATACGGAATAACCGGAATACCCTCGGTGCGCGAGTACGACTCGCACTTGGCCAGTTTTTTTTTTCTGGGTTACCATGTTTTTATGCAAATAAATATATTCTTCTTCTTCTTCTTCTAAAAAAAAGGTACCCTCTGTCCTTTTTTGTACCCATGTGTCAACTCATGTTTTTAATAATGGTTTTTAATACCTATTAAAATTAATATTATTAAGTATTTAAAACCTTACAAGATTACATTTTTCAAAAATGCATTATTTCATATAACATTCCTAAAAATATGGTTCAATGAGGTGACAAAATGTGACAGGCCTCTTCACACGTACGCGGTAATCATCCCGTGGTTACGTCTGTGACTCCTGCTTTAGTTCAACACTTACAAAGAGAAAGGTGAAAACGGTTTTTTCCATAATGCTGAAAGCATCACACAGCTTTATGCGCTCGTTTCCCTCAAACGTTCCATATTCTCATCCAATTTTCAGGGCTCTTACTGAGGATACCAGTCATAACCAATCGGAACAGCCGGTTTTATCGAGAAGTTCATCATGTATTCCCATTGTGGCGATATTCATTTGTCTGACGGTCTGTTCCAGCTCTTAAATAAGGAAGTAAGCCTTCAATGTACTGAGTTAAGTATTCGGCCGGTTGACGAGAATTTTGTAGCTCATAGTGGGTAGTTTAATTATGAGGTTGGCAAGGAGAATGATCATGCAAATTGTATGAGTTAGGTAGGTACTAGATTGGGCTTTTGAATTAGGCTAATGTGTTGGTCTAGGTGGCTTTACAGAAAGTTTTAGTGAACACACACTTATTTTTTTTAACTTTTTATCTATTTTCATGTAGACGAATCGCGGGCAACACTGAGTAAGAAATAAAATCATAACGGAGAAAATCTTACTACATTTTCTAGGAATAATTTCGAAGCCAAATATAGGTATAATGTTTTTGCTTGTTTTTCTATATCTAAGCTACGTAAATGCACTGGACTAGACGCCCCGAGTGTTTGAACTTGCGTGCAGTCATGCAGATGAAAGGCGTACATGTGGACAAAAGGGATTGCCTCTCAGCAACGCATTAGTCTGTACGCGCGTATCGGTACGCGCGTAAATCACACTATCTAGACAAGGTCAAGTCTTGTAATATCAGCATAACGTTTCCATTAATCAGCGTTTTCATACACGAATTTCCACCTAAAAGATGATTATTACCTCAAGTGGAAATTCTTTTTTGAGCGAGAATTTTAATGTACCATAGTTAATGACTTAGAAATATGATTAGGACCTTTTCGTGCCAAATACGGAGCTAAAGGTTCCCAGATAACTCTATTTTACTGAATAACATGAATTGTTCGCTGACTAGGCGTATTTACAGCACTTTTTCAATAGAATTTGAATATCTTTCATAAATTCTGGAAACAGAGTATATGTATTTTTTTATAATGAAGGTAAATTTTGAAAAAAATAGTGTTTTTAATTTTTATTCAACTCTGTTTTATTTACTTAACCTGAACCTGAACACCGATATTCTCGTAATGAATTTATACTATAAAAACTAAATTTGAACTAAATTTTGAAAATTTCTAGGAGAATTTGCATTCTGACCTGACCACACGTGTTTTCCATCCTTTGTTTCTGATACACGTTTCCGTGCTCCCCGATCGAACGGGGAGCAAGCCGAAACATGTCATCTTGTTTATAAACTTGGTGATAAACACGTCGACTGTTCTGAATACACGGCTTTACTCAGTTTTTACAGCAACATTTCTACGCTAACATCCTTCTAAAGCTATTTTTAAACTCCAACTAAAAACGCCTCGTGTTTAATGTGAAGTTACCTACCCGACAGCAGTAAATTATAAAGGCGGGTAAAAACTAACGTCAACATTTTAGACCCTCACGGGGACAGCATTCTTTAGATTTATTTCGGGTTTACACTGAGATAGGAAACGTTTTGTTTGGCAAATGGAGTAGGTTTTGAAACTCGAATGATTTTGCACTTCTTAAGAAGTAGGTAACAACTGGTTATAGGAAAATGTTGCCCAGGATAAGGCGAGGTCGCATTTTCCATGAATAGGACTTAAGACCATGAGACCTACTGTAGAAGTAGAAAACTGTGTTATTACATTGCTGTAACCATTAACAATTTTGAGAATAAGATCATAGTTTTAATTCTGACGAACTTTTCAGATAATTTTCATTCATTAGTTTAGTTCTTTTATAAAACTGACGACCATAAATTATACTTTGATTCCTACTCTAAATCTCAGACCAATCCATCCATCAATCATCTACAATACGTATATGTTCTATCATACTTACCTTATACATTTCCAGTTGATATAGATAGAGCCCTCAAAATCTATCGTACTGTCATGACTGCCTTGTAGCCGCACCGTTGAGCATGAGGTTTTGGGTTCGATCTCCAGTTTGGGCAAAGTGTTGCTGAAATTAATGTAACAGACCGGAATTTGTTCCTCTAAGGGACATCAAACATAGTGAAATATGCGTGTACCATACACTTTTGCCTAACTCTTCGAGAGAATATTGAAGTGATGTTAAAATAATGCTGCCTCTATAAGACCATTCGTAAATCCTAGTATATCAGGTAAGGCCAGACCCCAAGTCCCTTATGACGTCAGCATTTCTGTGACGCTTTCCAGCGCTGAGTTATTGCGGTGTCATAATTTTAATGCTTTCTAAACTTCCCTTTTAGCCTTTTGAACGTCATGTTGGGGTAAGCAGAAATGTAAGTGATATGACGTCCAGTTTACGACGGCGACATAATTTATGAAAGTGTGGTTTTTGACAGAAAATACCATAACCAGTTTCGGCGTGGGTGTCGGAATTAAGAAGACTATGTCGTTTGAAGAAACAAGATATAGTTTGTTATTCAAATAGTAGTTGCCTTTGCATCTTCTATTTGAATAACATGAATAATCCACGTGTCCAGTCGCTCTTTATCTAAAATTATATGTTTTGTAGTTTGTTCTGAATCAGTAATACATGTATATCATCCTGTATATGTCGAAGGAAATTGCTATAATTATCAGGCTTACATTAAGATTGATGACCGGAAATGCTGATACCTACCGTTTACTGGATGCTATCGATATTAGCGGAAAACAGTTCCTACTGCCCATAACCATTAAGATAATAATTATATGCATTCATTGAAACTTTGAAATAAACAAATTAAATAAATCTTTTTTTTTTTTTTATTAATATTGTTTTTAGATTAATTGCCTTTTGACATAATATATATACAGTTCTATTTACAAACAAAAAAAACCTTATAATAATTATAAATACATCTACAACTAAAGAGCATCAAAAAATTCTTCCGCATCGCCGTCAACTGGTAGCGTGCCCAAAAGGCTGGCGGCATTGCCACGTTGAATGGCAATGCTTAAACTTTGGCCAAAGTAATAGCCAGCCCTTTGGTCATGGGACAATCTTAATTAGATAATTAAAATCAAAAATTAAAAAAAAAGTTAAAGATGCCTTCAAAAAGATCAAAATAATGTTATATGTGAAACAGTTTCGAAAGTCGATGACTTTGATTTTTGTATCAGGTTTGATTCGGCACCGACTTCTGAAACTGTTTCACACAACATTATTTTGATCTGAAGTTTTTCTTTTTCCAGGTATGTTGAGTGACATAAATTGATTTTTCTTACATGCACTAGAATTTGACCAAGGTTTGGAGATGTTTTCCCTTTGACAGCACACCCGTAGCTCGTATCAATAAGCCAGGCCGTTACACTTACACTTAATAGTCCGTATCTTGAACTTCTATCTTGACTACTGAATCGATTCTGATGAAACTTGTAGGTACTGCTCCCTTTTTTTTTTTTTGAGCATGGGAAATCAAATGACCGCTCCCGCTCTGGGCGGAGCGGAAGGGAGTGTCAGACTCTTACTGACTAAAACCCACCCGTGTTCCTTCCTTAGCCCTTTATGTTCCGGGTCAGCGGTACCCCTTTCGGACAATCCCGCTTTCCTGGCAGGCTTGGGCCCTAGTGGGCCCCCTCAGGTACTGCTCCCTAAGTTGAAGTAAATATAAGCCAATAAAAAAATGATCACAATCCGATCCAAAAAATGCATGGACAAACATACACCATACAAATACATCCATAAAAAAATGAATATTTGTTTGGAAGCCCGAATAGATTATTATCATAATGTGAATATTATTGCAGTTCCAATAATATTACATACATACCTACGTGTCGAATTGATAACCTATTTTTAAGGTTCCGTACCAAAATGGTAAAAAAGAAACCTTTATGGTGCGACTTCGTCTGTCTGTCTGTCTGTCACACCTGCTTATTTCAGCAACAATTATGCACAGCAACAAATATTATAATGCTATCGACTTGAAATTTGGAACAATTATAAGGAATGCTTGCCCAACTTTATTGCAAATGAAAAAGTCATAAAATATTTTTATTTTCATTGCAAAAGGGGCCGGAGTGGGGGCCCGAAATTTTAAAGTGGGGTTACTAGGTCAAGTGGCATATTGGATGAAAGAACTTGATCTGCACATTTCTAAACATATTTTCATTTTATTTTATGTCTCACAGTTTTCGACATATGATGAAAAATGTCTGAAAAAATACCATTCCCCCCCCCTTATCTCCGAAAAATCTGAAATAATTAGAGCTGATAGGAATTGACCCCAATATTGCACCAAAAATAAAACGATGTTCCTAACTAGTACAGTTTTTTCCTTCACAATCAAACTTAGTTATGCGGTCCGGTTTTTTTCACTTTATACGTCCAAAAATGATACGGAACCTTCGGTGCGCGAGTACGACTCGCACTTGGCCGGTTTTTTTTTTAAGTAAGCCAACAAATGGCCGACAAAAGGCTCTATAGCCTGACCAAAAATCAATTACGTGCTCATTTCACAGTCGATTGCGCACCTGTACAACCAGAGGTTGAATCCCTAAAGAGCGACCAGTAAAAACACAACATACTACAGTTTCCACCAGGCATTGTTTAGTATAAGCATGTGTTTGAGTAAAGCTGGTTAGTTGGTGGCGTGGTATTTTTGTAATGTATTGTACAGAATAACTGGGAGAATTTGCAGTGTTCTTTTGTTTTTAGGTTTTATTACTGTTTTAGTAGGTAAATACTTATTTGTTATACAAGAGTGCAAAGTTGCATTTTAACCGCGTGCTCAATTTTGATGACCGAGCAAGCGAAATATTCTCAACGCTCAGCATTCTAATTCAAGAAGTGCGTGGCGAGGGAATCAAAAGAGCACGAGGTGAAGAATCCTTGCACTCGAGTGCAACACGTAATTTTTCATCCCACCTAAGCGAGGAAAAAAAGGTTGTATTATAAATTCGGCACCATGGAGGCAGAAGTAAATAGGTTTAATGATGTTTTGAATTCACAAACTTAGTGACCACGATGTTCTAAATTCAATTTACTTCTAGAGAATAAAAACGGCTTTTGCACTCAGATATCGAAGAGCAAAAATGCTCTTTCCGAGATGGAGGGATGAAAAGATAATTACAAGCTTTTATGTGTATATGGGGCGAAATCTTACAACTGATTTTTAGGCGGCAACCGTAAACCGGGCTATTTGGTACTACCAAATGGCAACACTGGCAACTTTTAACTTTTAAAAAGTAGATAGTTGCCTCAACTAAAGTTGCTCCGTCTGCAAACCTCTTTTAGTTTAATCTCCCGTCTTCGATTGTTTTCTAATACAAAAACCCAAAGAAACAATCTAAGACGAAGAAAGAAGAAGTTATAAGCGTTTTAAAATGATTTGCTAGACACGGACGGCACAACCTACTAGTGACGTAACACCACCTACGTCCGCTTGCGCGACAAAGACGGAGCGTTACTCCCTCCAAAAACTTTAAAAGCGTCTATGTTTTCCATTTTGTGATAAATTATTATTTTTGCTTTTACTTTTTTGTTGTGGCTATTCCTTCTTTGAAATAAAATAATTTATTTGTACTTTTTTAATAGTAGGACACTACCGTATTATACCAAGTGCATTAGCGCTCCCGATACGCTGGGTTTTGGTTTCGTATGACGCGCGCTCTATGCCAAACGTATTTAGACAAGCATTATAACTACTCCACCACCATCCTATAAAACTTTCCCATAGGTTTCAAAAAGCAGCAAAGTTTACCAAGAGCACAATTTTCCCTAAAAGTCGGTTAAAAGAAAATGTGTAATGACGTTTGGCATGCGAGGCGAGCGAAATCTGCTGAAACTCGTCCAATTACAGCGGGAATGTTTTCGGATAGCTACAATACCGCTGCGGGTAGGGTGACTATGATTCGCGACATGGTTGGGAATGATAGGATATTGATTAAAGTGTATTTGGTCTAGGATAAAGTTGATAATAAATATTGACAATAGTTATGTCTATACCGCTAAAGATTGTGTAGTCGCAGCTTTCGATCTTTTTAATTATTTTATTATTTTAATCATTCTTTGTGTTAACTCTCTAATAAATGAATTGTCTAATTGTACTTTTAATAACCAAACACGTGAACCAAAATGACGAATTGTTGCCTTTGATTTTTATAAATTTTGTTTCATTCGACATCGACTTACGGAACTATTTCACCCAATATTGTTGTGATCTTTTTGCAGGTGGGTTTAATTTTTTAATGTTATTTTATTTTTCTATTTTGAATGACATAAACACACACGATTACAGCAATTTATAGCGTGAATGCTGCCACTAACCGAACCTACATATTAACCACTATTTACTGTGAATAATTACATCGTCAACATAGGCAAAGTGAACTAATACCGTTTATTGAAGCTGGTTAAAAAACTACAGAGCGAAAATTTTATCGAATTGTGAACCTCTAAGTTGGTTCAAAAACAACGAACATAAGTACATTAATTAAACTAATGACTCAGATACACCAAATTCTCTCGCCCCATAAAAATTCGTAGAACGTCCTGATTTTCCCAAAACCGTGGCCACGTTCGCCGTAGAGGCATAACAATGCATTTACCAATGAATCGGTATTTTGAAAACTATTCACGACTGATTCGATTCTATCCGGTTCTACACGTGCTTGACATTCCGGAACTCTGAACGATGCAGCTTTAGAAGATTTTTGGACGTTCTGAAAATGTAATTGCAAAAAAATTTGAACGCTAAATAGTTTTTGTTAGGGTGTGTCCACATCTAGCGAATACGCCGCTCGCGAGCTGCTCGTGCGCTGCACGCATGCAGTTCCTGCAATTGTTTGGTGCGCCTCTTTAGCGCAACTCACGCAAGGCATGTACCTTTGTAATATTTATGTATTAGTAAAACTTCCTGATCTATACTAATAAAGCTGAAGAGTTTGTTTGTTTTTTTGTTTTAACGCGCTAATCTCTGGAACTACTGATCCGATTCTGAAAATTATATCACTAATAGGATAACATTATCCTTGAGTGCTATAGTGCTACTTTTTAATTTATTCAAAGAATGAACAGTAGTTCCCTTGGGTCACGCGGACAAGTCGCGGGTAAAGGGCTAGTATACCATAAATGGCTGTGTTTGACACCTACGAAAAATAGCGTCCTAGCAACACCACAGGATGTCCAACTCGTATTTAATAAGGAAAGTCTTAAGGTGAGTACTCACCGGGAGCATTGTAGGTAACAGTTTAAATTCAAGCGCAAACACGAGCGTTACAGTGCGCATGTTTGAAACACGAATGTTCGCAGTTTGTTTGTTGTTGAAAGGTTCTTTCAACACAACACAATACAACCGTCTGGTTGTGTTGGGAAATCGTTCATAGTAGAAAGATTTTATTGATGAAACACTCATAAATGAATCGTCCTGTCAGCGATCACTTCATCGGAGAAACGAATGTCGAAGACCGGTTTCAGAATTGCAGTTTGTGCGATGCTTCGAGCGGTTAAAAAGGCGAATGCTCTAGGTCAGTACGTTTAGCAGGCGTACCATTGTAATGTAATGCTCAACATCCAATTTTATTACTCGTCGTTCGTCCCGAACGGTGTACTCGCGATGTACCCCTCTTACAACCCTCTATTTCTCAGCAACCCCTTGACTGATTTGGCTCATATTTAAACTTAACTATTCATTTTATTTTATTAATTTGCCTACCAAATTTCACGATGTTCCGATCAACGATACTCGAATTATCGTCGAACAAACATTTATACATAGACACAGAAACGCCGAATTGTTCCAGTGGACTCGGAGAACTCCGCTCATTTCGCTCGCTCATTCGAAATAATAATACACGCGTATGCTTCCAGTGAGTACTTACCTTTACAAGCGGACTCACATCCTAGGCTTATCCCTTAGGCTCCCGCCTGCCTTATTACAATCGCAATATTTTGCTTATAGCCATAAATGGCGGGTAATTTCATTGCCTTTTTGTTTTTGATGACATTGTTATTACAACTATTTTTATTATTAATTATTGATATATTATAATGGAAGTCAATACAATCATTTTTTTTGTGATTGACACGAATACTCTCGAATATATTGATTACTAACTGTTCCCCGCGGTTTCACCCCCATTGCTCAGCTCCTGGGAATCGTAGCGTGATGTTAAACAGCCTATACTATTACTCATGAATCTGGCTATCATATATACAAAAATAATTTTTCGAATCCAACTGGTAGTTCCAGAGATTTGCACGTTCAAACAAACAAACAAACTCTTCAGCTTTATACTAATTTAGACAGACGAAGGGATATTGACAGATTTTTAAGACGTTGCCTCGAATTCCCATTAATCAAACGTATGTCTAAGATTTACGTTTGATCTCATTCTGTAAATGAGTTCAATATTGCGATAAACTACATATTTCAAAGAATCCAATTATATTTCATTACCTTTGTAACATAAATCTATGAAACATGTTACTAAATAGAATTTATCATCAAAGGTTTCAATTAGGAAAATTGACGGAATTAGCTTGGAAACTACTGATATCAAAGACTTCTATTGAATTGTGACAACTCAATTGCTATTCAGCCATTTTGATGTCACGCTGTAATATTGAGTACCTGTACCTATTCCATTCGTAGGGTTGGCAAATAAATCTAAAGGCACATTATACTCTAATGATTAATTTCTGTAAGTGGTAGGTACCTACTTAAGTTCTTGTATGGTTCTATCTACTAGTGCAGCTTATATGCTTTCAAAGTAGTTCCGGATAATTCCGATTTCAGCTGACGCTCTCTCGTAACCCAACTTACCCAACAATATATAAACCAGGCTGTTTAATAAAGGCATCATACAGGCGCGATTATATTGATCGATAATATCGCATGCGTTATTGCGATAATGCGTCCCCTCAGATCGTAGAAAAAAGGAGATATGTCATCATAGCAAATTAGTACGGGAACCACTATGGCCTCTTTTAGAATAGTTTGCGACACAATTACAAACGCCCCTTGTGTATATAAAGAGCTTCCACACATAAAAAATTCCGCACACCGTCAATCTAACACTGATATTTGTCACTCAGCACTAGCACTAAACTAAAACACTGTATTTATATCATCGATCGTATTCGGTTCGTCGCCAGCGTGTACTTTTGTACTACGCCCAATGTGAGCAAATTAAAGCATCAAGCTCAAAAGCGCCTTGGCACATCTCTGTTGTTTCTATGATCTAAGTGCATCCATGCCCCTCCCATACAGCTGCGTTTTTATCGCCCGATATTTCCAACCTGTATCTGTTGCTGCGATAATTCGTTGTTATGTTGTGTGTAAGATCGCATGATACAAAATTTACTAAGAACAAATATCGAATAACGTTTGCGATATTATCGACCGATACTATCGCACCAATATCGATTTTCTGAATATGAATATTCCATAGTTTCTATAATCAACGAATTAGATAAGTGCACCTACCTACCTACACCATTTCAGTGTTTGACTGAATACAGTAAGACAGTAAGGTATGCCCCATTTATAGAGTCTAATTTATATACAGGGTGAATTTTTCAAGTCGGGTTGATCCTTTTAAGCGACACTATTGACTGGTGTAATAATACAGGATGTTTTTTTTTCCAAAATCAACGGGTACGATTAACGGGTACGATTCCTGGCTAGGAAATTAGATTTTTCAAAAATTTTATGATGCAGTTTTAGTTTTTATCAAAATCGGCCCCGAGACTCCTTTGAGCGTTTTGCGCTATTTCTTATAGTTTCGGATTTGGCCATCCAACCTGACTTGAAAAATTCACCCTGTATATAAAACAAAAATGTATACCGAATTTGATATAGGTACTCCAAAATATTCCTAATGTTTAAAACATTAGATGTATATCGTAATGTGAATTCAGCGAACCCGTGCAGGGCTGCCAAATATTTTATCATATTTCTTACCGCAGTATTTGGCTACGACCATGTCAAAAGCAGCCCTGGAACAATTTATCACGTGAGTAAGTACATTGACTACAGATAGGTAATACAATTTTTCTAGTTTATCGGAATTGCACAAGTAGTATAAAAGTATTTTTTTTGTAAAAAAACTCTGGAAATGTTTTTCTGAGAACGAGTACTCGTTAGCTTTTCAATTGCATAGAATAAGAGTATTAATTGGATCTAGGTTATTTTACTTTATTTGAATTGCAAAGCCAACGTAGAGAATTTATTAGAAAGTACTTGTGTAATTATTTTGTTGCTTAAATATCGCACAGTAGATAGTAAATAAAGCTACTGAATGCAGTTTTATAAAGTGTAATTTCATCATCATCTGCCTAGCCTTTTCCCAAACTAGATTGGGTCGGCTTCTAGTCTAACTAGTTGCGGCTGAATATCAATATTTTATGTGGAGCGCCATCTGACCTCCACAACCCAATTATTGGGTAGTACCTACTGGTATTCCAATGTTAGACCAGTTGTCAGACTTTCAGATTTCTGACTTCCTATACCGACTATCAAAGATATACCTATGACAACCGGGACCGACTCCTTAAAGTGCTCTCCGAGGCACGAAGGAGTCTCGATGTGTATAGAACAGTCACCCATCCAAAGGCTGACCGCGACAAGCGTGGATTAACCTCTCAGATCGATCCATCAGCGCGGCTAACATTTTAGCCACGAGTACCTCCAAAGTATAAAATATTATTATTGGACAATTTTTTTTTGTGAAATCAATGTTATGTTAGCTCAAACTTTACACTCCTAGGATTACGGTTCACGATTCAAAATTAAAATAATTTAAGTTTTTTTTGCCTGACCCTACCTTACTTTGCAAAAATGTATATAGGCAAAAAAAATGTATAATCTCACTTAACAATCAGTATTGGATATGGATCTACCATCAAAATGTGGTGTCAAGTAATATTGACGTCAATATTTCCTTTGCTAATTTTGGGTCTAGACCAATATACTTTGAAGTTTGGTCTTGAATATTTTAAGTACAGAGATGTCAAGTTTCTCTGTTTGCTGACTTGTGAAGAATATATTTCTTGTAAGTTATTAATGCCCTAACTTATCTCGACATCACATAAATAATAATTGACACTCAAAAAGTTAGAAGTTTCCTAATCTTGTGTAAGACCAACTTTTGGAAACGTTCTTTCCAGTGAAATTATGTTAAAACTTATGTCTTACATTAAAATGAAGTAAAATACCTACCTATTCCATAATTTGACGTGTCTGAGTGAAAAGTCAAGCTGCCAAGTCTCGCGATCATGACTTGTCCCCCACCTTCCCCCTCTTGGGGGAGACCAATGTCCAGCAATGGACGGATTTCGACTGAATATTATGATGATTAGTAAAATGTGCATTATTTCTTTGTAGGATTATTTCCATAAACAACCAACCCTTTCCTAACCATAGGTTTACTAAAAGTTGACAATAGTATGGACCGCAGTTTTTTCCTGTCGGCTAATAGCAAACTATGATCACGGAGCTGGCTAAAACCACAGTAAAGAGATTTTTGGAAGGGTGGAGGAATTTGGAACTCAATTAATTCCCCAATGAATTAATTGAGTTCATAATATTTTGAGAGCCATCCATCAAAGAACAGATTATTTTTTGATGTTACTTGATGAGTTAGTAGTAGTATTTTAAATAATGATTTCTCCAGCAACAAAACGAAGTTAAGTTAATATTCGAAGTTTAAGTTTATAAACATTTCAGGGACTCTTCAATTTTCAAAAATAGCGACTAACCTCACGATGGCCGTATCAGGAAAATCTATAGAGGACAGTTCATTTGACTTCAATACAGTTGAGAATTGCTTGCAGCGGAAGTTGTACGATGTTGGAGTCATTATAGATGCTGAATGTGAGAGAGTGGAAGATGTCATGTATTTTGTGAGTATAATTGAATTTTCGGTATAATATACTCAATATTACCTACTCAAGCTACAATTCAGATTCTTGCTATTGCTAAAAAATATAAACTAACTGCAGTAAATGGCTTTTCCAGGCAAAAACTGTTCTTTATGATTTGAATTAATTAAGAAGTTTGCCCCGCTTTATTTGTCCTTTAAGATTACATTATGACTATGAGTTACAGAAGTAGTATCTTTGTGTAGATCATTATTTATAACTGTGACCTTCAATCTTCATGACGGTACTAACGATTCGCCTGACGCAATCTGGGTAGCAACCGTGCTACCAACTACTACTGATGGGCTAATCTTTTGACTATGAAGCTATTATTATCCTTTTAAATTTTGCGCCGTCATGAGACAAGAATCCTCTTCAATCACAAATTGGTTCTTGGCTTATCGCTAAAAATCTAACACCCTTACCACAAAAAAGATAAACACGTGTTAAACGCGAATGCTACTTACCAAAAATAATACACACTTATTTTAGACAAGCTAGTGCTAAAATAAGTGCCTATTACTTTTGGTAGCATTCGTGTTGAACACGTATTTATCTTTTTCGTGGTACGGCCCTAATTGTTTTGATCACCAACCCTGGGAAATATGAGAAGTTGCCCTTAAAGCCATTCATTTGAGTTCTATTATTAGCAACATGATGTTAAGATAATCTCTTCACTATTACACTACATTTTAAGGATAAAGCCTTATGGAATCTATAGCTAAATTAGGTGAAGTACCTACTGATGCAGTGACCCAGTTTTTTGTTTCCCTTTAACCGCGTACGTGATTCTAATCTTAGTCAATGGATTATCGTTTAATTGATTATTATCAACCGATAGTTTAAAAAGTTTGTTATTTTGAACTTCTAAAGTGCACTTGTATTCTTGAACATGATTACTTTAAGACAAAATTGTAACTATGACGACGACCGCGTTGAAATTTTGTAAATCAGTAAATGAACAACTTAAGGCTTTCTTAAGTCTTGTGACCTCGATAATCCTCTCTAATTTGAGACTTGATTTTAATTAATTTGAGTCACTTCACAAATGTCACCACCTTCGCTCGGTTTATGGGACTAAAGATAAATCTTTTAAAGGACTCTAAAGGCAAAATTTAAATACTTTTATAGAGAAGGTTTAAACTATACTTTGTGTTCGTTTTAACCAACAACGGCAAGTTAATATTCTATAAGATCTTTGATTGATTGCCCAAAGCTTTAATTACTAACCAAGTATCGATTTCCAGGCATCCCAAAACATGTGACTAGACTCTTATCATAAATGGCTTATTATCGACGATGACGGAGCTGAAACTGTGAGGTATAATGATACAGAAATCAATACGATCATGTTTGAAGAAGATCATAATACAACCGTGATTGAAGTACTTGATAACCTTAATATAAGTGTGGATGCTGATATTGTAGTTGCTGTCAGAGGTAATATTTTCATTAAAATAGTCGAGGATAAAGTTCGAGAAATAAATGTCGCCGGTTATATCTCAATTCATAATTATTATGAATTGCGATATAACCGGCAACATTTAGATGTACACTAGATACACTCTGAGGAACACAGGCGTGATAGATTGTAAAAAAAACCAGGATATAAATAAAATCTAAGCATTATAAATAAACGCTAATACAGCATACCTAAAACCACGGAAATTGGAAGTATAAAGGGGGGGAAATTACGTTGTCATGTCGTTCATACTAGCAAGGCATCTTATTTCCTGTACCAACTATAGTTTGTATCCCGTCTTTACTTGATGTTATGGTTATCTTGATGTTGGGAGTTGGTGTATTTAACTTTTGCTGTTCCATACAATTTGTCTAGTGAATATGGCTATTTTAGTATGTAACTGTAGTTTCTTTTCGGGATTTCAACGATGGCCCCCTAATTAATCGAACTATTATAGATTAACATCGTTTACCTGTCACCCAGCCAGGCTCAAATTAATTATTGTTGGTTATTTGTTCTGCATGATTAACCTTTTCAACCTTGACAATTATTATACTACTATGCTATTCGCAATAAGTAGATCAGCATCTGGTTAGGACTGCAAGCCAACCAACTTAATAGGGATAAGGCGGGATACTATATCGGGATAACATAATTGGGATAATTGGGTTAGACGATACCGGTATAAACACACAGACATGGAGCGCTCAAATCAACGCCTTATCAAATGTAATTAGTATTACTGCTGAATTACCTTACAAGGCGTAGTCGAACCCCGGCAGACGCAACACTTTGTACAATAATTTGTTTTTTAATAACCACTGCTACAAAAACGGTGAAAGAAAACATCGTGAGGATATCGGCATGTCCTAGAGCCAAAAATTCAAAGACATTGTGACGTCTACCAATCCACAGACAGGAAATGAGATCATTAAAGCTGATTATACTATGCTAGAATATCTATACTTGCACGTTAAAAAAAAGTGAGATTGAAGATACTAGTCTTTTTCCAATAAGCTTTTATTGATAAGATCTGAAGTCCCATTTCCACACATTGTCATTTAGCAAGTTCTATAGATAAAACTCTAACGCTCGATAATGAACCTTTTTCTCCCTCTAGTTAATTACCACTTAATTTTATCTTTGTATCTTTAGGTAATGTCACTTTGAGCCCCATCCATCTACTCGCTGACTTCTTTATCGCTTTTATCCCGCGGTATAGGGACTCCATCAAGGTAATGCAATAAATTAGTATGAAACAAATAAATAATTTAAAAAAACAGCTGTTCCATACATTTATGTTCACATAACTCAACAAAATGTATAGAACAGCTGAGTTTTTTTCGCGATTTCAGGGTTGGTCCCATAGTAAAAGTTCGTGTAAAGTAAAGTAGTAAAGTGTTCATAATTATAAGTATAATGCACCCCTTTTCGTATTTCAACTGACTAAAATTACACCTTGTACAGAATAGATGGATGGGGTTCGTGACATTTATTCATTTTTTTATTGGCGTCGTAGAACACAGTGCCCCGCGCCACGGGACGGGTCGCGGGGCCATGGTTTTTAGCATTTTATGCAAATCCCCGGTGTCTCGCGCGATTTTTTATATATAGAAGTATGATATATATTTTGTATTCGGCGCAGCACCGTCGTCGTGCCCTGCGCTCCCGGACGAGGTCGCAGAAAGACGCGCGGGACGCGAGGCAGTGTGTACGACGCCTAAGAATTAAAAGATAAATATACTGAAGAGATATTTTAACTAATACCTTTGTTTTTAAGATAACTCCAAGTATAAACTTTACGATGTGTACAATTATGGCAAAATTCAAGGAGGCAATTTGGTTGTACGTGAAGTTGGATCTTGGGATGCTGATAATGGCTTTGATTTGGATATCAATTTGAATGGGTACAAATATTATCGGCGGTGGGATTTCCAGAATATATCAATGAGGATGATTTTAGTAGTAAGTCCCTTCATTAACTTAAGCTATTTACTGGATATCACAATAAGTTACAATAAGTAACAATAAGTGCAAACGTTACAGATTTTTTGACGTTAGCTGTAAAAATGTTAACGTAAAAAAAATCAACTGTCCATACAAAACATTCTAAATCACTCGACAATATTATGTATGGAACAGCAGATTTTTTTTTCGTAATTTCTTCGTTGGTCTTGTCGAACTAATATCGAATACTGAATACCTACCTTCTTCAATATGTCCTGTCCCGAATAGACTGCATAATTTTATTATTTTGTATGCCTCTCGGCTGAGCAATGTATGGAACAAAATCTATGTAAAACATCTGTATCGATTGATACAGAAAAAATAAATAAATTTGAATTTGGATTTATTGAGTTTGTGGTTAAAGCTTTCTGCCCTTATATTATCGAATAAATACATTTGATTTGGGTACCTTTTTTGAAATACTGGGTGATCCAGAAAGTGACGCCGCTAAGATTGTTTACGACATGGCAATTAGACGAACTCCACTTTGTGTAAATTAATTGTTAACTGTTGAATATGTGTTTAGTTTATGATGGGGCTGACATGCCTTAAAAGGATATAAGTCCCTAATAAAATAAAGAGGAATAAAAAAATATCGAAAGGATGCTCATTAACACTAATAGACGCCTGTGAGAATTAAAGGCATTCATGACGTTAATTATCGACGTCTGTGAATTGGGTTACTAATGTAAATTCGAAACCCATTGCCTTGAAGCTTGTTACCCTCGTTAAAGCGAGGGGCTAAGACTTTTGAAATTAAAGCTCGTAAGATTAACGAAAAGCTGACAAACTAAATAGATAAAGATTTAAATAGATAAAAACCGTGTGCGGTCGGGGCATGGAGCATTTAAATTCCTCTGTGGGTCGGGGGACCCCCGTCAGGAACGAAATTCCTTACACCTCGTATACTAAGAGACAGAGAGAGCGAAAAAGTCGCATGGAGTAGCATAACGCTTTTTCGCTACTCGACGACCTCTACTAGTCCACTCCTACCGTAAGCCGAGTTAATGAACTTCGTTCCAAAAAGATCTAATTTTATTTCTAGGTTCAACCAGTTCCAAAGAATTTTGATCCAGAATCGTTAACAGGCTTAGAATCAATTCCCGGTGTTGCTACAATAACGCAAACATCCGCCTCTGTTCTATATGACGTAGCTAAAATGCATAACATTAGGTAAACTAACTTTGATTATTTAGCACTGATTGTCAAATTTTAATTAGCAATTGTACAAAATTATTCGTCTTGAGATGTAGAACGTAAGAGTAAAGAGAGAGACTTGGGAGAGGTAGGGCACGGCGCGGTATCTCGCTCAAATCTGGAGTAGCCCGACTGGGGAAGTACCTCCACCTTACAGAATACCACAGCCAAATAACGCTACTCTTTGGTAGTCGCCGGTGCAGTTGAGGATGCGTTGTGTGGACAGTGGGTGTATGCCGATAGCTTAGGGGTCAAGCAGGTCTGCTTGACCCCTAAGCTATCGGTACAGTGAATCCACATTTTAAAGGGTCAGCAACGCGTATATGTTAATTGGTGTTGCAAGCGTTTCATAGACTGTGGTAACCACTTACCATCAGGCGAGCCGTATGTAGTTTTGCCACTATCGTTATATAAACAAAACGTGGTACTATCATCATCCCCACTACCCACTATAGCTGCCGCCAAAGTTTGCGGTGAAATGATACTTAAGACAGTTTTACTCTTGTATGTATTTTCCTATATTTTTCAGGTACGTTACCACCCTTACTGATAGATGGATTGGTACATATGAAAAAAATAGCTCAAAGGTAATTTTTATTAAAATTATCTATTTAGGAAAAAATATCGAGGTCGTCCGCTGCGTTTATGCGAACGTATGTTTGATGCTACGTGGCCCACGTCACGTAGCAGTGCTCTTTGATTTTTCCACGCGGCACACGTTTCCCGCTTATCGCAGTGACCGGCCAATACGCTGGTTTTGGAGAACTTGCGTTTTAAAACATTGATCTATGACGTCAAATTCAAAGTCAAATATTGACAAAGGATAGTGAGCGAATCCGGTCCAAGAGCGGCCAAAGATAAGACATATGCCAAATGAAAGGGCATAACGTAGTCTTCAAATAAGCAAAATAGCATCAGAATCTGTCCGGGTAATTCTGAGTTATATTAAGTTTTTTAAGGTTCATAGTTTATTATTGATTTTCATGATTTAATATTCGGATTTTAACAATTAAGGTATCATTACATTTGTCTTGGTACCACGAGTGACATTAGCTATAATTATGTAGATAAAAAAAAAACATGGTGGATTTTAGCCAATGAAAATAATATTACATTTTTTAGTGAAATGGTAATTGATGACTGATTACTGAGGCAGTCATTCACTATCCTTTGTTGAGTTGTGCTTTTCTCTTTTTTTTCTATTGATTCATTATAATGGACATGGACAGGTATACGGCAAAGATTTAAAAACTCGTGTTGACTGTACGTAGATTCCACCACCGCAATTCACTATCGTATTATTGTTATCAGGATTACTAAATAGCGCACTGGAAAACATTAGCCCCATCCCAGCCAAGGTGCTGTGGTACATCATCGTCAGTGGTCAACTTGGTAAGCATGATACCCAAAGCAGTTTGGGGTTTATCGCACTTTCTAGAAAGTGACGGTGTCTTGTGTCTCGGTGTCCAAAATCAAAAGCCAGTCATTCGAAAATCAGACAGTACCTACCTACCTACACTAAGTCAGTAGACAAAAAAAATAGGAATCTCACGTCACAACTCAACAAAGGATAGTAAAAGACTGCCTCCGTCATCGATCACCACTGGCATCAATGACGAATTCATTAAAAAAAAATATCCTCAACCCATCATATCAATATCCGGAACGTGAATCCACGCGAGACAAAATTAGGTACATTTTTACTGTGTCTAAAATTGTTGCACACGAAAGGTTAATCCACTGTGTTGGTTTTTTTTTAATCCACATAGCCATTGTCACTCGCGGTACCTATAAAGACAAATGTTATGATACCTCATTTGTTAAAATCCGAATACTAAGTCGTGAAAACCAATATAAACTATGAACCATAAAAACGTAGCATTACTCAGAATCACTCGGACAGATTCTGATGCCCATCTGCATACTTGAAGACTACATTATACCCTTTCATTTGGCATATGTCTTAATCGAGGCGGCTCTTGGACCAACTCCAATACAAAGTTGCCCACTGTCTTTTAAGAATGGACCCCAAAACCGTCCCTTCCCGCTTTCTAGTGTTTTATCTGGTAAGAAGAAGCGGCGATAATCAAACTTCCTAGGATGATCAAACTTGTGCCTGTTTACATATATCATCATTAAGGAATGTCATCTATCCAGTATTTTTGGAGTTCCTTTGACAAGATTCCCCAAGGACCTAGTATTGGCCCTTGAGGGACACCTAGTATAAAATCCAGTTGATTCTCAGGTAGTATCCACCACATTATATTTTCGAGAACAAGATGTGTCACCGGTAATTCGGCGTCTCTCCAGTGTTCAAGAAAGAATGGATGTGTTGATCACGTCACTGACGGGGATTGAGTGAGTATTTTCATATAGTCAAGAAGCATTAAGCTCAATAGTGCCTTAACACATCTCCCTGTTTCTATGATCTGAGGAGCAGCTACTGAAAATTTCTTAATGAAAAACCTAATAACACTTTGCTCGACTCGGGCGGGTATCGATGCCAGGATCTCACGTTTATTTGTTGCACTTGCGACTACTAGGTCAACGAGGGAGCAACCCTGAACCCCTGCAACCAGCCTAGCATAACCACGATAGAAACGAGTTTTGTCTACAGAATAAATAACAGTGTGTATAAAGATTTCTACCGTTTTATGCATACGATGAAGATAAGAAATGTTTCTATTCTTCAGTAGACGAAATTCTGATAAGCTAAGCACAGGTCGCCGCATGCTCGGGCAGAGGAGATAAAGGAGTTGGATAGAAAGAACTTTGAATATTCTTTGGTAGAATAGAGATAGAATTGGTTATGCTAAGCCGGGTGGTTTAAACCATGTATTTTCTCTTCTAGAACTCGATACTACTATCGTATACCGACTGTGGGTCCTGGAAAGTTCGAGAACCAGTTCTTAAGACCTCTAAGTCCTACGGCGTGGTGGGGTGTGATAGGAGTATGCGCGTTGTGTGCTGCTCTTCTGCTGCTATCAGCATTGTTAGAACGACGTCCATCATCTGTGCAGTACGCAGTGTTCTCTGTCTTCGCTTCATTTTGCCAGCAATGTATGCATTTTTTTTAGTTATCTTTATAAAAGCTAGTTTTAAACGGAGCTCAATGACAGGCAAACTTTTGTAGTTAGACTTAAGATATTTTTTACAAGGCTAAGCATAATTTGTTTGTGATTTTTCATAGTCACTAAAATATCTCCAAAACGTTAAAATTGGCCTTACATACACCACTTTGTATTTTTATATAATGTTTTATAAAATACTAGTTATTTTACAGTTTTCCAAGACATTGATGACAATGGAACAAAGAGGATTTCAACAGGTAAAAATATTTTTAATTTTATAATTTATTCTACATACAAAGTATTATTTTTCCTGTTTAGCCCATTTTTATTTCCAAATCTGATAAATTGAGCTTGTGGTTGACGTGAAGCTCACTTTCGAACGCATTTGAACAGTAATTGACATACAATTAAACTTTGAAAACGAAATCAAAGAAACTTCATCGAGCAAAGACATCAAAGTCAAATAATTAAGATTCATGTCTGGTCCTAAAATTAGCATTTAACAAGCTTTGGACCCCATTTCTTAAAGCGATTTTAGCTTTTCTAAGAGATTTGTCCTAAGCTTTTAAAAATAAAGCCCTGTTGTATCACCATCACCACTTCTTAATTTATTCTTTACTATCGCCTGCTGTCGAAATTCGTCCAATTGTAAAAAAAATAAAAATAATATAATAAATTTTAGCTTTATGCACTCTTTCTCCACACAAACTTGAACAATATACTTAAGACAACAATATGCTTAAAAGCGCACAACATTTTCTCTTCACATTTTAATATAAAAAAAGACATTGTTCCAGACTACAAACTTCTATTATGTTATGCCTATACCCTGTCCAGTTTAAATTTTCCGCCCACAGCTCGTAAGGTCACAATCCTGGTGACTGGCCTCTCCTGCGTACTGATCTACAACTACTACACCAGCTCCGTGGTAAGCTGGCTACTGAACGGTCCACCACCTTCCATCAACTCCTTGAAGGAACTGCTGGAGAGTCCACTGGAGCTGATCTATGAAGATATGGGATATACCAGGTCTTGGTTACAGGTATGCATTTAAAAATGGGATGTTTGTCCCATTTTATGTGGAACTTAAGAGTATAGGATGATAAAGCTGGTCAGAAAAAAAATAGCAGTCAAAAATCAGCGTATAATGAAGAAAGTTTGAGTTGACCCCAGCGATTTTTAGTTAGTAAAAAAACTTTCTTTACAAGCAGCGTAACAGAAATTGAAAAATTAAGTATAAATACAATAGCCAACCGAATATTCTGAAACGTGTGTATCAATCTTTTAGATGCTTCAGTTGGTATTGCAGGGCCTTCAAATTGATTTTTTCAAAGCATACTAGAACTAAATCAAAGACCACATTTCAATCTTATCTCTATCCTAAATTCTACTCTTACAAAGCTGCCAGTAAACAATTCAATGGCAAACCGATCCCATAAACTTTCAGACCCCTACATATTACTTTAACAAAAGGAACGCGCACATCGAGGACGAGTTACGTCAGAAGAAAGTGTTCAACAAGAAGAAGGATGCGCCGTTACTGGAGTCATTGGTGCAAGGGATCAAAATGGTTCAGAAAGGAGGTTAGCCAGATATTAGTGCTAGTGTTTTCTTATAAAACCTTGGTTACACGGAAGGAATACTTGCTGCAAAATGATTGCCGCTTTGTAAATAATAGAATAACATAATTTAAAAAAAACCGGCCAAGTGCGAGTCGTTCTCGCGCACCGAGGGTTCCGAATCAGATTTTATTTTAGAAGTTACAGGGGGGTGACACACATTTTACCACTTTGGAAGTGTCTCTCGCGCAAACTATTCAGTTTAGGAAAAAATGATATTAGAAACCTCAATATTATTTTTAAAGATCTATCCATAGATACCCTACACGTATGGATTAGATGAAAAAAAAAAATTTGAATTTCAGTTCTAAGTATGGGGAACCCCAAAAATTTATTGTTTTTTTTTTATTTTTGTGCGAAAATCCTAATACGGTTCACAGAATACATCTACTTACCAAGTTTCAACAGTAAAGTTCTTATAATTTCGGAAATAAATAGCTGTGACATACGGACGGACAGACAGACATGACGAAACTATAAGGGTTCCTAGTTTTACTACGGAACCCTAAAAAATACCCTTGAACAGTACTTTAACAGAGTGAAGTTGTTGTAAGTAGCTCTATTTCGCTCGATACTATTTTATCAAATGTATGCGATATAACACTACATTCTACTCCTTAAGTAGGTTAAAATTACCTTATTTTAAGCAAATCAATATTTTGTGTTTATCATTCAAATCGTGGTAAGCCAAAACCAACAACTTGATTAAAACATTGTTCAAACTTAGTTATTAACCTTAACTTACAGTTCCCTAAGTTACACTATCAGTAAAACGATAAAGCCACACTATATTAACTACATCGCAAAGAGTTACACCACAGTAAAAATATGTACACCAGTACGGAAACTACGTACTAACGTTCGAAACGGCACACTCACACAAACACGCGAATCGACGAGACCTCTAAGCGGACATCGCGGTGTTGTCAGTCGTGAGTGCCGCGTCAAGACGAGTGGTTGCCTCGTGTTTGCGTGAGTGTGCCGTTTCGAACGTTAGTACGTAGTTTCCGTACTGTACATATTTTTTACTGTGGTTACACGATCGATGCTCTCACAATTCAGTCAGAAATGGATACGGGTATCGTTTTTATACACGGGGCTCTGAAATTGGAGTTTCGTTATAAATTGCTGTAATTTACTACGGCCCGGATCGTTTTTCTATAGTATTAGATTCGTAGGAAGGTCGTGTATGAAAAAGTTAAAGGAATTTCCTTATCCATATAGGCACGTACTATATTATTAGAGAGAGTGAGAATTTTGTTAGTTTGTGTATAATAATGTGTGGAGAGTAATTTCCGAAAATACTGATCTGATTCTGAAAATTTACAGTTCCTGTTGGTCAAGCGGACGAATTCGTGGGCAAAGTGGCAACTGGCAACGTTATGTACAAGAAAATTGTCATTGATTTCAAACTGCTGAATTTTGTGAAACTATCTCATTCAACAATAATGCATTTTTACATACTAAAACATTCAAAAATTTCACTAACGATGACGTATAGAATAATGTATGGTCGGCTGTATTGATGCTGGGATATTTTGTAAGTTGGCATTAACGGAACCGTGAAACCCTGAGGGACCGAAAGTTTGTGTGTAGGTCTGAAGTTAACTTCTAGTTCAAGGTTTAATAAATCAGACAGCAAAGTTTCTTTATTATTTGAAGTAATATAATGTTTCGGTCAGAATAAATCTAACATATCCATAACATATTCCTTTTACTATGTGTGTGAGTAAAGACAGCAATAACGTGGGAGTGAGAGGGAAAGATTAGTGCCGCCATTTTTGATTGGTTTCTTTATTGGCGCGGGTTATACTTATGATTAACATTGCAGGTTATGCTTACCACACCGAAGCGAACAGCGCCAACGCTTTGATATCAAGAACGTTTACCCAGTCTGAGCTTTGTGAGCTGGGTTCCTTACAGTCGATGGAAAAGACGGTGCTGTTCCCCTGCCTTCAGAAACATAGCCCATATAAGGAGTTCATGACTTGGAGGTAACAGTTCAACATACTACGCTAGCTTCCAACATTTGAGTTATATGACGTGGAAGATACATAGTCTTCTTTTGTTCTATTTTTCTTAGATCTTAGATCTAAATGATTAGGCAACTGCGGAAATTTGGTATTTTATATGTAGTTACTGCTCGCCCAGTGGTTGGATATAAATAGCTACACTCCTTCTCCATATAAATTTTAAAAAGGGGTAGAAAGTTTTCTCTTCACATATTAATATGTAATTTATTCTATTGATCTGTCATTTTCTTGTATCTATAGTAGCAAAGAAGAATACTGAAAACATATTTACTTCTTCCTTATTCACCTCATATTACTTCAAGCATTGTGCCTAACCTTATCTGAATCTTATCACAATAATATCAACGTTCAGTTCTTGCCTCCAAAAACTGATCAAATTCTTTATCGATCCATGCTCTTGGTAGAGGTACTTTAGAAAGATCAAAGGCTTTACCTGTAAAACCCGGACTCAGACTTCTGACCTCTATACCAAACTATGAAGATTACTAATACTGTCAAAGTCGGTCGCTCAAAATGGGCCTGATTAAAAGGCTCAAGGTCACGCAAAGGGCAATGGAGAGGGCTATGCTCGGAGTTTCCTTACGCAATCAAGTCAGAAGTGAGGAGATCCGCAGGTGAACCACGGTAACCGACATAGCCCGAATAATTGCCAAACTTAAGTGGCAATGGGTGGGGCACATTGCTCGCAGAACACATGACCGATGGGATCGAAAGATGACCTGGTGACGGTCGCGGGAATCCAATGGATGCGAGAAGCACAGGATTGGTCAATGTGACGACGCTTGGAGGAGGCCTAATGTCCGGCATTGAACTTTTGGCTAAAGTGATGATGATGATTACCAAAGATGATAAGAAACAGTAATTGGGCACAATTTTATTCAGTCTTATTTTAACCACTGCTTGACAGCACCAGAGGATTTTTTTATAATATCTTCTTTAAAACTTCTTCCAGTCTGATGCGTCTATTAGAACAAGGCATAGTCTCCTGCATCCAATACCGAAGATTGTCAATTGAAGTCAAGTGTGAGGGTAGTTCTCCTCGGGCCCTCGCTTTAGGAGGGGCGGCGCCTGCATTCATACTCTTGGCAGGAGGGTACATGCTTGCCACTATCATCATGATGATTGAAAGGTAACATTTATAGTCTGCCAAAGTTTTCTTCTTCTTTGATCATAAGCATAGATGGCGGCAAGTAGCAGCGGCACAGAACACATAGTGCTTGTTCACGTTTAGCTTGCGGGCGCGGTGGCGGGCGCGGTCGCGAAATATCAAACATATGGACTATGGTATCATATGCAAGTGTTCACATACAAAACGCAGGTGCGGTGGAAGAAAATCCGGACAAGCGACAGCCGACAATGTCACCGCGCTCGGAATTTAGGTATCTACCTTCATACAATCTCATAGAAAATGTATAGGACCACGATTATAGTGTCGCTTGCAGTCGGTGTCGGTAGTCGGTCACATTCGCCGGTGTCGGAATTGTACATTTAATTGGCTACCCCTCACGCACATAATATATACCTCTGCATGTACCTCAAAGGTTTACGCATACCAATTATTGCGGGGATCCTGGGTTTTCGTTTCAATTTACGCTTTTTATTTTTTTTTTCTTATTTCAGATGGGTGTACAAAATGAAACATAGCAACGAAATTCCGAAATAGATTCTAAATGATGCACGTATCTTCACTTTCCCACCAAGAGACATGGAGTAGGCTCCTATTTTACAATTTTTAGTAGTGAAGAGGTTAATAGTTTCACAGCTTCAGGCAGTTCACTGAATTTTTGAGCACCAAAACAACGTTGAAATAAAATAAACAGTCGTCTATTCATATAGATAATTCGTAAGTTGATTAGATGACGTATTCCTATGTAGGTATTAAGTTAAACATTGTTTTTAATTGTTCACCAATAAAATTACCACCATGATGTATTTTTATTTACTTACATGCAGCATAAGCAAATAAAATAAGTAAAAGAAGACGAAGATCGAAACAGAACATTTCGATTTACTTTCTAACTTCTTGGTTTTTATTTGGTCCTTTTAGAATGGACCGGTCGTGACTACCCAACTGTTTATTTCAGTATAAACATTCTCAATACATAATACCATATTTTGGCACTGGACCCCAAATTTTTACATCAAAAAGCAGAAAATACAAGTTTTCGGGCATCGGAGCGACGATTTTCAATCAACAGCCTGGCACAACGCCACGGATTATGAACGATCTATTAAAATAAATCCAGTTGTGACTAACATATTCACATACAAACCCATTGTTAGTGCAAATTGGATATTCAGAGTGCAGAGGCAGTCGAAATTCGGGGAAGTCAAAATTAATATTTTTGTCCGTTATTTTTCAATCGTCAGATAACTTTATCTAAGGAATAATTTTAAAATGTTGACGGTTTTTCCATACAAAATCTGTCAAATGTCATATTCCTTGGATAAAAAATATCTGACGATGGAAAAATCAGCCCTAAATCTGAAATATGGCTAATAAAACTCCTTGTGTGACAAAGAATTACCGAGATTTAGGTACAATACCTACTAACATATTTAGAGACACGAAACAGATAGGGCACCGTGGGATATCTTGCTTAAATCTGAAACAGCCCCTCTTGGGAAGTACCTCCACCTTACAGAGTACCACAGCCAACGCTACTCTTCGGTAGTGTTGTGTTCCTGTGGTGAGTAAGGTCGCCAGAGCTCCAGAGGATGCGCTGTGTTGACAACGAAGGACCGGTTGTCCCTTAGGTCGGCACAGCGATTCGCATCTTCGCGCAAGTGATGCTCGTTGTTGCAAGCGTTCCATAGGCTTACGGTAACCGCTTATCATCAGAGGAGCCGTATGCATGTTAGCCACCATTGTATAGAAAAAAGAATCCGGTTAGTCCCACTATGCTCTAGTTTCGCTATGCTCGACTCATAAAATACCTACTAAAAAGTTTCGCTATGCACGAAATCACATTCGCGGGCAGTGATGAAGAAAACTGTTACAGTGTAATATTTTATTTAACCATTTAAAAAGTAAATTAAGTAATATACCCTATTTTTATTCATCATTATCTGTCATTTTGACTTTTTTGTGTGTCAGAACGAGACGGAACAAATTTTAACTTACAGACGCTTACGCATTTATTCGAACGTACCTTCCATTGTTTAAGTAGAATTGAAGAATTTCGTGCATAGCGAAACTTTTTAGTAGGTATTTTATGAGTCGAGCATAGCGAAACTAGAGCATAGTGGGACTAACCGAAAGAATCTGCCAAGCAACATTGCTCTGATTGGTTTCAAAGGTATGTGTCGCCGTATCATATGCCGCTGAAATCAGTGTCTAAGAATGCACACGCTTCTGAATGCTGGTCATTGTGCGGTGGTGGTAACGATAATCTAGCCGACAGCCTTTTGTCAACCCATAATAGAAAGAACAACCACAAAAATCGGCTTAGACACGTCGTCGCCATCATGGTAAAAATATATGCCAGTTTCCTTTTTAATTTGGTAGAGGGGCTACCCAAGGTGCACTGGACGTACATTAAAGGGACCTATCACACAAGCTAATTTAGATCTAAGTAAATGTCGCAACTGCACCGCCGCGACTTCATTCGATTTCTTCATCACCGCGACACTGAGCTGAGGCCGCGGCCGCACTGGTAAGTACGGCGACAGCGAGATTTCGTGAACAAATAAATTTGTCGTGTCTGCAGTGCGGCCACCGACGTAATTATGTTTATATGAGTTTGTTTTCACGAAATCGCCATCGCGTCGCTGTCGCCGTACCAGTGTGGTCCCGGCCTGAAAAGTCGAAGCTTGGAATGATCATGTATCGGATCGAGCGACCAAAACGCCGCGATTTCGTTGCGTTATAACCGCGACATTTTTGCCGTCAAACTGTAGTAGCGATTTCGCGACGACATCATTCGGTCAACTCCTACGCTCAAAAATTGGTGTTATACGAGTAAATGTCTAAGGACCGCCACTCGTGGTTAATATTTTAATCCGAATTATAATAATAATTATAGAAAAAAACACAATAACTCTGGTGAGGCGTTTAAATAGCCTGCACCTTTGTGAAGGATTTGAGCAAATTTGAATTAAGAACCTATCATAGGTTCTTAATTCAAATTTTCTCAAAACCTTGTAAGTAAGTGTAATGGCGGACCTCAAAAGAAAAACCAATTTCCCTATTGATGAATCCTCGAGAAACCAATACTAAGGAATTACTAGCAGTAAAACATGCCCACGTACCTCGGCAATCCAGAGATCCCACTCAGACCCAGGGAGATGGGAAGATACCTCGTTCATGCGCGCGTGATGGCTTGTAAGTATAGGCTGCCGGCCGGCGATCCAAATCTTCTTAAATCCACCGGTGGAATGGTTAAAATTCCAAAAATCAACACTGCACTATAAGTTCTCAATGAAGCACGGATGCAGATCCATTTATTTTACGAATATCATCAAGGTTTCACCAAAAAAGGAATTTTTAAAAGCGATGCGTTGAGCACACGCAGTCTTGCGGACGGGCGAGGAGCGGAAACTGCTCGCTAATGCCATCTATCGGCCATGTTGCGAGAAAACTCAAGAAAGAGCCTGCGAGGATTCATCAATTGAGAAATTAAAATATTTAATTTGAAATACTAACATACCTACTAGGTATATAATCATATGGAAAAATCCTAAAATATTATTATTTAATTTTTTTATATTGAAAAAGGCATTGACGCTTCACCAAACTCAAAATAAAATACTAACCTTCTTACTTATAAACGCCTATAAATTTTAACCACTGATTAAATATACAACTATCTTTGTCATTTGTATAAAAATAAATAAAGATGACAATTGACTGAGCTGTTTAATTTAATCATCGTTCGTACATAAGTATAGGGGAAAGTAATTAATTCCTAAAATTAAACTACAGTTCGTTTTAATTTCACAACTCTGCCTCCTATACTGTTGTATGCAAGTATAGATACTTGATTACTTTGTAGTTTATCAAATAACCGCGGGTTGTTGTTACAGTTCAGTTAACTAAGTTAGCGTTAACTTTGAAGTTAATTTGAACTCTGAGGATCAGCTAGATAGCCTGATAGCTTGAATGAAAACTTCACCTATACAGGGTAAAATTAAAACCAGTGCGGATATTTTAAGAGATGAAAGTACTCATGAATTTGATCAACTTTTATTATGGGACCGACACTGAAATATGAAAAAAAAAATCAGCTGTTCCATACATTTTGATCATGTTGTAGTGCATTTTTGTAGGGAACAGCTGATTTTTGTTTTCATATTCAAAGTCAAAGTCAAAGTCAAAACATTTATTTCAATTAGACCATTTACAGGCACTTTTGAATAGTCAAGCAATAGTTGTCAGTCAGTTTGTCCGTTAGTTGAAGCTAGTTGTCCGTTCCAAAACGTAGATTCCTATGGAGAAGAACGGACAAGAAACTCCATGGTTACTCTTTTTCAACTAATTCAAATATACAATTTCTTTGTTTACATTTATGCCCTAATATGTGAGAACAATGTGAGATATTATAAAAATCCCCTAGGATAAAAAATTAAATCAAAGGTAGGTACTAAAATAAAATAAAAATCATTTAAACCTGTAAAATGTCAAAATATTGCTTGAGCAGTCAAGAGATGACCAGTACCGACTGACAGCGCCCGTTCACGGACATGACGCGTGCATCAGCACCGTTTAACTCAACCATTTTGGAGGGAATCGAACGATCCAATACACACGCCACCATCAGCGGTACATTTAAGCGAGCATGACATGCTCTCAATTGCATACTACAATCAGCTTAAAATATTGTAAATATCTACATGGTGAGTACATTCACAAATCTCAAAGAAATTTACTCAAATATACAAAAATAATGTTATTTATAACTATACAAGAGAAACCAGCTTACTTATTAGAAACGAACAATTAATTCATGACAATCTCTGGACTGATTACCTATAAATGTCAGAAGAATAATAAAATTTACAAAGTCATAAAGGGGAACTTCAAGAGCAGTTATTAACTCCGATTATATGAGTCTAAGTGGTTGTGGAGCAGGACCAGCATTAAGCCAAGCATCTTTATCAGCAATATAGTCTTCTAGTTTATAATATGCTTGCCTACAAAGTGTGCGTTTTATACAATCTTATACCATTTTTCGAATTTATTTTCATTTAATTGGAGAACGTTACGAGGTAGTTTATTATAAAATTTTATACAGTACCCTATAAAAGATGTATGTACTTTCGATAATCTGTAGCGTGGTTGAACTAGTTTGTTCCCATCTCGAGTATTATAATGGTGTCTTTCACATCTTTTACTAAATAGATGTAGATTTTTCCTAACATACATTATGTTTTCGTAAATGTATTGGCAAGGCACCGTCATGATGTTTATTTCTTTGAACAGTTCTCTAAGAGATTCGCGACTGCGGAGCTTATAAATGGCTCTTATAGCTCTCTTTTGCAAAATAAAAATAGATTCAATGTCTGTAGCTCATGTCTCAGATATTTCACTGTCGGTCCCATAATAAAAGTTGATCATATTCATGAGTACTTTCACCTCCTAAAATATCCGCACTGGTTTTAATTTTACCCTGTATAGCCAGGTTAATTGGCTACATAATTTGATTAGGGCGTGTATCTAGATGGGTAGGAGATTTTGAATTTGTAGGAAACTACCATGATTTGGAGCTGTTTTTACTATTATTCTAGACTTATACATTGTTCTCTTATATTTGTGTTATTTCCGACAAAAACAATGTAACCATGATTATTTGTATTGATTTGATTTAAAAGAGTAACCATGGAGTTTCTTGCCCGTTCTTCTCCATAGGAATCTACGCTTTGGAACGGGCATCTAGCTTCATCATTATTACTAACTGACAGACTCCTTGACAATTCAAAAGTACCTGTAATTGGTCTAATTGAAATAAATGCTTTGACTTTGACTTTTACTTTGATACAGGAGAAATCCTAATGTAAGGTAAAGTTTATATTGGAATTTTAATCTACATATTACAAATTGTTGTTTCTAACAAGTACTAAGTGATGCGCTGATGCAATTCTGGTAATATACTATATAATTATAATCATAGCCACCATTGCAGATCCTAATGATTCAACATTTTATAGGTGTTGACGTGAGTTATAAGCGCAGATCGCTCATGTACATTTTCGGCCCAATAATCAATAGACAGCTGACAATACGTAAAAGAGAATAGTCCAACGACGAGCATCGACTGACAAACCAATCACGTGGAGCCTCAGCGCCCCCCGTCTTCTTGATTCCGCCAAAGAGACCGTTCAGCTAATGCGCAGGTGGCGTTTGTGCTCATGACTGCCGCCGGGACCTATACCTGCCATTAACAGGTACGCTATCCGCGAAGCAAACAGTCAAACAATCGCTATGAATCATTAACATTTAATGTAGTCCAATATAATCTTCCTACAACTGCCTACAAAACACTAGGAACAGTAGGAACGATCACCAATAAAATACGTCAAAAAATGTCACAGCACCCACATAAAACTAGGTTACAACGACAGCGTCATACAAATGATTTCTACTACGCTTCAAGATTTCCCCGGCGACGGAAAGGGTCACAAATTGGACTGTGATACAATTACTGTAATGTATCGTGAATTGTAGAAACAACATATATTATGTACCTAACTTAGGGCCCACAATACAAAAAAAATTAATTGAAAACATCATCAAATAACCCGACTGCAAAAAAAAGTAATAATTTAATTTAAGTTATGTCTCAGATTATGCCACCAACTGCATTAGACTGCTTGAAAAATGATCTTATTTTAAACTTTTTTAGATGTATTTTTGCAGTCGGGTTTTTTGATTTTTTCAATCTATTTTTGACGTGAATTCGATGAACGTCTTCTTAGCAGGCATTCTAGAAAAAATGTGTTACAAAAAACATGTATACTTACTTTGAAAGCTTCATACTCGCATTTCTACTTTATCGTGATGTTCAGTGTAGTTCAGTGTGCGTTCTTATTACGACGACCATCTTAGAACGACCCATGAATAATATGTTCAGATAGGCCTCTAACAGACGACATTCTCTAATTATCATAATTAGAATAAAACAACCAGTACATACTTAGTTATAAAACGAGCCAAAATTTTCCATTCACAAGAAATAGCTTAAAAAAACCTTTGCCTATACATTTTCTTATAAAGCCCCAAATAATATCTTGGTGGTGAATTGATTGATGCAAGAAAAATTGTTACAAACACATGCCTAATACGCGGGGCTCACGCGTGCGCCTGCGCTGCTCCGCGCTAGGCGCGCCGCCGTATTTACTCCACCAGTTTCACCGCACACAAATTAATATTTGAATTTTTCATGAAAAACTTTCCCGTAACAAGTTGAAAAGTTTCGACTTTTTTATGATGTTAACTGGATCCGAGAAAAATGGAGGCGGCAATAAAAATCAGGTCAAGCAGCGTTATTGGCCAATTATCTATCCTAATCCTAACTAACAGTAAGTTTGTTTGTTTGTTACCTTTTCACGCCTAAGGCCTCAGTTCACCGACAAGATAACAGTCCGATAAATTGAAAACAGCTGTTTAACATGACATTTTGTATAGAAAAAGATATGATAAACAGCCGTTTCCAAAATAATGAACTGTTATCTTGTCGGTAAACTTGGGCCTAAGCCACTGAACGGATCATCATGAAATTTTGCATATACCTTGTCAGGGGTACCTATAGAAAAGGATATAGAGTGCCTTTCATCCAGAAAAAAGTATTGTCCCCGAGGGAATGAACAAAAACTTTCTACGACGATTTTTTTTAAATAATAATGACTCATATTAATCCAAAGCAATGTTTATATACCGTAGTCAATTAGTCTCCGATAGATCTTTACTTTACTTTAAACTTTATTCAAAAAAGGTGGTACAGTCTGTTACAAAAACAGAATTTCACAAGTTGGGGAGTAATCGTCATAACTATAGCAGTAACAATTTACAATGGTGGATCTGACGTCCTAGCTAGGTTACATAGTAGCCTGTGTTAAGGTTCGTCAGCCCTTATTTCCCACAAAGAGGGTACAAAAATTGTAATGGAGACTTTTTAGGACAGTGTGGAGCAATCGAAGTTTATTTCCTTATGTAAGTTAGTGTGGCATGTGTGTATGTTTTGAATTATGTAGGAAGGAGTGTGTGTTGTGTGTGTATGTAAGTATGTGTGTTGTGTTCTGAGTGTAAACGGAGGGGAAAGAGGTTCACTCGGAGTGTTGTAGGAAAGTTACTATGATGGGGTAGTAAGCAGATATTCAGTATCGTCGTAGTTTTTATTAGACAGCAAAAGTGTAATCTGCTTTTTGCATAAATCGTAAGAAGATTGATGCACAGGGGTAGTTTTATTAATTCTGTTATATAAGAAAGGTCCTAAGTAGTAGAAGAAACGTTTAGTGAAAGAAAATCGTGGGAAGATGTTACCAACGCTCTTAATAAGAGATGTATTCAAAGAGAATCCAAATTTCAACTACTTCGTGCAGAATACGATGGCTCAGTGGTGCGATGCCACGGTACGCAGAGGTCGTAAGTTGAAATCCTGTCCGTGTCAGTTGTTTTTCAATCTTATACAAGGTGTGTAATTTTAATCAGTCAAAATACGAAAAGTGATCATTAGACTCATCATTACGAACAAGTTTTACTATGGGACCAACCCTGAAATTGCGAAAAAAAATCAGCTCTCCATACATTTTGTTATGTGGACATAAATGTATGGAACAGCTGATTTTTTTCGCGTTTTCAGGGTTGATCCTTTAGTAAAAGTTGTTCATAATGTTCGATGAACTATTTTCGTATTTTGACTGACAAAAAAATTATAGACTGTATATTTAATCATCATCTGCCTAGCCTTTTCCCAAATTATATTGGGGTCGGCTTCCAGTCTAACTAGTTTCGGCTGAATATCAATATTTTACGTGGAGCGACTGCCATTTTGACCTCCACAACCCAATTAATGGGTAATATCAGTATTCGAATGTTAGACCAGCTGTCAGATTTACCCGTAACGATTGTCAAAGATATTCCTATGACAACCGGAACCGACTGCTTAACGTGCTCTCCGAGGCACGGAGGGGTCTCGATGTGTAAAGAACGGTCACCCATCCAAGGACTGACCGCGGCAAGCGCAGCTTAACCTCGCAGATCGATCGATCAGCGCGGCTGTCATTTAGCCACGAGCCCCTCAGACTGTATTATTTAGTTTTAAGGTGAGTAAAATTTCTTAAAAAAATAATTCATTAAAGACTTTTTTTTTAAGAAATATCACTCACTTTACTCCATTTTGAATAAATGTCCGTTCTTACTAAACAGAATAGGTAGCAGTACCAATAGCATCTTGAAAGCCTGTTTAGCACGACGCTCCAACTTAACTATTATAAAAAGCATAATATCGAGTAAGTTGATATTCTCACTGAAGAACATAAAATAGTAAAAAAGTTGAAGTAATGGAATTCAGCCATTCAGAAAAATGCAAGCTTCAGATAGTATTAGGTACTTCATTTATATTCAATGGAACCTTATAGAAAGAAGTCTGCTGTGTTCTTGACGATAAAATGTAATTTATAGTTCTATAACTTTGCTAATGAAATGCGCAGTTTATTTTGATTTGATTATTATTTTTTACATCATAATTAGGGTTCCGTACCAAAATGTTTACCATTTTGGTACGGAAGGAACCCTTATGGTGCGACTTCGTCTGTCTGTCTGTCTGTCTGTCACACCTGCTTATTTCAGCAACTAATTATGCTATCGACTTGAAATTTGGAAAAGTTATAAAGAATGCTTGTTCAACTTTATTGCAAATGAAAAAAGTCCAAAATATTTTTATTTTCATTGCAAAAGGGGCCGGAGTGGGGGTCCGAAATTTCAAAGTGGGGTTACTAGGTCAAGTGACATATCATACGAAAGGGCTTGATTTGCACATTTCAAAATATATTTTTATTTTATTTTATGTCTCACAGTTTTCGACATATGATGAAAAATGTCTAAAAAAATACCATTCCCCCCCCCTTATCTCCATAGTTTGCAGGGCGAAAAATCTGAAATAATTAGAGTTGATAGGAATTGACCCAAATATGGCACCAAAAATAAAACTATGTTCCTAACTAGTACAGTTTTTTCAAAATCATCAAAATTCCTTCACAAACAAACTTAGTTATGCGGTCCGGATTTTTTTACTTTATACGTCCAAAAATGATACGGAACCCTCGGTGCGCGAGTACGACTCGCACTTGGCCGGTTTTTTTATCATAGCCAGGCATGGATACAGAATCTCGTTCAGGGGGGGGATCGGACCAAGTTTAGGAGTATTCTAGTCCAAGAGTCGACTGCAATAGTTTGATTTTTATTTGATCTAAACAAAAATAACCTGTCTTCAAACAAAAGTCTAGATTTTTCCCAGCTTCATAGGTAGGCACTCTTACTTGCCTTAATGCAAATGCAGCGTCACAAAATTAGATTAATTATTTATTTTTCCTTTGTGTTTCAACACCATCTCGCCTGATTTCGTACAAACACTGTTAACACTGTTTTCTATTCACTCGCATAAAATCAAAATAAAATTTTATATTAAACTATAAAATTGAAAATATTTCCAAAGTTTTGAAGCTGTAATGGAATTGGGCGCAGTAAGGTTTATACAATTTACTGCGTTCTGGAATTATCCTGGCTTGATGCCAGGACTTGTCATCATCACTCCAAAAACGATTTAAATAGGTATGAATGACTATAGTGTCTATGGCAGTGGTTCTTAAACTTTTTGTAGCTATGGACAACTTTCAGAATTTCAAAAATTCCATGGACCCCTGTTGAAGAACATTTTAGGAAAAGAATACAAAGCATATTTTAGTAGTACGAGCGAGCGGTCAAAAATACTACGCGTGAATGTAGAGAGTGAAACATTCAGAGTGAACTGAGTAGATGTGGACCCCTGGCACTCATGTCACGGACCCTTAAGGAATCCGTGGACCCCACTTTAAGAAACCCTGGTCTATGGATTGCCGTTATACGCTATCGTGAATATTATTATTCACAGTAGCGTTACACTAAGGTTATCCTTAGGGCGCTTGTAGACGTCCGGTTTTTTTCACCGGACAACGGACCGATTTTTTACCATTGTATGGTTTCTAATGAATCCGGCATAAATTGTTCGCCGGACCAATGTCCGGTGCGTGTACACACATTCATTATAAACCATACACCACCGCGAATCCGGTAAAAAATCGGTCCGTTGTCCGGTGAAAAAAACCGGACGTCTACAAGCGCCCTTAGTGTAGTTGTCAAGATACCACAGCATCCTAATTAGCCTAAGATAATGTTTCCATTGCTGAGACATAGGCCTCCGTGAGTGGGCCGTAATCCACCACCAGTAGCGTCCCTAGAGGGCAAGCCCGACGCATTTTTTTCGTTTTCGAGATTATTTATTTATTTATGTTAATTTTTCATCCTAAGTGATTTTAATTGTACGTATTGCTTTAATAACGACATGAACTCACTAAAATTCATGAAATATTAACATAAATACCCTTTAAAATAAACTAAAATGCGTCAGGCTTGCCCTCTAGGCACGCCACTATCCACCACGCAAGCCCAGTGCGGTTCAATGACGTCACATGTCTTCAAATCTTTGGAATGTGACACGTTTTCAGAGATATTTGATTCGTCAGTTTTTTTGTTTGGACAGATTGTTTTGTCAGATTTTCGTTTTGCTACCTTTTTTTCGGCAATGAAAGTACAATCAAAAGGATATGTTTTAGGTACCTACGGCTTACACCGACCAGCACGCATCGCGGCGTCGAAATAGCACACACAAAATTTTTGGTTCTAGGACATACCGGTCACGATGTTTTCCTTTACCGTTTTTAGAACAGCGGCAATTAAACAAATTGCACAAAGTGTGCGCCTGCCGAGGTTCAAACCCCACTACCCACGACTTCTACAGGGTGGCAGGTTAGACAGTGGAAATATTTAAAGGGGTAATTGTACTCATCATTATGAACAACTTTTACTATTGGGACCAACTCTGGAATCACAAAAAAAAATTGTTGTAACAGTTAAAATTGTACATTTTAACTGTTACAACTTGTTCTGTAAATGTTATTTGTGGTGTACAATATAGAGTATATAAATAAATAAATGTATCGAACAGCAGATTTTTTTTTCGCGATTTCAGAGTTGGTCCCATAGTAAAAGTTGTTCATAATGATGAGTACAATGACCCCTTTAAATATTTCCACTGTCTAACCTGCCACCCTGTAGATCGACGCCACTACCACCTGGGCCACGACTCACTCTACGTTATTTAGCTAACAGTTATTTCCCATCGTTAAATTCAATTTTTCTCATTAAGTCATAAAAAATACTTTTATTTTTACGATTCTTTTCTAACTGTACACAGAAAGTTATTACAGCCAGGTACTCATATAAACTCAAATAACTTGAATGAAAGAATACTTCAATTAAGGGAGGATTACATTATGTAAAGAGAGCTGCATTAAATTAAATTAGGAATTCTAGAAAACTTTCTAGGACGCTGCATTTTTAGTTTTACTACTTTTTAGGGTTCCACCGAACGGTAAAAAGGAACCCTTATGGTGCGACTTCGTCTGTCTGTCTGTCTGTCTGTCACACCTGCTTATTTCAGCAACTACTAATGCTATCGACTTAAAATTTGGAATAGTTATAAAGAATGCTTGTCCAATTTTATTGCAAATGAAAAAAGTAAAACAATATTTTTAGTTTCATTGCAAAAGGGGCCGGAGTGGGGGTCCGAAATTTTAAAGTGGAGTTACTAGGTCAAGTGATATAGCATATAAAAGGGCCTGATTTGCACATTTCAAAATATATTTTTATTTTATTTTATGCCTCACAGTTTTCGACATACGATAAAAAATGTGTGAAAAAATACCATTCCCCCCCCTCTTATCTCCGAAGTTTGCCGAGCGAACAATCTGAAATAATTAGAGTTGATAGGAATTGACCCAAATATTGCACCAAAAATAAACAATGTTCCTAACTGGTTTAGTTTTTTCAAAATCATCAAAACTCCTTCACAAACAAACTTAGTTATGCGGTCCGTTTTTTTTTACTTCATACGTCCAAAAATGATACGGAACTCTCAGTGCACGAGTACGACTCGCACTTGGCCGGTTTTTTTTCAATCCAGTTTTCTAAGCGCGTCTGTCTGTAATTGAATAGTTGTTTTATTTCATGAGCGCACGTCAATCATTGTAATTTAAACCTTATGTCACTCACCATATACACCAATTCAGCAGCTATACAGAATTTTGTTTTGTAAGACATGACCGAAAAGACGAACTCTAATTGAAACACCATAGAATTTTATCCGCATAGGTTTAGGTAGGTCATTTAGTCGCTACTTGAGAGGTCTTCGGCCTTATCGGCCAACTGTTCTTCGCAATGTTGAATGTACCACACACACACAAATATTATACCTACTCATCACTGAACATAGATAACACTAACTCGAAAAACGTCATGATACTTTTAAGATGATCTTTGTTTACGAAATCATGTTTACCCATACATCATCACTGCATACATCTACCAGTATTAATATTAAACAAGCATAACAAAGGGTGAGGGATCCTTTGACCCTTGCGTTAACAAATCTCGAAGAAAGTACACTTTCTATCGACCTTTCATTATTAGGGTTCGGTGCCAGTGATAGCGGGGATATTATGAGCGAGATTTAGCAAGTTATAATTATTTAGATACAGGTTTCCAACTCTAAAAATAAAATAAAATAGTGGGTAAAATTGTGGGGAATGGAAAGTATTATTCATTATTAACAGACTTCTTAAAGAATTAAAGAGGTACCTATACAATTCGTCTGCATATTTTCTTCTGTTACGTGATATCTTCACCAATTTTGAACCGATTTTAATTACTCTTTTTTCGTCTGGTAGAGGAAGCTTGCGCAGTAGTTCAATTTAAATGTTATTACCTTTTGCTGAGTAGTTTCTTAACCAGATTCAATAAACGGTATCTAGTTCACTTCGCGTATGTTGACGACATAATAATATGTATTCGCAGCTTAATAAGTTAAGTTTAAGTAAGACATATTGTTTCGGTATTGGTTAGTGGCACATAATATTTGATCGATGGTTAGTGGGAATGAATTCACAATATTAGGTAGGTACTATAATCGCGTATGTTTATAATGTCACTCAAAATAGAAAAATAAATAAAACTTAAAAAGTAAAGTGAAAAAGTTTCGGAAGTCTGTGCCGAATCAAACCAATTCAAAAATCAAAGGCATCGACCTCCAAAACTGTTTCACACAACATGCCTGTTTCATTGTAATCTTTTTACTTTATTTATAACTAGCTTTTGCCCGCGGCTTCGCCCGCGTGGATGTCGGAAATTATCCCATGGGAACGTACCTCAGGAGTAAACTTTAACTACCATTATATCACTCTCCGGTTCATAACAGTACTTACAACAACATGACAGTACAATCAGACACAAAAATTTTATAAACGGGAGTAACTTCTCCCGTTTTCCCAACATTTCCCTTCACTGCTCTGCTCCTATTGATTGTAGCGTGATGAAAAGTATACTATAACCTGTCCAGGAGTATGAAGAATAATTGTACCAAGTTTCGTTAAAATCCGTTGAGTAGTTTTTGTTTCTATAAGGAACATACAGACAGACAGACAGACAGACAAAAATTTTACTGATTGCATTTTTGGCATCAGTATCGATCACTAATCACCCCCTGATAGTTATTTTGAAAATATATTTAATGTACAGAATTGACCTCTCTACAGATTTATTATAAGTATAGATTAAAAAATTACATCAATCATCGATCTGCCAACACATGCAAAATTAATTTTGAAGATTTTAGACACAATTACTCATAAAAAGTTCGCTTTGTAATTTTGCTATACTTAGGTATTATTATGTTGGTATAAATTAAACCCCGATCCCTTAATTTAGGCTTCTTTAATGCCAACGGCATTAGAAATCAACGCGATGAGATCGCCACCTTCCTCCGCGACCATCAAATTGATATATTCCTCGTACAGGAGACCTTCCTAAAGCCCAGCACGCGTAACCCGTCAATTGCCAACTACCAAGTTGTACGCAATGACAGGATTCGCTGCCACAAGGGTGGAACTCTCATCTACCACAAAAGGTCACTGTACTGCATACCTATGGATCCCCCACCTCTTTTGCAGTTAGAGGTCTCAATCTGTCGACTAGGCATGACAGGACATCAACCGATCACTTTAGTATCGGCCTACCTCCCTCCCTCTTCCTCCGATAACAACGATCTTAAAAAAGATCTTGAAACACTTCTTGGCTTGAGTAGCTCCGTTATCATAGCGGGCGACTTTAACGCCAAACATATCGCCTGGAACAGCCACTCGAATAACACGAGAGGCAAGCTCTTACACCTTATGTGTGGCCAACTCCACTTTGACATCATCGCTCCGATGAATCCCACTCATTTCCCTCCCAACCCAGACCACCGTCCTGACGTCCTCGACATAGCGCTTCTTAAGAACGTGAACCTCGGTTTGCGCTCTATTGAGACGCTACAAGAGCTCGATTCGGACCATAGACCAGTTGTAATGGTTCTAGGCCCTCTCACGGGTCCTAGAGATCCCGATCTTACCAAGACCGTTACGGACTAGGGGAAATTGAGCGAAGGCTTAAAATCCACCCGGTCCGTACACTTGGACTCTATCCCCGACGCTATTAACACAGTCGACGAAACGCAGGCGGCGGCCTTCTCGATTGGCAGTCACGTGCAGTCCATCTTGGACGACTCTTCGAGGCAGGTTCCAGCGATGGACGACCATCGCTGGAGGCTGCCCGATGATGTGCGTGCTCTGCTGACCGAGAAGAACGCGGCCATCCGTGCGTATGACGCTTTTCCCTGTGAAGCGAACCGTGCTCATATGCGCTATTTACAGAGATCTGTAAAGAAACGCATAGCAGAAGTGCGGGGAGCCCGCTGGGACAAGATGTTGAGCGAACTCGAACCGACCCATCAGGCTTTTTGGCACTTGCAGAGGAAGTTAAAATCCGAACAGGTGACTTCCATGCCCCCCCTAGTACGTCCCGACAAGTCGATCGCCTTCGACGACGAAGACAAAGCTGAATGCCTAGCCGACAGTCTTGAAGCCCAATGCACGCCTAGTACGCTACCAGTAGACCAAGCCCACCTTTCCCGGGTAGACGCTGAAGTCGAACGTAGAGCTACGCTCCCTCCCGTAGACGACCCCGATAATCCCCTGCCCCCCATCACCCCTGATGAAGTGCAAGATCTCATTAAGGGGCTTAACCCCAAAAAAGCTCCTGGCTCCGACGGCATCACCAACAAAGTGATTAAATTATTCCCCGCCCACCTCATACTGCTAATGACCGCCATCTTCAATGGTGCATTAAGCAATAATATATTCCCACAAGCGTGGAAAGACGCTATAGTTATAGGCATCCATAAACCCGGTAAGCCCAAATCCGAACCCTCTAGCTATCGCCCCATTAGCCTCCTCAAGGTTTTCGGGAAGATCTACGAGAGGCTAATTTACAAAAGACTCAAGGATTACGTAGAATCCAAGAGTCTCCTTCCTGACGAGCAGTTTGGGTTTCGACCCAGACACTCTTGTATTCATCAAGTCCACCGTATTGTTGAACGTGTAAGCCACGGCTTCACATATGGAACGATGACAGGCATAGTATTTTTCGATGTGGCAAAAGCCTTCGACAAAGTCTGGCACAACGGCTTATTGTACAAGCTGTACGAACTCAGAGTGCCAGATCGTCTCGTGCACATCATCCGAGACTTTTTGTCGAATCGCACCTTCCGCTATCGCATCGAGGGAGGCGCTCTCTCCTCCCCTCATCCCATAAAAGCCGGAGTCCCTCAAGGCTCCGTGCTGTCCCCCCTCCTGTTCACGCTGTACACAAGCGACATTCCCAAAAAGGGAAAGGCGCAGTTGGCTTTATTTGCTGACGACACGGCCATCTATTACTCAGGCATCAGCCCCAATAGCATAGCCCGAAATCTACAGACCGCGGTCAACGCCGTAGGCGATTGGTTTCGGAAATGGAGAATCGAAGTAAACCCCGATAAGAGCCAGGCGGTTTTGTTTTCCAAACCGCGCACTCCTCCTGATAACCCCTCCCCGATCACCATGTTCGGCAAGCCGATCCCTTGGGATAAGCAAGCCAAATACCTGGGCATCATCCTCGATAGGAGACTGAACTTTATCGAGCACATAAGGACGGTCCGCTCTCGCGCCGCCTTCGCTCTCGGTCGCCTCCACTCCATCCTAAATGCACGTAGCAAGTTGGCACTTAAGTACAAAGTGCGCACTTACGTGACTTGCATACGCCCCATCATGACCTATGCTGGCGCTGTGTTCGCACACGTCAAGGCATCTCGAATCCATAGGATGCAAATCATTCAAAACAGGTTCATGCGAAAGGCCACGGGTGCTCCCTGGTACGTTCGTAATGATCGCCTGCACTTAGATTTAAAACTGCCCACCATCCAGCAGTGCTTGAAACGCGCCTCCAAGCGCTTTTTTGACTCTGCCCCGAACCACCCGAATCCTCTGGTGGTATCGGCCGCCCGATACACCCCCTCTCAGATTAGCAAAATTCGCCGCCCGAGGCATGCTTTAAATACTCCCGATGATGCTATCACCTTACTGCAAGAGAGCAGCAGGGAGACCAGCACTCTGCGTAGGTACAAACACAGACCGGCGCCATTCCGACCTCGCCGACGAGGCCCGTCGCGACGTCCCCATCATGACCCGAGTCCGCCGCCGCGTATGACTCAGTCCCCTAACCGACCCTTGCTCGAGCCAGCCCGCGCTGAGCCTGTAGATTTAAATATGTCCCTAAATCATATTAATCCGATCCAGCTAGTAGCCCCTCCCTCTAGTTGTCCTCCCCCCAGCGACGCCCTAAGCCGAGGTCCGTACCCCAGTAGGGGGTGCCCTTAGCGTGTGGTCGCTTAGTTTGTAGTTTTTATTTAGTTTTAAGCCTGGCTGGAGGCATTTGTAAGTCCTCACCAGATGACCGGTTAAGCAGTGACGGCTGTTAGAAGCCAACTGCGAGAGGCCATTCAAAAAAAAAAAAAAAAAATTGGTATAAATTATTTTTTTTGCAACTCACCTGTAGTTTGAAGGCAACGCTTATAATTTTCAACAAAATTTCTTGATTTTAAGAAAAGTAAAAAAAACTAAGTTGTTGGCTCAGATCATAGAAACAAGGAGATGTGCCAAGACGCTATCGAGCTTGATGCCTGATCTTGAGCAAATTGCTCATATTAAAAACGTACGCACTGGCGACGAACCGAACACGATCGATGGTATAAATACAGTGTTTTAGTTTAGTGCTAGTGTTGAGTGACGATTAACAGTGTTAGATTGAGGGTGTGCGGAATGTTCAATGCGTGGGAGATCTTTTTATTCACAAGGAGCGCTTAATTATGCGCGTAATTGTGTCGAAAAATGTACTAAAAGTGGCATCAGTTGTTCCCGTACTAATTTGCTATGATGGCATATCTCTTTGTTTCTATGATCTGAGGTTGTTGGCCTAATTAATATTACATATCGCTGTCACTGAGTCGTTTTCACGCGGCACATATAAAAACAGTATATTGTATTATGTACCTGCCTGACCCATGTAATTCCTGGGGCAAAAATTTGGGACGTTTGCAGTACGTATAAATGTAGGTTTATGTAGGTATATTACTCTGCACAAGGCCCTTTTCATACTAAATCTTTCTATAAAGGTTTATTGGTATCGACAACTGTACGGAGACTAATTAGTACCAATTTACTGTTATAGCCCAGTAATTTTACGATAGCTTCCATAGAAAAAAAAATACAATACATCTAGGTATACCTACCCACCTACGGGCCATATTTTTATTATACAGGATAAAATTAAAACCAGGGCGGATATTTTAGGAGGTGAACGTACTCATGAATATGATCAACTTTTATTATGGGACCGACACTGAAATATGAAAAAAAAATCAGCTGTTCCATACATTTTGATCGTGTTGTAATCCGCACTGGTTTTAATTTTACCCTGTATAAACAGATTAACCCATTTCTTACATGTTTTTGACAACGTATAAAAATCACGGGTCAGTTTGTATACAATAAAAAACCTATTTTTGTAACTGCTCAATTATTTTGTTAACTTTTTTTGTTTCTTCCTAGAATTGTTACCAGAATAAAATGTTTTCTATATCTTACCTTCCTCGAAATACGGCTTGAATTTTGGCATTTTAATAAACAAAAATAAACCTACAAAACAATTAAAGTAATCCTACTAAGGGCCAAGTACACCGACAAAGTAACAGTCCGTTATATTGAAAACAGCCGTTTAACATGACTTTTTCTATGAAAAAAGATATGTTAAACGGCCGTTTTCAATTTATCGGACTGTTATCTTGTCGGTGAACTCGGCCCTAAAAGTTTATCAGATACTAAAGTTGTTCACATACCAACCAACCTTATAAAGCGGGCTTCACACGTAACACATTAGCGAGCGTTTAAAGTCACAGCTCGGAAATATACGAGAGTTAGTTAGGGTTAGGGCCGGCAGGCGGCGTGTGGTCACAGTAAATTAATTGTGATGACCCTAATAGTCTTGCGGTTGTATGTAGCAGAGTTGTGTCAGTAAAGAGTCGCTTTCTACTGTCCTATGGTAAAGCTGTTTTCAGACTACGCTATACATAATTCGTCCTCGTAGAGCGAAAAGTCATTAGTCGAAAAATCGTGTTTTGAGATAATGAGAGTTAATGTTAAACTCTTAACTTTCATTATCTCAAAACACGACTTTTCGACTTAATGACTTTTCGCTCTACGGGGGCGATATATAGCATTATAGCTCATAGCACAACAATATCGCGCTCCATACATTGTTATGGACACGTTCTCACTTTGCTAATTATATTATTGGCTTTGTATGGTGCGCGATATTGTTGTGCTATGAGCTTTAAGCTATATGCTATATAGTATAGCGTAGTCTGAAGATAGCTTCAAGTTTTTGACACATTAAATTTCCGAGTTTCACGCAGAATAAATATTTGTGTGGCTTGCTTAAAGTTGATCCGAGTCGGGGTTTTTGTGCTTAATTGTGTTCGTAAACGTATCCTATTCCTAACTATTATTATAAATGCGAAAGTAAATTCCTTTGTTACCTTTTCACGCCTAAACCACTGAACCGATCATCGTTTTTAGGGTTCCGTACCAAAATGGTAAAAAAGGAACCCTTATGGTGCGACTTTGTCTGTCTGTCTGTCTGTCTGTCTGTCTGTCACACCTGGTTATTTCAGCAACTACTTATGCTATCGACTTGAGATTTGTAACAGTTATAAAGAATGAAAAAGTCCAAAAATATTTTTATTTTCATTGCAAAAGGGGCCGGAGTGGGGGTCCAAAATTTTAAAGTGGGGTTACTAGGTCAAGTGACATATCATATGAAAGGGCTTGATCTGCACATTTCAAAATATATTTTTATTTTATTTTATGTCTCACAGTTTTCGACATATGATGAAAAATGTCCAAAACAATACCATTCCCCCCCCCTTATCTCCGAAGTTTACGGTGCGAAAAATCTGAAATAATTACAGTTGATAGGAATTGACCCAAATATGGCAACAAAAATAAAACGATGTTCCTAACTAGTAGGTACAGTTTTTTCAAAATCATCCAAATTCCTTCACAAACAAAATTAGTTATGCGGTCCGGATTTTTTCACTTTATACGTCCAAAAATGATACGGAACCCTCGGTGCGTGAGTACGACTCGCACTTGGCCGGTTTTTTTGCACATAAGGTACCTTTCATCCAGAAAAAAATGTTAACTATCTCGACGACGAGCTGATGCGCGTCACGACAACATTTTGTCGACGCTTTTATCGTGCATTTGTCTCGTATTTGCACGAGTAAGAGCGAAACAAAACAGTCGACAAAAGTCGCGGCGCGCATGTTAGCCCGGCTGGTCGTGGATAGACCCGCGCATGTAGCCAATCGTCGTCGTCAATTTGCCCGCGCCGTTGAGTAGTTCTAACTCATGACCGTCACAGCCTTGAGCGCTGGTCTTTGACATATGGCGCTAGTGCAGCTATTCGCAGCTTAGTGACTACCAAACTGTAGTTTCACCGCTGCGGCAGCGCTGCACACAAGGCTGTATCCTAAGACAATAGCACTGCTGATCTTTTCAGGGATTAGGCTGCTTTTCCACCAAAGATGTGCTATGCAACGTTGCTATGAATGCGTTTGATATCTACCTATCATATTCATTGGTCCACATAGCATAGACTAGTGGAAACTGATTCAGCTAAGCTAAGAAAGTATGCGTGCTGTGGATGCGTGCTATGAATGCGAGCTATGGATGGGTGCTATGGATGGTCACGAGTAGTGTAGCTATGTGTATTGTCGATGCATCGCGTAGCTCGAGCTGCGCATCTTCTTCACACAGCTACACAGCTTAGCATCAGTGGAAACGGTCACATAGTTTCGTGGCTTAACTTTTACATTTTTGTTGCATAGCTGCATAGCACATCTCTGGTGGAAACTCTTACTCCGCTATCGTCGACCATCGCGCGTGCCCGCTACATTTCTCGCTTCGTATATTTACACTATCGCACCAAACGCGCTAGATATAGATAACAATAGTTTACGATTCTATTCGGTTCTTGAACGTTCGCGTCCAGTGAACGTGTTGCAAAGAAATCCACGGTTTACGTGGCTTTATGACCTTCTTAAACGGAAGGTAATAAATAGATAGGAGGTATAACTGGCAACATGTTTTCTTACTATCATTTTAAAGTACAGTCTGCAGGCTGAGGTTGAGGGGCTCGTGGCTAAATGACAGCCGCGCTGATCAATCGATCTGCGAGGTGAAGCTGCGCTTGCCGCGGTCAGTCAGTGGATGGGTGACCGTTCTTTACACATCGAGACCCCTCCGTGACTCGGAGAGCACGTTAAGCAGTCGGTCCCGGTTGTCATAGGAATATCTTTGACAGTCGTTACAGGTAGTCCAAAAGTCTGACAACTGGTCTAACATTCGAATACCAGTATTCCCCAATAATTGGGTTGTGGAGGTCAGATGGCAGTCGCTCCATGTAAAATATTGATATTCAGCCGCAACCAGTTAGACTGGAAGCCAACCCCAATCATGTTTGGGAAAAAGTCTAGGCGGATGATGATATTTTTAAAGTACAGTCTGCAGGAAAAGTAAATTGTCTTAAAAGTTATGTTGAACTATGAATACTTGCATAATCCGCTATCGTAAACGGACAAATATTATGCCGGTTTCATTGTACCGGTATCCTCTATCCTCTACCTGTGTAGAGGATAGAGGATACCGGTACAATGAAATAGAAGCATAATTATAAATAATTCTGTTTACTTTTCCCGCGACTTCGTCAGCGTGAACCACAGGAACTGTGCATATCATTGGGATGTACTCAAGAATAATGTAACTTTCTATTTGTGAAAGAATTTTTAGAATCAGATCAGTAGTTCCGGATGTACAAACCCATAAAATTCACACTCACTATTTGCCCGCGACTTCGTCCGCGTGACCCACAGGAACTGTGCATTTTTCGGGATAAAAAGTAGCCTATGTTACTCAGTGATAATGTAGCTTTTTACTGGTGAAAGAATTTTTAAAATCGGTCCAGTAGTTTTGGAGCCTATTCGGTACAAACTAAAACAACTGTCCTCTTTATATTATAAGTAAAGTAATATAGTATAGATAATAACCTCAGATCATAGAAACAAGGAGATATGCCATCATAGCAAATTAGTACCGGAACAACTGATGCCACTTTTAGTACATTTTTCGACACAATTACGCGCATAATTAAGCGCTCCTTGTGAATAAAAAGATCTCCCACGCATTAAACATTCCGCACACCCTCAATCTAACACTGTTAATCGTCACTCAACACTAGCACTAAACTAAAACAGATCAGGCATCAAGCTCGATAGCGCCTTGGCACATCTCCCTTGTTTCTATGATCTGAGATAATAACTCATAATACTGACTGTACTTTCAAACTTTATTTTTAAAAGTCTTGCCCCTATCTTAAGTGGCTGAGTGGTCCCAGGGTGCACCTCCACTCCACTTGTTCCCTGAGGGTTGGTATAGCATCTAAACTTGGTACCTATCGAATGGACGTGGATCTCCAAGATCCGTTCGTTAGAACAATTTTACGAAGAACTTGCATTCCCCTTGTGGCCTTTTATCGGTCAGGGAAAGCAGTAGCGTTTGTGGGCTAATGTAATGATAGTATTGGCTCGTTCGTTTACATGAAATAGGTAAATTACTTTTTTACACCCAGTTCTGAGCTATATTTAGGGCCGTACCACATAAAAGATAGACACGCGTTAAACGCGGCAGCCGTGCGGACGGCGCTCTCGACGTGTCAAGTATATCGAAAAAAACAACTGGCGGTGCGACCTTATATTACGTATATTTGAAGAATGGTATACTATACACAACGTGTGATTTATCATCATTATCATCAGCCTACACGCTATCTAACTCGATTCCCCGCCACTCTTATAACCAGCCACCCTGCGGAAATCGTCCCTCCACCTTTTTTTATTTTATTTTTTTTCGAGCTGGTAATCATCATGAATGTCCCCCGCCCTGGGGAGGGCGGAGGGGTCTGTCAGACTCTTACTGACTAAAACCACCCCGGTGTTCCTCCAACTACCTTACGCCGGGAGCACGGGAGTCACTCACGCATTCGTCCGCACTCGCGGCAGATCGTCTCTCCACCCAGCCCGAGGGCGCACAACCCTACGTTTGCCGGTTTGCGGTCTCACTCTACCCTGTCATAGGTTTAAAAGGCCAAGTAAGTATTTCAATGAGACAGGGTGCTTTTAAATTGATGTGAAAGGAAATGCATTCAGAAAAAGTCTAGAATAACAGAAGTATAACTCTAATAATAAATAGTCATGGCAGTCAGTCTAGAATTCTAGGTAACTGACGGCGCCAATTTACGAAGCGTTATCATTTCCAACGTTTTCAACAATGTTTTACGCCTAGTATTTATTTTATGGGCTATGTCAATTGATGTCTCTGATTCTCCGTCAGATCACCTCATGTGTGTGTTGAATACCAAGGATGGTTACAACATCACTATCTATGATGAAATACATGATATTAAAAAGAGAAAATGTTTTTATTTATTACTAGCTTCCGCCCGCGGCTTCGCCCATCTTTTTTCGGAATAAAAGGTAGCCTATGTGTTATTCTGATGTATAAGCTATCTTAGTGTAAAGATTCATCAAAATCGTAAGAAAAAAAGAGTAAAAAACATCCATCCTCACAAACTTTCGCATTTATAATATTAGTAGGATACGATTGTCTGGGACCTAACTTGATATTAAAACAAGTCACAAAAAATAATCTCAATAACACCCAATACAAAATCTACACAATTTTGATATCAAATTGCCTTTTCATTTCCAAATCCGCAGAAAAGTCTTCATCTATCAAAAGGTAATCTCCAAAATCATGTTCTTTATATGCAGAGCTAGCTTACCAGAATCTAGAATAATATGTACGATTCCAAGAGCATTTTTGAGGAGATTTGGTCACGTACATACCTACGCTGAAGGGTAATCTTCATATATTTTATAAATATTTTTATTATGTGACAAGGAGATTGAAATTGTAGATGGTTTGTTTTGCAAGTCTTTTTTTATTATTTAATCTTTTCCTTACGAACATTTACAGATACTTAGTCATAGACTCAGATCATAGAAACAATGGAGATGTAGCAAGGTGCTATTGAGCTTGACGCTTTTACATGATCAATGTGAATTGCCGACGACGCGGATCGAACGCGATCGATGATTTGTATACAGTATTTTAGTGGGACACAGGCCTCCTCTCTGTGAGAGGAAGTGGGCCGCACCATGCGGGCCCCGTGCGAGTTGGTAGACGACACATGTCTTCAAATTTTTGGTTCTAGGACATGCCGGTTTCCTCACGATGTTTCCCTTCACCGTTTCGTTTATCGAAATCCTTTTTTCGGAAACCAACCAATAGAAAAGTTGAAAACGATCAGATGAGAGAAAGCCTGTATATTTTTTTATCTATAAAAAGTGCGTGGAAAAGCCACCTTTTTATAGCCTCAAAAAATTTCGAACCAAATTAAAACAACACCCAAAAAAATCCATTATGAATAAAAAAACAGAATCAAAACTTTTTTCTCGTTAAAACACAACCAGTTTTCCGCCAAAGTAATATCATCAAAGGCAATAGTAATTCATGTATAATATAATAACATCAATTTCCATGGGCCACGTATCTTTAAGAACATAAATCGTCCAGAGACAGGAGGTACAAAAATTTATGGGCCAGACCGTGCCAGGGACGCCTGAGCGTTATATGATGATCAAGGCATGGGAGAAAGCGATTGGTAGACCCGTCAGCTATTTGGTCTGCCTTTGGCGGAGGACTATGACCAATATTGACATGGAGCATCTCAGCGCAACACCTAGAAGAATTGGCTACGCGAGAACTGCCGACAGGAATTTTTGGGTTATGTAGGGGGTAGGGTGTTCGTGACTAGATAATTAACAGCAAAGCAGCATTGCTGTGTTTCGGCTTACCGCTGCTATAACCAGTACATGATCTTTCACTTTTGCCTCTGGGTAACAGAACGTGACAAGTCCTAGGTAGACGTACCCAGTGTCGTAGATAAAGTCATGTACACCCAGGTCAAGATTTGAATTTTGTGCCCCCAAAAAAATATTTTACTATTAGCATAAACTGGTGTTTTATTTTGGGAAAAATTCTTGCCCGTGCTGCGGGTTTAAATATGCGCCCTCTTGAGGTTCGTATCCTTTTTTTTATTATTTATCCTTGGCAGTCACCTCTGCGGCCAGACCCTAACTACGACGCTGAACGAACTCTACCAGGGTACGACAACAGTTGTAAAAGGTGAAGGATACCGAATAGTATCAAGTGGCCCATCTTGTTCACAAAGGTTCCAAAATACGTTGACCACTGACCTTAACTTTCTCACCTCTCTTCGCTTACAACTTGGAGTCCCCAAAAAACCCAAAAGTTATCTACAACTTTGTTATTGACGTAATAATAAGTAGGAAGGGCAAGCAGCATTGGAGGTCAATTGTCTGAACTAAACGTTTACTATGCCGTTCGCGTATACCGTACATCAATTCTGTTCTTATGCCGATCTGGGATATATTAGGAGTTAGAATGATGTATTGTTCGGAGGTCAACGATGGTAATATGTTCTGACTGGATATTTCTGATAAGAGGTCAGTCAAGAAATTATCCGGGGCTTGGAATTAATGGTTACAAATTTTACAGCAAAAGATTATATTGAAAAAAATCAAAATGCTTGATCAATAATTTGTAGACGATTTCAGGCAGGTTTTTCATATTTTATACAACGTTATAAACCCTCACAGTCTCATCCTAGTGCAAAAGTCGTTGTGTGTACCTAAACAGGGTAAAGCAAAGGTTTCTGATAAAACAAATGATGAAAGAGTTAAAAGGACACGGCAGACGCCCATAGAACGCTGGGCTTCAGATTGTGTATGTCGGTACAAATATGAAATTAGTTTGGTGTGATCGAGTATTTCAAGAGTATATAAATTCATTTTTTATTTGTTTTTGTACGTAATTGGGTTAAAGAGAAATCTTCGTATTTGTGACAGTGAGGTTAAGTATGGTGTGAATGATCCAATGAAGTACAGCCCGACTAATGAGTTCTCAATTCAAAGGTTTTAGTTGCTGTCGACATGATATTCTGTGGAGGCACACGCCAGCCAGCATGCACCCGTTATGTTTTATTGGTTTTTTCAAAATGTAAACGGCATAATAATTTTATTTCTTATTACCCGACTTATTTATTTCGATTTTTGATTCCAATTCTTAATCTCTAAGATAAATTAGGCAAAGAACAATTAAAATATATTTTTATTTTTGGTTAAGCTTTTATTACTGTACCACATCTAGCCCAAAACTACCAACGTCCTTTATATCTGTAAACCAGTGGCAAAGGGTGAGGGAAAGCCGGTAAAATAAAATATTAGAAATTATTCCGTGTAAATTATGTCATCTCTATTGGTCACCAATTAGTTTCACTCGGGGTCCGGTTTTAAGCAAATGAAATGACCATCGCGGCCCGCACAACATTTTATAGAAAAAAATATTTATAAAACAAATGTAATTACGGAAATAACAAAGGTATTTTTTTACATATCAATGAGAAAAATGACATTTTTTGTTGCGGGGGATTGTATTGTATAACGGGCTGGTGTCCGCAACTCCACGTCAAAGCGCGTATTTTGCGTGCAAATGCGTGTTGCGGGGGATACATTTTTATTAAATTACGTACCCTGTAGTGCAAGTTGCTGTATTTTCACGGTCCGCACGAAATCTTTTGGCGGTCCGGATGCGGACCGCGGCCCGCCATTTGGTGACCCCTGGTCTATTGTATGTAAATACCTACGTATACGGAACAATAAACAAGAGAGTTATTTATATTTTTGTACTGCTTATTTTAGTGCTGGGAACAATCGTTTATATCTTGATTTTAAGGTTTCTCACGGACTTGTAAAGAGCACAGGTGTTCGAGAAACTCCAGTACAAAAACATCAGACTCTTTAGTCAGCTTCGTAAACCGAAAATACACGAACATTCTCCGAAGTGACTCCATCAAGTTCGTGAACAGTCGTAAAAACAAGACACAATAATATACGACTCCTGTGTACCCGGTATATCATATTTATATATATGTGCTTATCTTCAAACTTTTATACTGTGATGCGAGTAGAACTCTTAACAATACCGTTCTGGTATAATAAAGAAGAATATGCTTTGGCTTTGTCCTCGTTATGGAATGTTTTTAGGGTTCCGTACCAAAATAGTAAAAAAGGAACCCTTATGGTGCGACTTCGTCTGTCTGTCTGTCTGTCTGTCACACCTGCTTATTTCAGCAACTACTTATGCTATCAACTTGAAATTTGGAACAGTTATAAAGAATGCTTGTTCAACTTTATTCCAAATGAACAAAGTCCAAAAATATTTTTATTTTCATTGCAAAAGGGGCCGGAGTGGGGGTCCGAAATTTTAAAGTGGGGTTACTAGGTCAAGTGACATATCATATGAAAGGGCTTGATCTGCACATTTTAAAATATATTTTCATTTTATTTTATGTCTCACAGTTTTCGACATATGATGAAAAATGTCCAAGAAAATACCATTCCCCCCCCCTTATCTCCGAAGTTTGCGGGGCGAAAAATCTGAAATAATTAGGTTTGATAGGAATTGACCCAAATATGGCACCAAAAATAAAACGATGTTCCTAACTAGTACAGTTTTTTCAAAATCATTAAAATTCCTTCACAAACAAACTTAGTTATGCGGTCCGGATTTTTTCACTTTATACGTCCAAATATGATACGGAACCCTCGGTGCGCGAGTACGACTCGCACTTGGCCGGTTTTTTTTTCTTTCACAGCACTCTATTACCCCTAAAGATGATAGATGAGCATTTACTTATAATGAGCATTTTAACGAATGTTACATTATAGGTAAATGCTCACACGACACAAGCATTTGGCCGAACAGGAGCATCTTTGCGAAGCCGATCGTCAAGCCTGACATCTTTACGACGAATCGATTTTTTAACAAGCATATTTACTTGAGAGTTCGCTAGAATGATAGACGAAATATTGCGCTATTCGTTGTTCAGTTCGAGAATATTTAAAAACGGCGAATGCTCAATGTTTTGTTACAAGGAAGTGCTTGGGTCTATCAGCACTTAAATGGGGTAACATCGCCCTATTCCAACTGAAATTAGTCAATCACATCCACTATGGCCTATAATTAAATTGCCTTATGGCAGGTACACACAAAGTTGAAAAAATGACATCAGCCCCTAATTTTAACGGCACCCATTTTAATTTAATTAACGTTATGATTGACGTGACCCCACTCCGATTCAGGAATCCAATTAAAAGAATATTAGGTAACCTATAAATAACGTGCAACCCACTTTTTTTATTGATTTTTTTTACACCACAGACTTTTCGTCCGTGCCTTTCAAACTATGAAACTAAGAACTATTAAAACCTCCGTCTTTGCTAAAATCTACAGTAACTCTTCATCAAACCTGGTGGTTTGATGAAGAGTTACTGTTCTATCGTGGTCGATAGAAAGGGTTTTGTCGACGGAAGAATACACAAAATGACAGATGGTAGAAAGATTTCCACCGTTTTTTGCAAACAATAAACAATATTTTCTATTCTTCAGTAGACAAAAAACTGGTGCGCCATGCACGAATCGCCGCGTGCTTGGGCAGAAGAGATAACGAGTTGGATAGAAAGAACTTAGTCTATTCTTTGGTAGAATAGAGAAAGAATTGGTCATGCTACGCGTACTGAAAGATCAAACAACTGTTAAACACTAGCTCACATAAATCAGTACCAGAGCTAGTCTCGTTTTCGATTAAACTCCCCCGACAATAACGCTATAAATCGTTCGGTCATTACAACTACCCCCCGTTTTCGTCGCGTTTTTCGTGACCCTACCATTTGAAACTTTGGGGCTTTGTCATTTGTTCTTTTAGCCATGGGTGTTGTTATAGCTTAAATTGTCGCGGTTGTTTAACTAATGTGGTGTCAAATGTTTTGCAAATCGAACATTAAAAGCATCAACTTCCGAAACTATGACCCTAAATCCACAGATTTAGGGTTCATCACTGAATTTCGGTAAATGAAATAGTTGTGGTCATATTTATTCAAGTTTAACCCTATCCATCTGATAGAACAGCGATAGATACTTTGATCATCATCCGCCTAGCCTTTTCCCAAACATGATTGGGGTCGGCTTCCAGTCTAACTGGTTCTGGCTGAATATCAGTATTTTACGTGGAGCGACTGCCATCTGACCTCCACAACCCAATTATTGGGTAATACCGGTATTCGAATGTTAGACCGGTTGTCAGACTTTCGGGCTCCTGACTACCCGTAACGATCGTCAAAGACATTCTTATGACAACCGGGACCTACTGCTTAACGTGCTCTCCGAGGCACGGAGGAGTCTCGATGTGTAAAGAACGGTCACCCATCCAAGGACTGACCGCGGCAAGCGCAGCTTAACCTCGCAGAGCGATCGATCAGCGCGGCTGTCATTTAGCCACGAGCCCCTCCAGCGATAGATACTTTGATAATAAAACATAATTATACCAGAATTGCTTTACTTAGTACGAATGATATCGACTTCTTTACAGAGATGGTGGATCCAAACATTGCGAGGCATGCGCCGCGCATTGCGAGTCATACGCCGTACACGCCTCGCAACACACGGCTCGTTATACATTAGCACATGCCTCACCACGAATATGAACGTCCACACATTGCGAAGCATGCGATGAGGGCCGTGCGCAGCGCATGCCTCGCAATGTTTGGATCCACCTTAAATTTTTTGTGAGTAAAATGTTATCGTATTATTGAAATGCAATTGAATTGATACATACACAAGTATGAAGGTTGGACGGTCATAAAATATTTATGTCTCCATCGAGTGAATGAGATACGATAGTAAAGTCCCATCCTATCCTTTGAGTATCTTGTTCAATTTCAATAATTTTAGGTTTTATTAACATACTTTGGAATATAATACCTATCATCTTATAGAAGGTAGAACGTACCTAAGCAAAGACTGCTGAATAGGAGTCCTACAGTGGCGTGATTAGAGGGCAAGCCCGACGCGTTTTTTTTGGTTTTAGTGGGTATTTATGTATTTTTATTGTTTTTTGTAGGTATCTTTGTAAATGTTATCTGTGTGTCTGACTGTTGTCGTGCCAAATAAATTTCTTTCTTTCTTTCCCTCTATTTTTTTCCTAAAAATAACTGCACTTGCTAGCCATATCTTGGCGATCTAAGAGTATTGACTCCAGCCGGCCTAGCATGACCACGATAGAAACGGGTTTTGTCTACATAGAAATAGACAAAGTGACAGATTGTAGAAACATTTCTACGTTTTATGAATGAAATCTGTCACTTTGTCTATTTCTATGTAGACAAAACCCGTTTCTATCGTGGTCATGCTAGGCCGGCAGGTTTTACTTCATCGATTCGTAAGTTAGTGTATTGACTACGAAAGTACATTGGTATTTGCAAATACCATTTCAAATGAATTTTCAAAGTCGTTTGTGGTTGGAGATTTTTTTTAAACCCAAACTTAGGTCCAGCGAGTCCTTAAATCTCTAAACCAACACTATAGGTACCTACTGCCTGGGATTTTTAAAGTCCTATTCAGGTAATTCTGTTTAAGTAGAGTTCCAAAAATTAATACCGTTACAAATAACATTGTTTTAACCTCAGATCATAGAAACAAGGGAGATGTGCCAAGGCGCTATCGAGCTTGTTGCCTGAACTTGAGCAAATTGCTCATATTAAAAACGTACGCGCTGGCGATGAACCGAACACGATCGATGGTATAAATACAGTGTTTTAGTTTAGTGTTAGTGTTGAGTGACGATTAACAGTGTTAGATTGAAGGTGTTCGGAATGTTTGATGCGTGGGAGATCTTTTTATTCACAAGGAGCGCTTAATTATGCGCGTAATTGTGTCGAAAAATGTACTAAAAGTGGCATCAGTTGTTCCCGTACTAATTTGCTATGATGGCATATCTCCTTGTTTCTATGATCTGAGGTTTTAACCATGTTATTAACATTGTTTGTAACAACGCTTTTAAAATATTCCGTTATATCGTTTTATTATACGCAATCTGAAAACTTTTTACGATACCGTTTTGAGGTTTCACTAGGAGTTCAGAATTATTAGGTCTACATTGTGACCAACTTTGTATTTCATTTTTAACTAGCGAACCGCCTGGCTTCGGTTGGGGCGAACGAAGCCGTCTGTTAAATTATAGGCGATGCCTTTGGTATTGCAGATATTTATAGATGGTGGTGACCACTTACCACGTTGACCGACTGCTGATTTGTCACTCAATGTCCTACTTATTCTACTATCCTACTAATATTATAAATGTGAAAGTTTGTGAGGATGGATGGATGTATCTATGTTTGTTACCTTTTCACGCAAAAACTACTGAACGGATTTTGATGAAACTTTACAGTAATATAGCTTATACATTATAATAACACATAGGCTACTTTTTATCCCAAAAATTCTGGCGAAACCGCGGGCAGAAGCTAGTAATAAAAAAAAGAACTCATAATTTTTTCATTCCTTATATGTTCGTGAAAGTGTAGTTATACCAAATTCGCCAATACGGCATATTGTGGTAATGTCCCCGGTGGACTGGCGATAAATATGTCAAGCTGGAGCCATCGTCTTGATGAGGGTACATGTTAATTTAAAGTCGATTACCCAACGACTTTTATTTGAAGCCAAAATTACCTACCGTTATGTTTACTTTGGGTAATGGGCAATTTTCCAATTTATTTTCGACTATATTATGGTAAGATCAATAATAGATTTTCCTATTTAAGATATGTATTTTGGCATTTAATTTAAATCTATACCACGGGGTCTCACCAGGAACAAAGTAACATTTGTTGAAATAACTCATAATAGATGGCGTTATATGTATCGATTTGTTATTGAAGTTTGTGGAAAATTGAGAACACGAAAAAATACATCATAAAAAATATTTGTTCAAATTTTGAAAAATACTTTAAGCAAGGAAAAATGTATAGCCCGAAGATAGCCCGCGCTAAATCGGTCACTACAAAATAATATTAATTTTAAAGGTAAATAATTAAAACACATTTCTACTGTGATACCTAATAAACAAACTTAAAAAACAAATAAGATCTGTTTCTGAGGTTTGTTTAACTCATGTGTTTTTAATAATTAAATTTGAGTTTATAATATTATAATTAATATCATTTTGTAGTTCGCGTTGAGATTACATTTTGCAAAAATGCATCTTTTCATTTAACTTTCTTAAAATATATATTAAATATATAAAATTTCTGTGCGAGCGAGAGAGGTGCCGAATGCGAGAGCCCTCATAAAAGCTATTTAATTTAATCATCGTTTTATGTAAGAAAAGTACAAAAGTGTTCAACGTTTTCATTGTACAGTTCATCACCATATAAAATGATACATCAAAACATTTTCGACAAACCACTGACATAGCAAGAACTTAGCCCTGTATGTGAGATTGTGAGTACCTACATGTTGCCAAAATTGCGATGTCTATGCGCCACGGACTGCGGTATCCTATGCCACAGGTACCTACGGGTTTCAGGAATTTAGGCTGTAACATACCTACATAATATATGGTCATATGCCCGTTTTCACTAACACTAGGAGACACCTAAATGTAATTACAAACCATAGACAAGTGTCAAAAATTTTGGGATTTCTAAGCCTACGAAGTTACGAGTCAAATGAGATTTTTTAAAAATCGAATGATCCGAGCGGGTTTTGAACCCGCGACTTCAGAGGCACATTTTAAAAACATTATTTTTTTATATTTCTAGTATTTGACGCTAGTTTTAGTTGAAAATATGTGATTAAAAATTGTAAAAAAAAAATTTCGTCTGATTCAAAATTGTTTCGGGGCCTCCACTTTTTATTTACCCCAGGGCCTTCACACCTTTAAACCCGGCCCTGCATAAAGGTCACAGAGGTCAATTCCCACAGGCTTTAAGGTGCGGTTAAACGGACTAGTTTTTAGGGTTCCGTACCAAAATGGTAAAAAAGGCACCCTTATGGTGCGACTTCGTCTGTCTGTCTGTCTGTCACACCTGGTTATTTCAGCAACTACTAATGCTATCGACTTGAAATTTGGAACAGTTATAAAGAATGCTTGCTTAACTTTATTGCAAATGAAAAAAGTCAAAATATATTTTTATTTTCATTGCAAAAGGGGTCGGAGTGGGGGTCCAAAATTTTAAAGTGGGGTTACTAGGTCAAATGGCATATCATATGAAAGGGTCTTGATCTGCACATTTCAAAATATATTTTTATTCAATTTTATGTCCCACAGTTTTCGACATATGATGAAAAATGTCTGAAAAAATACCATTCCCCCCCTTATCTCCGAAGTTTGCGAAGTGAAAAATCTGAAATAATTAGAGCTGATAGGAATTGACCCAAATATTGCACCAAAAATAAAACGATGTTCCTAACTAGTGCAGTTTTTTCAAAATCATCAAAATTCCTTCAAAAACATACTTAGTTATGCGGTCCGGTTTTTTTTTCACTTTATACGTCCAAAACTGATACGGAACCCTCGGTGCGCGAGTACGACTCGCACTTGGCCGGTTTTTTGACAATTTCTTGCTGCAATTGTATAGCCGTGAGTTGAGATCTATATCGTGCAACCCAGTAGAACAATTGCCGCAATTTTGTTTGCTGTAGGTATAGCCCGTCGATAATGCAATGGAATTAATTTAATTCCATTGCATTATCGCCGGGCCTATACTACTACTTACTACTTGCGATGTACCATCATTTAATTCAATTAAATGATGTTACATCACAATAAGTGCCGTATGATACAGTGGCGAAGAGTCAGTTTTTGTAAGAGGAAAGCCGAGATGCCAGGCGCGGTCCCAGCCGACGATTTTGGGGGGGGGGTCATACCGCAGCTGAAGACTTTAGGGGGGGGTCATACCGATTAATGCCGACGTGATATACCACGAATGACCGTGTTTGGTGCATTTTTGTACGATTTTGGGGGGGTCATGACCCCCGTGACCCCCCCCCCTGTGACCGCGCCTGAGCTACAAATGCTTACCTGGCCATGAAAAGCTAATTAATAGAAGTCGGCAATACTGCCTGTGCTATTTTTCAACGGGAAGCCGGTAGGAATCGTATTGTATCCCTTCGCCACTAGTATGATATAGATCTCAACTCACGGCAATTGCAGCAAGAAATTGTCAAAAAACTAGCCTGTTTACCTTTACTTATCGCCCGAGACTCACTACCTCGTACGAGCTGTGTCAGTACAGCGTACCACAGTATGAACCTGTGCCTTTGACCAGTAATATTGGTGTGAAGTTCACACCAGCACGAGAAATCATTGGAGCAAGAGCTGTGTCCACACGCAGTCGACTGGCACGTGTGCCGGACCTATGAACGAAAAGACAGGACTGCTTTCTTATTTTTTTGAAGTCATAGCTATGACTGTATTTTTTGTTTAAAACTGCCCTCAATTTGAATGGCATAACAAAAACACTGTTATTTTAAAAGAAGTGTACATAACAATGTAAAACTCACTATCTTTTGGTCACCATTAGCAAATATTTAAAAGCAAGCCTATTTCAAGTCAAGACTCCAGATTCGATAGCAAAATAATTCAATAAATGCAAAAATAATTAACAGTAAATCAGTCAAATACATGATGAGAGACCTAAAAATTAAAATTGTACCGTCTTTATCGTAATAATTAAGTAATTCGTCTTAAAATTAAACAATAAAAAATTAAAAAACATTACATTTAGTCACCTCAAATATTTTTTCAATTTACGAGTTCTCAAAAGGTAATTAGTTAACATTTTTATGTTCCTTTTCCTGAATAACACTAGAATAACATAAAAAAAAATCAAAATATGTCCTACTATACCTCACATTATTATTTTAGCCTATAGTTATAAAAATTGCATCAGAATATTTTATTGTTTTATTTTAAAACTATTCTACGCTCCGCCTAACTCTGCACCATCAAGGGTGTTCACAATCAGTGTGTAGCCGGGCGGAAGCGGAAATAGTGCCCGTTTGATGCACCCACAAAGCCTGGGTGAAAGCCCCACTCAAACCTTTTACGTACCACAATCGCTTTTCATAACGACACGTTGGTTTTTGAGTTTCCGATCCAAATTCCGCATCGCAAAAGACGATTGAAGAGTTCCACGACTTGGTGTAGCTTTGTCTTCTGATAATGGTGTTTTTTTACCCGACCACAAAAAAGGAAGGGTAATGAGTTTAACAGCCTATGTATTGAAATTGAAATTGAAATCATTTATTCTGCAAATAGGTTACTAATAACACTTTTACAAGTCAAATGAGTTTTTCTTTTAAAACTAGATGAGGTCGGTGTTTCCTATCTGACTACCTTTGAGAAGAAACACCGAAACAAACTCAAAGGTAAAACTAAAACCCAACTACGGAAAAAAACGAACTGAAAAGCATAAAATAAGAAAATATTCAACACATCGGTACAGTGGTGTCTAGGTTATAGCCGTGGACGCATGCCACTATGACCTGTGATGGCTGCTTAATGACGGCATGCGTCCACGGCTATAACCTAGACACCACTGTACCGATGTGTTGAATATTTTCTTATTTTATGCTTTTCAGTTCGTTTTTTTTCCGTAGTTGGGTTTTAGTTTTTTTTATCATTTAGTCATCTGTTTAGGAAAGGGAGTAGGAATCTGAAATTTTTTTTTTTAAAATGACCAAGGATAGTATTACAAAACCTAACTTAAGACTCAAGCATTACTTGAGACTAGTTTCAAGCCATTTGGTTGGCATTTCAGCATTTATGGCAGCCCTGCACTTAGTAGGTGACAGTGACAGCGCTGCCGCTGCGGTCAGTCGCTCGCGGAATTGGGTACCTACCTTCAATGAGATAAATTCCGTCGCCGTTGTGGTCCTACTACTCTTAAACTAACTAACATAAAAATCTAGAAAAAATATATAATAAACATTTTTTTTTTTTTTTTTTTTTTTAAATAAACGTTGCCCCACACTAGGATTTCTCCTGTATCGTGGGTGCGTTTACAAACACAAATTTCACATACACAAACAGCCAGACCTATGTGCAATGCGGGAATCGAACCCGCGACACGTTGCGCAGCAGCCAATCTCTCAGCCACTGCGACAACCGTGCGGTCAAAGTCATTGATATGTATTGTTACCTTTATTTCGAACTAATAAAAATATTGTAGCTTAAAAATTACTGTATGAAAATAATTATTGAAATGAGGTCGTTTTTAGAACTAAATTCGCTACTGCTCCTAAACTAAAGGTGAAAATTTTTCGGTTTACTGGAGAATATAGGCAATCTATTTATCTTGAATCGGAACTTGTCTCATTTCAAAATACGTTTTGTATAATCAGGAAATAATTTTGCTAATTTTCGCGTGCGTCTTTGCGTCTCCGCGCAGATCAGCCACTATAGAAAAGGTCTTTAGCGTTACCACGCGCCTTAAGCCGGGCCGCACACCAGACATACACTTGTATTATGAAAATTTTGACGCCACATTTGAAACGCGACACATTTAACCCCCTCGTATATCTGCGCACAAGCACGCACACCAAGGACACAAACTGCGGGGGCGTTGAATGTGTTGCGTTTCAAATGTGGCGCCAAAATTATCGTAATACAAGTGTTTGTCTGGCGGCCCGGCTAAGGGTCATTTGTATCATCTTAAGGTCACGTAAGTATCTTCATATCGTATAACTTCATACTAACTAACGATTACGAACTGAACTACGTAATTGACGTATCCTATAGAATCGTTTTATGAGCACACAATCAATAATATCGTCTCAGTTTTACGTCTAGGCTAGCACAAGACCCAACGCAACTGAATGCAGAAGGACTTTTATAAGAACAAAATAAACCAAGATAGGTACTATAAACAACCTCATAATTCATAAAACCTTACCGATTAGAAAATGCAGGAGTTTCTTAAGTCGGAACAGAGAACTGAAAATAAGTAAGTTGGAAAAGCCCATATTTTAGCGCGGAGGAGGCGTGAAAAAGTTAAAAGGGCCGACTGAGTGAACGATTCCGTTCAGTGGTTACTGCAAGGGAGGAGCGAAAAGCGATTTTGTTTATCTTAATTTTTTTCTTCAGATAAAGGATAAGTTGATGCTTAAAACTGCGGTTCTGTAAGTAGATTAAATCACTGCTCTCTCTGAATAAAATTAAAAAATACTAGCCAAGTGTGACTCAGTTCTGCCTGTACCGACACGGCGCGTGATATCACTGCGAGAACTGCCAATTTGTTTGCAAACGTTCGAGAGAAAATCTCACCGTGACATTCTCCCGTTCACAAAGAAATTGGCAGTTCGCGGGCCTCGCGATGCCCCTTTAAATGTTCGCCTGCGCCTAGCTAGGCCACTGACTACGACTTGTAAACCCGTGTATCTACTAGAGGCAGCCTCGGGTCGAGCGGCTACCTCGACCTGCGGCAGCGCAATTGGAGACGGGATGCCTCAATCTATGCACGCCGCGCCATGAACCAAAGTCACAGCGGGTCGAGCCATTATTGTGTCGGTTTTATAGCCGTGTATCCATTTGAAAAGCCTCAGTCTGCCTCAAGTAGAGGCTGCTCAAATGGATACACGGCTTAAGTCAGAGCCATTATGAATGAGACACCATGCTCTAAAAAAGTTTCTTACATAATTTTATATTATGTTCCTACATTTCTGCAAAATTTCACTATCCATATAATCTTTCCCGACTTTTGAACATCAAGTCACGCTTTAAGAAATTATTGTCTGCCATTTTTCCGCCGTATTCTCACACCTTAAACCAAACATTAAACGATCATCGATCAAATAACTTCTTATTACATTCGCTTCGAGTTTCATCCGTTTGTCAGCCCAAGTCGAAAGGAATAACTTCCAGAAATATGCTACATACACATTTGTTCAATAACAAGTGCCGTACAGAAGTTTCATGTTATTATTTGTCCATAAGAGTGAGTCCATTATGTTCTATTTCAATGTATTTCAACACTTCGCGATGCTCTGAAGATAACATCAAAATCGTGTTTGAATTATAGATGACTAAAGTCAATTTAAAATAACATTAGACACATAATGTAGTTTCCTATTAGTGGAAGAATTTTTTTAATCGGATCAGTAGTTCAGAGATTACCTAATACCTACCTACATACAAACTTTACCTCTTTATAATACTAGCTTAGTTGATCATCCGGCATGATATAATTTATAAACAGTGATAGCCTAGTGGTTTAACCTCAGATCATAGAAACAAGGAGATATGCCATCATAGCAAATTAGTACGGGAACAACTGATGCCACTTTTAGTACATTTTTCGACACAATTACACGCATAATTAAGCGCTCCTTGTGAATAAAAAGATCTCCCACGCATTGAACATTCCGCACACCCTCAATCTAACACTGTTAATCGTCACTCAACACTAGCACTAAACTAAAACACTGTATTTATGCCATCGATCGTGTTCGGTTCGTCGCCAGCGCGTAAGTTTTTAATATGAGCAATTTGCTCAAGATCAGGCATCAAGCTCGATAGCGCCTTGGCACATCTCCTTGTTTCTATGATCTGAGGGTTTACCCATTTGTTTCCCACGGCGAATGGTTCGAGTTCGATCCCGAGGCACACACCGCTGACTTTTCGAATTCATGTGCGTATTAGAAATTAATTACTAAGTACTTGCTTTAACAGTGAAAGAAAACATCGTGAGGATCGGTATCCTCAAATTTTTGTTCTAGGACATGCCGGTGCATGTCCTAGAACAAAAATTTGATTAATCTTTTTACCACGACATGGACTATTACGATGAAGAAGTTAGGTCAACGGTCATTGGTGGTCGTTTACGTTCAGAAGAACTTCTTAATTAGACCTCTTCTTTAACGACAGCTACGTGAAGACGTCGCATGGCGTCGAGACAATGTATTCATTAATTTTGCTTTGGGAGAAACACACAAAAGATACACATATTTTTCAAACCTTCTGTAGTTATTAGTTTATTGGTGTACATGGTATTAGAGACATCCGCCTGTTAACAGCCACTGTAAGGATTATCATATTGCCGATAATCCTGAGATAAGGCGATCGTTCAGAAATAGAGCTTGATAGTGTGAATGTTAGTAAAAAGGTGTTTTTTAGGGTTCCGTACCTCAAAAGGAAAAACGGAACCCTTATAGGATCACTTTGTTATCCGCCGTCAGTCACCGGACCATAAGTGGAGCCATCTGCTCATAGATGGCGCCATTGGAAGTAGGGCGCGAGGCATACTTGTCCGGTTTTTTATATACGACGATGATGGCAAATTGGCATACAATCCGCCTGGTGGTAAGCAGTCATGAAACTTGCAACACCGAGTAGCAAATGCGCTTTGCCGACCCTTTAAAATGAGGATTTGTATGCTGACATCTTAGGGGACAAGCCAATACAGCGCATCCTCAGGAGCTCTGCTCTTACTCACCACAGGAACACAACACTACCGAAGAGTAGCGTTATTTGGCTGTGGTGTTCTGTAAGGTGGAGGTACTTCCCCAGTCAGGGTGCTCCAGATTTGAGCAAGAGCTGTGCCCTACCTGTCAGACCTATCTATATTTTTTTGTGAATTTGAAACATGTCAAAGCCATGTTATGCTTCTATTAAGTTATTAAATAAATAAGTGATTCTCAAAAATCACTGGTGGCTCAGTTGGTTCAGAGCACTAGCCACGGTACGGCAGAGGTCGCGGGTTCAAATCCCGCTCGGGTCATATGATTTTTGAGAATCACTTATATATTTAATAACTTTACCTATCTAGTTGACTCTCTCTACCTAGTTTAATATTTTAGATAGTAGATACGTACCGATGGTAAAAAGATGATAGTTATTACAACTTTTTAGACAAGCGAAGGCAAAAACATGACTACTTAGCACATGTGTTAAAAAGTAATATAAGTTAACTGCCTGTATAGGTACCGTACTTATCTTACCCTACCTACCACTACAAACTACTGTTACCCTAAGAAACTTATATTAACGTTTCTTTTCCTCCGAACAAGTTAGGTACCATATTTCCCCTTCACTCGGAAAATTTACGCATCAGCCCCCGTATTCACAACGCTTCGATTCGATTCCGATTCGACAAGTCGTACGTCTATCTTTTTTTGGCATTACGAAAGCGAGCGAGATAAACATAGGACTTTCCGAATCGGAATCGACTCGAAGCGTTGTGAATACGGGGGCAGGACTACAGGAGTAAGTTATCGAACCATATCGGACGCCATTATAGATATCGTCGATCACTTCCACGAAATGTACTAGCAAATAAAATATTCCGAACTTCACTAGAAGTTTATTTACATAAAATGCTAAGCTAGAAATATTTCTGAAGTGCTTTAAGGTAGGTAATATTTTTTAGGATGTGTGACTAGTGGTAGTATTTTTTTTTAGCCTTTCGTTCTTGGGAATATCGTAAAGCGTGGCCAAGAATACCGCTAAGGTTTGTATAAGATCGGTAAAGACTTAAAAATCTAATTTTAGTTTGCCCGTTTTGCCCGTTTGCCCGGTTTGCTCGTTGCTGTTTAACGACAGCTGTGCAGAGTTCTGCGTTCGATACCTGGACGAATCAAATATTTGTAGACTTGTAGTTTATGCCACACACCCTCAATCTAACACTGTTATTCGTCACTCGTTACTCACACTAAAACAAAACACTGTATATTAAACATCGATCGCGTTCGCTCCGTCTCGGCAACGTGATCACATATTTTATCATGTCAGTGTCAAACATAATAGCTCTTTAGCACATCTCCCTTGATACTATAACCTGAATTTCATCCACAACCTTTCCGTAAACATTTTTAATTAGTTTTTCAGGAAACTTCAGGAAAACAAACATGAATAAAAAGGGTAGGTACCTACCTAATATTTAACACGTGCTGACATTCAAGGTATTTTTAATAATGCTGGTTAAAATTGTCTGGATAAACTATTTATTATTAACAGTGCCGCGCTTTTTGCCCACATAAACAAGTTAACCGGTATTTTTTTCTAGAATAAAAAAGTACTGTTTCTGCTATGACACTGTTAGGACATAATTATATTATTATTGCATGGGAAAACTTACCTCAAAGGTGTTCGATTTTTTTTTTATGGTATCGATGTATGTTCAAATAATTATATTATTGTTTTGAGTTCCGACAATGTCTGCAAAATGGTCTTGAAAATGTTATATATATTTTTTAAAGGATAGTGGGCAAAAATATATGGAGTTTGGTCCAAAAAAAAAATTAAGCGGCCACTTCTGGAAGTTACGTTCATTTCAAGGTATTGTTATGTACTGTCATTTACCAAAAACCAAACTTCATTATCATGGTTCTTTTTTAAAATATGACCATAAAATGATTTTGAATTTTATTGCTAAATCAATTGATTCGACGATTATTTAACCAAAATACTTACATATCTAGGATAACTATATTCATTGTGAGTTTTACGATAGGCTCAACCAGGTTTATGATAGGCACAAACACCTGCATTAATTAGTCCTCGCATTTATAAAGGATTTTGAATGGATGAATAGTACTATTAATATATTATTTTAATAATTAATTATTCGTCAACAATAACTATCCGCCTAGGCTTTTTCCAAACTAGATTGGGGTCGGCTTCCAGTCTAACTGGATGCGGCTGAATATCAATATTTTACGTGGAGCGACTGCCATCTGACCTCCACAACCCAATTATTGGGGAATACCGGTATTCAAAAGTTAGACCAGTTGTCAGACTTTCGGGCTCCTGACTACTCGTAAGGACTGTCAAAGATATTCCTATGACAACCGGGACCGACTGTTTAACGTGCTCTTCGAGGCACGGAGGGGTCTCGATGTATAAAGAACGGTCACCCATCCAAGGACTGACCGCGGCAAGCGCAGCTTAACCTCGCAGATCCATCGATCAGCGCGGCAGTGATTTAGCCACGAGCCCCTCCTATTCGTCAACAATAACTGTATCCATAAATTCTGCTGGCATGTGTATGGCATCTTGATGACGAGCCCATCCAAGATACCATACCACACTCATGATGTGGGCACAGCAGCCTAGTGTCCTCTTCCCGGAGGCACATGTGCAATAATAGTGCAATATCCTTTCATTTCATTAATTGTTGAATGTATTACATAATATGTATAATAAACTCTAGCACGTGTATGGCGTGACTGTATTCTTGCTCGTAGTAAACAGCTTTCTTCAGCCATGCCGAATTCTTGTAAGCCATCCACATTCAGCTGCTCATATACCTCAATATTATATAACCCACCACGGAGATGTTCACTATAGTAGCTATAAGCCAGTTTTATTTGATATGTGCCTAGAGCAAATAAAATCAAACCTTCCTCTGATAAGAGAGGGAATCTAACATTCTCCGCGGTGATGTTTCTAAAAGGAGCACGTTGCCTGTTAACATTATTTTGTATAATGTACTCGGCAAGTATATTGGGTATACTCATTCTTTCATTTATTATTTCCAAAAATCTGTCTGCATAAATACTGTTAACAATTGGGCGGTGAAAACGGTTAAGTAATGCTGCAGCTACTTTAAAATCAGCCATCATGTGACACATGGCTGAGTTAAAAAAATCTTGTCTAAACAACTTAAAATCTCTTTTTATCCTACCGTTTACCACCTCTATTACCCAACGACATAGGGTTACGAGACGAGATTTATTAGCCTGTGTAGTGGTTAATTGATCTTGACCCCTCTCCTTCGATTCGCCGATTTGCCGTAAAATCCACTAAAAACTACATACAGTAGGTACTCATAAGTAACGCCTTCACCGGCAAATATGTTCATATTCTTAAAAGCAGGATATCTCCTAAACTAACCGGATGCCAGATTTTTTCTCAGAATAACAAATGAAGTACACATATATAGCTTTCATTTAAAATTGGTTCCTGAAGTGGCCGCTCATTTTTTCTTTTGGACCAACATTGCCCACCCTCCTTTAAATAAGTCGCCATTATGGAAAATAAACTGCTTCAAAAAATGCGTTTTAGCGAACTTTATGAACTGAGAGCGCCTTAAGAACGAGTGCATTACGGAATCTCGACTTAAGATTAACGTTTGAGCATGAGAAATTTTGAGAACGCCTTTTTGGTTGTTTGAGGGTTCCGTACCAAAATGGTAAAAAAGGAACCCTTATGGTGCGACTTCGTCTGTCTGTCTGTCTGTCTGTCACACTTGCTTATTTCAGCACCTACTAATGCTATCGACTTGAAATTTTGAAAACTTATAAAGAATGCTTGTCCAACTTTATTGCAAATGAAAAAAGTAAAAAATATTTTTATTTTCATTGCAAAAGGGGCCGGAGTGGGGGTCCAAAATTTCAAAGTGGGGTTACTAGGTCACGTGACATATCATATGAAAGGGCTTGATCTGCATATTTCAAAATATATTTATATTTAATTTTATGTCTCACAGTTTTCGACATATGATGAAAAATGTCTGAAAAAATACCATTCCCCCCCCTTATCTCCGAAGTTTGCGGAGCGAAAAATCTGAAATAATTAGAGTTGGTAGGAATTGATCCAAATATTGCACCAAAAATAAAACGATGATCCTAACTAGTACAATTTTTTTTCAAAATCGTCAAAAATCCTTCACAAACAATCTTAGTAATGCGGTCCGGTTTTTTTCACTTTATACGTCCAAAAATTATACGGAACCCTCGGTGCGCGAGTACGACTCGCACTTGGCCGGTTTTTTTAAATATCTATCAGTATTTGATGCTATAGAATGGTATTCATAGTCTGAACGACGCGATAGTCAGTAATAAAGTATTTCGGCAGTCAGCTCACAGCAACAGTAATTAGTGTGGTAATTTATGCAATTAAAGTTTGCCGTGCCGCCATATTAGAAGGGTGGATGTTTGTGCCAAGGTAGGGAGGGATTACCGATTGATACTAGCTGAAGGCAAATAATAAAGATACATTGCAGTATGTCTATTCTGTACCGACACGCCGCGCTCTCCAACAAATTGGCAGTTATAAATGTATATTTTTTGTGAATTTGAAACATGTCAAAGCCATGTTATGCTTCTATTAAGTTATTAAATATATAAGTGATTCTCAAAAATCATATGACCCGAGCGGGATTTGAACCCGCGACCTCTGCCGAACCATGGCTAGTGCTCTGAACCAACTGAGCTACCGGGTCTCGCCCGACTCATTTGAAATTTGAGACCCCTTTGTAATACGCTTCTTAGGAGCGTTTGGCGACATTTATCGGAAAACTTATGCAGTATTTCCAACTCAATACCAATTTACTTTGCAGTTATCGGACATCGATGCGATATCACCATCTATACATTATAAATGTATATTTTTTGTGAATTTGAAACATCACTTATATATTTAATAACTTAAATTGGCAGTTTTCCGAATACTCACTTGTTTAATATTATGAATTTACCAAAATCTAGTCATATAATCGAACGTTTAATTTACTTAAATAAAAGCCCACAAAGACTTGCACTGGATTTTTAACTAAATCAAAAAACCATAGCTGCTCTACACCATGTTGACGCGTAACCCAGATGGAATTGAAAGGAAATTGAACAAACAACACACTATAACCGATAGGGACACAATAAAACGATATTTATGGAATCGTGCATCGAACTTATATCCGTTCATTTCCCGTTCTGAAGTTGGTGCGGTGTGAACTATCCCTAACAGGCTTCCGGAAGGGGAAAATGACGTTGTTAATAAGATTTAGAAATATTTTTTTCAGTTAAAATAGAAATAGGTGCATAATCAAACTTTTTTCTATGTATCTACTTACAATCAAAGAATATTACAGTGATGTAGCTACAATGCTTCTTCAGCTAACAAAATTATTCTGAACTAGCTGTTCCCCGCGACTTCGTCTGCGGAAAATGGATGAAACTGCTACCTCTTTGACAAATTTCATTCAAATCCGTCTACCCGTTTTAGCGTGAAGAAGTAACAAACATAGGTACACACACACACATGACACACTTACACACACACACACGCACAAACTTTCGCATTTATAATATTATTAGTGTGATATAGTAGGATTATTTTGTAGCCCTAAATATAAAATAGTTTTTAAATCCTAGTTTATTCCTTAACACAGCCAAAATCTAGATAGAGATAATGTACCAGATCGTACATCATTTAAAATTACTTTCGAAACGGCATTTTTATGACCCATCCCGACAGGTTCCGATATACGATTCTATTGGCTTTTGGCACCAAATCGTCTCGATAATATTTCGGGATATCTGTTAGTAATAACGCCTGGCCAATTTCAATTGCTTTAGGCGTTCGAAACAAGAGTTGTTGCTATCATATTTTTGGTAGGCGTTTTACGTTATTGAATGATAACTGCAGTATTGTAGTAAAATTACTGTAAAACTTTAGCAATTCTAAGTCCACTCACATCATGAGCCTCTCCTGAATTGGTTATGCTCAAGGTAGCAAGACCAGTAGCACAATATCACCCAATTCAATAAAACCTAAAGAAAATAATCCCAGGTCTAAACTCCATCGCAGTGTCCTTATAATAGTAACGAATATTTTATTTTTATAGTTTTAGACAAATAGATTAATCAACCTCTGAAACCTCTACTACCACTTTCCATATTTTTACAGAATGGCGAAAATCTCACGGATTAAGAATTCCATCCCATCCCTGTTTATAACGGCAGTTTTGCTTAGGGCTAAGTTCACCTACAAGATAACAGTCCGATAAATTGAAAATGGCCGTTTAATATGACTTTTTGTAGGTAGGTATAGAAAAGATATGTTAAACGGCTGTTTTCACTTTAACTGACTGTTATATCGTCGGTGAACTTGGCCCATACTTACCTATATGATAAATATGACAATTGAATGCTAATTAATGATAAATCAATCAATAAACACATCGTTCAGTGTTAGTAGGACTCTCAGATCATAGAAACAAGAAGATATGCCATCATAGCAAATTAGTATGGGAACAAGTGATGCCATTTTTAGTACATTTTTTGACACAATTACGCTCCTTGTGAATAAAAAGATCTCCCACGCAATAAACATTCCGCACACCCTCAATCTAACACTGTTAATCGTCACTCAACACTAACACTTAACTAAAATACTTTATTTATACCACCGATCGTGTTCGGTTCGTCGCCAGCGCGTACGTTTTTAGTATGAGCAATTTGCTCAAGTTCAGGCATCAAGCTCGATAGCGCCTTGGCACATCTCCCTTGTTTCTATGATCTGAGTTTAGCGCGCAGATGGTCGTTGACTCCCGCCCTTTAAAGTGCAATCCACTAGTAAGTAATCGCAGTTGGTTAGGTAACGTTGAAGTAACATGTTTATGTTATGTCTAGTCGTGTTGTGTTAGTAAACATAGTAGACTTGAAGGTCTCCATTTTGATTGGTGCAATCGTTATTAATTGTTTGTTGTCATTGGCGCGGATGCGACAACGGAAAAATGCCTGTAACATACTTACAGGCATTTTTCCCTAAATTCGCGTGTTTGTTGTTTTTTGACTGTGACTCCGACCAGTACCCGTCGAAACGTCACGAGTGGGAAGTCGCGTCGCCGGATTGGAAAATAATATGCGTAATTTTTCCGTGTAAGAATGGGTTATAGAAGTCTAGTGGCGTGCCTACAGGGCAAGCCCGAGGGTATTTCGCGTAATTTTTCATGAAAAAAAAGAAGTTGGGGAAGTTGTCAACAGCCTCGGACACCACGGCTTGTCTTGCAGCAGGAGTGCGGGCCGCATAGCGCGACACGCGAATATCAATGACATAATCCGTCGTGCTCTTGTCACCGTCGGCGTGCCAGCTATTTTAGAACCTAATGGCTTGGCGCGTGACGATGGCAAGAGACCGGACGGTATGTCATTATTCCCATGGAAGATGGGTAGGCCTTTAGTGTGGGACGCAACATGTGTTGACACTCTTGCGCCTTTCCATCTTCCTAGCTCGGCGCGTTGTGCGGGCACTGCTGCTGCAGCTGCGGAAAGCCTCAAACGGCGGAAATATAATAACCTCATCGGTAATTATATTTTCGAGCCGTTTGGGGTTGAAACCCTAGGGCCGTGGGGTCCGAGTACTCATCTCATTTTTAAAGATATCGCCAAAAGATTGGTTGACACTTCCCGTGACCAAAAGGCTGGCTTTTACTTTGGGCAAAGATTAAGCATTGCCATACAACGTGGCAATGCCGCCAGTCTTTTGGGCACGCTACCAGTTGACAGCGATGCGGAGGAATTTTTTGATGCTCTTTAGTTTATTAATATAATTATTACTTATAAGGGTTTTTTTTTTGTAAATAGAACTGTATATATATGTATATTATGTAAATAACTTAATAAACATTTTTCATGAATGTGTTTTTTTACTGTACGCTACTCACTTACATTCATGACAAACATAGAGATAATATACCCCCGGGCTTGCCCTGTAGGCACGCCACTGTAGAAGAAACGTTCATACGAATATGTACATTATTGAAATTTCGTTCCTAGCCGCACAAGTTTTTTTTAATGTCTACTGACTGTCCCACAACGACTCCGCCATAGATGTCCACATCTCTTTCTTGGTTGTATTTCATCCAAGTCGTCATGCGCTTCTTAGTCATGCCTCGATGAAGCCCATCTTCTAGCAACCACTGTTTCTTTTTAGGAAGTAAAACCTCAATCACGTCCTCTGGAAGCATGATTCTTCCGAAGAAATACGAAGAAAGTCTATCCAATCAAAACCAACTATTTATTCTGGTGTCTAGAAAAGTTGGAAAACTAATGATGACTTCAACGACAAGGATCGTTTCATTTCCACCAATAGGATCGCTTCATTTCTATTACCTTAGCTTATCTTTATGGAAATGAAGCGGTCTGATTGGTGAATTTCCCCCAAACTCCTTGTTAAAAGGCTGCCTTAATGTTTGCCGGGACCAACAAAGTTTGATAACCGATATAAAAATATATACTTTATATTGAAACAACAACCATTTTAACAACAGTCCTTGTTACAAAATTATTATTGAATTATCAACTTTTGTTTTTAAATATCTTCGTTATATAGCTAAGCCTGTGTTTGCTTACCAAATTAAATTAAATTTTACCCACAATGTGATACAAAACAAACTGGGCAAGTGCGAGTACGATTCGCACCCTGAGAGTTCCAAAATATGCAATAGCTCTCAATCTATGAACAAGATGCCGTTATCACATACTTCTAATGGCGCCATCTATGAGCAGATGCCTCCACCCGTGGGTCTTGCCACAGACAGAAGAATAACAAAGTGATCCTATAAGCGTTCCGTTTTTCCTTTTGAGGTACGGAACCCTAAAAATCTATCGTTCACAATTTAAACAACTTCCGTGTTTTAGTAGCGACCTTGCCAATTGACCCCTGATCCTGTAATCTTTTGGCACAATATTTACGCAAGTTTGTTGGCCACAACAAGGTGGTGAGTATAATATTTGTTTATGGAACAGTTGAATTTTTTTCGCTATCTCAAGGTTAATGTCCTAGTATTATACTATAAATTAATCCTTAGTAATCCTTAATAAAGTTATCTGACGATGGTGAAATAGGCCCCTATTTCACCATCGTCAGATAACTTTATTTAAGGATTAATTTTAACTTTTTGACAGATTTTCTTTACAAAATCTGTCAAATTTCAACTTTATTCCTTGGATGAATGATGATGGTGAAATCGGCACTGAATCAGACGAAAATGGAACACTGAATCTCCTATAATATCGTCTATGATTAACCAATCAATACAGCAAGCAATTTAGCAAATAAAAAACAAGTTTATTAAGAATTATCTTAAAACAAAGCTGATAATGAGATCAAAGATCACTGGTGCTACAATTTTACGCATTTTAAATGGTATAAGCTGTATTAGTTTGAAAATATATCTCAATAGTGCTAGTTCTCATGTATGTTAAAAAAGTTAAAAAAATGTGGCTAAAATTGTTTCTGCTGTTTATTTTTGGTTTTCATGGATCTGTGAGTATTTTGCTAATCTTAAACTAATATTATAAAAAGAAAAGATTTGGTTTTTACCCGACTGCGAGACGCAAAGGAGGGTAATGTGTTTATCAGTCTATGTATGTATGTATGTATGTATGTATGTATGTATGTATGTATGTTTGTTTCTATGTGGCGTTCTAGAGACCAAATGCGCAGGCCGATTTTGATAATTCTTACGTCAATCGATTCGTCTTAACCTTGCGAGTGTCACTAAAGACATAACAGTAATCAAAATCACCACAGCGACAACCAGACGCCATATTGTCAAGATGAAAAAAAAAAAAGTTGATGAACTATGTCAAGTGGGGTGTCGTTGAATAGGTATTTTAAAATCATCTTTAGGTTCCTTTTATCATTTTTCATTTAAAATAATAGTTTAGGATATATAACGATTTAAAGTTGTTTAACAAAGCAATCATTCTCGCTAATTCTTACTTATTGATTTAAGTTTTTATTTCAAGTATTAACGATATACAAACAAAAAAGAAGATTACGAAAACATACATTAAAAACTAAAAAGTGAAAAATAAAAATAGTAAATTAAAAATTTAAAAAACCTGACTGCCAAAAAACAACTACAAAGTTCAAAACAAGAGCACTTTTCAAGCAGTCTGATGCAGTTGGTGGCATAAAATCTAAGATTTAACACAAATAATTGCCACCAACTGCATCAGACTGCTTGAAAAGTGCTCTTGTTTTGAACTTTGTAGTTGTTTTTTGGCAGTCGGGTTTTTTAAATTTTTAATTTACTATTTTTTTTATATGTTTGTTTGTAGTGGATAAATTCAAAATCTACTTAACCGATTTAAAACAATAAGCAAGCACAGAGATACACAATGGAGCATAATTTATAATTTCGTAAAATCTTTCCTCTTTTCTTTGTATGACTAATTAATGAAACTTTCATAGAAATTAATGTACCAATCCCATTTTTTCTGTTTTGTTTCCAAGAATAGTTCATTTCAATAGAACTTGCGAACTACACACATCAAAAGTGTCTAGGGATCAAGCATTTTTATGCGGATTTCTTGAGATTGAGATGTGGCTTTGTAATAAATTTATGATTTTATAAATTTATATGGATCCTTTTTGGTGCATTTCATAATTTGAATCAGGAACTCTCAATCAAATTCGAGTAAAAGATGAAAATAAGCTGTCAATATTTTCCCTATAAAAACATACAACGCATTGAAGACATTATTAGTGCTACTGTTTCCCTACTACTGATTAAAACCAACGTTATTATGGAGCGGCAACGTCATTTAAGCAGGGAAGAAATGCTCAGAGCCGTGGGAATGATAGAAGCTGGTTCCCGGCAACGTACTGTAGCTTTAGCTCTGAATACAAGTCAGAGTGTTATCAGTCGACTTTGGACACGTTACCGAAGCACTGGTACCGTGGCTGAGCGCCATGGAGGACGGTATCGCTGCACCACACGGAGACAAGACCGATACATTCAAATCTTAACTCGAAGAGCTCCAACAATAACCGCCATGATGTTAGCCGTGAGGCTTCATCACTCTTCAGGGAACTTAATTAGCGACCAAACAGTCAGAAACCGCTTGCATGAAGTGAACCTTCATTCCCGAAGACCGCTACGGGTACCACCTATAGCAATGCACAATCGTAGGATTCGATATCAATGGGCTCTTGAACACAGAAATTGGGCAGAAGAACAATGGCGTTTCGTGTGCTTTTCTGATGAGTCTCGTTTTGGTATGAGACCGGATACAAGACGTATACGACACTGGAGAACCCCTGGACGCCAACAGCGATTAAAATCCTGCCAGGAAGTCCATCCTTATAGTGGTGGAACCATCATGGTATGGGCGGGTATTTGGATCGGCGGAAGAACTGAGTTGATTTGGATCAGAGGCAACCTCAACGCTCAAATTTATGCTGAGACGATTGTATCAGACGTCATCGTTCCTCTACAAGTGCAAATCGGTCCCTTATTTCAGTTAATGCATGATAATGCACGACCGCACACCGCAAGAGTTGTAAGACAGACTCTCGCCGCAGCTAACATCAATGTCCTGCCCTGGCCTGCTCAGTCGCCAGACTTGAACCCGATTGAGCATGCATGGGATATGCTACAGAGAAGAGCTCTGCCGAATATGGAGGGTATCCAGTCGCAAGAAGACCTTTTTTTGTTGTTGCAACGAACATGGGCGGCCATTCCACAGCGTGATTTGGATGAACTCATTTTGAGTATGCCAAACCGATGTTCTTGTGTTGTTAGTGTTCGCGGTAGAAACACGGATTATTAATTGTTTAAGTTACCCAATAAAATTTTAAAGAAAACTGTTATTTCAGTCTTTTTTTCGAACTTTAATGTTAGTGGTTCAAATGTCAAAAATCCCTTTATTAGGAAAATGGCAAATTTCTTTATTAATGCAAAGGTGACTTGGTTTATCGTTACTGTGACAAACGAAAACACTTTATTTGATGAATCCTTAAAGAAAATTTTAATTAATATCAATCAGGAGAAAAGTTATTGCAAAAATATATGTTGATCCCTAGATACTTTTGATGTGTGTGTTTAAACAACGTCAGCAGGTATAGCTATATGTATATCAAAATTTATACAGTTCAAATAGTCGTATTGAAATGAAGATACAGGTTAATGAACCAAAAAAAAAATTGCAGCAGTGTGATATTTTTTTTTATCCAAAAATCATACGCGGCGTAAGTGACAGCGTAACGAAACTTAAATGGGTTCCCCTATTCTGAACCGATCAGCGTTAAAATTTTGCGTTGGCCTTTTAAAAAAAAATACGGCTTTGTTTGGAGATCTTGCAGTTCGTTAAAAAATCTCCAAATGAATCTCAATTTTAACGCTGAGAGATTCAGAATAAGGTACTGAACCCATGGTTTTATTTTTCGTATAATCAGAGTGAGCGAAAGCCAATTAGCACGTTTACACCAATAGTTATCTACTCAACGTCAACATACAAAATTCTAATCTAACAATAGCCCTCTTAGAAGATCTTATGGGGCAGGTATATCTTTATTAGTCTCAGTTAGGAACACAAAGCAAATCAATATTAGAACTAATAACCACCCCACTCTCAACTCACCCCCTATTACTAAACAAGTATCAAGTTAAACCAGCGCTTCCCAAGCGGTGGTCCGTGAGAAATTAACTGTCCGCGAAACAATGTTATAATACCATAATACATTCTTATTTACTTTATATATTAATACCTACATAATAAATTACTTTGAATTTTGGACCTTTTAGTCTCTGCACGGAACAAATAGATAAGTCCTAGAGGATCTCTGTCTTAAAAAGGTTGGAAACCAATGGCAGATCCAGGAATTACTTTTGGGGGGGACTAAGGGCCCATCAGATATGATTTTTGGGGGGCTAAGAGGTAAAAATCAAAACACCAAATTCTATATTCTGAAATGTGTTAAAACCTAAGATATTGGGCGTGCTCCTAGCTCCCCGCCCCCCGGATCCGTTGGGAACCACCTCAGATCATAGAAACAAGGAGATATGCCATCATAGCAAATTAGTACGGGAACAATTGATGCCACTTTTAGTACATTTTTCGACACAATTACGCGCATAATTAAGCGCTCGCTTGTGAATAAAAAGATCTCCCACGCATTGAACATTCCGCACACCCTCAATCTAACACTGTTAATTGTCACTCAACACTAGCACTAAACTAAAACACTGTATTTATACCATCGATCGTGTTCGGTTCGTCGCCAGCGCGTACGTTTTTAATATGAGCAATTTGCTCAAGATCAGTCATCAAGCTCGATAGCGCCTTGGCACATCTTCTTGTTTCTATGATCTGAGGGAACCACTGAGTTAGAACAACCGAGCGCCATTGTATCAGAATGCATTCAGTTTCTGCATCAGATACAAATACAATACTGCAAATTGGACTGGTGTGTCTGTGTTTTCATCTATAAATCCAGGCAAACCGATACAGGTAGATCAAAGATATTAGACGAGCAGTATTTGTGATATAGTGGCATCTATTACAGCACAGTACATACCCATACAGGGTGGCAGGGCAGATAGACAGTGGAAATACGAAAAGGGGTCATTGTACTCACCATTATTACGTTCACATAATTTTTTTTAATTAAATTTTAACCGTGGCTTCGGCACGAATGGGCCGGCTTGACCGGAGTAATACCACGGCCTCACAAAAAGCCGGCGTGAAACGACGCTTGCGTCGTGTTTCGCCGAGTGAGTGAGGGTACCGGAGGCCCAACCCCCCCCCCCTCCCCATGATGGCGTAGTTGATAAATCCATTGTTGTGGGGGGGGGGCAAAACTGCGCTCAACAATGCCCAAGGCAAGAGCAGTTTTTTAAAGGCCGGCAACGCACTTGTAACTCATCAGGTGTTGCGAGTGTCCATGGGCGGCGGTAATCACTTACCATCACGTGATCCCTCTGCTCGTTTGCCTCCTATAATATAGAAAAAAAAAAAAAAAACATACCTAACTCAACAAAATGTATGGAACAGCAGATTTTTTTTTCGCCATTTTCAGGGTTGGTCCCATAGTAAAAGTTGTTCATAATTATGAGTACAATAACCCTTTTTGTATTTCCACTGTCTAACCTGCCACCCTGTATACATATATCACACAAATCTAAATAATAACTTATAGAAATAGACAAAGTGACAAATTGTAGAAAGATTTCTACCATTTTATTAATACAATGTAGAGAAGAAATAATCCAATCCTAAATCCAACGGAATACCGAAATGTTCAAAACAGGATTGTACAAAAAACCTTTCTTTTTCAGTTGTCCTTTGATCTTCGCGGAGCCCTTGATGGCAACCGCATGGCTGGCATCCCTTTGGGCATATCCCTAGGTTCTGGGGAACTAGACGTGGAGGGTATCTGCACGCGACCTGGCATGGCCTGTCAGAACTGCAGCCAAGCTGTGACGTGTGTTCCGCTGCCTGTGGGATGGCTGAAGGTAACTGGTGTTATTGGAGGTCTGTTTGACCTCGAACACAGCAGAAAGCAGTAAACTCCTTCAACGTAGCATGGACTAATAAAGACGTGGGCAAAGTCGCATCAGCGAGGCCCCTTTTCTTTCGTTCTCAAGATCTACCCAATAAATGTATCCAACCAAACATGCTTTGACCGAAACCCTTTGTCCAGAAATTTTCTTTGAAGACGGTCTCAATAATGATGAGACGGAACTCACACCACGAACGAAATAAATTTTGTTTTATGGCGCGACTCCAACTTCTAGACCCTCAAAATCAAATTGACATACCAGATCTGACTAATTCGTATAAACCCGTAGGCCTATATTTGGACTGCATTAAACCTAGTTGACTGACCGAGACTTAATAAACAAGTAAACACAGGTACCTCACACTTTTTCCTGTATTTTTCAGGTGCCTCTAGAAGAATGCGCAGAAGGATTCACGTGCAATGCTCATCTGGGGTCGTGCTCTAAGGAACCAGTGCCTGAGTGCAGTAACGCTGCCTTTAAATTCGAGCATAGCTGTGAACAGGTATCTATTGATTACTCATGGTTATTTGCGCTCACTGGGAAGGGAAAAACATATTGTGACTAACTCAAGGGCCAAGATTGATAAACGTTACTTAACACCTGCTTTAGTTTAGATAATTATGTTCCCGTCACTGTCGCACAACTGTCAAACTACAAGTGCAAGAAAGAGACGGGAACATAATATCCAAGCCAAAGCACATGCTAAGTAACTTTTATCAATCTCGGCCTAGGAGCTTGAAGGCTAAGGTATTGCTAAGGCCCAAAAAATACAAATAATCTGGTAGAAAAATTCAAGAGGCAGGTAAAGGTAGTAGAGTGTACAATCTAATGAATTATTATTAAACTACAAAATAATGTTCTTTTTGCAGGTAGGAATATTCCCAGACGCCCACGACTGCAGGAAATTCCACCTCTGCTCGCCACCTGAAGGCCTGCCTGACGGTAGACCTGCAGACCATAGGCCGGCCCTGTGTCCAAGACATTATGCCTACAACCCTGCCACTGCCCAGTGCTCGGTAAGTTTCGTGCTCTTGATCTATCTTCATTCATCTTTGTCTGGATAGGAAGAAAACTTTTGACTATTCCTGTCTATGAATTAAAAACCTCTAACCAAATTGCAATAAGCCACTGAACACGTTCTTCATTAGGTAATTCTTTCTACTGCCGGCTTAGCATGACCAATTCTATCTCTATTCTACCGAAGAATAGACAAAGTTCTTTCTATCCAACTCGTATCTCTTCTGCCCGAGCACGCGGCGACCCGTGGTTGCTGTTGAAGAAATGTTTCTATTCTTCAGTAGACAAAAGTCTGGTACTTTTGTCTACTGAAGAATAGAAACATTTCTTCTCTTCATTGTATGCATAAAACGATAGAAATCTTTCTACAATCTGTCACTTTGTCTATTCTTCTGTAGACAAAACCCGTTTCTATCGTGGTCATGCTAAGCCGGCTGGAAAAGAATGCTAGAATTACTTGATGAAGAACGTGATGGTTACATTAAGCTTTTATTTTCAACAGACCTTTTAATAACACTGTCTCACCTAAAATCGGTCTCACGTTACAGATAAAACTGGAACACAGCCAATGCTCCGACAGACCTGTTCCAGAATGCATAACCATCGGCCAACATGGAGTTCTGGCCCTCAGCACCAACCATTACTACGTCTGCCTCACCAAAGATGGAGTCTTACACCCTCAAATCTTCATCTGCCCCCATGGGTGGCATTTCTGGGGAGAATTCTGCCAACCAGAACCAGAAAAGAAACCAACAGCAAATATAAAACAAGATAGCTCAGAAGAAAAAGGTTCAGAAGAAAGTTTAATTGGGAAGACTTCAGAAGAGACGACAACAGTTGAAGCCACAACGACTCATATAGATAGTTTCTTCTCGACGGAGAAGTCGACGACTTATGCACCTGATATGTTCTTATCTAATAAGTTTGATCTTGCTCAATATGAAACTACTGACTATGTGGCTCCAAATAATAATGATGACTTTGCCATGTCTATTGAAGATGACTGGTAATTTAGAGATGAATATTTGATCAAACAGCTGAGGAATATACTCATGACTATGATAATCTAGATGATTAGGTACTGAAAGTCAATCTGTGTTTACTATGATTAAACTATGTATTTTTAAAGCATTATTTCCAAAGTTTGTGAAACAATATCAAAGAATAACTTATTTTATCAATAAAATATTATGTACTTACATACATTTTAGATTTTTCTTTCAATCCGTGTCATCCATTGGCACTCTCTGTCCGTTTCATTTGAAAGCTACTTTTATGTTTGTTTTTTGGTTCATTGTGCATATATCTGAAAAAAATGAATTGATCAGTAGTGCTATTTTCTTAGAATACAGCCTTGTATGCAGCGCTCCCACAGCGGCGATTACTACAGTTTGGTGTTCACTAAGCTGCGAATAGCTGCACTAGCGCCATAAAGACTAGCACTCAAAGCTGTGACGGTCGTGAGTTAGAACTGCTCAATGGAGGGCAAATTGACGATGACGATTGGCTACACGATCGGTCGATATCATCGACGAGCTTGTCATCGAGACAGCTAAAAAAATGTTTCTATAGCATAGCTGTTTGCAGCATTTGCAGCTTTTAATTATTCAGTTCATAGCAACGAATTCTTTAAAAAGGGCCATCATTTTAATTACTGCCAAAAACAGAGTGACCTATGACCTATTTAAAATAAAGACTTCACTAAAAGACAATGGTTATCAAGTTATCATCGCGGAACTCTGACAAGTACTGTTAAACAAAAATCTAATGCTGTCATCGCGGTGCACAATGGGACAATCGCGACCGATACAGACCTTTGTGGCGGTACAAAGACGGTGTTATCGCTACCATCGCTGCCGAGCCCCGCCGCGGAATGCCACAAGCGAAAAGATACGGCGACGCGTATATGGAAACTATACCTTTACACAACGCTCTATAGTGTTGAGTTCGGATATACAATAAAATTATATGAGCCGTATTAAGGATTTCAAAGTATACCCGACCGCAACATTTTTTTGGGGTATACTTTCATGTAGGACACTGATGGCTATGCTATCCTACGAATATTAAAAACGTGAAAGTTTATGAGCATGTAAAAATGTATGGATGTATGGATGTTTGTTACTCTTTCACGCAAAAACTACTGAACGGATTTTGATGAAACTTTACAGTAATATTGCTTATACATCAGAATAACACATAGGCTACTTTTTATCCTAAAAACGCGGGCGAAGCCGCGGGCGGAAGCTAGTAGGTAACTATATGTAGCATCTGAAGTCACTACACCGGTCACGCTATAATAATAATTAATGGAACGATCTCAATACAACTAAATATATAGCGTGACAGCCAAGTGTAATATATAATTAATTTTATTGATATATTCAATGTCTTCATTGAATTCTTTCATTAGTGAGTAGTGATGAATAGAGATGATGTTTTGACGTAATGATGTCTAATAAAGACGTAAAGAGCAATTGAAGAGTGAATAGATCGATCGGTAAGCCGCGTACGCTTTTTACACAGACCAATTCAGAGCATACAGAATTATTCTTGCTTTGATTGAAAATGAATTCTGTTAATAAATTCTTGCTTTCTATACCTATCAGTTTGCTTTTCATGACTACTTGACATTTATTTTAGCAGTTTTTTAAGTATATGTGTTTTTGTTTTTTATTTTGAGCAATTCCTTATATGGGTTTTTGATCATTAGAAGTATTTGTTTCAAACAGTTGTGAATACGGAAAGTATTCCCAGTGATCTCAATTTACGTGAAGTGACAGCTAACCTTTTAAAGAAACCAAATTACATTTTTATAAATAATTATACAGCAATTTTACTATTAAGGTAATTAGTGGCATACTGGCATGAAATGAAAACATATGAAATTGCCAAATATTTACCACGTTGTTGATATATTAGTAAAAACTAAAAGTATTACGCAATTTAAACTAATAATTGATCACAACATTATTATTATTAAACCACTACCGCCTCTCACTTACACCACACACCACGCGAGATTAACGGTAAACAAAAAGATGCACCTTTGACATTAAACTTTGGAACTGCCTGCAACCTCCCGCTAATCGCGCCCGCTACCTCTTCTGATATAACCCACACACTTTTCTGCAAACTTTGATAAACATAAACACATAATATAAACGTTTGACATTAGACGCAAGAATTTATACGTAATGAACTGATGATTTAACTACTGTACCTACATCATTTTATTATTAACTACCCTCTTCTGTTTATGATTGCAATTGCTTTTAACCACGGGAAGCGAAAGTAATAAATATGATTAATATTACTCTAAAAAATAAAAACCGGCATGTCCTAGAAACAAAAAAAATTAAGAAATGTGACGTCCACTAACCCGCAATGGGCCCGCGTGGTGGACACATACAGCTCACTTCTCTCAAAGAGGAGTACTGAGTCCCAGGAACATTATAGGCTCTTGTATGATAAATGTATGGCCATAATTGATCAACTTGCAATAAAAACCATGAACAACACTTTTTTCGTATAAAACCGAAAAAGACAATAAAATTACAAGACAGTAATATCATTTTATTGACAGCTGTTGATTGTATTGATTACAGACCTTTAGGTAGTACCTACGAGTTTTGTAACTATTTATAATGCAAAGTTTATCATGGTCTGCAATACACTTCGCTAAATAACACTAAAAAATGTTCGCGATGCAATATGGTCACACACTCAGATCATAGAAACAAGGGAGATGTGCCAAGGCGCTATCGAGCTTGATGCCTGATCTTGAGCAAATTGCTCATATTATAAACGTACGCGCTGGCGACGAACCGAACACGATCGATGGTATAAATACAGTGTTTTAGTTTAGTGCTAGTGTTGAGTGACGATTAACAGTGTTAGATTGAGGGTGTGCGGAAAGTTTAATGCGTGCGAGATCTTTTTATTCACAATGAGCGCATAATTATGCGCGTAATTGTGTCGAAAAATTTACTAAAAGTGGCGACAGTTGTTCCCGTACTAATTTGCTATGATGGCATATCTCCTTGTTTCTATGATCTGAGGTCACACACTTTGCCGTAGGCTGACGAAGTTTTCTCGCTAGACTGTGTTATCGCGATGTGTGCATTAAAGAAATTAGTTTGACGGCATCGATTGTTTTTTTTTTCAAATTTGTATTGGTTCGACTCCAGTTAAGGTAAGAAACCTTTCAAAAATATTTGATTGCAGATATATACTAACATTAAAAAATAAACTAATGTTTCCTTTGAATATTAATTTGCTTACTTAAATATTTCGAGTACTTTTTCCACCCTATATACCATTAGCAGACACCATTTTACCAGGCTAACAAAGCAAAAAGATAATCTCATTTCACTGAGTTTTAAATTTTCTTTTGTAGTAGACAAACTTCAGCTTTTGATACTTACCACTTGTTTTTTTACGTGATGGTTCGTTGCCCCCCGTACTAATTTGATAATAGTTTCCGGAAACGTTCATTTTAATGACATTAGATACGGTAAAATGTTAGAAAAGCTACATTGGCAAACGTGACTACTGACTACTCCTGCCGGCCTAGCATGACCACGATATAAACGGGTTTTATCTACAGAAGAATAGACAAAGTGACAGATTGTAGAAACATTTCTACCGTTTTACGCATACAATGAAGAGAAAAAATGTTTATATTCTTCAGTAGACAAAATTCTGATAAGCTAAGCACGGGTCGCCGCGTGCTCGGGCAGAAGAGATAATGAGTTGAATAGAAAGAACTTTGTCTATTATTTGGTAGAATAGAGATAGAACTGGTCATGCTAAGCCGACTGGTAGCATATCGCATGTCGTTTTTGGCATTTAGTAGTAGGTAATTATAATTTTTACCCTCTATGATATTTCTAGCCGATGCATTTACCATACAAAAAATATTTAATGGATAAAAAATATTCAATTGGTTAACCGCTTCCCGCTTTTGGCAACACTAGACTTCTGACATAAAATACAATGTTTTTGCTAACGGTGTTCAGATATGAACACCATTGCATAAATTAATTCAATTCTTTAGTTCTAGTAAACCAATTCTGCTCGTAATAATATTATCGCTTATCTATTATCACTCGATATTATTGCTCCGTGCTTCACACTTACACCACACGGCATTTTTCAAGGCTAACGAAAATGTGTACACGTCTAACATAGAGTGAATGAGATTCTCTAGACTTGCACACATCGCTGAGCAAAGGTGTACATAAATGAGTTGAGGTCTCACTAACCCGCTTCCGCTCATGAAATCGCTCTCCGCCTCTCACATACACCACACAGCATTTGTGCAGGGCTAACGGTGTACAAAAAACGGGCACCTCTGACATTAGACACTAGAATTGCATCACAGTTCACCGTGGGAAGCTTACCTATAGACGAATACGCCGCTACATGTGAAGTTGTATGGAGACGGCTTCTTATTTATTACTTTTTAGTCATACCTAGATATATTAACCACGGGATGCGAAACACGGTTAGAAAGAAAGAAACTGCGTTGATTTGCGTCGATATGACGCACAAAAATAAAAAATAACTAAGATACGGAAAAAAACGGCTTTTCTCTCCTTTACCCCTATTGTAGGGCTGCCATAAATGCTGAAACGCCGACCGGGACATTTGGGATATAAAAAGAAATATGGAACCACTCTTTTACACCTAGGTTAGGAACAAAATTTAACTTGAAACTAAATAAAATGCGGAAAATCGACGATGATCTATCGAAAAAACGACATCCTTATTTCCTTTGGCATTAGTCTACGTTCTCAGTGCAACTTTGCTAATTCATATTTTGAAGTTCTGACTTTTTAAGTAACCTTTTTTCATCCTTTTCGTTTTTTCGACCACTGCGATGAGATCAACAAAAACACACGTTCCGCATGAACATTGCGGCCTGGGATCGCAAAGAGAGATTGGCATATTTTGAGATTTGCTTTTCTTTACAACTTATGCAACTATGCATGTCTAACTACCAGACCGGGACAACTGACTTACTGACAGGGACACGGGGACACAACGCTTCAAACCGGAACATGTCCCGGTGTACCGGGACGTATGGCAGCCCTACCCTATTGCCATGAACTGCGGTCAAAAGTCGTCTGCAATTAAGGCTGATACTCATTAGACATGCCTGTAGGTAGTATACTAGGCACGGACAAACCAACATGACGGCTACTGGCATTCTATGTCAATACGCTACACATGCTTGTAGCTTTCACGTCAGTTTCTAGAAATGCATGCGAGTCGCTCTCCTTGCTCCCCCGCATGGGGAAAAATCAAACGACTTACAATCTTTTAGGATGACGCGATTACCTGCTAGCTAGTAACTCGCACTTACCAGTAACTGGCACGCTTTTGTGCAAGCTACAGATATGTATCACGGCCTTAAGTTTTTTTCAGTTTGACTCAGTGTTAGACAGTGACAGCGCTGTAAGAGGAATAAGATTAAATTAAGTTAAACAACATGTATATCACCCTCCCTCGTACTTCAAAAGTTAGTCGGTCTAAAGACTAAATATTTTGCGCGCGTCTGTATGCTTTTGCTCGATAACATCCCACTACAGGTCTAAATCCTCACGCTTTCGTTTTTCTACTGGTCGTGGACGTAACCACTCAAGTGCCTACGTCACAAAAAAGCGCGGGCAACGTGCTTCACGACTGACGCGGACGACCGCTCGGTGCGCCTGACCGTAATAAAACTTTATTTATGGCCGTTTGAAGAGGTTATTTGAGAAACAAACGACTGTTTTGTATAGCTTATGAAACAAACCACTTGTTTAAAGGAGTTTCTGGCAATTTAGCCCAATGATAAAAAAATAAAAAATGCAAGAAGTTGGAACATAAGTGCGTTAAGACGTTTCGTGGGATAAAATATTTTTTTGTACGAAATCTAAAGCGACAACGTTATGATTTTTTGTTAGAATAAAAAACTATATTAGTTAATCTTGCCGTACTATATTTAATGTGAACATATTTTCTTAAAACAATAGCCTAAAATAGCTGTTGAATGAGCGCAATAAATTCTCTTACACCGCATTCCGCTGCAAAATGATACAGTATGTTCATGCCTATTTTATAGAGAATATTGAACCCGTATGATAAAAATATATGTTGATAACTAAAGACACATGTCTTAACTATGGATTTAGTTTAAAAAATATATCACTTTCTAAGAAAATATTGTTCTAATACACAAAAACAAGAAAGACGCTCCATTTTTAAAACTTAACAGGGTCATTTTTGTTTACAGATTACCGGAAAACGTATTATTCTTTTTGAAAAAAATTATAATTGATAGAAAGAGCAAATGCTGTGTAGTAACAAGTACATGCTAAATCATGACAGTGTAGAATTAAATTATCTTAAAATGTTAAGGTTTAGATGAGCTAAATCTTGCGTCACGATCGCGACTCCATAGCGCGGAAAGCAATATGGCTACCGTCTAAGGGCCGCGACACACTTGGTTCTAAGTGATACCTACGTAACACGATTTCCGTGTTTGTTAAATTAGATAGTGGGATTTTTGGATTCATAGGGGTGGTTTGAAATAAAATTATGTTGTGTTTAGAAAAAATAAATTGTATTATTTTTAAAATAATTAAAATGACCATTTTTTATTATTAACTTATTATGATACGTATGTTTATTCTTATTTTAAAACATAACATAAAATGTATAATTATAAAATTATTTATAATAAAAAAAAATATAAGTAGGTACATATTATAACAATTTTCGGAAGTACTTAAATTAAGATGTTACAAAATCGTGGTTTCATTTAACCAGATATGTTGATTCCAATTTTAAAACATAACATTAAATGTATTATTATAAAATTATTTATAACAAATCAAAAAAATTATAAGTAGGTACATATTACAACAATTTTCAAAAGTACTTAAATTAAGTTAATATAAAATAGTGGTTTCATTTAACCCTAAAACACGAAAAAAAATCAGCTGTTTCGTATATTTTGTCAATTTATGTGAATACAGATGTTTGAATTGTTTATAATGATGAGTACAGTGACCACCTGGATAGAGGTCAAGGTCAACAAAAACTAAGTGAAGACAATGTAAAATTTCAGGTTTGGTCCCATAAGTTGTTCATAATGATGAGTAAAGTCACGTGGTCAAGTATCGCTCATCAATTACCAGTCACCCTATATAAAAAAGCAAATCAAACAGATACTCGGGTACATCATAAGCTGCGTTAGGTTCCGACCTTCACGCGGGCGAAGTCAATATTAAAAATCATTTATTCAAACTAGGTTGACAATCAGCACTTTTTGAAGGTCAAAATTAAATAAAGCGGTTGCCCACTTTATGTAATTTTGACCTTCAAACAATCACATCATGGGATGGTCGATGTGTCTGAATACCTACTCTGAATCCCTTCGAACAGTGTGGAATTCCTCGAAACATATTTCTAAGCAGAGCGTTACATTACACTGCTTGCAAATATATTTCGAGCGACTCTTTTTGCACCAAACACAACGTGCGCTTTTAGTGGCGCCAGTGCCGACGAAATGGTTCCCTGACAAAATAGGACGCCGTATCTTTCCCGGTCCAAGTGACAGATATTTCGTGACGACCTGAGTCGGAAAAGATGCAGGCCTTCCAAATCGTTGAACCAATTCTTCGGCTAGACGTTGTCTAAATGCACGTTGTGTAGCGGTCTTGTGAAAAGACTTATAAATTATATAAGAGTTTAGAATGGTAACATTTAAAAGGCGCCTAAACACTTTTTTGTACCACACCTGATTTCTAGACCTTTCTATGGGGTGTGCAGAGAGAAGTTGGTCTTTTTTATCCACACCCCCCATAGAAAGGTTGTAATCTAGTACTACTTGTGGTTTATATTTGTACCGCCCGTACTTTTCTTTGCCCGCTACTTCGCCTTTGTGAAATGTCGAAAGCATGGCGACAACGCTGGTATCACGCCACAACATCACGGATAAATCCCGGCAATAACTGTGTACGATTTCACCAACCCGCAACTCGTTCTTACCTACACTTTTGATGGACTCAGGGACAAACTCCCTATTAACTCTGAGAGTCCCATAGCAATCGGTGCCATGGGACTTCAAGTATCTTGCCAAAAGAGGCGAGTTATAAAAATTATCCATAACTAAAGTGTGGCCTCGATTAAGGAGTGGGTTCACGAGATCGTACACAATACGAGCTGTCACATTAGACGGTGGAGGTGGCCTTGAAGTACTAGGGACTTCGTCTGTCTGGCTGTCGTCTATCTGTCTGTCGTCTGTCTGTCTGTCGTCTGTCTGTCTGTCGTCTGTCTGTCCTTTGCCAGTGTAGAAGAAAAACTTCCACAAGTACCCGGTCGACGCTTCGCACAGCTCATAGCTTTTAACGCCTACCTTGGCGGCTTTGGTGGCTATTTTCTGTGCGAAGGACAGCCGACCGTGCCACTTGAGGAGTGATTCGTCTATGGCGAGGTCACGTCCTGGATAGTATAAGAAACTATACTTGCTATTAAGATGGTCGAGTACCGGCCGAATTTTACTAAGTCTGGATTCATCTGGAGTCATGTCCCGTCCCGTCACGTTTTCCGCAAAATGTAACATGCGCTTTATGAGCACGTACCTATTATATGTCATAAGTTGCCTAAAATACTTCAAGGTGAGATAGCCATTTTCTCGCCAGTAATCCTTTTCAACGGATAGCGGCGCTAACCCTTGAAAAATCATAACGGCAAAGAAAACAGCCATCTCACTCCGATCCGTGTTCACCCAAAAGTTAAGCCGAGATTTTTCCGTGGTGAGGTATTTGTCAATGACGTACGACGAGTGCCTGTTTGTTTGGCTCACGAGGAGATCAAAAAATTGGTCGTCAAAAAATTTTAAAAAAACGTCTGACGGCCGGGTAGTGTGGTCCACAGCAAAAGTTGGACCAGGGGTACCTGTGAAAACCTCCCGCTGGCCAACAAATGTGTTGTGGTCGCAGCTCCAGTCAAAGGAGAGGTTGTCTGCCGATGCCATTTGGCGCATCAAGAGGTCTGCCTCGGTATCCTCTTGCGCCAACCACTCCACAGCCTCGGCGTTAAGATCGTCCGGTATGTGGGCAGACTCCAAATCTGTCTGAGCTTCTGTCAACTCCAAATCGCTTGCCTCGTGCGAGCTGTCATTGTCCTCCTCCTGCAGCCATTGGTCCAAAATGGCATCAGACTTTTTTGTATCCGGATCTAGAAAAAAGAAAAGTTATTTTTGCTGACGAAACAATAATAACGATGTAATTATTTAATGCTGATAATGATTACTTACCAGATGCGCAAAAGCCTTTTGGCTTTGACGTTTCGGAGGATGTGCTGGTGCACGAGGCATCTTTGTTAGAAGTGGAGCCTAGAAAAAATATTTTAAATTAAAATGTGTTGTAAATTTAACTCCAAAAATGTGATTTCGATTGTTTGATATACATACCAACTCCACAACGGACATTTATGCGTCGAGGCGCTTTTTTTGGAGCAACCATTTTGACATCGGTTTCTATAAAAATGAATACAATATTATTCATAGTTTTAAATGTATAAAATCATAGGGAATTGACTCCATAGAAAAACAAAGTTATTCTTACTTAGATTGCCAGAAGTCCAGTCCACCTGTAGCGGAGAAAATCCAGGAGCTTCGACAATACTGTCAAAACTGATCGTGCTGGAATACAACAAATTATCTTTTACTTAATACTTTTGTTAAATTGCTACAATTATGTGTTGAAATATATTTTTTTAAATTGCCTTGTCACCTTGTTGGAGTCGAAAAATCGGTCTTTGGTGATGTTGGGATTGGAGATGTCGGGACTGGAGACGTTGGGACTGGAGATGCTGAAGTCAGCACCCTATGTCTTTCTTCAATTTTTCTATGGAAGACATTATAATGATCAAAAGAAGCCACGTAAATTTTCTAAATTATAGGTACTATAAAGTATAGGTATTTTATATTATACCGAATTTCCCAAGCCTGCAGTTTAGGAGCTGGTGGCGTGGTTGGCGTGCCTACGCTCAACCGACAGGTTTCTCGGTGCGGTGATTGCTTTCTGTAACAATAACCAATGTCAAACCAAACAAATAAGACCAAATATGAGTAGTCCGTTCGATATCGTTATAACAGATTTCGGCTTTCTTACCGTGACCGCTTACGAGGAGGCGCATCAGGCATGAGTGAGCGCTCCATTTCTTTTTGGCGTTTCCGCGCCACTAACTCCTGCTTGACCGATGGTGACATTTTGGCCAATATTTTTTTTGTTTTGGCAACCGCTTGCTTCACCAACGCATGCTCTTCTTCGTAGGATCTACAAATAACAGACCTTCGATTACCTTCGTGTAAAATATTAAGAAAGGAAGAAAAGAAGAAAGATAAAGCATTCATTTCCGTCAATATGACGCACAAAAATAAAAATAATGATACGGAGGGAAAATAACTGTAGGGAAAGTATGCCTCACATCCGCGCAAAACGGCTATCGCTCAGCATTTAATAATAGAGATAAAGTAATATATCTACCGGGAAGAAGGTCCTGGTACAGCCAAATCCACCTCAGGTGTATTTTGTGGTGGGGTATCACTATATAATTTTCTAGGGGAACATTTACCCCGCCCCCTAGGCTGGCCTCTACCTCGCTTGTTTTGTTTATTACTGAAAATGTGAAATATTAAAAATATAACATTTAGTAAGATGAAAAAAATACAAAAACCCTGTCACCCTATACATATGTTTCCACATAATACCAATACCAACCAACTAAATAAAAAAACCATACAAAAGAACCCAAACAAACCACTAATCAGCAATAGTAAAAAAAAAATTCAACAAAAAAGTTTGTCTCAGCCCTTATTCCGTAAAACACCAAAGTGCTTTTGGTAACTACAGCGACATGGGGCGTTTACTTACGACAACGCGTGCCTTATCGTCCATCCTGTTTAAATGCACACATTTTCCGTTAATATTTATATTTTAAATTAAAGTTAAATAACTAGATTTATTAATTTATAACATATTTCCTGTCTAAAATATGAAAATCATACATTTATTCCACTTCAAAACTGCCACCTGTCTTATAAATGCAGCTTCGAGCATTTTGTGAAATAAATTTTTCATATATTACACCAAGAATAATTACAAGTGAATAGTAAACCAAATAGAGCAATAAACAACGTTTATTTTGACGTATAATACATCTAAAAATATTAAAGGGAAACTACTTACGGCATCTTTACAAATATTTCTCCAATGGCGTCGAACGACCGAACTTAACCACTCACTTCACAGCACTGTTATAAAATTATTCGACTGAATACAGATTCAAAATGGCACGCACTCTGTCGCTACATTATTGAACTAATATTATAAAACAAACTTTGACCCGCTGAACCTTACAATAATCGAAATAGAGCCGAAAATCGAACATAGTCCTCTTGGTAGCTCTGGCTACCTGACGCGATTTGCGAAAAAAAATTGGGTTGCCTCGCAACTGAAAGCACTTGAGTGGGTAAGAAGACGTAGAATGAGAGTAGGTGCGTACCTATTAAGGCGAAGGTAAATGGTAACGGCCAGTTTTAAATCTCTTATTTCGCCGTCAAATAATGCAGGTTAGTTGTGCAATTTTTTATGTTAAACTAGAACATATATACATCAATCGTACCTGTGAATATTTAACTATTGTAGTAAAATACTTAATGAAATAAATTCATGAATTCGTGTCTACCCAAAACATAAAAACGTAATTACTTTCAAATCGCTTAAGATATTTTTATGATTTGTTTTGTGTGAAAAGACTATGTTACTACCTATAATATTGCCTGTTACTTTTTTTTTATTTTATATTTTAGATACTAAAAAGTAATAATACGTCTAATTCTGCACAGCGCGCTCCTTGATAGGCGAGTCGTATTGCTCGGTGGATGTATGTCGCGTTGCTTGAGCTCAGCGCAGAACACTCAAGCTATACCGCCCAAATCACTCAAGGCCGTTGGCGTATACCGGGGCCTTAACTTGGTGTATTCCTGTTGTCCCCACTACCCATGGCCCTACCAGTAGGGCCAGCGGGAATTTAATAAAATTATTAAAAAAAAATCCCGTTCGCCCCACTGCTAGTGCTGTCTCTATAGTGGGGTCAACGGGAATTTAATAAAATAATTAATTCTATCTTTTAAAACATAATAAAATTACTTGCAGAACTGCTAATTTTAAATATTCTATCATACCATTTAGTAATCCAGCAATAAATTGAAAACAGTGACAATGCCATTAATTATGTCAATATCTCCATAATGACCTTTTAAAAATGGGTCATAATTTTGATAAACTAGCTATTATATATTTTTAATAATAAAAATGTAAAGTAGTTCCAAAAAAACGTCAACCTGTAAGGTCAGGGATTTATAGGGGTTAACCTTGAATAACGCTAAGGTTGTTGCAAGGATAGATCGAGATATATAGAGACAGCACAGCAACATTACAATGTGTCAAGACAACAGTTGCTCATCCAGTCAAAAAAATTGATGTCATTACTGCTCCCAAATTACCTACTTGTAGATCAGAAAAGTATTTTTATTTTTTATTAAAGGTGTTATCAAAAGGAGTTTCTACGCAACGGGAAACTATGTAGACACACTACCTATTCGTTCTCACGCGTGAGCCCTGAACAATCTGAACATAGCCCGCTCGATAAGAAATTTTCATAATCGCCAGTAAGTTATTAGACTTATTAGTTATTACTTATTACAGAGAAAGCCACCAGTGCGCATTGGAAAAATACGTCTCATATTTAACCACATTTCTCTAGAGTAGGTAATTTTTTTATTGCTACAAAATAATAAAATATTATTAGCGGGAGAAATAAATTATAATAAAAATTAATAATCTTCTCCACACTATCCAGCATCGGCACAAGTGTTTTGTCAGCCAAAATGCCAAGTCGATTCGAGACTACAGACCGCTACACTATGTACTGCGACTGAGGTGTTTTGATACATCGTGACTGTGCTAAATTTCGTTTTTGCAAAGATAACGGCAAAGTTTTACCACCTCTGGTTACCGTTCAACTTATTTGGCAGGTAATTTCATACAAATTCTGTTACATTTTTTAATTTATTTGGTAAATAGTACCAATACTGTAAAACTGGGCCCAATAAATGTAGGTATATTTTTTGCGAATTTTACACATGGCTTTAACATGTGTTGCAAACTTGTAAAATTTCAATCTAAGAGTACGCTTAAAAGAACGAAACTAAGTAGTTTCGTTCTCGAAAATTTACTCTAAATTATTAAAAAATTTAGACGGTTAATTTGATCGTCTTGTATGTGAATAGATAGCTGTTCTCAATAGACAGTTTTTTTTGGTTAGTAAGTAAGTACCTAGATTAAATTACACTTATGTGAAGAAATAAGTTAATAAGCCACAATATTTGAGATAAATTTTACTGTCATAGAAAATTTTTAAATTGCACCGGACATTTTCCAATACTTGCAATATTTTATCGGTCAAACACATACAGCTCTAATCTATACAATTATCCATTTTATACATTTTCTGCTCATCGTATCTGCATTATAACATTAATAAACATCCATTCATTACTAAGAAATCTCCATAAATACACTCATAAAAAGTAATAACTCATTAATTCTGACACTACATCCCGCGAAACGCGAAATCCAATCAAAAGTATCAAGCGGTATTGCGCCAGTCACATTTTAAGACACACATTTACCGCCAAAGCCGTTCAAGCGGGCACCTCGCTTCACCATTCATTACTGTACCGCACAAACTGATGCACTCGTTGCTAGCTCGAAAAGCCTGAAACTTCTCTAAAAGCCTGTATCACTTAATTTTTAGCTCGAAATTTTTGGACCCCCTGTCCAATTTTGTTTGGCACTACCCCAACTGTTCTCATTTTAAATTTCGAACTGACATTCGCGAGTTGTGATTTTTTTTATTTATTTATTTTGCCTGTGTTTTTGTGGCTGTTTTTATTTAATTCTCGTTTACGGAGACAGGTGAGTTGCTTCTTATGTGTTTTATTTGTTTTCAGTTACTGTTAAAATGATTTTAGTTCCTTCAATTTAAAATGGCGCTATTCGTTTACCGAGTAACTTAAATTACATATTATTTCCTATGTATTTACAACAATATTATGACTAACCTATTTACTGAACAAATTGTGTAGTAACATGTTTTTGCTGTTTATGTATTAAACCAACGATCAACCGTTTACAGCCTATCAAATAACGGCCAACAAAAAACTAATTACGGTTCTCAGTCCAAACAAAAAACATAAATAGTGACAATAACAGTTTTTGCGTATGTTTATGTTTTTTACATGTTATTTCTTGTTTAGCTTGTTATTTTTTTGTTACTGTGAAGTAATCAATCATGTCGGTCAGAGTTTTAATTATATCAATAAATCAATTTATTGTTTATTTATTCGATACATATTTTTAAACATCGCTCTACACTACGTAGTATTTTTCCTGGATTGTGGATTCGTTTACGATACAAATCATCATACAATCATATGCACACCATCGGAACAATCATTTTAGTTTTATTTTTTTCGATGCGAATCAAACCCGCGTCCTCTAATACAAATTCCACTTACCACTGTACCATAGAGTTACAATCGCTTATTACAGTTATTACATAGAGTAACGGCTATTATTATTCAATTAACTAAATAGTTATTGCCAATAATAATAATAAAGTACAGAACTATTAATCCCGTTAACTTCTCGAGCTAAGAGCGCTTGTGTTAAGTGGTTCAGCCGAGATACGAACCTGCGACCTATCGATCGACTCTTAAAGTGCCAATTTACTTCCTTATCTTGAGGGCACTGGGATTTAGATAGCCTATTTCTGATATTGATTTTAAATACTGAAAATATCTTGGCTATTTCAATAACACACTAGTTTTGTAATACTTTTGGATGATGCTTTTCCAAAAACAATAAAACAGCTGAAATAATTCAATTAGTATTAGTATAAGTCTCAGATCATAGAAACAAGGAGATATGCCATCATAGCAAATTAGTACGGGAACAATTGATGCCACTTTTAGTACATTTTTCGACACTATTACGCGCATAATTAAGCGCTCCTTGTGAATAAAAATATCTCCCACGCATTAAAAATTCCGCACACCCTCAATCTAACACTGTTAATCGTCACTCAACACTAACACTAAACTAAAACACTGTATTTATACCATCGATCGTGTTCGGTTCGTCGCCAGCGCGTACGTTTTTATTATTCGAGCAATTTGCTCAAGTTCAGGCATCAAGCTCGATAGCGCCTTGGCACATCTCCCTTGTTTCTATGATCTGAGGTATAAGTAGTAGAAATTTTGAGTTTCGCGTGCTGCCTTGACGGATCCTCCTTAGAGTGTAAAGTCATGAAACTTTAAGGAGGATCCGTCAAGGCAGCACGCGAAATTCAAAATTTCTTATGGTTTTTTGCAAATTGCAACGCTGTTTTACTTTGTATGCTGATCAAAATTCAATACGCGACAATAATGATAATATAGGTACCTACCTAATTACTAAATAATTGTCCGTAAAATCATCAATATAGCTCTGGAAATTATATTTCAGGAAAATTGACATGTTTTCACGAAATAATCGTATTTTTCTCAAATCCAACCGTGTTGTGCAATCGATACCGGTTTAATATTTATTCATTTTATTTTTACGCTAAACGGAACGGAAATACAATGAACACGTAGCGTTATTGTCACTTTTAAAATGTAATTACGCACTAACAAGACACAATTAACGATGAAGGAGATCGCCAAGGTTTGTATGGAACTTGGTCCAAGTGCTGCCCGCAAATGCAAGTTAGCGCATTATGTTCTACAGGTTAATATTAGTATTCACACCGGAGCGCTTTAAAATCCGTCCGAGGAATCGCGAGAAAAACCGCTTTTTTGATTGAATGGTTTATTGTTAAAATGATCATAAAAAAAATAGTAACAGAAAACTTTAAAAAACCCGACTGCCAAAAAAAACAACTAAAAAGTTTAAAACAAGAGCACTTTTCAAGCAGTCTGATGCAGTTGGTGGCAATTATTTGTGTTTTATGCCACCAACTGCATCAGACTGCTTGACTGGCATCTTGACTGTTTTCGTAATCGTCTTTTTGAGCCCTTCATTTTGATACCCCACTCGATAGGTTTTGAGGAAGACAAACTTTTTGAAGACGCCAAAAATCGGCCATTTGTAATTTTTTTATAATTTTGATATATCCAGTGTCACTCTCACAATTAAGACGAATCTAACGATACCTCTCAAGCTAAAATCCATCAAGCCGTTTAGGCTACAGAGCGTGCCAAAGAAATATACATACATACATACAAACATACATACATACATACATACATACATACATACATACATACATACACTCGAAAAACATAACCCTCCGTCTGGCGCAGTCGGGTAATGACTTATTATTAACAAACAATAGTCTGTTATTAACAGGAAATTGTTAAATAACTTTATAGTATATTAAACTATTTTACTATCTATTATTTATATAGGTATGGGTGAGTTTTTATACAGTAATGGCAGCTATGTTACCATTACTGTACTGAACGACTTTGATAGACTTCCAAATATCGTTATGATCGGATCGTTAGGACTTTGCGACCGTTTTCGGTCGGAAAGCGATCGCTATCTATGTTGAGACTGCAGGCCCAGCAGGCTTCACATGACCACGATAGAAATGGGTCTTGCCTACAGAAGAATAGACAAAGTGACAGTTTGTAGAAAGATTTCTATCGTTTTATGCGTACAATGAAGAGAAGAAATGTTTCTATTCTTCAGTAGACAAAAGTCTGGTACGCCAAGCACGGGTGGCCGCGTGCTCGAGCAGTAGAGATGACGAGTTGGATAGAAAGAACTTTGTCTATTCTTTGGTAGAATAGGGATATAATTGGTCATGCTAAGCTAGCTGAGCTATTGTGGATGCACTGTGTTAAAAAACTTTTTTAACAAAAAATAACCGACTTCAAAAAGCCACTACAAAGAAAATAATAATTTTGGTTTCGGAAGTCGGTGGCTTTGGTTTTTGTTTGCTATTTTGCCACCGACTTCCGAAACCAAAATTATTATTTTCTTTGTAGTGGCTTTTTGAAGTCAGTTATTTTTTGTTAAAAAAGTTTTTATTTTTCCCTTTTTAGTTCTTTCTCTCGCGTTAGATTACTTTGACGACTTCGTTCAACAGTAAATCTTCTACGAAGTGAGTACATTTATGCATATAACTTTGTACATAGGAATGATTACCTAATGTATTATATACTAAAACCTTCCTCAAAGTATGTAGATTACGTTAATGAAAACCCCATCCAAATCGAATCAGTAGTTTTTGAGAAAATCGCGCACATACAAACATACATACATACATACATACATACATACATACATACATATGGGACGAATACAGAACCTCCTTTTTTGAAGTCGGTTAAAAACGGGGAACCTGCTTGCTGGTTTAGCAAACTTTTCATAGGCAACGGTAACTGCTTACCATCAGAAGGGCTACGTTTGACACCACCTATAATGAAACAGTCCTTTATTGAAATATGAAAGGTAATTTATGAATTAATAGTAGACAAGTAAAGATAAAATAAACGAGCAGTGATAGCCTAGTGGTTTAACCATGTGCCTCCCACGGCGAATGGTTCGAGTTCGATCCCGAGGCACGCACCGCTGACTTTTCGAAGTCATGTGCGTATTAGAAATTAATTATCACTTGCTTTAACGGTGAAGGAAAACATCGTGAGGAAACCGGCATGTCCTAGAACCAAAAATTCGAAGACATGTGACGTCCACCAACCCGCACTGGGCCCGCGTGGTGGACTACGGCCCACTCCCTCTCACAGAGGAGGCCTGTGTCCCAGCAGTGGGAACATTATAGGCCGATTATGCTATGCTATGCTATGCTTATGCTAAGTAAAGATAAAAATTACAAAGCATAGTTTTCAGTAAAACGTAATTTATGCTGGTAGAAAAGTATTATAGCAATAAACAGTCACGTTTATTTTTCGAAGATTTCAGTCTCTCATTCGGTCGTTTCGTCATTTTTATTCGGACAAAAGTAGTCGGAAAGTAGTATTTTGGGCAGTAGATTTAATATTTTGAGTAAGGACAATTCTTCTTTTTTTGTCGGAGCTTTTATTACTACCCTATTTTAACCAAATACCATCGCAGTCATAGCCAGGGGCTAAAATTAACTAGCACAGTTAATAAATAGGTACCCAGTTATTCGTTATTAAACTATTACTAGCGCTATACGTGTTCGCCGCAAATCTGTAATTTCGGTGATTAAAATAAATATTAACGGCTTTTAAATATGACTTGAAAGGAATAAAAAATAATTGGTGTAGTATTAAACTACAGTATAATTCGTGAATGGTAGATATTTGTTGCCTTTAACAATCACGATTATGTAGGACTAGGTGCCCGCGACTCCGTCCGCGTGGAAGTCGGAAAATAACATGAGGTCGTTATTTCATTAAAGAACAATGATATGTAGGCAATAGGTATGCTAGGTACTTCATCATCCGCATAAAAATCGACAAACAATAACAATATTATGCCACCATATCACACCATACACCATGCAGCACACAGAATCGATCAGTACCAATCTTACCCCTAATGTTTCACCAATCGTAACGACACACATATCTGATATCATCTATCACCAATTGGAACTCGCGAACTGAAATCGCGAAATAAAAATCAGCTGTTCCATACATTTATGTTCACATAACTCAACAAAATGTATGGAACAGCTGATTTTTTTTTCGCGATTTCAGGGTTGGTCCAATAGTAAAAGTTATTCATAATGAAGAGTACAATGACCCCTTAAAATATTTCCACTGTTTAACCAGCCACCCTGTATAGCTTATACTATTTCTCATAAATCTGGCTATCATACAAAAATAATTTTTCGAATCCGACTGGTAGTCTGTACAAGTGCGTCCAAAGAAACAAACTCTTCAGCTTTAATATATGAATAAAGACTTATTTGTCGGTTAGTGTGCATTTCTTTTCTCGCACTTCACCAGCCAGCAGTGGCGAAGGGTCCGTTTTTGTAAGAGGTAAGCCGGACCTACAAATGCTTACCTGGCCACGAAAAGCTAATTCATAAAAGTAGGCAATACTGCCTGTGCCATTTTTTAAAGGGAAACCGGTAGGAATCGTATTGTAGGGACCCTTCGCCACTGCCAGCCAGCCTAGCGTCATGCTAGGCTGGCTGGTGAAGTGCGAGGTAGAATCAGGGTTTGTCGATAAAGTGACAGATTGTAGAAAGATTTCTACCGTTTTATGCATATAAGGTGCTATAAAAATATCTGCCACGGCTTTAATGGGAGGTAGTATTGTGTTTATAGATTACAATAGTAAAGAAATTTCGTACCCCGGAACAGTTAATTCAATTTGAGAAAATAAAGAAGTTAAATTAACATTGACTCTACTCTGCATAACGTGGTTCACAAATTACGCGCGATGTGTCGCTTCGTCAATGAAAACAACTGCTATCTCTTTCCATCTGTTCTGTGAATGAAAACTGATAAAAGCTGACTAGTTCGTCACTACCTAATCTACTAAAATTTATACGTACTTTTTTTTGTATGAAAAAAAAATATGACAAATAATCAATAATTTATCTTTACTATTGTAATCTATAAACACAATACTGTCTCCCATAGCAGCGGTGGCAGATATTTTTATAGCACCTTATATAATGAAGAGAAGAAAATAATGTCACTATTCTTCAGTAGATAAAATTCTGATAAACTAAGCACGGGTCGCCGCGTGCTCGGGCAAAGAGATAACGATTCGATAGAAAGAACTTTGTCCATTCTTTGGTAGAATAAAGATAGAATTGGTCATGCTAAGCATGCAGTTCTTTTAAAGGAGTAATCAAATGAGCATGAGCACCCACAGGGTTTTCTAAAAGCCGGTGCCTTTGGTACTAGGCGAATTACCTACTCAAGCGCGGATCCTGGGGGAGTGGGTCATATGGGTCATGGCTACCCCCTGGCCTGGGCCTAGGTCGACCACTGATAACATTTCTAATCTAAAAAAAACTACTATGTATGGCCTTCTCGAAGGCTGGATCCACCTTCATTTTTTCGACTAAGCCCGACATTGGGCAACAGTCCAGACAGTAGTAGGTACATCAGTCCAGACAGTAGTAGGTACATATTTTTTTAAAAAGATCGGTCTATTGATCAGCCCATCAGAAAAAAATCAAGTTAACTCCAATCCTTTCCGAAATTATCACATAGAAAATCTTTTTTTTCAAGGTAAAATTGGCTGAATATACACTATTTTCTTAGAAGAAATCCGGATTTAATTCTTATACTTTTTCAATACATACGAAATGAACGGAACTAAATTGGCAATATCCCCAGTAGACGAGAAGAGATGTTTTTCAGCTAGGGTGTATCCACCGAAGCTGTGTGGAGATGCGTACTGGCTAGACTGGAGCAGAGATGTGTGCTAGCCAGTGTGATGTGTGCTGTGCTGGCTAGAGCGGAACTGAGCTGTTTGCGGCGCGAGAACTAGCGGCGCCGCTCACTGCACGCCGACGCCGCTTACATTTCTTCTCGTCTCCGCTGCACGCCGTCGCCAGCTTGTGAGGCACAGCTCAACCTTGGCGAGGCACAACTTACACCTTCGCTTTGATCGCGCCCACTCAGTGGTATCCACTGAAGTTGAGTGGAGACTAGATGTGTGAATAACGTAATTCTATTGGTTGTTTAAAACACATTTCCTCTACTCTCGTCACCGCTTTGGTGAAGTCCGGGCTATAGTATGGTGATTGCCAATCATTACGATGGCATGATCTGATTTTCCTGGCAGATTGTTTTGTTATACTATGTTTACTTTTTAGTTTTATTTGATGTTTTACTAGATATGCCCGTGACTCCGTTTGCGTGGAAGTCGGAAATCAATAGAAATGTTTTAAAAGAGCTTGCAGAAATGACGTATCGAGGGTAATCAACCACTGTAGAGTCTGGCAAACGAAAGCTGATCCTGAAAAAGCGCGGCAAATTAAAAAAAAACACATTATGGTATCACTAAGAACAGTAAGAATAAATTGTGTTGATACTTGACAACAAATTAATAATATGTTAGGGGCGTATTTATCAATTGTTTGAAAAATAAATGCGGTTGTTGGTTTGACATATTTTCTACACAAAAGATGCCAAACAACCACATCTATTCCTGTTCCTCAGAAAAAGTTAACTGACGATTGAAAAATCGAACGTAAGTAAAAAAGGTACGTAATTATGTTTTAATTGGTTTTAATTTTACGTAGATTAATTTGTTATAAAGATTCTATATATTAAATAAACCATTTATTACATAATTATGCGAATAAGGTAAATATGACAATTTGAAATATTTACTAACTTTATGTATCAAAACTATATCTGGTAAAATACCCCTATAAAGAATCATGCCATGTAAAAAGTTTAGATTAAATCTCAGTCTCAGCTTTCGTTTGCCAGACTCTAGCTGCCACTGGGCTCAATTTATTATTGCTACAAGCGGATATAAGCAAATTCGTTCAACATTCCATTATTTGAGCAATAATGTATGTTTATTAAAACGCAATAATGAGCAATCGCGCAATCAACCAACCTAATTATGTACGCGGTACCGTCAGCGAGCAAAGTAAATTAGAACAGACTTGTTGTAAATCACTACAGCAGCTATTAGTCGCGAGTTTTAATTTCGTTGCCATCGGTACCAATTTAGGGATAAGACGATAAATAGGTGTAGAGCCACGAAAACGGAGAGGTATTTAGAATTTTGTGATTTTTTGTTTCTTTTTATTTATTACTACTTTCTAGTTGCAACATGAGATGGTTGAAGTCTGTGCTAAATCTGTGCTTTAACACCTGCAAATCTCGATCCGTCAGGTTTATTTTACATAATTTGTGCCGGATTATTTTCAATAATGATATCACAATGTCAACCAACCGGCCACGATATTATTTTTTTCTACGATACAGAAATAACGATTTATGAGTCAGTGAAACTGCTGCGCAAATAAATCACAGCGAGATAATCGCTTTGTTACGATTAAAGTTGATAAGATAAAAGTATAATTTAAAAAAAATCCAGATCATCAAGGAAACAACAATATAATTAATCATTCTTATTTTATATGAACGTGTTCGTAATCTTGCCTTTTATTAACTCGTAAAGTTCCAATGTTTTGTATGAAAATGTCAAATACTCGTATTTTTGTCCGTTTACAAACCCAAGGCTATAATTATTGCTATATACTTGTTCACTGTCATTACCATGATCAGGTTTTAAAAGATTAATTTATATGTACCCAGACTTTTTAACGAAACTGTAATTTAAAATGTATCAGTTAATTCGAATGAAGTTTACAAACTCTAGATTTTGAATGTTTATTCTTGAACTTTAATTTAAAATTAGCAGTAAATCAGCCTACTCGTTTAAAAAGTCGAACATGTATTGATAATATTGCTCATAATTTTAATAAAACATGCGACGTCCAGGTGAGAGAATTGGGTTTATCTGACCACACAGCCCAAATATTTAGATTTCCTGTTAAGACAGTTTATAATAATAATTATTGGCGTGTAACTAAAAGAGATTATTGTAATGAAAATTTAAAGAAATTCAAAAACTGTTTGAATAGTTTATCCTTCTCGGCGATGTATGAAACTACTGACCCCAATATAGCTTACAATATTTTTTTGGACACATTTACTCTTTATTACAAGTTATGTTTCCCTGAAAGAACGACAGTTATCAATAAAATAATAAATCCCAAGTGGATATCTCGTGATATTAAAGTATGCAGCAAAAGGAAACGACAATGATTATGGAAATGTAGACATAAACCAAATCAATTTAACAAAATGACATTCACTAATTATTCAAAACGACTGAAAAAAATCATTAAACTCACACAGAGAGCACAAAATAATTACACCATTAAAACGTCAACTTAAAACAACTTGGAAAATAATCAATAATTCAAAATGTAATATACCGAGACACATTATTAAAAAAAATAAAATTAACAATGACATAATCACTAATCCTATGGACATTGCAAATACATTCAATACAATATACATTAAAAACATACTTTGTTGATAAAATTATTCCAGTCATAAATTCTGGTAAAAAAGTGACGTCCCTAATTGAAAATAGATTAAACTCTTTCTTTTTGGCCCCATGTCTCTCAATAGAAGTATTTAAAATAATTAAAACACAAACAGTGTGGGGTATGATGGCGTAACAACGAAAGTCATAAAATCGGTCGCTGGAGAAATCAGTGCACATCTAAGCTATATTATGAATTTAAGCATCAACACAGGTATTTTTCCTGAAGCACTGAAGATATCAATAGTAAAGCCGCTATTCAAAAAAGAAAGCAGGGAGCTCATGCAATACTACCGACCAATATCTCTCTTAAGTATAATGTCTAAAATATTTGAAAAACACATATATAAACAGTTATACACCTATCTGGAGAAAAACAATATACTGACTGACGAATAGAAGGGATTCCGCAATAAGAAAACTAGTAACACTAACTTGTAAAACTAATGACTTAATTTTAAACTATGAAGACTAAATATCTAAAGTTAAAATCTGAATTCTATATTTGTACGCCGTAATGGCTAAACATGACTGTCTTTCTAATTATTAAACATCTTGCATGCCTGTGTATGTATGCTCATGTTTAAACAAATAAAAATATCTTTATCTAGTTAACTTGATGAAACAGAAATGAACACGTTCATAAAAAAATGTTTAACAAGGACGTCAGTTTAAAATTAAAATGAAAAATTAATTTCATATGTGATAAATTAAACAAGGGCATTTTTATCAACACGCTCTATAAAAATTAAGTCTGACTCGACTCATATACCAGGCGCGTGCAGTGCATATAGGCAAGTAGGCAGTGACTACCTCTTAAGGTTCAATAAAACCATTTTAACTATTACTACATCAATATACATCATTATTTATATCAATAATTAGTCATGATTGATATATTTTATTTATGTAGTAACAGTCAAAATAGTTTTATTGAATCATATGAGGTAGAGAAGAAATAGAGGAATTAGAATATCACTGTATTTTATTCAATAATTCACTCTAAACCATTTAATAAGTAATTTAAAGTTTAAAAAACTTGTAACACAATTAAATCATATGGCAACATTGCATAAGCACGTGCAAGCATGACGAAATGTATCTCGATTTAGTTCTCGATTATTGAATAAGTTACTATTTTTAGTAATTATTTAATTCAACGTTTACTGATCGCAATTGTGTATAATTTTAATACTAAAATCATATTTTTTAATGTAATGATTAAAATAACTACAAACACAACTATTTTTCTGTTAGTCTGCAGTTGAAACTGTGACATTAGTAACAAATGTTACCTAATCGATTAATTTACTAAAAAGTCATTTCCACTTAGTGTTATCTTTGCACATCACTGATAAATGACAAAATAATGTTTATTGTTTGTTTTGATTCCGTTCAATTCCATTCGTTTTTGCGTTCCGGGGTGTTTCTGCTGTTCGTTTATGTTGTGTATATTGTTTGATAACTTGGCTATTCTTTCTGGTATTACGTTTGCATCCTCACGATTTTGTTTTTGACGGGTGATCCCAAAAACTTGGGTATTCTCTCTGGACTTTTGTTTTCAACTCGATGTATGTGTGTATTATTATGTATATAGTGGCGTAGTCTAAACAGCTTTAATAAAAGCCACTGGTAAGTATCTTTTGCAATGTCAATAACGAAAGCACATAGAACTCGCGGCGAATGTTTTCAAATTGTGTAATGCCGGTTTCACACACTTGACATTTGCCGTAAACTACAAATCTCGACAAATGCACTGAACGTGTGGATTAATTGCAAGCGTTTTCTACAAGCTTCTTTTGATTTGTGCACAAAACCGTAAACGGCAAACCCATGTTTAGTTTGTTTAGTAATATTAGATGTCTGTAGTTTTGTCAAGGTTTTACCTAAGTGTGGATACGGCATTTAGTTGACACTGACAGATAGAGCGCAGCGCCTGAGCGCCATATTGGAGTGCTTTTTCTTATTGAATTAAAAAAGTATTTTTTTCTCGTCTTTAGGTGACGATAAAAAAGAAATAAAAACACAGCATTATTCTGTATAATTTAGGGTATTTTATTCAACTGAGTGTACCTCGGTACTTCATTTAGCCAAATATTGTTGATCTCCTTTCATGAGTTTTTTTTTTAGCAGAACCCTAATAAAATACGAAGCCATAGGCGAGGGCCCACTTCTCCCACGCCTAGCTACATCTCTGTTGTCCAGTCTCCAGTTTAAAAATGTCTTTCTTTACGTTCTTTCTTTCCTATACCTAACCCGCTAACTTCCTAGCCACGAGCTACCTTGACGAAATTGTGCGAGACAAATAAATTGTTTTATCGGCAATCCAGTGTGATGTCTGCTCCATGCCGTTATTGTTCTGCATTACGACTCTGTTTCGGATATAAATGGCCTGTCGCGTCGCTTTATTAGTTCTAATGTCTTCTCTTGTCGTTTCTGAATTCTGATAGATGACGCTTATTACTACCAAAGGAGGTTCAAGAAGTTTTTTTTTATTTTAATGTTTTAGGATTTTTTTTGAGGTTGCGTTTACAAACATATACATCTTACATGCACAAATATTCAGCCCCAGAACAACCATCTGTAGGCCATTAAAGTTTTTGTAATCGCTTAGACACTGCACCGTCAAAGCTTTTCTTTGCCAACGCATAGTAAGGGCACGAGGTCTCATCAGGAACAAAGTAACATTTGTTGAAATAACTCATAATAGATGGCGTTATATGTATCGATTTTTTATTGAAGTTTGTGTAAAATTGAGAACATGAAAAAAGATATCATGAAAAATATTTGTTCAAATATTGAAAAATGCTTTAAGCCCGAAGATAGCCCGCACTAAATAGGTCACATTTCTTTATATGAGATGAGACATCTGTACGTATGGTATTATATTATCTGTGGTAAGGGGTAGATAATTCTTTGCTAGACCCCACATGATTCGGTCTTGCTGTTTTGCTAGATAAAAAAGTTAAAACCGCCTTCAAAAGTGTTACGAGTGAAACAGTTTCGGAAATCGATGCCTTTGATTTTTGATTTGATTTGATTCGGCACCGACTTCCAAAACTGTTTTACACAACAATATTGTAATCTTTTTGAAGGCAATTTTTTGTTTTTTTAGGGTTCCGTACCTCAAAAGGAAAAACGGAACCCTTATAGGATCACTTTGTTGTCCGCCGTCAGTCATCGAACCATAAGTGGAGCTCATAGATGACACCACTAGAAGTATGCAGTAGCGCCATCTATGATCATTTAGCGGAACCCTCAGAGCGCGAGGCATACTCGCACTTGTCCGGTTTTTTTAAGGGTTCCGTACCTCAAAAGGAAAAACGGAACCCTTATAGTTGTTGTCCGTCTGTCACCGGACTATAAGTGGAGACATCTGCTCATAGATAGCGCCACTATAAGTATGCAGTAGCGCCACCTATGATCAAAATATGATATATCTACCATGATGTAATTGCGGCATAGATGGCGCTATTGCATATTTCGGAACCCTTAGGGCGCGTACTCGCACTTGTCCGGTTTTTTTAATGCTGCAACTACATTTCCATTAGAGAGGAGGCCACACAAAAAACCTAAAATAAACTTTTAATTGATTGTTCCGATGGTGTGCATATGATTGTATGATGATTTGTATCGTAAACGAATCCACAATCCAGGAAAAATACTACATAGTGTAGAGCGATGTTTAAAAACCTCGGGGCTCGTGGCTAAATGACAGCCGCGCTGATCGATCGATCTGCGAGGTTAAGCTGCGCTTGCCGCGGTCAGTCCTTGGATGGGTGACCGTTCTTTACACATCGAGACCCCTCTGTGCTTTGGAGAGCATGTTAAGCAGTCGGTCCCGGTTGTCATAGGAATATCTTTGACAATTGTTACGAGTAGTCAGAAGCCCTAAAAGTCTGACAGCTGGTCTAACATTCGAATACCGGTATTACTCATTAATTGGGTTGTGGAGGTCAGGTGGCAGTCGCTCCACGTAAAATATTGATATTCAGCCGAAACTAGTTAGACTGGAAGCCGACCCCAATATAATTTGGGAAAAGGCTAGACAGATGGTGATGATGACAGAAAGCCACACATTAAATGCTAACTAAATATAAACACTTGTAAGAACTTATCAAGTTAATGACTACAAACTGTTTTCCACGCTCGAGAAACTACTAACACTTTCTAGGTTCAAAGACCCGACTTTCTCCTAGGTCTAGTGATGCTCTCGCGATGCCTAGGCTAGATATCTTCAAGATTGCACCAGACAGGGTAAGCAGACTTCGCCTATGCTGACGATGTATTCACACAGCGAAAAGTGTGTACCTACCTAGGTTCGGTCTGTGATATGAATTTGCGCTATTTCTGTAATCGCGTATTTTATGTTTATGGCATTTATAATACCTACTTAGGGCTAAGTTCACCGACAAGATAACAGTCCGTTATGTTGAAAACGGGCGTATAACATGACTTTTTCTATAGAAAAAAAAATCTTAAACAGCTGTTTTCAATTTATCGGACTGTTATCTTGTCGGTGAACTCGGCCCTTAGAAAACTAGAAGACTTAACCAAAAGTTAAATCTGCCTGTAAAACATCACCATAACAACATTTTATGTGTGTACCTAACAGTTTCGAAAGATCGACTAGGCGGTTTGAGGTTTTTTAGGGTTCCGTACCTCAAAAGGAAAAACGGAACCCTTAAAGGATCACTTTGTTGTCCGCCGTCAGTCACCGGACCATAAGTGAAGCCATCTGCTCATAGATGGCGCCATTGGAAGTATGCAGTAGCGCCATCTATGATCATATTTCGGAACCCTTAGGGCGCGAGGCATACTCGCACTTGTTTTTTGTGTTTTTACATTTTTGTTTCGTGCACAATTGCTTACAATTTTCTCTACTTAATTCACGATTCTTTGACACATTGGAAAGTACGTTATATTTGATTAAGATAGGTTTTCTTCCATGTTCTTCTTGACCATAACTGTTCGTATTTTTTCTTTGAACGTAAATACAACGTCTGTCAGGTTTTTATGAAGATTGCCATCGATTAATAGCTGGAAACCGCTGGGGAGTGAGTTGGGTACTAAGACTAGCGTTTTTGCTACTTGGTCTGTCTTGAAAAATGACCATGTTTTCTTGAGGTCATTAAAACATTTTTACAAAAATCAATCGACTTCAAAAACCACTAGAATTTTTTTTTTTTTCAGCTTTGGTTTTGGTTTGCTTTTTTGCCATCGACTTCCGCGACTAAAATTATTATTACCTTTGTAATAGTTTTTAGGGTTCCGTACCAAAATGGTAAAAAAGGAACCCTTATGGTGCGACTTCGTCTGTCTGTCTGTCTGTCTGTCTGTCACACCTGCTTATTTCAGCAACTACTAATGCTATCGACTTGAAATTTAGAACAGTTATAAAAAATGCTTGTACAACTTTATTGCAAATGAAAAAATTAAAAAAATATTTTTATATTCATTGCAAAAGGGGCCGGAGTGGGGTCCAAAATTTCAAAGTGGGGTTACTAGGTCAAGTGACATATCATATGAAAGGGCGTGATCTGCACATTTCAAAATATATTTTTATTTAATTTTATGTTTCACAGTTTTTGACATATGATGAAAAATGCCTGAAAAAATAGCATTCCCCCCCCCCCTTATCTCCGAAGTTTGCGGGGCGAAAAATCTGAAATAATTAGAGTTGATAGGAATTGACCCAAATATGGCACCAAAAATAAAACGATGTTCCTAACTAGTACAGTTTTTTCAAGATCATCAAAATTCTTTCACAAACAAACTTAGTTTTGCGGTCTGGTTTTTTTCACTTTATACGTCCAAAACTGATATGGAGCCCTCGGTGCTCGAGTACGACTCGCACTTGGCCGGTTTTTTTAAAGTCTTGTCTGTTGTTTTTTTTATTCGTAAATAAGTATTTCCGTTACAAGCACAGAATAGATTATAATACTATGAAAGTAATCCTCATCCAATGATCATCTATAGATACCTAATAATATACTCGTAAAGAGGTAAAGTTTGTATGTAGGGGTAATCTCCGGAACTACTGAACCGATTCTGAAAATTCTTTTACTAATAGGAAGCTACATTATCACTGAGTGCTATAGGCTACTTTTTATCCCGGAAAAATGCACAGTGGGTCACGCCGACGAAGTCGCGGGCAAAGTGCTAGTAAGATATTTATAAAAGTAGGTAATCATGAGTAATCGTTGTAATGAACATGATTCATTGTGCGGCCTTCGTTGACAAAGAAAGCAACAACAAAGGTACCGCGATAGCGTTACTCATTAGATTATTTTATTGAATATAATTAGCACTGTATCAACGTTTATGTCTTTCTGTGAAATTCCAACAGACAGCTACTTGCTAAGAAATTTCTGGGTTTTCTACCCGTTTTTAGTGTTCCGTACCTCAAAAGGAAAAACGGAACCCATAAAGGATGACTTTGTTATCCGTCTATCCGTGGCAAGTCCAAGGCATATACTCATAGATGGCGCCACTAGAAGAAGTATGTTCTGCATCTTGCTCGTAGATGCATTGATGATGCTATTGCATTTTTCTAGTAGAATATTTTCAGGGTAGGTATCTAGGTAGGTACCTCTCGCACACATAAAGTGAGGATGAATGTTTTTCTCGTCTATCCCATGTTATGGGGTGTCGTTGGATAAGTCGTTCAAAAATATTGCGGGTATGTGAAAACCATTTTTTGATTCACGAATCCGTTTGCGATCGTTTATCTGCTTTTTTTTATAATAGGCTTGCGTTTGCCCGCCATCTCGCCTGATGTTAAGCAATGATGCGATCTACGATGGAGCACGCTTGCTTAGAAGAAGCCGATTCACTCGTGACTTGAAGATACCCAGATTGCAACTGTCGGGGAACACCCACTCCGGCAAATTCCATAGTTAGTTTATCTGAGGTTTATGATCGGTTTATGAATGTCAAATTGACACTTATCTGCAATAAAATGAGGAACTATAACCATTATACCGGCATGACCTACGACAGTCATTTACATTTAGGAATCACATTTTTATCTGAACCGCGACCTCGACAGCTCGAGGTAAAATCGCGGTTTACGCCTTGCCGAGTGCCGACTAGTACCTTTTTAAAATGGTTTTATTTAACTTTATACCTCCTACTGCCTTGTAATTCAAAGGCTGAATAAGCTAGTTGCACTGTAGAATATATTTTCATTTAAAAAATACCTTATTGTTATAATATTGCTCTATTCTGGCAATATTTATATTTCAGATTTTTTAGGGCACGGCGGGATAGAGGTCTCTCGCTCAAATCTGGGTGTTTAAAAGTCGCGAGTGAATCAGTTTCTTCTAGGCAAGCGTGCTCCATCTAACCACATCATCGCTTAACATCAGGCGAGATGGCGGTGAAACGCAAGCCTATGTTTAAATAAAAAAAAACAATAAATAAATAATTGAGGCAAACAGATATGCACTAAATACACTTAGGCCCGTATTACAGAACGATGCTCGAGCCTGATCAATGCTTGAGCGTAAATTTAAAGCCATTTGATTGGTTGAAACAAGTTTCTATCTATGTTCAAGCAGAGATCTGTGCTCGAATATCGTTCTGTAATACGGGCCTTAGTCCACTAGTGTTATTCCAATCCGACCTCGCCGACGAGGCCCGTCGCGACGTCCCCATCATGACCCGAGTCCGCCGCCGAGTATGACTCTGTCCCCTAACCGACCCTTGCTCGAGCCAGCCCGCGCTGAGCCTGTAGATTTAAATTCGACCCAAAATAATGAACCGATCCAGCAGTCGTCGTAGTAGTCCCTCCCTCTAGTTGCCCTCCCCCCAACGACGCCCTAAGCCGAGGCCCGTACCCCAGTAGGGGGTGCCGTAGGGGGTGCCCTTAGCGTGTGGTCGCTTAGTTTGTAGTTTTATTTAGTTTTAAGCCTGGCTGGAGGCATTTGTAAGTCCTCACCAGATGACCGGTTAAGCAGTGACGGCTGTTAGAAGCCAACTGCGAGAGGCCCTTCAAAAAAATAAAAAATAATAACACTAGTGTTATTGATATTAGTTCGGTAAAGGGAACAGGCACATCTAAGGACGGCTTACCAATAAAATAGGAGATACTTACTGGGATACATCGCAAGTTAAAAGTGATTGCACGCTTTTATAATTACCGTGGTACGGCACGTCACGACACGATTTTATCGTCGCGATACAATGGGAAAGTAAAATTTATGGAATCGTATGAAGACGTTAGAAAATAATATAAGTATTCAAACTTAAATTTTATTAATATTACCGCGAATCTAGAATTTCTTACTAAACTATCACAATATATGCATTTTCTTTATTTCTTAAATCTCCTTTTCTTGGTAAAAACCGGCACTATGAAGAAGCAGGCTGGAAAAAAAAACCTTAACCATTAATCGCTTCCCTCTCACAATTGGGCCAATACCTTAATAAAATCAGTATTGAAGCAGCAATTTATCTAAAGCGAAAATCTTTAAGCGCTAGCGATCGCTACTTAGCTCACGTAAATGTACCACAAGGGTAGATCGTAAGGGTTGAGACCTCAGATCATAGAAACAAGGGAGATGTGCCAAGGCGCTATCAAGCTTGATGCCTGACTTTGAGCAAATTGCTCATACTAAAAACGTACGCGCTGGCGACGAACCGAACACGATCGATGGTATAAATACAGTGTTTTAGTTTAGTGCTAGTGTTGAGTGACGATTAACAGTGTTAGATTGAGGGTGTGCGGAATGTTTACTGCGTGGGAGATCTTTTTATTCACAAGGAGCGCTTAATTATGCGCGTAATTGTGTCGAAAAATGTACTAAAAGTGGCATCAGTTTTTCCCGTACTAATTTGCTATGATGACATATCTCCTTGTTTCTATGATCTGACGTTGAGACGTATACACGATACGGTAAAATGCGGCCATGACACTATTGCTTATCTTAATGTTTTTTTCTTGTGGAATAAGTAGGGAAGATCGCGTAGTTAAAGTGAAGTTATCGTGTAATGACGAAATCGCTGCTATAGAATTTTTCCGGTTTTCTTATAATCGTTAAGTTAATGAACATTTTTTTTTGTGTATTATGGATGTCCTCCGCCTTGGAGCAAGCGGAGAGGTCTGTCAGACTGCCGTGTCACCCTCAGCGGCCGTCACCCTACGGCCGCAGTTGCCCCTGAGGAGCGCGAAACACGGCGCGCCGTCGTTTCGGGCCTGTTTCTGTTTGGGTGACGGACTCCCCAAGTCCGCCACCCGCAGGCTGCATCTTACGGTGGCCGGAGATTGTTGGCCACCCTATGGCGCCCGGTGCATCTGCTGCGGGTACGGAGAGAGAAGAATAACGCTTCCCTCCTCCTTTTTGCCGCCTCCTTGGTGTCTATCCCGTCCTCCCCGTAAAAGGAGGTGACGGCGTCCTATATGTACAGGTTCTCCCACGGCTATGCCACATGGAGGGAAAGTACTTTAAATATTTGAGATAAGAAGTTTTGCTTCATGGAGACTTCACTTTATTTTTAAAATTAAGTAATATTGCATTCAATGATTTGCTTTTTTAGAAAAAGTTGTTTGCTTCATCTGGGAATCGAACAGACCGAATGTGAAAAAATGAACATCCTGTATTTTTATAATGCCGGTTGGAAGTGTTAATTTTAAGCATTAATTCCTTCTGTGCTTTTATGTATAGGTACTGCTGTCATTTACGTATTAATAATGGAAAATTCCCGTCGCTGGGAATTTTACACAGGATTTTTACCAATTCAAATCATAAAGACCGAATTTTCACTTTTTATTTATCATTAGCATAAAAAAATCTGGTAGCATAAGGCTATCCTATCATAAGCAGTGATAGCCTAGTGGTTTAACCATGTGTCTCCCATGGCGAATGGTTCCAGTTCGATCCCGAGGCACGCACCGCTGACTTTTCGAAGTCATGTGCGTATTAGAAATTAATTATCACTTGCTTTAACGGTGAAGGAAAACATCGTGAGAAAACCGGCATGTCCTAGAACCAAAAAATCGAAGACATGCGACGTCCACCAACCCGCACTGGGCCCGCGTGGTGGACTACGGCCCACTCCCTCTCACAGAGGAGGCCTGTGTCCCAGCAGTGGGAACATTATAGGTCGATTATGCTAAAGCTCCTATCAGTGTACCTACTCTAAATTAACAAACAAATCATCCTCGAATTGTTTTAGTACCGAACCAACTCACTAAACAAGCTAAATGTCGAATATTCACTAAATATACAGACGCTGTCTGACTGTCTTCCCAGAAATGTGGTATTAAGTTGTTAGACATTTATCAGTAAGTCTACAATGTAATGGATCTTTAGGATGAACGGTTAGGCACTGTCTGGGTCGCTAGACTGAAAGTTAGAGACAGCTATTTAGTAGTTTGGGGCCGTCCATTTATCACGTGAGGCTCGAAAGGGGGGGGGGGGTTCGGAATAAATCAGTAAGATATCACGTGTATTTATTTTTCGTCGGACGTGCGATTTCTAATCCGAAAAAAAAAATATAATTTGTACCAAAAAAATACACGTGATCTTGGGTGGGGGGAAGGAGTTAGTTAAAAACATCACCACGTATGAGGGGGAGTCAAAAAGTTGCTAAAAAAACATCACGTGATTAATGGACGTCCCCTTTCTAGTAGAGTTCTAGATAGACTAGTCGTAAGTCGCGGTTTCAAACCCAAAGCACGTACTTTACTTTGAGTAATTTGTTTCATTACTCTGAAAATAGTGGTAAGTATCATAAGAAGCATAGAAGAATTTTTAAAATCTTCTAAATCTAAATATTTCTTTGTATCACAAAATAACCTAATATGCAAAGTTATCTAAAAGCGATAAGTAACCGAAGAAACCATACAATAGTCGATAGAATGCTTTATCGAATGTTATCTGAAAATTATACAATTTTAATTAAGTAATACATTTTGGTCAGAATTTTTATTTGTTTTCTGCCAGTAAGTTTTTTTTTCTACATGAAACTGTATACCTAGCTAGGTATATTATGTGAATAACTTTTATATCGAAAATAAATTAATGATTTTGCCAGTTCTTTTAACTCAAATTAATATTCAATTCGAAAATATGGTAGGTACAATAATCCGAAAATACGTTAACAGTTTGTTCACATTAATCGCATTGTTGTGGTAATTCTTTTTCATTGAACAAATAAATTCTGCATCAAAGCCAGGAAATAATAAATCCTAGGTCAAAGGCAATAAATCCGTTTTCCAATAACTGCAGTTTCAATGAAATTATCAACACGTTCCGTGACACTGAACACTTTTAGATGTAATTACAATAAAACTCATATTGGTCCCGTCGAGTGTCAGTGAACGTTTTAAAATCGTAAAAAAAATAATTAAAATTACCAGGAAAACTTTAAACGGTAAAATTTATATTTTTGTAGCTAACCAATACCATAATTTAAATTAACATTCCATACATAATGTAAATAATAATTATAATAAATTAGTATTATAGTCCCGGGATTATAGTCAGTCAATTATCACAATAAAATATGCAATTTAATTATAATTTATGTTAATGATACTGATCCAGTAAAATGACATCATATTTTGCATTTTAACAAACATCAAACTGAATAAATGTATATTTTTTATGAATTTGAAACATGTCAAAGCCATGTTATGCTTTATTAAGTTATTAAATATATAAGTGATTCTCAAAAATCATATGACCCGAGCGGGATTTGAACCCGCGACCTCACCAGAATCTCACCGTGACATTCTCCCTTGAACGTTTGCAAATTAGCAGTTTCGGGGTGATATCACGCGGCGAGTTGGTACAGAATAGACAATGGTCTTTCAAAGTCAAAATCATCAGATTACATATCGACGGCGAAGTGCCAATACCTCCTATCTCCTAAGTGCTATTCTTGCGAATTTGTCCTTTCAAATAAAAACCATAACATAAAAGTGTATTTCTCGAAAAATGTCAGATAGAAGGTATTGGCACTTCGCCGTCGATATATTGAGCTCAGATACAAAGTCACAAAACCAAGCAAGACTTCATCATATCATAATCAGCCTATTATTATTATTTCCTTTATTTCAGGCAACTTATCTAAGCTTGCGGATGTGACGCATATTTTCTCAACAGTTTTTTTGTGTTCTATATAATTTTTGTGCGTCATGTCGACGAAAATAAATATATTTTTTCATCTTTCTTTTATAATATTCCAACTGCTGGGAGGGAGTCGACCACAGGGTTTACAGGAATGGACTGTTAGTCCACTATGACCCAGCACGGTTGGTGGACCTCCTATGTGTTTGATTTTTTTATTCTAGACATACCGGTTTTCTCACGATGTTTTCCTTCACTGTTTTTAGAGCAGTGATGATGAAATATATTTTTTTACATTTTTTTTTATAAAATGTAAAGTATGTGCCTGCTTGAGTGCGAACAAGGTGCGAACCCTCGGCTTCTAACTCGTAAATCAGGGTTGTTGCAACTGAGCTACCGCTGGTCTCCTAGAAAAACTTCAGGGTGCATTAAAACATTAAAAGCCCTGTACAGCCATAGTCAGCCTTTACGAGATATTCTCACACAACTCGTGTTGACACCAGAGAACATTCCAGAGTGAAAATGCCAGGTCTGACACGTGCAAAGTCTAGAGACCAACTTTTTTCAGCTGACTATATCATTCCATATTTTACTTTCTGCAAAAATCTAAGCATTCTCAGCAGAAATGTATTTTATGTGACAGACTGTTGATGATCCAAAGGTCGTACTATGACTTTATTAATGCCATCGTTGTTCCAACGTCGACGTGAGAAGAATATATAGCTCCATCGAATATTATCCGCGTAGCTTTTTCCCAAACTATGTTGGGGTCGGCATCCTGTCTTACTAGATGCGGCTGAATACCTATCAATATTTTAAACGGAGCGACTGCCATCTGACCTCCTCAACAGAATTATTGGGTAGTACTGGTTTTCGCTTAGACCAGTTATCGGACTTTCGGGCTTCTGAATACCCGTAACTGTCACAGATATGCGTTTGACAACCGGGACCGACTGTATAACGTGCTCTCTGAGCCACGGAGGGGTCTTGATGTGTAAAGAATGGTCACCCATCCATGGACTGACCGCAGCTAGCACAGCGAACAATAATTACTTCAAAACGCTATAATTCGGCGCTATAATTGATAGCGAGTTCCGTTATGAAAAAACAACAAGTTTTTTGAACTAAGCATTTACACGTGCATAAAACCGGATCTGACACTTCAATTTTAAGAGCAATCAAAATTTGGGTCCTCCCATTGACTCAATTGGTCCAAAACCTACTTCAGCTCCATAGATACCATCAGAAACCCATAGTTCCCGTGTTTAATTAGTTGAAACCCAGGGTTTTTCCTGCACAATTTGCAGCAGCATTAGAGCTGTCCCTGTTATGTGACACGAACCCGGATGTGGTCAGCTACCGTTATGTCATTCACAGGCACCGTATACTCAATATATATACAAGACATACACAATTTTTAACTAGTATTACATTTACAGTGGTGTCCATTTGTGGGTCATATTATTATTGTGAGTAAATATTTTTTTTTCATGGTTTTTTTTAGAATTGGTGATAAGTGCGGCTTGTGACAGTCGATATATTATTATTTTGTTAGTGTGGTGGTTTTTTTTTCAGTTTTTTTAGTAATGCTACGTATAGTGTAAGGTTTTTCCCAGTTGTGTGTATTATTTTGTCAAGATGTTCATTCATACTTAATTTGCTTTAGTTTTCTGGATAGCGTCGTTTATATTTGATTTATCTCTTTTAGTACTTGTTTCATTTTGGGTGAGTGTTGGTGCATGTATGTGATTTCTTGGTGTGGGGCGAGTATTTTTTTTTTCAGTTTTCTTCTTTCGTGTTTTCACATTAGTGACTTTCGGAGTTTTCCGAAATAGTCTTGCAGTAGCTTTCAATGATATGGCACTTCAGATTTGATTTTCAAAGATTTTTTTTACGGGTGCATACAAATTCTGAAATAAAAGTCACTATCTTCCTATCATTCTCTACTGTCCCATACTCATCTATTACTGTCCCACTTCAGAGCAAACTATAGGTTACCCCACGATGTTTCCATTTACAATAACTCAATGGTGTCTAAAAAAATACACGTATCACTAAAATGTTCACATTGATACATTTTATTTGATAACTGCATCAATAAATATCCAAGCCACTGTCCTATACTAGCCTATAACGATATCTATTCTTCTTATGACATAACTACGCCCTATGACTTGGGAATTTGGCAAAATGTGGGTGTTCCAAATACACCTCTGGGCTTGCCCTCTAGGCATGCCATTGCCTCTGGGAACCCCTAGAAATACAATATATGATGATAAATATGATACACAAAATCTATATTTTAAATAAATGAAATAAATATATTTTATATTAAAAACTTAAAAAGAACTGTCTACGTTTCTTTTTATTCTAAGTCTTCTATCGCAGGTCTGCTCGAAGAGATTTCTTTAGAAATAAGCTGTGCCTTTGTAATTAACTTTCTTTTTACCACGATACTACCATCATGCAGGTCGTAAGCCTGTTTGCCAACCAAACAGGCTTACGACCTGCCTGATGGTAGCCTAGCGCTTGCAACACCGAGTATCACATGTGCGTTGCTGACCCTTTAAAATGAGAATTCGCTATCCACGGCTTAGGCACAAGCAGTAGTCGTTTCCCAGCAATTATTTTTTATCAATGTCACTTAGTTACACATACAGAATGCGTAGAAGTCGGCTTGGTGATGTCTCTTTACATCCTGTATACAGGGTGGCAGGTTAGACAGTGGAAATATTTAAAGGGGTCATTTTACTCATCATTACGAACAACTTTTACTATGGGACCAACCCCGAAATCGCGAAAAAAAAATCAGCTGTTCCATACATTTTGTTGAGTTATGTGAACATAAATGTATGGAACAGCTGATTTTATTGGGGTTGGTCGCATAGTAAAAGTTGTTCATAATGATGAGTACAATGACCCCTTTAAATATTTCCACTGTCTAACCTGCCACCCTGTATAAATATTTTTTCCGAAAACTAGTGCAACAGCCTCTGACAAAACAACAAAAGCAACTTAAGATAGTGGAGCGCACAAATAATCTCAGTATCAAATACCAGATACCGATACCGGTTTCAACTATTCAGATCATTAGGTCACCTCTAGTCCGGTCCTCCCGTTATCTACTGCACTATAATTATTGTCTAGCGAAACACGTGACGTCTGTTTTGTTAGTAAATTCAGGTCGAAAAGTGCAATGAAATTATTGATGTGAAACAGAATGTTTGACTATATAAAATATTGTTAGCAGGCGTTTGGATACACGCTCAAAGCTGTTGAAATATTAATATAATATAATAATTATATTGTGGAAAATTATGAAGACATGCTATGTCCAGCAGTATACCTAGATCTCTTGCAGCTGGGATGATTCTCCCAACATTGACCCATTGCATTGCTAACATGCTGACTTTTTCTATTAAATAAGTCTGTACCCCGATCATGAGTTTTTTTGACGTGTAGTATCGTTAACGTAAGCATATTTTGAATTGAAAATACACGTCTGTTACACAATATTTATCTAAATTAAATACATAATTAATTTCTCTGTATTTTTTAAAATGTGCAAATTGTATAAAATTTCATCAAAATGTTCCAGAACTGCTGTATTTTAAATTCAAAATATGCTTACGTTAACGAAACTATACGTCAAAAATACTCATGATAGGGATACTGTACCCCGATCATGAGTTTTTTTGACGTGTAGTAGGGGAGACCGGGGATAGTTGACCAACGGGTAGGTAGACTAACGGCTAATAACTCGTCGACAGTACGAGTGTTACGTCATCCAGTCACATGCAATGGTCCCACTCCGCGCTCCCCCCAATTGAACAAAGCACGGCATCGCGGCCGCGCGTCGTTTAGTAATGGTGACACGATTTGTGTTTATTATACACTTAAGTAAAATTTTATTCTCTCACACTTTTTGTTTTTGTGCCTACAGATTTATTGTGAACCACTTCCTTTTTAAACCAAAAGTTTGTTTATGAGTTGTTTATCATATAGCATAGTGTGATTTTCAAGTCGGAGAAATAGTTTAGGATAGTCATGATAAGGAAGAATTAAAATGGTGGTTGGGGATGGTTGACTATTTTTTTTTGGGGCTGGTAGAATAATTGAATTAGTATGTTCATTCGTTCGTCTTCTATGCATTCGCATATTGTTCATCCCCAAGCCCTCTCAATAGCCCTCGTCAATTTCTCCGCCGGGCAGTCCAGATCCTCCGGTGAGTGTACCTCGCAAAAGCTTCCTCTGTCGCTAGCCAGTCCATGAGCTCCCAGAAAGTGTAGACCTAAACTTGTCCCAGTCACCTTCTTGGAGTTGTATTTTCGGTAGTGGTGCAGATCTCTGTTCACACCATTCCAGCTAATGACATCTAAACCTCAAAACAAATGGGTCTGAGATCTGATGAGCAAGAAGTCCGGATCCAAACTACAGTTCCGGTGATGGGGCAGAAATGTCCCAACGCGGTGGTGATGTCCACGACGCTGGAATACAGGGTGTCACCTATATAAATGAAGTAGCAGGGTGTGTTTCTTTTGTTAAGAGTTTTAATGTTTCGTTCGGTGACCAACTGAGCAATAGCAGCTCCTCACCTATCCTCCGCCTCGCTACCTCACCAAAGACTCTTTGCATTGAGGCCTCCTGCAACGATAAACTTTTCCGTGTTAAGCGCATTGATCACTTGAGAGATGCAGTAGACCTAGTCTTCTATAGGACTTCCTTCCTCGAGGTACACATCAACGATACTGATACATTGGTTACCTAACTTAATATTAGCGGTGATAATGGTGTGCTTAAAAGGTCTGGGTTATATCAGTTATTCTGGGCAGTCTTGGCTTTAAGCCGAGTGAGCATCCGGAACATTACCCTTGCAGTTAATGTACCTGTGTGCCTGTTACTCCCTTCGACATTGCCTGCATGGTATGGTGGGTTTCACTACAGTAACCTCAACTGTGATCCATTACTATGCACTCTGCTGCCCAATGGGTATGGCCCAAACACTTGTAATCGTTCAATTTGACTGGTAGTTTGATTAAAAGCTCAATAAACAAAGAATATATATATTGCTCATCGCTTTCCATGCTTTATAGAAATTACTGTATAGGTCAACTTACCCCTATGTCGTAATCAACCTACCCCAGACCCGGGGTTAGTCGACTAAGAGGCAGAGGTCTGCAAAATCGCGTAAATAACTAATATAACGTTAAGTAATCAAAAAAATATGAATTTACTATTTAGCTTAATAGTGTTCCTATCAAATATAGTGGTTATTTTATCTAAATACATTAAAACACTAGAGATATATACCATTAAATAAAAAATTGGTCAACTATCCCCGGTCTCCCCTATCGTTAACGTAAGAATATTTTGAATTGAAAATACACGTTTGTTACACAATATTTATATAAATTAAATACTTAATTAATTTCTCTGTATTTTTTAAAATGTGCAAATTGTATAAAATTTCATCAAAATGTTCCAGAACTGCTGTATTTTAAATTCAAAATATGCTTACGTTAACGAAACTATACGTCAAAAATACTCATGATAGGGATACTGTACCCCGATCATGAGTTTTTTTGACGTGTAGTATCGTTAACGTAAGAATATTTTGAATTGAAAATACACGTTTGTTACACAATATTTATATAAATTAAATACTTAATTAATTTCTCTGTATTTTTTAAAATGTGCAAATTGTATAAAATTTTATCAAAATGTTCTAGGACTGTTGTATTTTCAATTCAAAATATGCTTACTTAACGAAACTATACGTCAAAAATACTCATGATAGGGATAGTTCTCCCTTAAACCACCAAACAGTGGAATGCCCTGCCGGAGTGGGTGTTCCCGATAGTTATAATCTGGGTGTCTCTGTCTTCAAGTTGCGAGTGAATGGGTTTCTTCTAGGCAAGCGGCTCCATCGTAGACTGCATTATCGCTCAACATCAGGCGAGATGGCGATCAAACGCAAGCCTAATAATAAATAAAAAAATAATATGAGTTGTCTGTCCTTCGCTTACATGGAAATGAGATAAATTAAGACACAACTATATCAAAGAGTCATTCCATAAATTCTGTACTTATGTCATGTGTATCTTAAGTAATAAAGTATCTTGAAAACTGGAAATAAAAATTATGCGGAAACATGGACTGCTGATGAATGTTCGTGCTTTCTTTTTATAAAAAAACTTAAACAAAAAGTAAAAACCGCCTTCAAAAAAATGGCAATGCTATTTTTAATGTTTGTTTCTTGATTTGGTTTGATTCGGCACCGACTTCCTAAACAGTTTCACACAACACTTTGTGATCTACATTGACTGGCATTGTCCTTTGGAAGAAATATTCCTTGAGTACCCTCAGGTGTATTAAGGGGGATTTTATTGAAATTCTATCCCTAGAGGGAAGAAAAAGTTTGTATGAGGAAAATCACGACATCGTGTTATTTGCCGACGTCCACGCAGACGGAGTCGCGGGCGCAGCTTAGTGTACTTAATATATTTAAGTAGAGCACTTGATCGTTCAAATATTCCACATAAATAATCATTGATTCAATATAACGCGGACATCCTTTATAAAGTCCGGCCATTTTGTATTTAGATATTCATAGATATATTAGGTCCGGTACATTCAAGATATTTTGTTAGTCTGATCCGGTAATTCCAGATCTGTTGTTTTGTCTCCGTGGCGTGTCTTTAAGTGACTGATTATTTATAAATAGATTTGACTTTGACATAAACATAATGTTTTGATTTGTGAAATTTTTTTTTTTAAGTTATCGATGTTTTCATAATGGTCTATTCTTGACTGCTGAGCGTCCTAGGTTTGAATCCCGGGTCAGGTAAATTGACTGTTCTGACAGTTCGCACTCATGAGTTGGTCATCGTGGTAACTTAACTCTAACTTAGGGAGCTCAACGACTCGACAAACATTATCATCAGAAAGGATACTGTAGGCCACAAAAAGAACCTACTCAACTGTTATACATGACGTCTCTATTACTAGAAAAAGTCCATTATCATCCATTACTAAGCCTGATGATGATCAGGATCAGCAGTGAACGTTAATAGGCCATTAAAAACAATCTAAGCAAACAATCAACCAGCGAACACGCACCAACAATCATAATACGTTTCACAGTAAAATGGCAGTTTTCTGAGCGTGATAACATGAAAAAAGTAAGTGCTTAAATGCTAAGAAAAATGAATTTTTCATAATCCCCTAAGATGGGGATTACTCCGCGCAATCCCGGGGTTTTTACACAGTTACTTTGTTCATTGTTCGCCACTAAGGAATGCGACTTTTCTTCAATTATAACCGTCTTAAAAAACCGGCCAAGTGCGAGTCGTACTCGCGCACCGAGGGTTCCGTATCAGTTTTGGACGTATAAAGTGAAATAATCCGGACCGCATAACTAAGTTTGTTTGTGAAGGAATTTTGATGATTTTGAAAAAACTGTACTAGTTAGGAACATCGTTTTATTTTTGGTGCAATATTTGGGTCAATTCCTATCAACCCTAATTATTTCAGAATTTTCGCCTCGCAAACTTCAGAGATAAGGGGGGAATGGTATTTTTTTGGAAATTTTTCATCATATATTATGTCGAAAACTGTGAGACATAAAATAAAATGAAAATATATTTTGAAATGTGCAGATCAAGTTCTTTCATATGATATGTCACTTGACCTAGTAACCCCACATCAAAATTTTGGACCCCCACTCCGGCCCCTTTTGCAATGAAAATAAAAATATTTTTGGATTTTTTTCATTTGCAATAAAGTTGAACAATTATTCTTTATAACTGTTCCAAATTTCAAGTCGATAGCATAAGTAGTTGCTGAAATAAGCAGGTGTGACAGACAGACAGACAGACAGACGAAGTCGCACCATAAGGGTTCCTTTTTTACCATTTTGGTACGGAACCCTAAAAAGGACATCCTCAATACTCAATTAGACTTAGGGCCAAGTTCACCGACAAGATAACAGTCCGATAAATTGAAAACGGCTGTTTAACATATCTTTTTCTATAGAAAAAGTCATGTTAAACAGCCGTTTTCAATATAACGGACTGTTATCTAGTCGGTGAACCCGGGCCTTAGTTTATTTTTGTTTGTAGCTATGTTACATGACATATTCGCTGATTAAGAACCGATTTTAATTGTTCTTTTCTATTTGGTAGAGAAAGATTACGCGGTGGTCCCATTTAAAAATGTTAGTTACCTACCTATTAACTTTGGTGGAGTAACTAGTTCTTTTACCAGTTTCCAAAAAAGGTATAAAGTCCACTTCGCCTAGCAAAAAGTTTGGGTAATGAACTGTGTATTGCTGTAATCGCGAATATTAAGGTACCTCCTACGTCACTCAAAATAGAAAAAAATAAAACTTGAAAAAAAAAAACGTTAATTACAATAATGATATAAGTGAAACCGTTTCGGAAGTCGACGTCGAATCAAACCAAATCAAAAATCAAAGGCATCAATTTCCAAAACTGTTTCACTCGTAACTTTATTGTGATTTTTTTGAAGATTGTTTATTTTTTTTTTTGTTTTTTTTTTTGGTAGAATGACAATAGTTTTAACTTTTTTTAAGGTCTTTTGGTATAAAACTTTTACATTATTTCCGTTATTAGAATGTAAACCTTTTTGAGAAATGATACATAGATATTTTGATGTTAACACGGACGTTCTCGCTCTTACACAATTTGCCACACACCGTGGTCAGAAGACAGTCTGCGATTTTTATGTCTATTATATTCGAGGACTAGCGGACCCGCCCCGGCTTCGCATGGGTAAAGTTTAGTTTATTGTAGAACTATTTAAGCCAAGGCCAACATTTCTGTCATACATTGTTTTCACATATATCAAACGGCTTGGGCAGCGCACGCACAAACAGCCTTTTCAAACCGATATATTTTTTCAGACTTCCTTGATAAAAACCGTCACAGCTCGGCTAATATAAATAATACATTCATAATTTATATACAAAAACCTTCCTCGTGAATCACGTCCATTGTTGAAAATCCGTTCAGTATTTTTTGAGTTTATCGCGTTTAGACAGACAGACGCGGCGGGGGAACTTTGTTTTATAATATGTAGAAATAGACTAGACTAGTAGACTAGACTAGTTTTCAGACATCTAACACCCATCACGGATGATAAAGAGAGGTCATTGAACCAAGTTTTGACCGCAGCAGCGTTGCATAACCTCCCAGATCGATGAACGCGGTAACCATTTACTTAAAATGAGTTAAAATTTGAATTCTTGTTACAAACTAACAGACAAGTATTTTGCAATTTTAATTGGAAACTCTCAAGTGTCTGGTGAGATATAAAATTAAAAACGACAGCGCAAAAGTTAAAGTTCGTTTACGTTTTAATTGGTTCTTTGTTAAAATCCACTTCTGTCTCTCTCGCACTTTAGCATATCTTCTGTTTTAGAGTTCCGTATCTCGAATGGAAAAATACGGAACACATAATGATTTTTTCACTTTATTGTCAGTCCGTCTGTCAAGACCTTTTTTCTCAGGAAGGCGTGAAGGTATCAGATTTAAATTAATATCTAAATATAGGCAGACTACAGTCCCGTGAAGCTGTAAAAATATCAAGCTGCTAAGTCAACGCAATCGAAAGATACGGCCATTTCTGCCGCATATTTTGTCGTGTGGCTCAAGGGCGGATTCAGCCTTCGAGTCGGGGGTAGTCACTACGTCTACTACTTAGACTAGACTAAATATTATATTATCAGTAATCGAGCTCATGACCCCATAAGCCCCCCCTGGATCCAACCTTGATCTGACCTAATAGGTATGTTACGAAGTTAAAATTAAAAATGTACCGATCTCTGGACGTTATGTCTCAATTCACTAACAATATTCAAATACTAAACTAATTGCTTGCAAATCAACGTGTAAACAAGCCGTAACATTCTGGTTTGCTTTAATTAAGTAAAGTGTCAAGTGGATATAAAATTATGCAAAGCTGCTGCAGAGATAAGTGCTGGGACAGTAAAATATCGCAAAATTGCACATTTGAATCAGAACATATATACAACATATACAACAAAAAATCAGCTGTTCCTTACAAAAATGCACTACAACACGATCAAAATGTATAGAACAGCTGATTTTTTTTTCATATTTCAGTGTCTGTCCCATAATAAAAGTTGATCATATTCATGAGTACTTACACCTCCTAAAATATCCGCACTGGTTTTAATTTTACCCTGTATTTACAAAGAAGCGTTTGTAGTTGTGACGCATACTGTTTTAAACGTGACGACAGCGGTTCCCCTACTAATTTGTCATGATAACTTATTATCTGCTTGTTTCCATGATCAGAGGTGAGAACTTACTGAACTTAACTTACTAACTTACTTATATTCCTTTGTGTTTCCTGCTTGGTCCCAGCCCCGGATCTAGGGGGGGGGGCTAGCCGGAGCCCGTGCCCCGGGCAGCAAATTCAGAGGGCGGCAAATTCGTAGCGGCAAAAGCGTAGTAATCGCAAAGAGCAGCGTTAGACCGGTCGTTGTGGCGTTCTTTGGGGTAGGCCTATGTCCATCAGCATTAGTGGGCGTATTATGGCTGAAATGATGACGATAAAGGTAAAAATATTATCGACATTTTTCAGTTTTTGCCCCGCCTCGAAATAATGCAAGATCCGGGGCTGCTTGGTCCTCTGCTTGCGTAGTTCGAATATGTCCGAATATGGCGTCCAAAGATACCTACGTGACCAAGAGAATAAGAGCAACAATCGAGCGAGAATGCATTATGTAAATACATAATATACTTATGTATATCATTTAAAAAGTAGGTATGCGGTAAAATTCCGTATTACATGGTCGCCAAGCCACAGCAAAAATATTTCATGCAACCAAAAAATATACTCACACCCTTACCACTCCAATAATAAGGTGCAAATAATCGTTTTTGGTGTGAAAATAATATTTTTGCAATTTTATAATCGCTCTATATTAAATTCGAAAACTGGTCTTTTCAAGGTGATGCTTCGTTGCTAAGTGCGTTATGATTAAAAAACTTGTTTTTTTAATGTTTAAAAGTCAAAAGTTGTAGCGAGTGGTATCGAGATTTTTTAAATGGTTTTGTTGAGGCGCGAATGCGACACATCGAGGCATGGGATATGGGGCTATGGGGGACTGGGGTACATTGTGTTGTTGTTGTTTGCTAAAACCAAGGGTAAAACTCATTATAGTTCGATAAATGTATTGATTACCCCTTTGCTAAAGGTGCGGTTAAACGGGCTAGTTTTTTGACAATTTCTTGCTGCAAGAGGAACTCCGGGACAATATCTATATGTATTATGGAAAATGTTTAAATAAAAGCTGTCTTATAAAAAATTGAAAGCAAAACTTAATTTATAAATAAATTGCAGCAAAGTCACCTAAAACACAATTACTCAACTTGCCGATATTTTTAACAGTATTTTTAGCTTAAAAATGGAATTTAAATTCTCATAAAGAGTCACATATTATCGAATTATGCTGTTCGAGGCACAAGCTCTAACACATCGTTGCTGAGGCAACACTGTTTTGCCCCTTTTTAGGGTTCCGTACCAAAATAGTAAAAAAGGAACCCTTATGGTGCGACTTCGTCTGTCTGTCTGTCTGTCTGTCACACCTGGTTATTTCAGCAACTACTAATGCTATCGACTTGAAATTTGGAACAGTTATAAAGAATGCTTGTCCAATTTTATTGCAAATGAAAAAAGTAAAAAAATATTTTTATTTTCATTGCAAAATTATTTTTTTAATTAAAAAAAAAATATATATATATATATATTAATTTATTAATTAATTAATTTTCTTTCAAATGTACAAGCAACAATATGATCTTTTATAATGAGATTGAAATAAATGATTTTTGATTTGATTTGATTTGAAAAGGGGCCGGAGTGGGGGTCCTAAATTTCAAAGTGAAGGTCAAGTGACATATCATATGAAAGGGCTTGATTTGCACATTTCAAAATATATTTTCATTTAATTTTGTGCCTCACAGTTTTCGACATATGATGAAAAATGTCTGAAAAAATACCATCCCCCCCCCCCCCGTATCTCCGAAGTTTGTGGAGCGAAAAATCAGAAATAATTAGAATTGATAGGAATTGACCCAAATATTGCACCAAAAATAAAACGATGTTCCTAACTAGTACAGTTTTTTTCAAAATCATCAAAATTCCTTTACAAACAAACTTAGTTATGCGGTCCGGTTTTTTTCACTTTATACGTCCAAAAATGATACGGAACCCTCGGTGCGCAAGTACGACCCGCACTTGGCCGGTTTTTTTTTTAAATGCTCATTCGAATTATAAAAAGCTTCGCATAAAAACGGCATTTTTCTTTGTCGGTACAGTCAACAAAAAGAAAATGGGTAATCCATTTTGACGGAACGCCAAAAAAATCCCAAGCACCCACGTGAGAAACAAGTTAGGAGCTCAAGCGAGTAACTCATATTAAAATGCTAAATCAAATGTCAAATTTATTATAGACTAGCTTCCGCCCGCGGCTTCGCCCGAGTTTTTCGGGATAAAAGGTAGCCTATGTGTTATTCCAGACTATAATCTGTGTGCCAAGTTTCATCCAAATCCGTCCAGCCGTTTCAGCGTGAAGAAGTAACAAACACACACACACACACACAAACTTTCGCCTTTATAATATTATTAGTGTGATAGTGTGATGTCATAGTGTGATAACATTGATTTTTAAAGAGAGCGCAGCGACACTGTTCTTCGTCTAAAAGGTCCTCCTCTCAGATCATAGAAACAAGGAGATATGCCATCATAGCAAATTAGTACGGGAACAACTGTCGCCACTTTTAGTACATTTTTCAACACAATTACAAGCGCCCCTCGTGAATATAAAGATCTCCCACGCATTAAACATTCCACACACCCTCAATCTAACACTGTTAATCATCACTCAACACTAGCACTAAACTAAAACACTGTATTTATATCATCGATCGTGTTCGGTTCGTTGCCAGCGTGTACATTTTATATACGGTCAATGTGACCGTATCAAAGCGTCAATTTTAGTAGCGCCTGGGCACATCTCCCTTGTTTCTATGATCTGAGGTCCTCCTAGTCCTACCCACATAGATATTGCACTTGGTTTGTCGCAATAACTAAATTGATGTTGAATTTGTCAATATCATGTTAAAGGATCCATTTAGGTATCCCGTAATATCAACCCAATTATGTACTGACCAAAAAGAAACAGTCATATCTATACTAATATTATAAGGCTGAAGAGTTGGTTTGTTTGTTTGTTTTAACGCGCTAACTCCCAGTCGGATTCGAAAAAATCTTGTTTATTTATTTATTTAATTCTTTATGCACAAGTAAAAAAAAATACTGCACAAAGGCGGACTTAATGCTTTAAGCATTTTGTGCCAGTCTACCTTCGGGTGATGCAGAGACAAAACATGGTAGGTGCAACAAAATAGAATGCTAACTAGAAATAATTAAATATATAGGATTACATACATATAAATAAATAATACTATGTTAGGAGAAATAAAAATACGTTGATAATGAAAAACGGTTCCAACAAATCACCGCTGGGATAGTTCTGCCAACTTCTTACGAAGGTGTTCACGTGCCTTGACTTTAAAGGAATACTGACTAGTTGCCATCCTGATATTCAGAGGGAGCGCATTCCAAAGGAGGATAGACTGAACAAAGAAGGAAGAGTGTATGAAATCAGAGCGGCGGGTAGGACATTGCAGGAGCAGATTATTGGTGGAGCGAAGATTTTTATTGTCAGTAGAGCATAGATATTGAAAATGAGAAGTCAAATAAGAAGGAGAAGTGGGTTTGTTAAGAATAGAGTACAGAGTAGTCAAAGCCCTCAACGCTCTGCGCTGACGAATGGGTAACCAACTGGTTTTTGTGTATGATAGCCAAATTTATGAGAAATAGTATGAATACTATTTAACATGACGCTACAACCCTTAGGGAGCTGAGCAACGGGGATAAAGCTGCGAGGAACAACTAGTTTAGTTATAAAAACAGAAGGCTATAATATAGAATTTAGATGATGATTTTGACGTTAATCAGTTCGATTGACGTCACACATCATCAAATGATTTACGTCACACTACTCAAACTTGAATGTCAACAATCTTCTGTCCCGTTGCTTTGATCCGACGTGATTCTAAGACACGAACCATTAACTATTTTAAAATCGACATCTTGATTAATTGAGTCAACAACTTACAACTGACTAATGGACTGCTGGTTGCTTCTGTTACGTAATAGTTAGCTAACATTTTTATTTTCTGTTGCTAAACTTTGTAGAATTCAAAAACATAATAAAATGCGGATTAAAATTTAATTAATTTGTCCATACAAACATTTAAGTATCAATAATAATTGGCATAGGCGAATATAAAAATCACGTTACTGAATTTGAAAACAAACCTACGTAAAAACGAAAATTAATTTATAAACTTTGTCACATCTACACTCGACGCCATTGACGGTCGACCACTTTTCACCCTTATGTTCTTAGTAATAAGGGTGAAAAGTGGTCGACCGTCAATGGCGTCGAGTGTACATTATACAAGTTATAAAATGAAGCCGTATTTTTTTCAGAATCATCGCACGTAATCAAAGCCCTAACCTTAACACACCAAAAACGAATTTCATTAATTTCAAGTTTTGTTCAATCTCAAAGTAAAATCTGAAAACAAACAACATTGCTGATGCTGATTGCAATGAGCCAACACACTTTTACGTGACAAAAGTGATCGACATAATAATTTTAAAAATGCATCAAGCGTCAGGTCATTTCGTGATGTGTTGCCGATAACGATACCAGTGTGTCGCAAACCTCTTGTTTTGATAACGACCTGCTGTGTGGGTTCGATGTTAAGACTTAATAGTGCGATGCATGGTCGGCGTGATAAAATTATGTCAATTAAGATTTCAATTTTTAACTGTAGATAAAAAAAGTGTCACGATAAAGATTTAGGCTCCAGAATCCAGATACATTAGGCTAGTACCTGCTTTGCATACTCAGTCAGTTGTTAGAAATAATTCAAATATTTCTTGTCCATTACTAAGGAAGAAGAAACTTCATTTTTAATTCTCACATTTATAAAGTTCAAGACACATTGTTGCGACCAGAAAAGCAACTACTTTTAACACTGGAAAAATAAATTTCAAGTGTAAAGCTGTACAAAGTACAAATACTGTCACTTTCAACACCGCTTTCAGTATAGCACTTGAACGAGTAACTGCCTGAAGCTACGGTGACATTAGATGTATGTAACGTCAATAGTTTATGTCTAACAGTTTCCTCGCGATAGTTTCCTACGGCGTTTATACCAGTAATAAATCGCGAACATGTCTGAAATACGTTCGTGTACGACGGGTATTGAATTTTCGACATCCCGATACTGGTTGATTTATGAGCTGGAGTACTAAAACACCTAAGTCTTGAAACGCTGTTTTATAAGTAAAAGAAAAGCTAAGACAACATGTTTGGAATAATAATCATGTCTTAAGGAAACGCGTCCGATTGAAAACTTTCTTTACTTAATATATTTCCTCTCACTGTGTTTCTTTGTTGAGCAAACATTCATAATCAACGCCAGCGCAGCAAACAAGAGATTTTTTTATGTTGTTATGACTATCTGTTTATAGGATATAGCTGTTGGACTTGACAGCTGTCAAAATACTATTAAGGTGTCATAATAACATGCTACCCAAACAATAACAAAATTTTATATTTGACGTGAATCTGATGAAGGGCACGAAAAAGTGTGATTTAAATAATGTGACAACTGATATTGTTTATGCATCAACCACTGTGAGCACTCGTTAAATTAAATATAATAACTGTTTACTGCCGGACATAACTTGAGTTTTATAAATGTGCACTTGGAGCAATCAAAAAGAAATTGTATTTATCTCTCTCTAGACTTAATTTTAGAATGTAATGAATTGTGCCTCCTAATGTAGAATCCGCTTGCTATTTAGGGCATTAATTAAAGAAAATACAATAACTAACGCAAGAAAATGCTGTCATCATGCTAATATTTTGACATTGACAGGTGCATAGTTAGAAAAATAGGGTTATACATCAAAGCACACAGTTCGCAATGTTAATAAATAATAATAATAATTTCATGTTTTTTTTTCCGCTACCGCCTATGCCTCGCGCTGCGTATTTAATTGTTCGTTTCGTGTTACAGTTAGTAACTGTACCGCCTCAGTTTCGGTTCGCCTGTTTTTTTTAATTACCCGAGCCACCGTCCACGTTAAGACATTGCAACTCAGATCGGAATTTTTGTATTTTTTTATTATTATAATAAAATATTTGTGTAAGTGTAGCCATATTGCTGACGCTGACTGTACTTCGTATTGAAGACGGTATGTAAATTTGGTGTGATATTACAAGAGTTATGGCGCGTGGGCCTCTAAAAATAGGGCTAGTCTTTAAGTATTTATTTGCGGATAGCTATAAACATTAATATTTCTAAAATAATAAACAGGTTGCAAAAAACTATTTTTGATGCACAACCCGTCAAAATCCCGAATGAAGCAGACATCATTTTAAATTAGTCAACAGTATTAACTACCACTAAAACGCCCCAAAATACCCAAATCTATCGTTGGAACATCGTTTTATTATTACCGTTGGTCTGCACTCTGATTAATGTCTAGACTAGACCAATTAGCGACTAAATCTATGCTTGCTGACATTTTGTATCGTTCAACTAATGTGTTGCCATTTTTTTTTTTTTTTTTTTTAAAAACGTTGCCCCACACTAGGATTTCTCCTGTGTCGTGGGTGCGTTTACAAACACAAATTTCACACACAAACAGCCAGACCTATGTGCAATGCGGGAATCGAACCCGCGACACGTCGCGCAGTAGCCAGTCTCTCACCCACTGCGACAACCGTGCGGTCAAATTATTATTCACGCAATCTACTTTTAGGGTACCTAAGTATAAGAGAAGTGGGGTACAGCGAGATATCTGGCTCAAATCTAGACCAGCCCGACTGGGGAAGTACTCCACCTTATAGAATACCACAGCCAAATGACGCTACTCTTCGGTAGTGTTGTATTCCTGTGGTGCGTTAGGTCGCCAGAGCTCCTGAGGATGCGCTGTGTGGACAGCGAGGGACCTGCTTGTCCCTAAGCTGTCGGCACAGCGAATCCTCATTTTAAGGCGCAGATATACGACTTTTAAAGATTTTAAACTGAAGATCACGTCTAAACGAGTAGTGTTAATGATTTGAAAAAAACATATGCTAAACTAGTGCATTTTCTTAATAATTTGATTAGAGCATATTTTAGATTACGTTTATCTATGTGGTGTAAATAATTTGTAAAGTTAGGTCTAACGCGTTCAAAAAAGTGAAGATCGCGCGAAAACTATTGAGCGTATTTTTACGAAATGTTCACCATTTTAAAGATAATTTAACTATCTAACTTTAATTAGAGTGTTTTTTTTTTAATCAAATATTCGTTACTAAAAAGTAATAATACGTCTAATATGGCACAGCGCGCTCCTTGATAGGCGAGTTGTATTGCTCGGTGGACGTATTGCGCGTTGCGTGAGCTCAGAGCAGAACACTCAAGCTATACCGCCCAAATCACTCAAGGCCGCTGGCACTTAGTAGCGCCTTAAAGGGCCAGCAACGCGCATGTTATAGGTACCAAGGGGCTCTTTCACCAACCTATCATTATCTGTTCAGAAAGCAATTTTTTTTAAACTATTCAATAGCAAAAAAATGCATTTCACCACCTAACAATAGTGTTATTGACAACATTATTGAAGTAAAAGTTAATTTACTAAAAGTCACATTAGTTAGCTTAATTGACAGATTACTTTATTGATAGGTTGGTGAAATAGCCTGAATTTTTCTATAGAAAAAGATATATTAAACGGCTGTTTTTAATTTAACGGACTGTTATCTTGTCGGTGAACTTAAGCCTTATTGTTGCAAGCGTTTCATAGGCTTTTTTTTTGCGATTTCAGGGTTGTTCCAATAGTAAAAGTTGTTCATAATAATGGGTACAATGACCCTTTAAAATATTTCCACTGTCTAACCTGCCACCCTGTATAATTATGATAATCATGTTCGTAAGGAATAGTATAGGCTATTTAACATCAAGCTATAACCCTTGGGAGCCGAGCAACGGGAGTGAAACCGCGGGGCACAGCTGGTCACATTGTCGCAGAGGGCCTCCCTCCTCCGTCCTCTCTGCCTTGGCTAGCTATCGGAGGGAGCCTTCACAGACACAAATGTAGAATAAAACGCTGCAGGATGGTTGGAGAGGTATATTACGAGACGTAGGTTGTATATTTGCACTTTATAACGTTACACAGAGGTATAAAAATAACTGTTACAAAAAGAGACTATTTGCTTATAGCTTTGCACACTTGATAAATAGGTAGTAGGTAATAAATAATAACAGTACAGCGGTTCAGCGGTCACAAGTGATGTCGTTGGAGACCAGACCAAGAATGACGAAACAATGCAAAAAAATATGAGATGTTCTAATTTTGAAATTTAAAGTTAAAATCTAAACCGAATTTAGAAGAATGGGATGAATGAAGTGGCCAGCAATGGAAGATTGCCAGCACTAAATGATGAAAGAAGGATGACTCCGTCATAACATATAGATATAACACTGAAAGGCCCTAAGTGACCTTGGCCTGATGCTCCGAATCCAGTCTGTGTGTACCGGACTAATTAGCTTAATCTGGGCCTGTCGTTTCAATGTTGACAAGGCTTAAATTAATAGGCTTTGTATTCGACGTTGTATCTCTAATGCTCCTACTCCACCTGCATTAGTGTTAATATGTATGTCCAAATGCGCCATAATTAAGGCGTTAAAAAATAACACGTTAAAGGAGTGGCTATATTATTGTAATTCGTAGGGTTATTGTTATGTCGTTACCAAATGAGCTAAATCGGCTTAGTGATATAATTAATGCGTTAATATGCGCGTTCGAACGCAGGGCAGAGACATGATATTACTACCTCTGGTATAGTGGTGGTAAGCGTGGCTGTTGAAAGTGGGGTGCTGGGTACGATATCTGGTTTCATCAAAGCTTTTTTATTAGGAAATTCTTAGTAACAACCTGGAGAAATTAAACTGTGTAAGAATCATGCAACTAGTCTAGAATGGCCTTTAGAGGAAAGAGCAACACAGATATGAGTGGACCTGTCCTGACTGAACACGCATGTGCCGAGTATTGTAGTAGCTCAACCCTGACTAAAGAGCTCAACGACTCAACGAACATCACTATCAGAAAGGACATTTGGGTAGGCCCTGTAAAGTACTCAAACTGTCAGACTGAACTTCAGATCTGGGACTGTAACATAAAATAAGCCACATAGTACTCACATTCACAATAATTAATATAATAACGTCACATTAAATGTTGTAAACTATGTTCCTAGAATGTGATTCTTAATACAATAACACGAGGTTGGTAACCTATTGCAAAACACAATCACTTCCCTTAATTTAAACTTAAAACAATCCGTGAAATAATTAGTAGATGATGCAACATTTGTTTTTGTTTTCGTTCTCATAAAAGTTATCAGGAAATCAATGGTTTTCACAGCATTTATTATTAAAATTGAGATCAAGGGATATTATAATTTTAATAAATATTATAATAAAGAGTTAAAAGTCCAGCAAAGCCTCTACACCCTTCAGCCGCTCACGTTCCTGTTGCCCCCTTGTTGCGACTTGAGCAACCATTTTCGGGGGGCCCAGTTAGTGAGTTGGCAAGTCTCCGTCTGCCATTATTACGTGTCAATATACATTGTTCCGGCAGGCGCCATAGGTTCCCATAGTTCCCCAAAACCAATCCACTACCATCCCATCACAATAGCCCAAGTAGTTTTTCTCCACATGTTTGCAATAGTTCTGCACAGCTGGGGTTTGTCCTTGGGTGCATTTATATAGTGCATACAGGGATAATCGCCAGCTGTGTCACCATTATTACATTTTATATATTTTAAGTTTGTTGTAAAGGGCCTCTACGTGTTGGCTTCGGCCCCATGCACGCCTTCGAAAGGGCCGGGACTTTGAAAAGTCCCGTGCAACAAAAAAATAAAAAATAAAAATTATAATAATAAAAAGCCGTGTCCATTGCCTTATTGCTACAGGATGCAAATCTTTCTTCTTGCTACGAACTATGGTCAGAAGACGCAGTCAGTGATATAGTCTTGGGTTGCAAGCGTGGATACAAGGGGGAGAGGGTGGCAATGGGTGCTATTGCTCCCCCCCTCTGTATCATCGATAACAACAATTTATAAATTTATTTGTTTAGAACGAGTTTTCTAGCAGAACGATTAAACAAAAATTGCCCCCTCTGAACGAAATCCTCTATCCGTGCTTGATTGCAAGCAGGCCAATTATGCAGTAGCAGTATGCCCAGATCAGACCATCTTAGGGTTTATCCACTTCCAACACCCCTCAAACCTCACACCATCTTTATAATATCCTCAAATTATTTCTATCTAATTCCAGGTACGCAGGATGTCCCAAAACTGCAAATCGTCGTACGCGACCGCGACTACACGAGACGCGAATAACAACACTCTGTATAACGGAGGGACCGGCCAGGGGTATGGCGGGAGGAGTTACGCACCCCCCAGTGTGGCTAGCAATGGAAATTATCAGGTACTAGCACTTTTCCTGCGACTTTGTCCGCGTGACATACATACACGTGACGCCATATAGCATTTGTGACCGACGAAAGTTATTGTTCTTTCCCTCGGGAACTATACTTTTTTCTGGGTGAAAGGTATGTCCTTTTCTGTACCCCTGACAACGTATATGCAAAATTTCATGATTATCGGTTCAGTGGTTTAGGTGTGAAAAGGTAACAAACAAACAGACTTACTTTCGCATTTATAGTAGGTATTAGTTAAGAAGTTAGGATATACTCGTACATAATATTACATATCCATAGTTTAACTGGAAGACGAAGCTAGGAGCGAAATTTAATGCCAAAGGATTTTAAACACTATTTAATGCCTGATGATGTAAAGAGGGGGCCCACTAGGGCCCAAGCCTGCCGGGAAAGCGGGATTGTCCGAAAGGGATACCGCTGACCCGGACAAAAGGGCTAAGGAAGGAACACGGGTGGGTTTTAGTCAGTAAGAGTCTGACACTACCTTCCGCTCCGCCCAGAGCGGGAGGGGTCATTAGATGATTTCCCATCCTCAAAAAAAAAAAAATGCCTGATGATGTTAATGATAACTGATGATAACGATGACTCCATAAATTATGCCAACTATGCAAGAAGCAGCGATAGCCTAGTGGTTTAACCATGTGCCTCCACGGCGAATGGTTCGAGTTCAATCCCGAGGCACGCACCGCTGACTTTTCGAAGTCATATGCTTGTGCATATTATAAATTAATTGATCGCTTGCTATAACGATGAAGGAAAACATCGTGAGGAAACCTGCATACCTAAGAGTTCTTTATAAAGTTCTTGAAGGTGTGTGAAGTGCCAGCCCGCGCTTGGCCAGCGTGGTGGACCTATCCCCTCTCATTCTGAGAGGAGGCCCGTGCCCAGCAGTGGGACAGTTTATAAACAGGGTTGATATTATTATTATTATGACATCATACTAACTTTGGCCTTCAAAGGTGCATTTTTTTTATTGTTCGTACAATTATAAATATATGTATGGGTAATCCTAAAAATATTAATCTAATAGGATATTTGTCTAGGTGTCGCAAACCAGGATCCCGGGGTTCGTAAATACCGGAATCCCGGGTCAAAAATCGGGTTTGAAATAGACAAATAACGGAATTTGTCTAAAATGTCTGTATTCCCTTTGCCCTCAGATCATTCTGAGCCTTTGCCTCTAATCAAAATAATTAAGCAATACAATTATCCGCTTGTAACTTTTTTATGAAATATTACATACATTTTTCATACATTATGTATGGAATGTCTAAGTATATTGCGAAGCCTATCCGTCTGCGCTAGGATGCTCGCTTCACTGGGCAATTGGCAAAATTACGTATACCTATAGAAACATGATATTCACGCTATTTCTTGTGAAGTAAACAGCGTTGATATATACCTATAAATAGTATAAGTACATAAATAAGGAAATTAAGTAAAAGGAGATAGTTTTTTTTGTTAGAGAATTAGGCCCCCACAAATTGAAGTGTATAATAGTGAAACTAACATAGTTTGTTCTTTATAATCTCTAGATTACAATAGTAAAATTAGCTTTACTTTGTGAAAAGGGAATTCCGAGAAATCAACAATTAAATTAGAATTTATGTATAAAAAAATGTTTTTGATATTGTTTTAGAAGTATCTATTTAACCTCTGCCCAAGTGCCCACGCTCAGGTTTAGAAACTCTAAGCCAGCATGGCACACAGAATAAATTGTTCTAAATGATGCACCGAAAACTTTTTTTTTTTTCAAATAATGTTTATTAAAAATAAATATTATTATTTTATTTATTTCAATCTTTAATGCACTGTAAATAAGAGTACAATCGAGTCATTGTTACGCGCAATTTTTTTTTCGTATGATATTGATCGAACTGTAGTAAATTAGTTACTTTTTTATATGTAATTATGACCGTCATACATTAACTATTTACACGGGGCCCAAAAAAAATCTATGTCCATTCTTTCACTAGCACTTTGCCCGCAATTTCGTCCGCATGGCCCACAGGAACAGCTGTGCATTTGTTTCGTGATAAAACCTAGCCTATACAGGGTGGCAGGTTAAACAGTGGAAATATTTAAAGGGGTCATTGTACTCATCATTATGAACAACTTTTGCTATGGCACCAATCCGGAAATCGCGAAAAAAAAATCAGTTGTCCCATACATTTGTTGAGTTATGTGAACATAAATGTATGGAACAGCTGATTTTTATTTCGCGATTTCAGGGTTGGTCCCATATTAAAAGTTGTTCATAATGATGAGTACAATGACCCTTTAAAATATTTCCACTGTCTAACCTGCCACCCTGTATAGTACTCAGTGATAATGTAGCTTTCTATTAGTGAAAGAATTTTCAGAATCGCATTAGTACTTAGTTCCGGAGATTGGCTATCTCGTACATACATACTATAAAACTTTACCTCTTTATAATAATGACGAGAAACGATTTTTTTTACCCGATAGAAGAAAGGGCAGGAGGTAATTAGATCATGCAGATCCGAAGCGCACCCCGAAATGTACCGATAGAAAACCGATACCTGACATTTGATAGGTTTAAAAAAACGGTTTCTTAAGGTTAAGTTCTTCATATTCGTATCTACTGCCCCATTTCTCCTCTCCCTATTAGACCGAATTTAATTGAAAAAAAATAACTTGCCAAAATAAGTCATTGACTATTCAAAAGTGCCTGTAAATGGTCTAATTGAAATAAATGTTTTGACTTTGACTTTGACTTTGACTTTGACATCCCAATAAAACAACAACATAAAAAACTTTCCCTTTAACAATACCACAGAAACCCATACCTTAATTTTACATAAAATCAAAAATCTTAATTACCCATTAAATATAGAAAGTTGGTCAAAAACGGTGTTACATTAAACATTTTATTGAAGCAAAGAAATGATCCAGATTCGTAAGTTTTACATGTGCAAGCGCATTACAACGAAGTAACTACAGCTTGCTACCTATACGGCTATATGGCCATGTAGCCGAAATTGTAATTATTAAATGTAGAGCACTCGAGTTGATCGTCCACTTAAAAATATAACGGTTAAGGTGAAGTTTTTGGGCCGAAAAGAAAACAATATAATATTAGTAAAGATTTTTAGTATTGTGATAAAACTATCACTTGTTTTTCTATATGGAAACTTTCAGTAGCGGTCAGCATATTACATAAATGTATTTGTGTGCTTGTGTTTGTTTGTGTTGATAGGCTCCGCTCGTATTACCTGAGACTTAGCTTGACAATTATTTTTCATGTTCTATTTTCTCATGTTCTGAATTTTACATAATAAACTTCAATAACAAATCGATACATATAACGCCATCTATTGAGATTTATTTGAAGAAATCTTTCTTCCTGATGAGACTCCGTGCCTGTGGCATACTAGGCACTGGCAAACTACCGGCTACTGGCATTCTATGTCAAAACGCTACACATGCTTAATAGCCGGCATGCGCATGACAGTTTATAGAAATGCATGCGAATTGCCCTCCTCGCTTCCCCGCATGAGGAAAGATCAAAGGGCTTGCTGTCTCCTAGCATGCTAAGTATTAGCAAACCTACGTGTTGGTAGTAGCTCGCACTTACCAGTATCTGGCATGCTTTTGTACGAGTAGAGAGTGCAATTCCGCAATGACACGGGTCTGTAACCAATCAATGGCGCGCTTTGTGGGATGTAAATGATTAATTTTTTTACATAGAATTTCCTGCAACGAGGGTTACATAAATATTGTTTTAAGAATTAATTATATTTTTAGGTAAATATACTTTTAACTAAACAGCTTGTCCTCGTTTTAGCTGAGATTGATCAATTCCCTTTACGACTTTCCGTCGATCCTCAATCCAGTGCGGGATCCCGCATTGCAGGAATGCAATCCCTATGAGCGAGTTACAGGCATGTGTATCGCGGGCTTTATGGTGCAACATGAAAAACTGCCATTTTATTGATTGACACAACATATGACACTTACATAGTAGATTAATTAAATTACTATTCCTATACGGAACGTGTCCATTACAAACCGGAAAGATAAAATTACTTCACCCCTAACAAAAGTGAATTAGACAACATCCCTTACAAACAACTATTATTTCCTATTCCCAAAACGCTAATGACTTAACCACAAAACGAAATTCCGCCCGTCCTTTGTCCGGCAGAAATCGATACACACCTTAACAGCCCTTTCTCTGTGGGACACATTGATAATGGCGTGCCTAATTGCGGTCGTTCGTTTCGACACGATCCAATTTCCAGCCGTTGTGCAATGTATTTTTGGCGAAATGTGGATCCGGAATCGTATGGGTTAATGATGTAGTCGGCAATAATGTGATAAGTGCATTTTTGAGTATGTAATGTAACTCCGTTATCTGACTAAACTGCAGTTGTAGCTGTCAAAGAATAATGCCCAATTTCACTAACACTAAGAGACACCTAAGTGAAATGTCTGGTCTGGAAATATAGGTCTGGCTGTTTGTGTATGTGACATTTGTGTTAGTAAACGCACCCACGATACAGGAGAAATCCTAGTGTGGGGCAACGTTTATTTTAAAAGAAAGAAAAGAATGTCTAAATATTAAAAGGATTTACCTAGCGCAAAAAACCATGTCACCAACCACTAGGCGATAACAATATCCATGGTTATCGCGTGGTTATCGCCTAGTGGTTGGTGACATGTTTTTTTCGCGTAAATCCTTTTAATATTTAGACATTTCACTTAGGTGTCTCCTAGTGTTAGTGAAAACTGGCATAAGCCCAAAAACGTAGGGTTTATAAATGTATATTTTTGCAAATTTTAAACATGTTAAAGCTATGTTATGCTGGTTTACTTATATTATGGGATATTAAAGGTATGATGTAACATCTATAGCCGTAAAAGACCTACTATTAGGTATGTTCGAAGTCACCATTACTTTTCTTACTGGCTACTGCTTTCACAGACAGGTGTACTTGGAACTCTGCCAATACCTTTAGCACTTAATTTCGCATGGTATTTGACAGTGTCCATTATTATATTATATGTATTTAATCTTACTTGTCCAAGGCACAATTTTCCGGTGATAATTATGGCTATACATATTTCATTAAACCATCAAGTCCCACATAATAAGACACAAATTAATAAACAGTGGTTCCTGACTCACTGGTAGATCAGCGAGACATGACAGGTTAATAAATGGGGTTCCCCTGCAGCCTGTCTATAATGAAATATTACCACAACCTTCACCACATAGGCAGTAGCTAATCCAGGGCACGGCTTGGGGGCCAAAGGTCCCCCCAAAAATCTTAAGTCCCTGTCCCGGTAGATTTCAGATTAGTCTATGGTTTTGTTCCCTCTCCCCCAAATAAAAATATCTGAGACCCCTCATTCCCTCTCCCCCCCAAATAATTTCTGGATCCACCACTACACTTAAGCTAGCTAAGACTAAGCGAGGCCGCACAGTGCACACGTCAGGTAATCCGGTCCGGTTACCGGACCGGCTACCGTGAGTGCGAGAGGGTGAGAGAAACCGTGCGTGTGCTCTGTAGTATGGAATTGACGCCCTGATCCAGTGATAGGGCACTGAAGCAGTGATAGCCTAGTGGTTTAACCATGTGCCTCCCACGGCGAATGGTTCGAGTTCGATCCCGAGGCACGCACCGCTGACTTTTCGAAGTCATGTGCGTATTAGAAATTAATTATCACTTGCTTTAACGGTGAAGGAAAACATCGTGAGGAAACCGGCATGTCCTAGAACCAAAAATTCGAAGACATGTGACGTCCACCAACCCGCACTGGGCCCGCGTGGTGGACTACGGCCCACTCCCTCTCACAGACAGAGGAGGCCTGTCCCAGCAGTGGGAACATTATAGGCCGATTATGCTTATGCTTATGCTTATGCCCTGATCCGGCAACCGGATCAGAGAATCGGACCGGGTTACCTTGTGACGGAGTCATCCTCTTTCATCATTTAGTGCTGGCAATCTTTCATTGCTGGCCACTTCATTCATCCCATTCTTCTAAATTCAGTTTAGATTTTAACTTTAAATTTCAAAATTCTAAAAAGCAATTTTTCGCTACCGTTTATCACTTTGGCCCACCTTCTCATAATTATTTTATATTAATACTGTAATTCAATAAATTATTATACTATTTTATATCTATATTGTAATAATATTGTGTTGTGTTGCTATAAACAACGTTCAGCGGTCCAGCCTTCGTTCCTGTCACTGCCTGTCACAAGTAAGTCATCACGTTACTCACCTTTTTTTCTTAAATTTATTTAATATTATCTATTATTTATAAAAAAGTATGCATACCATAATACATTAACACTTACAAAACACTTTTACAAATATCTACCTACCATATTACACTACACCACCAATCGGCTTACGGCCGAATCACAAACCTTTCGAATTCTGGAGTGTTTTTAAAACCATTCGTCACGGTCACTTCAGAAGGAGATTGGTTACTGACTCTCAGCGTGCCTAAGGAGAATATCCTTAGGTATACGCGCAGGCAGACCACCGACCTACTGGGTGTATTCCTCGAGGTTCCCGAAACCGACAACCGAGACGCACCCGTACTAGGTGGTTGAAGACTTTACACACATTATCTTAATTTTATTAAAGTATTAAATATAATTAACTATTTATTCATATCATTTTCTTTCTTTTTATTTCATAAGTTATCTAATAGTCATGGATGTGTCACATCTGAATAAACCCGAAATTATTTATGAATTGAAATTGAGAAATGCTAATGTGATCCCTACGCAAACAGCTGATGATTTGCGTTCACAATTGACTTTATTACTTCAAAATTTCGATGATAATCAACAATTATTTAGTCCGTATCCGTTTAGCCAAGACATAGAGGAAGTCAAAAAATGTTTATCCCTTATTGCGGCTCGAATTTTAGGTTACCCAAACCACAAAGACAAAGTTTCCACTTATTTATCTCACATTAAAAATCGCCTTAGTCATATGAATGTTAGCACTGAACTTTCAGCAGATGACTTAGATTCCTACCAAAATCAATCCCAACAATTTTCGGAATTACAGGCAAAATTTTTACAGTTAGAAAACAGTAATAGCACCACATCAGCTTATCAATCAGCTGAATCGGTACAGCAAAACTCAACACTTTCATACTTTGACGTCCTCACTCAAAAACTCAGCAATATTTCCGACAAGTCACACACAGAAATTAAACGATTTAAGTACAAGGGTAACACCTGCCCGAAAGATTTCATCCAGAAAGTCGAAGAATTTGCGATTGCTAGAAATATTTCAAATGACAAATTATTTCTACACATATACGATATTTTAGTTGATACCCCGCTGGAATGGTTTCGCGCACGTAAGGAGTCCATCCCAAACTGGGAATCTTTCAAAACTACTCTTATTAACGATTTTGGCATTACCGATTACGATTATAAATTAAAGAAAATTATTGACGCGCGAAGACACAAACCAAACGAACGTATAATATTTTATTTTTCGGAAATGGAATCGCTATTTAACAAATTACACGAGGCATTATCCGAAAAGGCCAAAATTGATATACTGCGACGCAATCTTCGACCGGAATACAGTACACGCTTAACTCCTCACGACTTACAATCAACTAACACATTACTAGAATCATGTAAATGGTATGAAAATTGTATAGAGATATCCAATTTCAACACACCATCTACATTACCTACCCTTACTTTCAAACCTCAAAAACACTCTACCTCTTCTAGCTCCACAATTCCTACTATTCCACACTACCCTTTTGGTAATACAAATCAGCCTACTTCTTCCAATTACCCTATACACCCAATACGTACAGACAATAACACTCCACTTAAACTCTTTTGTCCCCGCTGTAGGAATAACAAACATGCTCTTGATAATTGTCCCTACAGTCATAAAGTTTGCTTTCGTTGTGGCAAGAAAGATGTCATCTTTACTAATTGTCCCACTTGTAATAAACAGAACCAAAAAAACTAATTACAGAGGAACGTAGAAAACTTAATTCTAATAATTTTGATCATTCGGATTGGACTAATTGGCTTAATACTATCAAAATATACTTTAAAGCATACAAAAATTCTACGCTCCTCTTTAATAATACTTCGGACTTTGAATGTCCATACCTTCACATAAAAGTAAATAATTTGACTTTAAATGGCTTACTAGACAGTGGCAGTGCTATTACAATTTTAGGTAATAACTCTCATGAGTTACTTATTAAATACGGTTTCCAATTAGAACGAGACCAAATTATTAAAGGAACGGTTGCTAATGGTCAAGCAATACATTCCATTGGTACAATCAAACTTCCTACCTTGCTTAAAAACAAGTTTGCTATTATTACAGCTCATGTAATACCCAGTATTACTCAACCTTTGATACTAGGTATAGATTTTTGGAAAACTTTTAATCTTGCACCTGACATACTTCGCAATGTTAATTTGCACAAGTCTTCCGATATTCCCACGTTCATTATCAACACTAACGACATACAACTACATTCACTAAATACACTTACAGATACTCAATCTTTACTGGCAAACACAATCATAAACAAATTCAAGGACATATCTACTGACGTACTTCCACTAGGTAAAACACATCTTACTGAACATCATATTGACACTGGTGATCACCCCCCAATTCGTCAACGATGTTATCGTCTATCTCCCGAAAAACAAAAAGCTCTTAGAAACGAGGTAGACCAAATGCTAAAACTTGACGTCATAGAACCTTGCGAAAGCCCTTGGCTTAATCCTGTAATTATTACACCTAAAAAAGATGGAACTTGGCGATTCTGCGTTGATAGTCGTAAATTAAACGATATAACTCGTAAAGATGCATACAAATTGCCGTTCATTTCTGACATTATAGATCACCTCAAAGATTGTAAATATCTATCCTCCATTGATATAGCCAAAGCCTTTTGGGAAATTCCTTTACGTTTAGAAGATAGGCCCAAAACTGCTTTTCACGTTCCAGGTCGTGGAACGTATCAATTTAAAGTTATGCCTTTCGGTCTCACCAACGCACCAGCTACTCAACAGAGATTTATAGATACTCTACTTTCTTCCGAGGCATGCGATAATTCTATGTTCTCATATCTAGACGATATCGTTATAGCTACGAAAACCTATGAAGAACACGTACGCTTACTTAACATTTTACACTCAAAACTTTCCAAAGCTAATATTACCGTAAATTTTCCAAAATGTGCATTTTTTAGAAATTAACTTAAATATTTAGGTTATGTTATAGACGAACAAGGTCTCCATACAGATCCAGATAAAGTCAAAGCTATTTTAGACATACCAGCCCCTAAATCTGCTAAAGAAGTAAAAAAATTCTTAGGTACTGCAAGTTGGTATCGTCGTTTTGTGCCAAATCTTAGCACTCTAGCCGCTCCGTTAACCAAATTAACTTCCACAAGTAAAAAGGCACCCCCTTTTAAATGGACCCCTGAAGCTGATAATGCTTTTAATAAAATCAAACAAGCTTTAATATCTACTCCTATATTAGCTTGTCCTGATTTCGCTAAACCTTTTTCAGTCCATTGCGACGCATCCGCGTATGGACTTGGAGCTATGCTCACTCAAGATTTCGATGGTATTGAAAAACCAATAGCTTATATGAGCAAATCACTTACAGGTCCTCAAAGAAATTATTCTATCACTGAACGTGAGCTTTTAAGTGTTATTACAGCACTCGAATATTGGCGATGTTATTTAGACAATGGTCAAAAGTTTACAATCTATACAGATCATTCTGCTTTACAATGGTTTTTGCATTTAGATAATCCTACTGGTCGACTTGCTCGTTGGAGTATACGCTTATCCATGTTTAATTTCGATATTAAACATAAACAAGGTAAAGATCATCTTGTTCCAGATGCTTTATCGCGTAGTATTCCAATAAATGTAATTAATTACGACCCTTCAGTTACCTCTGATAACTGGTATACATCTGTATATTGCAAATGTAACACCAATCCAACATCAACACCTGATTTTATGATTCGAAACAATAGACTTTACAAATATACTCGGTCTAATACTCTCGTTAACTCTGAATTTAGCTGGAAAGAAGTAATTCCATTCGAATTCAGAAATCTAATTATTGAAGAAAATCATTCTATTCCAACTGCAGCACATTTTGGCACATTTAAAACGTACCATCGTTTAAAAAACAAATACTTTTGGCCAGGCATGTACAAAGACGTAGCAACGTTCATTTCAAAATGTGAAACATGTATCGCGTATAAACATCAAAATCAAAATACAATTGGTCTTATGGGTAAACCCAAACATTGTTCTCGTCCTTTTCAATGTATTTCTATCGATCTTGTTGGTCCATTACCCATGACACGTAAACTCAATAGGTTTATTTTTGTAGTTACATGCTGTTTTTCCAAATATTGTTTGATATTTCCCATCAAACGTGCTACCTCTAAAATTATAAAGCACATCTTGGAAAACTTAGTCTTTATGACGTATGGCATTCCTGAAACTATAATTTTAGATAACGGTCCCCAATTCATTAGTACTGAACTACATGAATTATTCCAGTTTTACAACATACCCAAAATACATTACACTCCACGTTACTGTCCACAGGTTAACACTGTCGAACGTTATAACAAAACTATTATTACAGCAGTTGCTTCGTTTGTTGATAATGACCATCGTACTTGGGATTTGCATTTAAATAAAATACAATTTGCTATTAACTCTGCTGTGAATGAAACCACAAAATTCACACCAGCTTTCTTAGTATTTGGTCGCGAGCTAGTAACATCAGGTACAGTCTATGATTCCTCAGATTTAACTGATGAATTAATTTTTGCCCCTCGCGATGTATATGCAGAGAACATAGGTCAATTGAGTCCGTTATTTGCAGAGGTGCAAGAAAGATTATTCCGCGCTCATGAAATGAACGCTAAATCTTATAATAAACGTCACCAACACTTAGAATTTAATGAAGGCGATGTCATTTGGAGACGTAATTATCCACTCAGTTCTGCAGACAAATTCTTTTCGGCTAAGTTAGCTCCTAAATTTATTAAATGCGTTATTACGGCAAAAATCTCGCCACTTATTTACGATCTTAGTGATTTATCAGGGAAACCGTTAGGACGTTGGCATGTCAAAGACATTAAGCCTATACCACGTAACTAACTCATTTCCTAATACTTACTCTTTACCTACCTACTCTACATTATTACTATTACCTACTTAACTTTGTTCTATTAACATTTACTTAACATATTATTAATTAGATATAATTTCCCTTTAATTATTTAGATTTACTTTATTTAATACTCACTTATCATTAACTTTCGAAAACATTATAAAGATTTAACATAATAATTACTTTTAATTTACTACATTACTTAGGTACTAGGTACACTTAATTTATTACTTAAATGACTATATACATTAGTCAAACTTATTATTTATATGACTATATACACTAGTCAAACTTAACTTACCTTTTCCCATTAATGTACAGTTTAGAGCGGATAGAAACTCTCGAAACAAGCCTTTTCTCTAACCAATTTTACTTATACACTTACCATAACTTCTCTTACCGGAAAGAGCGGCGTCAACTCTTAAAATAAGCCTAGGTCAATTAATTAAAACTATTATTTTATGCATATGAATGCATAGGTACTTACTACTTACTTTCCTAGTTATAGGATAGATTATTATCTTATTCTTCTTTACGTGTTCTACTAGCACTTCGTACTTTAATTAGGTATGTTAAGCCTAGTTGGCAATTTTATTAGTTATAGATTGTAGAGCGGGTTAGTGACTCTTTAAATAAGCCTTAAGCTATTCATCATCATTCATCACCTATATCAGCGGATGGTGACTGATCTTAAATAAGCCTACACTATTATAGATCAATTCCGCGAGTGCCCTGTAGTACAAATGTTAGGGTTCCTCTATGTCTGGTGTCTTTTTCAGATAACTGAATAAAGACTATAACAGATGATGAATGCATGTTACTTATGAAAGTTGTATGCGTTTGGAATTTAGATCTATTGTATATACGCATCTTTAAAAAAAAAAACCATTAGCACCGACTAAATTAATCACTCACTTGGCATTTTCTTAATTTTAATTTATTTCTTGTTTATTTTACTTTAGCTTTTTGTAAAAAAAATCCTTAAAGATTTTTTTTACGCCGGGGGAGCGGGGTATTGTGACGGAGTCATCCTCTTTCATCATTTAGTGCTGGCAATCTTTCATTGCTGGCCACTTCATTCATCCCATTCTTCTAAATTCAGTTTAGATTTTAACTTTAAATTTCAAAATTAGAACATCTCATATTTTTTTGCATTGTTTCGGCATTCTTGGTCTGGTCTCAAACGACATCACTTGTGACCGCTGAACCGCTGTACTGTTATTATTTATTACCTACTACCTATTTATCGAGTGTGCAAAGCTATAAGCAAATAGTATCTTTTTGTAACAGTTATTTTTATACCTCTGTGTAACGTTATAAAGTGCAAAAATACAACCTACGTCTCGCAATATACCTCTCCAACCATCCTGCAGTGTTTTATTTAAATTACATCAAGATTTGTGTCTGTGGAGGCTCTCTCTCATAGCTAGCCGAGGCTGAGAGGTCAGAGGAGGGAGGCACTCCGCGACAACCTGACGTGTGCAGCCTCCTTTAATCGAGTCACAACATCGTGCCTAATAATACGCCCAGACAGTCGAAATGTCAAATGTGGGTGTCTCAGAAATATCAGTGTGTTTTAATTAGGCTAGTGCAGGCCTATTACCGTCCGGGCATACCTAAATCCAGACTCCGGGTTGCTACAGCTGACAATTTCCTAATGGAAAATCCAATAAAACAATGGGAAAACCCAATATATCACTTTTTCCTACCCGGGGATAGTACCCAAGGCCCCACGGGCCACGCTGGTAATTGCAGTAAAGATGCTGGTGCTCTTCCGCTCGTTAGTGTGTACAGGAAAGGAGAGAATCTTCAATTAATTCCTCATAACATTGTGAACATAGACGTGAATTTTTTCAATTTCAGCAATCATAGTCAGTTAGGACAGTAACAGGCGCGGTCCCAGCCGACGATTTTGGGGGGGTCATACCGCAGCCGAAGACTTGGGGGGGGTCATGGGGGTCATGACCCCCCTGGGACCGCGCCTGGACAGTAAAGCGTTTAGGGACAGTAGTATAAAATTATGACCGCATTGAATGAATTGCAGAGTAATTAGCTTAATATTCTCTAAACCGTCTGCAACTAAGGGAGAAATGGGGTGGCTTACATACTGAGCCAAACATATATTACTCAAAAAATATTACATACTTAGGGATTATCCGCCCAAAAGAGGCAAAGTAATTCCCATTTACACGTTTACTAAAGTATCTATCAATCAAATCGCAATAGATATTAAGAAATGTTTGTATTTTTGCAGCAAATGACAGCGAAAGTACTGTTTAGCGGCGTCAGCACGATCAATGACCTCAAGCGGCAGGACAAGGCGGAGCGGGAAGTGCGGCGGACACACTAGCGACATCTGGACTCAGGTGAGGGAAACTTTACTTTGGTTTCTGAATAGCAGATGGCGTTAGTTGTATGTAGACATCGTGAGTACGTAGAAAATAAGCTGTATGGAACTAGATGGAGCTGCTAGTATCATAACAAGCATTGCTTGATTGAGTCGGTGAAGGAAATTCTTTGATCCACAGTGTAATCTAATCGAAATAAATAAATGCTTTAACTTTGACGTCATGTGTACTATTGAAAATGATGCCTATACACAACCTTTATTCGTTTGCCCGTGAATAACCAGAACTACTAGGCAATCTTAATATCTAGGTCAGCGCCCGCTCTAGTAGTTTGGTCGCCCCGGACAAAAAGACAAATTGCCGCCCCTTACAATACGTATTGTGTTGCAAACTTTCTTAAATCATAGGCTGCGGTGACTGCTTATCATCAGACAAGTCGTTAGCGTTTCATATAAGAAGTCGAGGCTATGTTAGCTCCCCTGAATGTCAATATGTTACAAAGTTTTTAACGGTGTTGATGTTTCCTTTCAGCACCAATTCTCTTTCACCACTTTCTACTATGCAGTAATTCATAGGACAGTCAGGCGCCGTTACACTGAATTCCTTAAGTCTAGAGAAGAATTTCAGGCTATCACACAGGAATATTTTCTTGTTTCATGCTTTTCAGTTCGATTTTTGTTGTAGTCGGGTTTTAGTTTTGTGCAATTACAACCAAAATGCCGCCCCAAATTTTGGCGCCCCGGGCAAATGTCCGGGTTGCCCCTCCCCTAGAGCGAGCCTTGATCTACGTGGACTCGGAAAATATTACATGAGACTTAAATTTTAGTCTGTAACTACACATTATAATAATAATCCAAACTAAATTTTTATCTTAGTGGTATTTTCAAAATGTCCTGACTCAATATTTTTTTCTATTTCCAGGCGCTGAATATGTGATAAGAAAATATTGGAAGCTAAGGAGTGATCTCGGAAGACAGAGTTTATGTCCATAATAAATATTTTTATATACATTTTATATTACGAAAGAAGAGATTAAATTTTATATGTAGGTAATACACATTTTAGAAAACACTCATAATTTAATACAACGACATCTATCTAGCAACATGGTGAACTAAAATTTGTATTACGTATAAAAATATCTTATTTTTAATTTTAGATAGTTTACGTAAAAGAGATTATTATGTAAAATTTTAAAAGTACTTACAGAAGCCATGAGAAATTGAATGTTCCCGCCTCCTTGTGAAATTTTATCGAAATTTTAATAAATATTTTATATTTTTCTAATTGCTTTAGGTTTTTAAAATTTCCTTTGTGGACGCTATAAAAATTTGACTGATACCTTCCGAACAATAAAGGATTTTAATCACACTAGGTGTGGCTTAGGTACAACAAAACGATCAACGTCCTATCGAACATCATAGCAGGGATGTTATGGAGCTCCGTAACCGTAACCGAAACTATCGGACATCCGAAATAACTTCATATCCGTAACCGTAACTGAATCTGATATAAAAAGTTTCAAATAATTTCGGAGAGGGGCGGAGTCTAAATGAGACACGTTATTTGTATTTTAGTTTTAAAATTTCTTGAAAACGTTGTATCCGTAACCGAAGCTATCCGAAACTACCGGATAATTCGAATTAATTTCATATCCGTAACCGTACCTATCTGAAACCGATATAATATTATTCATATATCCGTATCCACATCCGGATCCGAAATTTCATATCCATAACATCCCTACATCATAGGTACCAATCTCAGATCATAGAAACAAGGAGATGTGCCAAGGCGCTATCGAGCTTGATGCCTGATCTTGAGCAAATTGCTCATATTAAAAACGTACGCGCTGGCGACGAACCAAACACGATCGATGGTATAAATACAGTGTTTTAGTTTAGTACTAGTGTTGAGAGACGATTAACAGTGTTAGATTGAGGGTGTACGGAATGTTCAATGCGTGGGAGATCTTTTTATTCACAAGGAGCGCTTAATTATACCTACGCGTAATTGTGTCGAAAAATGTACTAAAAGTGGCATCAGTTGTTCCCGTACTTATTTGCTATGATGGCATACCTCCTTGTTTCTATGATCTGAGGTACCAATAGTTTGCCTGCATGATAATTCCAAAAGTAGATATTTCTAATTTCAAAACTGGAGGCTATACGAAAATAGATTTTTTTTAAATATCACCTAAAAAAACTTAATTCGAGATACCTACAATAATGTATTTGTTTAAAAATGCTAGAGCAACTTATAATTATTTTTACAACAACACAACAACATTTTGTTGATAACGTCACAACACTTATCTGTGATCTGTTGTTTTATTAGAGATTTTATTAATATAATAAATAATTAATTAATTAAGATTTTATTTTTATACCAACCAATTTAAATTACCTACCTTGAATTGACGTAAGCACAATTTAAACTTCTTGTTTGGTAAAATTACTTGAAAAAAAAACCTTTTCTACCACGTTTTTAAGGCAGACTAAAAAGTATCGTGTCAACTGCTGCTGTCTGTAATCGGCTACAAACTTGTACCTGCCCTTTAGCTTATACTAAACTACATCTCCACTACTTTTTGAACCTACTTTGTGAAAAGCAAAGGAAAAAGTTTGCGTTATGCCTTATTGTCCACCTAGGTCGTGCCTAGGGTTGCCAACCGTACTCTAAAATAGAGTATTGTACTCTATATCATGAAGGTGTACTCTATAATCTTTAACACTAATAGAGTACGCTAAAATACTCTTTTTTACACGTTTACTATACTAGTATCAGTTATGTAATATTATGCAAACCTATTATCATCACCAAAAAAGTCAACTAAGTATTTACTGTTAATATGTTGGTATCCCTAATTCCGCAAGCCAAGAGAGAAACAGAGCTTCATTGAAATTGATTAGATTTCATTGAATTCATTGAATAGATTAGAAATAAGCTCTTGATCTATATAAAGGACGTCGGCAGTTTTGGGCTTAATCTGGTACAGTAATAAAAGCTTAACCAAAAATAAAAATATATTTTAATTGTTCTTTGCCTAATTTATCTTAGAGATTAAGAATTGAAATAAAAAATCGAAATAAATAAGAAATAAAATGATTATGGCGTTGACATTTTGAAAAAAACAATACAACAAGAACGGGTGCACCGCCCTGGCTCGTGCCTCCATAGACTATCATGTCGACAGCAACTAAAACCTTTGAATTGAGAACTCATTAGTCGCGCTGTACTTCATTGGATCATTCACACCATACTTAACCTCATTGTCACAAATACGAAGATTTCTCTTTAACCCAATTACGTACAAAAACAAATAAAAAATGAATTTAAATACTCCTGAAATACTCGATCACACCAAACTAATTTCATATCTGTACCGACCTACACAATCTGAAGCCCAGCGTTCTATGGGCGTCTGCCAGTGCCCTTTAGAGTTAGAATGAGTCACACAATTCTTTTAAAAACCATGAAAAATTGTTGTGCTGCGAAAAGCACAAAAATTTAAAAAATATAAAATAAATTATAGTGTACTCTTTTTTGGAAGTCCGTACTCTTTATTTACCTCCTTTGAAGTCAAATATACTCTTTTTCTTCTAATAAAAGTTGTGTAAAGTCGTGCCTAACGTTGCCAGGTGTCGCGATTTGCGCGGGACGACCGATTTTCAGGCAGGCGCGGTCCCAGCCGACGATTATGGGGGGGGGAGTCATACCACAGCTGAAGACTTTAGGGGGGGTCATATAGATGAATGCCAACGTGATATACCGTGAATTACCGTGTTTGGCGCATTTTTGTACGATTTTGGGGGGGGTCATGACCCCCATGACCGCTGGGACCGCGCCTGTTTTCAGGGATCCGTAGACACGTCTCGATTTACTCTTAATCGGGACGCCAAATGTCCTTATTTTGGGTGTGCAGTGATAAAGAAAATGCCAACTCCGTGCGAGGACCAATGTTGCATTTTATATCAGAGTCATAATATGTCAATTATTCAATCATAACTTCATAAGTTACAAAAACAATAAAAAAATCCGTTAAAACTTGTATTATTCATATGTATAGTGATCGCGAAAACATTAGGTACCTACTATAACAATAAAAAAGTTAATTATAAAAAAAATTAAAAACTTAATTTATTATTTGAAACCAAAATGCCGATATTTTTACTTTCCGCCCCAAAAATTTATCAGTCGTTGAATTAAGCCTGTCACAAAGTCTAAAGTCTTGCAACGTTATTATAACTTCACGGAACACCTTCAATAGGAAACACGGCAAATCACCTCGGCGACAAAAATAGGAAGATACGGAATACGAAACAGTTGTATTAGATTTACGAAACACAAAAAAAAATTGAAATGAAGTGTAATAAATTGCGTTAGTCACGGCAAAACATCAGAAAACCGGGCAAGGGCGTGTCGAACCACGCACAGTCTTGGGTTCCGTAGGAAGAAGTATTTCAGTCTTCCAACCGCAAACATAAGTTTGTATTTCCTAATATTACAATGAAATACAAAGTTATTCTTTGCGGTCAAAACTGAAAATAGTGAATATTTCAAAAAGTTATTAAGGTATCTTGTTCAAACCAATTTTAATCGAGAGTATTTATTAGATTTCACAAGCTTGAATTTTTCCAGAATTTTTGATAACCCGGTTGGAAAATTACAGGGGGGGGACACATTGTAAACGACTTTCGGAGCTCCTAGTTCGCTAAATATGCACTTAAATAAAAAAGTCATTTAGAAACCTTGTGTTATTATGTTATTTTCAAAGACCTATCCAACGATACCCCACATTAAGGGTTGCGCGAAAATATTTTATACCCCCCCCCCCCCCTAATTAGTTTATTTTTTATGATTTCGCTACAGGTTTTTATGGCAGCTTACAGAAGACATCTACCTGTGAAATTTCATACAGATTGGTTATGAACTGTAGATTTTACAAGGGCGTGACAGACGGAGAGCAGTCTGTTATCAATTGCAGACATCAAATTAATAGATAGCAGCATAAAAAATGCCATACTAACCAAATGGTAAATTTTATTTGCAACACAGACTATCATTCATCAAAATGAATAAAAAAACACAAGTAGCTATCATAAAACGTGATTAATATGTAAAGCCAGAAAATAAGATAGATTGAATAACGCAAAAAAAGTCGCTTCGATTTTATTGATTGATCGTATAAAATTGTTTTTTGCGTATCATTCAAATATAGATACAGAGTAGGTAGTCATTCTTGTGGTAAAATTAAATTAGATCAGCCTATCTATTCTTCTTCTTCTTCTTTCGTGTCAATGGTTCAATTTAGATATAATTGGAGTAAAAAGTAATTCTGATTATAATAAAACAAGTTTAAACGGATTAAATCGCGTATATTACATATTTTTACAGAGTTTTCCTTTGTTACAGTTTGCAGCGTTCGTGGTCGCAGGACGACTGCGACCACGAACGCTGCAAAGTGTTCGAAACGTCAGGAAAACTCTGTAATTAAACTTGTTTTATTATAATGTGTAATAATCGCGAAAACCTAAGACATTACTATCTATTCTGTACCAGAACTGAGCAAGAACTGCCAATTTGTTTGCGAACGTTCGAGGGAAAATGTCACGGTGAGATTCCCCCACGTGCGTTCGCAAACAAATTGGCAGTTCTTGCGGTGATATCACGCAGCGTGTCGTTCGCCCTCGCACATCAACCCAAGTAGAAAAAGTCATTATAAAGGAGAAATTAAAACTCTACATTTATTTATCTTCTTTGCTTCTCTCGTCAATCAACATCAAAAATATTTTCATGCTCTGGGGACTCGCAATGGCAAAGGCCGCCGCTGCCCCTAAGCATTGCTGTGTGCCGGTTAGATGTATAGGGTCCTACCCTTCATACTCGAAATATTTTAAGAGGCATATCTATAGATGGTAAAGGTGCCATACAAACGAAAAAAAATTGATCTGAGTATATATATATTATATTTTAAATAAATTAATTTAAAATTCTTTGATACACATAAAAAATATTATTTTCAACATCCATTACGCTAGTTTTACGTACCTTACTATTAATATTAGAAACAAGCGTAATAGATGTCTAAAATAGTATTTTTATGTGTCAAATAATTTATTTAAAATAATTTTATTAATTTATTAAAAGAAAAAATACTCAGATCCATTTTTTTTTTTCGTTACCATCATCTTCCACTTACCATCAGATAGACCGCCTGCTGATTTACCACTCAAAAACATAAAAATATATTAAAACAACACCTATACCTAGTTTATCTAAACTCTATACTAATAGGAAAGATTTTTTTGTTTGTTTGTACCGAATAGGCTCCGAAACTACTGGACCGATTTTAAAAATTCTTTCACTAATAGAAAGCTACATTATTACTGAGTAACATAGGCTGCTTTTTATCCCGAAAAAATGCACAGTTCCTGTGGGACACGCGGACGAAGTCGCGGGCGAAGTGCTAGTATTTTATATTACCACGAAATACATCAAACTTCCTGTGCTTACGCCAATTTGAGAAGATATTCAATTTAAAACAGATACTTATATAGGTACTTAATCTAGAAATTATAATTCCGTTTATTCATTTTATACAGGGTGGCAGGTTAAACAGTGGAAATATTTTAAGGGGTCAATGTACTCATCATTATGAACAACTTTTACTATGAGACCAACCCTGAAATCGCGAATAAAAAATCAGCTGTTCCATACATTTTGTTGAGTTTTGTGAACGTAAATGTATGGAACAGCTGATTTTTTTTCGCGATTTCAGGGTTGGTCCCATAGTAAAAGTTGTTCATAATGATGGGTACAATGACTCCTTAAAATATTTCCACTGTCTAACCTGCCACCCTGTATACATATTTTTTTACATTTTTAAATATATCAATAAAAAAATTACTAAAAAAAACATTTAAATTATAATAATTATTAAGTTTAAAGTATCCATTTTTGACTGGACATTTGAATACTCACTAACCATTTTTAAGTAACTTTTACGTTTTTTTTTTTTTTTTTAAAATTATGCTTTATAAAGACACATTAAAAGGCTTCAGTGGTATCGAAATTAAATGAGGTATATAGTTACCTAAACAATGATATGAAGAGCTGAAATACAAATAAGTATTCCTTTTTTTCCAAAACCATGCTTTATTTGGATACTCATTCTTGGTAGCAGCTTTTAGCCTTATTGATGTCTTTAATCCAATAATCATTAAGAAATTCAATGATCGAAACTTATTATAGTACCTACCTACCTACTATTATAGAAGATGTTCACTGAAATGTATCTAAGCTATCTTCTTAGTCCCGTGCAACTTGCCAAGTTATTGTTTGCCTAAGGGAAAACCAGTGTTTTAGAAAAAATATTTTTAATTCCACTCAAGTGCCTACGTCACAAAAAAGCGCGGGCAACGTGCTTCACGACTGACGCGGACGACCGCTCGGTGCGCCTGACCGTAATAAAACTTTATTTATGGCCGTTTGAAGAGGTTATTTGAGAAACAAACGACTGTTTTGTATAGCTTATGAAACAAACCACTTGTTTAAAGGAGTTTCTGGCAATTTAGCCCAATGATAAAAAAATAAAAAATGCAAGAAGTTGGAACATAAGTGCGTTAAGACGTTTCGTGGGATAAAATATTTTTTTGTACGAAATCTAAAGCGACAACGTTATGATTTTTTGTTAGAATAAAAAACTATATTAGTTAATCTTGCCGTACTATATTTAATGTGAACATATTTTCTTAAAACAATAGCCTAAAATAGCTGTTGAATGAGCGCAATAAATTCTCTTACACCGCATTCCGCTGCAAAATGATACAGTATGTTCATGCCTATTTTATAGAGAATATTGAACCCGTATGATAAAAATATATGTTGATAACTAAAGACACATGTCTTAACTATGGATTTAGTTTAAAAAATATATCACTTTCTAAGAAAATATTGTTCTAATACACAAAAACAAGAAAGACGCTCCATTTTTAAAACTTAACAGGGTCATTTTTGTTTACAGATTACCGGAAAACGTATTATTCTTTTTGAAAAAAATTATAATTGATAGAAAGAGCAAATGCTGTGTAGTAACAAGTACATGCTAAATCATGACAGTGTAGAATTAAATTATCTTAAAATGTTAAGGTTTAGATGAGCTAAATCTTGCGTCACGATCGCGACTCCATAGCGCGGAAAGCAATATGGCTACCGTCTAAGGGCCGCGACACACTTGGTTCTAAGTGATACCTACGTAACACGATTTCCGTGTTTGTTAAATTAGATAGTGGGATTTTTGGATTCATAGGGGTGGTTTGAAATAAAATTATGTTGTGTTTAGAAAAAATAAATTGTATTATTTTTAAAATAATTAAAATGACCATTTTTTATTATTAACTTATTATGATACGTATGTTTATTCTTATTTTAAAACATAACATAAAATGTATAATTATAAAATTATTTATAATAAAAAAAAATATAAGTAGGTACATATTATAACAATTTTCGGAAGTACTTAAATTAAGATGTTACAAAATCGTGGTTTCATTTAACCAGATATGTTGATTCCAATTTTAAAACATAACATTAAATGTATTATTATAAAATTATTTATAACAAATCAAAAAAATTATAAGTAGGTACATATTACAACAATTTTCAAAAGTACTTAAATTAAGTTAATATAAAATAGTGGTTTCATTTCACCCTAAAACACGAAAAAAAATCAGCTGTTTCGTATATTTTGTCAATTTATGTGAATACAGATGTTTGAATTGTTTATAATGATGAGTACAGTGACCACCTGGATAGAGGTCAAGGTCAACAAAAACTAAGTGAAGACAATGTAAAATTTCAGGTTTGGTCCCATAAGTTGTTCATAATGATGAGTAAAGTCACGTGGTCAAGTATCGCTCATCAATTACCAGTCACCCTATATAAAAAAGCAAATCAAACAGATACTCGGGTACATCATAAGCTGCGTTAGGTTCCGACCTTCACGCGGGCGAAGTCAATATTAAAAATCATTTATTCAAACTAGGTTGACAATCAGCACTTTTTGAAGGTCAAAATTAAATAAAGCGGTTGCCCACTTTATGTAATTTTGACCTTCAAACAATCACATCATGGGATGGTCGATGTGTCTGAATACCTACTCTGAATCCCTTCGAACAGTGTGGAATTCCTCGAAACATATTTCTAAGCAGAGCGTTACATTACACTGCTTGCAAATATATTTCGAGCGACTCTTTTTGCACCAAACACAACGTGCGCTTTTAGTGGCGCCAGTGCCGACGAAATGGTTCCCTGACAAAATAGGACGCCGTATCTTTCCCGGTCCAAGTGACAGATATTTCGTGACGACCTGAGTCGGAAAAGATGCAGGCCTTCCAAATCGTTGAACCAATTCTTCGGCTAGACGTTGTCTAAATGCACGTTGTGTAGCGGTCTTGTGAAAAGACTTATAAATTATATAAGAGTTTAGAATGGTAACATTTAAAAGGCGCCTAAACACTTTTTTGTACCACACCTGATTTCTAGACCTTTCTATGGGGTGTGCAGAGAGAAGTTGGTCTTTTTTATCCACACCCCCCATAGAAAGGTTGTAATCTAGTACTACTTGTGGTTTATATTTGTACCGCCCGTACTTTTCTTTGCCCGCTACTTCGCCTTTGTGAAATGTCGAAAGCATGGCGACAACGCTGGTATCACGCCACAACATCACGGATAAATCCCGGCAATAACTGTGTACGATTTCACCAACCCGCAACTCGTTCTTACCTACACTTTTGATGGACTCAGGGACAAACTCCCTATTAACTCTGAGAGTCCCATAGCAATCGGTGCCATGGGACTTCAAGTATCTTGCCAAAAGAGGCGAGTTATAAAAATTATCCATAACTAAAGTGTGGCCTCGATTAAGGAGTGGGTTCACGAGATCGTACACAATACGAGCTGTCACATTAGACGGTGGAGGTGGCCTTGAAGTACTAGGGACTTCGTCTGTCTGGCTGTCGTCTATCTGTCTGTCGTCTGTCTGTCTGTCGTCTGTCTGTCTGTCGTCTGTCTGTCCTTTGCCAGTGTAGAAGAAAAACTTCCACAAGTACCCGGTCGACGCTTCGCACAGCTCATAGCTTTTAACGCCTACCTTGGCGGCTTTGGTGGCTATTTTCTGTGCGAAGGACAGCCGACCGTGCCACTTGAGGAGTGATTCGTCTATGGCGAGGTCACGTCCTGGATAGTATAAGAAACTATACTTGCTATTAAGATGGTCGAGTACCGGCCGAATTTTACTAAGTCTGGATTCATCTGGAGTCATGTCCCGTCCCGTCACGTTTTCCGCAAAATGTAACATGCGCTTTATGAGCACGTACCTATTATATGTCATAAGTTGCCTAAAATACTTCAAGGTGAGATAGCCATTTTCTCGCCAGTAATCCTTTTCAACGGATAGCGGCGCTAACCCTTGAAAAATCATAACGGCAAAGAAAACAGCCATCTCACTCCGATCCGTGTTCACCCAAAAGTTAAGCCGAGATTTTTCCGTGGTGAGGTATTTGTCAATGACGTACGACGAGTGCCTGTTTGTTTGGCTCACGAGGAGATCAAAAAATTGGTCGTCAAAAAATTTTAAAAAAACGTCTGACGGCCGGGTAGTGTGGTCCACAGCAAAAGTTGGACCAGGGGTACCTGTGAAAACCTCCCGCTGGCCAACAAATGTGTTGTGGTCGCAGCTCCAGTCAAAGGAGAGGTTGTCTGCCGATGCCATTTGGCGCATCAAGAGGTCTGCCTCGGTATCCTCTTGCGCCAACCACTCCACAGCCTCGGCGTTAAGATCGTCCGGTATGTGGGCAGACTCCAAATCTGTCTGAGCTTCTGTCAACTCCAAATCGCTTGCCTCGTGCGAGCTGTCATTGTCCTCCTCCTGCAGCCATTGGTCCAAAATGGCATCAGACTTTTTTGTATCCGGATCTAGAAAAAAGAAAAGTTATTTTTGCTGACGAAACAATAATAACGATGTAATTATTTAATGCTGATAATGATTACTTACCAGATGCGCAAAAGCCTTTTGGCTTTGACGTTTCGGAGGATGTGCTGGTGCACGAGGCATCTTTGTTAGAAGTGGAGCCTAGAAAAAATATTTTAAATTAAAATGTGTTGTAAATTTAACTCCAAAAATGTGATTTCGATTGTTTGATATACATACCAACTCCACAACGGACATTTATGCGTCGAGGCGCTTTTTTTGGAGCAACCATTTTGACATCGGTTTCTATAAAAATGAATACAATATTATTCATAGTTTTAAATGTATAAAATCATAGGGAATTGACTCCATAGAAAAACAAAGTTATTCTTACTTAGATTGCCAGAAGTCCAGTCCACCTGTAGCGGAGAAAATCCAGGAGCTTCGACAATACTGTCAAAACTGATCGTGCTGGAATACAACAAATTATCTTTTACTTAATACTTTTGTTAAATTGCTACAATTATGTGTTGAAATATATTTTTTTAAATTGCCTTGTCACCTTGTTGGAGTCGAAAAATCGGTCTTTGGTGATGTTGGGATTGGAGATGTCGGGACTGGAGACGTTGGGACTGGAGATGCTGAAGTCAGCACCCTATGTCTTTCTTCAATTTTTCTATGGAAGACATTATAATGATCAAAAGAAGCCACGTAAATTTTCTAAATTATAGGTACTATAAAGTATAGGTATTTTATATTATACCGAATTTCCCAAGCCTGCAGTTTAGGAGCTGGTGGCGTGGTTGGCGTGCCTACGCTCAACCGACAGGTTTCTCGGTGCGGTGATTGCTTTCTGTAACAATAACCAATGTCAAACCAAACAAATAAGACCAAATATGAGTAGTCCGTTCGATATCGTTATAACAGATTTCGGCTTTCTTACCGTGACCGCTTACGAGGAGGCGCATCAGGCATGAGTGAGCGCTCCATTTCTTTTTGGCGTTTCCGCGCCACTAACTCCTGCTTGACCGATGGTGACATTTTGGCCAATATTTTTTTTGTTTTGGCAACCGCTTGCTTCACCAACGCATGCTCTTCTTCGTAGGATCTACAAATAACAGACCTTCGATTACCTTCGTGTAAAATATTAAGAAAGGAAGAAAAGAAGAAAGATAAAGCATTCATTTCCGTCAATATGACGCACAAAAATAAAAATAATGATACGGAGGGAAAATAACTGTAGGGAAAGTATGCCTCACATCCGCGCAAAACGGCTATCGCTCAGCATTTAATAATAGAGATAAAGTAATATATCTACCGGGAAGAAGGTCCTGGTACAGCCAAATCCACCTCAGGTGTATTTTGTGGTGGGGTATCACTATATAATTTTCTAGGGGAACATTTACCCCGCCCCCTAGGCTGGCCTCTACCTCGCTTGTTTTGTTTATTACTGAAAATGTGAAATATTAGAAATATAACATTTAGTAAGATGAAAAAAATACAAAAACCCTGTCACCCTATACATATGTTTCCACATACCAATACCAACCAACTAAATAAAAAAACCATACAAAAGAACCCAAACAAACCACTAATCAGCAATAGTAAAAAAAAAATTCAACAAAAAAGTTTGTCTCAGCCCTTATTCCGTAAAACACCAAAGTGCTTTTGGTAACTACAGCGACATGGGGCGTTTACTTACGACAACGCGTGCCTTATCGTCCATCCTGTTTAAATGCACACATTTTCCGTTAATATTTATATTTTAAATTAAAGTTAAATAACTAGATTTATTAATTTATAACATATTTCCTGTCTAAAATATGAAAATCATACATTTATTCCACTTCAAAACTGCCACCTGTCTTATAAATGCAGCTTCGAGCATTTTGTGAAATTAATTTTTCATATATTACACCAAGAATAATTACAAGTGAATAGTAAACCAAATAGAGCAATAAACAACGTTTATTTTGACGTATAATACATCTAAAAATATTAAAGGGAAACTACTTACGGCATCTTTACAAATATTTCTCCAATGGCGTCGAACGACCGAACTTAACCACTCACTTCACAGCACTGTTATAAAATTATTCGACTGAATACAGATTCAAAATGGCACGCACTCTGTCGCTACATTATTGAACTAATATTATAAAACAAACTTTGACCCGCTGAACCTTACAATAATCGAAATAGAGCCGAAAATCGAACATAGTCCTCTTGGTAGCTCTGGCTACCTGACGCGATTTGCGAAAAAAAATTGGGTTGCCTCGCAACTGAAAGCACTTGAGTGGTTAGATTTCTTACTATAAAATAAAATAATAATTTGTTTATGAATACATATTTGTTTCATTTCTCTTACCCGTTGCTTGTAACAGGATGCTGTATTAGATTATTTTGTTTATTTAAAAGAAACTCTTTGAAATAGCTACTTATGCTCGACAATATTAAAAAACCGGCCAAGTGTGAGTCAGTGTTATTCCAAAGGACGTCGGCAGTTTTGGGCTTGATATACAGTTACTGTACCATATCAAGCCCAAAACTGCCGACGTCCTTTGTAATAAAAGCTTAACCAAAAATAAAAATATATTTTAATTGTTCTTTGCCTAATTTATCTTAGAGGTTAAGAATTGGAATCAAAAATCGAAATAAATAAGAAATAAAATGATTATGCCATTGACATTTTGTAAAAACCACTAAAACAAAAACGGGTGCATGTTGGCTGGCGCGTGCCTCCACAGAATATCATGTCGACAGCAACTAAAACCTTTGAATTGAGAACTCATTAGTCGGGCTGTACTTCACTGGATCATTCACACCATAGATACTTAACCTCACTGTCAGAAATACGAATATTTCTCTTTAACCCAATTACGTACAAAAACAAATAAAAAATGAATTTAAATACTCTTGAAATACTCGATCACACCAAACTAATTTCATATCTGTACCGACTTACACAATCTGAAGCCCAGCGTTCTATGGGCGTCTGCCGTGTCCTTTCAAGTTTGACTCTCATGCTAGCATTACTTAGTAGTTGCTGAAATAATCAGCTGTGACAGACAGACAGACAGACAGACAGACGAAGTCGCACCATAAGGGTTCCTTTTTTACCATTTTGGTACGGATCCCTAAAAACTATCGTTAACTACTATGAAAACGATTCGTTATGGATTTAGGAACGGGACTAGGTATACTTAATGAAAATCATCCAATCAAAAACTGCTCTAAATTGGCAAGAAAACAGCTTCATGTAAGACTGTCTTCATGTAAATGCAAAGTGCAAAATCACTAATCACAAAAAGGTCATTCTTCTTCTTCATCATTGCAATTATCTAAAGTCAAAGTCAAAGCGTTTATTTCAATTATGCCACTTACAGGTACTTTGTAATTGGCAGAGTCGGTCACTTAGTCAGGCAGATGAAGCTAGATGCCCGTTCCGAGCCAAAAACTCCTATGGAGAAGAACGGGCAAGAAACTCCATAGTTACTCTTTTAAATCAAGTTTATGTACCTACTCGTACCTTATCAAAATCGCTCACAACACTAGTCATGATATCGACCACCATAACGTTACGTCATCAATTCGCAACAAACTAAACAGGTTAGGGTCATCTCTACTTACCCACGTCACGTACTGTCATACTCATTGCGCAAGCGCACCTTGGCTGTTAATAGGTAGCATACGTTGCGCACATATCAAAAAAGTGTACCGTATGCTTTGATGATTAGGAAAGTTCGTAGGCCTATTATGGTCTAAAGATTTTCTCTAGTCAGCTTCATCCAGTACTCTAGCTGTCTACACTTGTGATGACTCTCTTCGCTTAGCATTTGGGATCGGCTCTCCTCGTCATTCTTGGCCAAACCAGACATCAGACAGCCCATCTGTTCTGAATCGTCGAGCCATCATTAATGTGGACCACGTTTAAGGTATTGTTAGGCTATAGTTTCACGACACAAGTTTCTATGCAAATAAGGAAAACTTTGAAACTTTGAGACGTCCTCTTTGTAATAACAAGAATAATTAAACAGTTCGTTGGTACATAACCAGTATTGGTTCTGCTTAATGGTGTAATAAATTAGTAATGCGCTTGTTGATTATGCGTGCACGAGCGTCGTTAATGAGTGCATGGCCTGTTATGTGGTTTAGTCCATCTGGTGTGGCCATGGTCAGTAAATCAATCGTACGGATTACATTGTTTTGTGAGGAGAAATATTAATTAGTTTTAGTCACAGTTTTTTTTAAGTAGCGAGAATCCGCTGGATGTGGGCACTCGTCATTGTGACAATGCTTGAGAAGCCCTATGATGATGATGATGGTTTTTATGCAATTCATCAACTTAAGCTGTATTAATCCTGATTCCATGGTGTTCACTACAAAGATATATTTTTTGATTCCATCCTTCAAACAAGACCGACTGCATAATATTTTATTTTTTTACCCTGTTCCACAATGAAGACAAATCTAACGGTACTTCATTTAAAATCACAGAAATCGAAATAGTTGGAACCCATAAACTTATAATGTAACTTGATGCAGCAAAATTTTAAGATTTTAATTTTCACTGCCAAGTCAAGAAATTGGAAGCCTTCTAGAAGGGCCTGCACTCCTCCTTCATCAACACCTACCGAGGTTATGTAAGACTGGTCTTTGAAGAAGTACCGTAGAGGACGTTAGTATACAGTAGCCGAATCGAAAGATAAGACCGGTATTACCACCGTCTTTCGCAGGGCGTATTCGAGGAATTTCCCACGTAATAAAAAGGCTACTGACCGCAGTGACAACTGTGCCATAGACATTCGTATGACAAATGACTGTCCAACAAATTACCATTACCGTTCTCTAAACTGATCTATGGTCGAAAAATTCTCAGACTCGGTGACAATAGGATTGTTGTTTTTTTTTACGAGGCAAAGGTCTTTAACCGTTGGGATAAATCGCTAATGTCCGGCTGGTGATATACACAGAATAGAATGACTTGCCTTGGGCGCTTCTGACACGATTGCACCGTTCCGAGCAGGGGAACATGCGAATGAATTTGTTACATCTACAAACAGTTGAGGACGTTCATTATTAAAAACTTTTGATGCAATAAAATCGATGCATTAGAAGAGCCTCCACGAATGGAGATAGGTAGGTACTTAAATATACGTTATGGAGGTCAGATGGCAGTCGCTCCATGTAGAATGGTATTCAGCCGCAACTAGTTAGACTGGAAGCCGACCCCAATCTAGTTTGGGAAAAGGCTATGCAGATGATAATTATATCCAATGGCTTAGGACGCAATCCCTCTTCTAACAAACAGAGAACAACTAACTTAAGCACCATTCGTAAAACAGAGACAGTATCCAATACAGAGAGGTCAGTCCTATCTGTGGTACTCTGTCTTGTCCCATGAGAATTATCCAAAATCAAAACAACGTGACAGCAAGATAAAGATTCAGTTTATCATCATCTGGTTCTTTTCACATTCTAGCGACTCAAACAGTTAGAATAGACAACACAACAGGCTTCAATTTACTTTATTTGATTTCGTTCTTTTGCATTCAATTCGTCAAAATGACACAACAAAACGCCACAAAAAGTTGCCGATCGATTTCCTGAGAAGAAAACAAGTATCGACATAACAATGTGGTAACGGGCGCGTCAATTAAACTAACGTTTTTAACCACAGACAATATTGATGGCAAAAAATCTGGCCAAGTGATCTTTGGTAGTAGAAGCTTGGATTCCGTCGAGTATAGTTTTTCTGGTGTTTCTACAATTATTATTATGTAATATTGCCCAGTTTTTGTAGCAATTAAGAAAAATATTGATATTGAAAAGGCTAGGCGGATGATGTAATGAGTGCTAAGGATCATGAAATTTTAAGTTAGTTGTCAGGTCGTTCAAAATTTGATCGGTACATCGGTCTTTGAGATGATTTTCACAGAAACAAAAGTATTGCGAAATTTTTATTGCATTTTGTTGGTAACATCCAAATGTTACCAAAATTCTTTCTACGCTGATGATACGTCTGCACAAAATAATTTTAATGTGTTTGACGGACGAGCTCTTTCACATAGAGCTCTACTACTCTGGAAATATAGTTCATCTGTCTCCATGAGCTTCTAAGCCTGATAGTCACAAACGTTATCTATATGAGACTTGAGGCTTAATCTAATTTGCAGTTCGTCCATATATTCAGTTGTTCCATTAACAAATTCTCAAGCCCTTTTAATTTGACAATAGGTATTACAACATCGGGACCAAACCGACCGTTCTGAAATAATCACGAGATCACGATCATATTACAACCTGCCACGATTTGCAAGTGACAGCAGTGTGATGTCATCACAAGAGAATGTTAGCTGATATTCCACTGTCAGCCGGTTCCTTCGACAGCCACAAGAACGGTCTAGAGCAAGAAACTACGTACAAAAAAAGCGTGTGCGGTCGGGGAACCCCCGTCAGGAAGAAGTTCCTTACTCCTCGTATAAAATACAAAAAGAGAAACAGTCGCATGGAAAGCGCATAACGCTTTTTCCTTACGTGACAATTTCTACCAGTTAACTCTTGCCGCAAGCCGCGTTATGGAACTTCGTTTCAATAACAACTCATCCAATTAAGTTTTTGTAACCCTTTTTATATGAATATAAATATTTTTATTTGGATTAAACAACGCAAAGTATAATATCGGTAACAGGGCAATTTTAACGGAATCTTAAAAAAGTAACGCAACGGTGTGAGAGAGCCAAAAAAGCTCATTTCGCCACAAAACAAGCAAGCGGACGTGAGACGAGATCATCGTTCGATGCGAGGTCTTATAACTGTACTTTAATCATTCCAGCCTCCCGGCCTTATGTAACAACTAGTCCAATGGCGCTTGGCTGAACCACTACACGCGCCTGGATCACTACGCGAATTAAAAAAAAAACAAGGATTTTTAATCTGTCAGAGTCAAACTGTCAAATTTTTGGCGGGAGTGGAGTTGTCTGTGTTTAAGAACAGGATTTTAATTTGCTGTGTTCGAATTATGGAAGTTTTAAGGTTTGTGGGAGTTTAAAATATCTGTTTATTTTTTACAAAAGCCTTTGGAAGATCTTCAGCTCATTAGTTAATAGCTAAACTGTCTGTTATGGCAGCAACACAAAGAAAATAGTGACCTACCCTCAATTTTAACGTAAAGAACTACATGATGTTACTGAAAGAATTTTAATATTTGGATGGACTTTAATTTATTAAATACAATACCAACGAATAATATTTTATATAGGTACCTAATTATACAAGCTTTATTTATTTTGCCAAATTACTCGCATAATAATTTAAATAACAAGATAAGACAATTAAATAAAATTAAATCATCATTCATAAACACGTAATACATAATTTTATCTTCTAATTATATCATTAAGCAAAAAAACTAAGCATTCATATTCCATGTAATTCTAGCAATTTGTCATGCATTCATCCGTGGTATTCCAAACGACTTTCAACTCTATTTCCTAGGCTATACGTGTTAATTCAAACTGCAGCTCATGTTTGTTTTTTGCAACTTGTATCTTCATCGTGGACCAGTAATAGATCGATAACTCACGGCTATTACAGCTAGTGCAGTGATAGTGTGATTACATCAGTGTGATGTATGATGTACAAACGCCTGCATTAATTGATTACCCCATTTGCTAAGACAGTGTTTTGTTTTCTTGAAGGGTATCCAATAGGGTATTGGACTGCATTTTTTTTATTACGCCAAAACCACTGAACTTCTCATGATGCATAATATAACGTTGTCAAGGATACAGAAAAGAACATAGGGTATCTTTCATCCAGAAAAAAAGTGCTGTTCCCGAGGGAAATAACAATAACTTTCGATGGTTACAATTGCTTTAAAACGCTAGATGGCGCTAAGTGTATGTCACGCGGACTAAGTCTAGGGCAAAGTACTCGTTTGTAAATAAAATATATTTTTTTAGTAACAGTGTTATGTCACGTGTAATAAATGGGTAGGTACGCCTACTGCCAAATATTGGGCTAGCTTAAAACTCGGGGTTGCTGAAAATTACCTAATAGAAAATTAACTTAATCAATTACTTAGAGCCCAAATTAGAAATCTCTAATAGCCCTTTAGAATCCTAATTAAAAGTGGTATTTGTACCACTTTGGGACTTATTACCATAACAATATTATAAAAACTTCAATGTATGGCAGAACTTAAGTTTCTCTTAAAGCAAGTTATTTTACATAACAAAACCACACACACAATTCATTCCTGTTTCCCGTGACACGGAACTTTAAGTTGTAACTTACATACTTACATAAGTTATAAGTTAAGTTTACTGGAATTGAAAGTAGATCGATGACAAACATACGGATATGATATGATTATATATAGGAACTCTGTTTGCGTATGTATTCATTATTGATGGAATTTACTACCGTGTAATGTGTTACATGCTTTGCAATGCCAGATTTTTTGTCAGAAACATTTAGTATACTCTGAAAAAAATTAAGGGCGTAGAATTTAAATAACGCTTCCAAAGAAGTCGAGACGAGAGATTAATAAAAAATCATAAGTCGAAAAATCTCTGGGGTAACAAACTCTTAATCCCTGTTATTTTATTATCCACTCACAAAGTTCCCAGCTCGGCTTTAGGTATTGTTTGCGCAAGTAAATACTGATTTATTTTATTCCGAAAAAAAATTAAATTGTCTAATTGGCCTTGTGTTTATTTATAATGATTAACTCCTAATACCATCTGAAAGACATGGTTAAAATCTTTCGGGTACCTCGAACTCCCGATGTAAAGTCAAAATGGAATTTAAAAAGTTTACCTTTTTAAAAATATCTATAATATTGGCCTGTTAATAAGAGAAAAAAAAACGAATTTAATTGCTATCATCGTGGTTTTTATCGTCAGATCAGTGTAATATCTGACATTAAAAATCACACCTTGCCTAAACAAACAGTCCGAATTAACCAAAATTATTCAATTAACTTTTTATTAAATGCCAAAAGACTTTTATTTACCAACCCAATTTGCACGATGAAGCAAACGTTCAATAGTTTGCCCAACAATGGCGCTGGCCTTAGTTGGGCAACCGAAAAAGCTCGCAAAACATCTCAAACTTGTTATCTTACGACATTTTATTAAAATTAAGAAATGTTTAATGCATCGAATTGCTTATAATTAGGTATAATTAGATCTCCACTATACATTTCTCTTGTGTAAAAATATTTTATCTGTATTGGCCCTTACTAAAATTACGTCCACCATATCTGTCGCCACTTTCCCCAAAAACTGGTAAAGTAGGTGTCGTAAAAACTGGCTAAAGGAGCATGTCTTGAGGATGATCAGCCATGGCTTCTTTTGTCTGCTAATAACAACTACACGCTGCGATCACCGATCCAGTTGCCAAAAGGGCTCAAATTGCCTAAAGCGCCGATCCGGGGACAGAACTCAGAACCCTACGCTCAGCAGTCACGCTTGCCGCCATTAAACATTCGAGCCAGTCTAAAGAGGCTATGTTTAATTGCGGACATTTTCAGGTTGTTATGATCTGTCTAATGTTATTTATTATGATTCTTTTAATAGGACACTCATAATCATAATATAAGGCACTATATTAGGTGTTGGATACATTTAGCTACTATAGCAAGAAACTCAGCGTTCTCCCATAACAACATTCTGCAATCACCAATCCGTTTCGTAAACCTGATGATTATGATAATACTCCCTCATCAATTCATTGTAGCGCAGCTTTTCAGTAGACCCATACTTGAAGAAATTGATGGTCATGATAATACCCAACAACACCAACAATGACTCAGCCATGTTCCATATATTAAGCGCGTGTAGGTAGTTATTGATATCGTAGATGAAACCCATAGAAATCTAAATAATAAAGCAATAGAAATCTAAATAATAAAGCAATAGAAATCGTCAAAGGGAGTGAAATTGTCACCACTTTTGAGCAAATTATGTGTCTTGCACTACACCAAACATAGAGAGCAGGCGCAGAACGCGCGTTTAAAAATGTGACATATTTGACCGTAATTATGTTTAATTTATATTGCATTGGATGTAAAACATATGTGCTGCGAACCGACGACAAGTGTCCTAGTAGTAAAATAAAGTAGAAGATAACATTTCTTTTGACTTATTACTCGTATTTAGATTTTTATCATAAAGCCCTATTTATGAATTAGCTATGTTCAGCTTTGCAGCCAATAAACACAAAAAGAGCGTGACAAAATAATACATTGACATTTTCGTACGGATGCTTTACAATAACGATGAGTAGACACCACTAGTAGAGAAAGCATACTTTCCATTTCAGACTGGTCGTCGCGAAAGTATGTGGGGACAATCGCGCGTAACCTATGACTACACGCAACTGGTCGTAATGTGAACTTGTGTAATACGTGCTATTTGTCATAAGATGGACAGTTGGCCATAATCTAGTATGAATAAGCGCAATGCGCTTGCATATGCAAGAATATGATTCCAAAGGCAGAGAGGCTAACCCTCTGACATACAAACATCTTGGAACTAAAATAGTGTTATATTGATATATTGCCTTCTGTTTCATTGATATGGAAATAATAAAGACAGTCGCCAATGAAAACAGTGTTTTAGGGTTGCCTTCTCGCTTCATTAGCTCTCGCTCGCTTTTAGCATAATGACAAGTTTTTTTTAAAGTTAGTCATTTTTTTCTAATTGCTGCAGATTCAATTCTCACATTATGTTAGATGACTCCTGTATCCTATATTATTATCTTAACTTGTGAAAAATCAATCCTTTAAATGTTTTATTTCTTATTTTTCAGGTACAAATACATCTTCCTAGTGATATCCCTACTTCTTGAAAACGTTAGCAACGAAAAATCAAAAACAAATTCTACAGGGACCACACCGAATTGTCCTTATTCAAAAATCATTGAAGATGTATTCAAAATTCACAACAAAACTTCAGACAAAGACTTATACAAGGAAGATAAAGAAAGAGTCAAACTGTTCCTGAGTACAATAGCTAATATTACAAATGAAAATATAAGTAGAAAGGAAGAAGATCTCATAAATGTAATCATAGCTTCGATTAATAGAATTAAAAATAATTTAAGTGATACATCTGATAAATTAAGTGAAGCAATCATTGTAACTTCTCCAAAAGATAGTATTAATGATATTAAAAAAGCGAACCAAATCAAAAGTGGTATGGAAGATAAGCTTGATACATTTCTAAATTATAATACAACTAAGAAACATACTACTAAAAGCATAGAAAATTATGAAGATACTTATACCACAGAAAGGCCTAAATATGTGGAAATTCTTACAAAGGATCCTCATACCAAAAATACAACATCTGCCAACATAATAGAAGTATTAAAGCATCTAATGCCTTTGTTCAATAGTACTTTGACTAAGGAAGTGCATAATATAACCATCATAGAAAGAGATCACAATAACAACCACTCCTTTTCAGCAACTAAAAACGTTTCAACTATCATAGTTACTTATTGTGATAAAGATAATTTGACAAAAGCAAACAAGACTGTTGTTGACATAGAAAGTGATGAAAAACCTGATAAGGTCAGTAGTGATGACTACTATGATGAGGAACAGGGTCTAGAGATGGATGGAGGTGAAGGTGAAGCTCGAAATATAACGATAGGAGAAAAGAAAGAGATTATGGAAGCTGCTGAGTATGGCTTGCAGAAGATGCATGAATTGTATACAGTTTTGGAGCCTAAGCTGTATTCCATGGGTGAGTATTATCTATTTATTATTAAATACTAAAGCATGGAACAAGGGGCTCGTGGCTAAATGACAGCCGCGCTGATCGATCGATCTGCGAGGTTAAGCTGCGCTTGCCGCGGTCAGTCCTTGGATGGGTGACCGTTCTTTACACATCGAGACCCCTCCGTGCCTCGGAGAGCACGTTAAACAGTCGGTCCCGGTTGTCATAGGAATATCTTTGACAGTCGTTACGGGTAGTCAGGAGCCCAAAAGTCTGACAAACTGGTCTAACATTCGAATACCAGTATTTCCCAATAATTGGGTTGTGGAGGTCAGATGGCAGTCGCTCCATGTAAAATATTGATATTCAGCCGCAACCAGTTAGACTGGAAGCCGACCCCAATCATGTTTGGGAAAAGGCTAGGCGGATGACTAAAGCATGGAACAAAACTTAGTCCGTGGTAATTCCTAGATGTTACAGTAAGTACCTAGTTAGAGAGTTATTCAAAGTGGATAGGCCACATTGACTTATTTTATGCTAGCACTAAACTGTCATCATCACATTATATAAGGTCCTACCCTTCATACTCGAAATATTTTAAGAGGTATATCTGTAGGTGGTAAAGATGCCATACAAACGAAAAAAAAAATTATATGAGTAATTTCTTTTTTAAATAAATTAATTTAAAATTATTTGAAACACATAAAAAATATTATTTTCAACATCCATTACGCTAGTTGTTACGTACCTTACTATTAATATTAGAAACAAGCGTAATGGATGTCGTAAATAGTATTTTATTTATTTATAAAAATAAAAAAATACGCAGATCAATTTTTTTTTCGTTTGTATGGCATCTTTACCACCTACAGATATACCTCTTAAAATATTTCGCTATATACAAGCATCGTGCGTGACCTTTTAATTAGCAAGCACATATTCAACAGTGGACGTTTAGGAACCGACTTTATGAAAGTCTAAATAAATTGATGTTTCATTTTTTTTATTAATAATGACTTACACTTCTTGATAGTCTTCGTATTTTATTAACCTCTAGTACGATCTACTAAGTTACTGTACCGTAACTTAGTAAGTTCACGAAACATTTAAAACAGAAAGTTTTTAACGAACCTTTAAAAACCAGTGAATTCAATTACCATTGTAATCAGTGGTATTGCCAAACACAGTTATCTTTACTGTAGCAAGCAAAATTACCCTTCTTACAATTCTTATATCTACCTAAAATTCTCAGGTCTTTGGTTGGACGATTCCAGTCCAGCTCGCTATGTGGCTGCATTCAACGCACCTTCAGAGGAAGCAGCCAAGTTCTCCAGATACGGGTATGCTTCTCTGCAAGCTGCCACCAAGCTGAAGGAACTGACCAGGTTAGTGGTTATCATAGAAAACAAATCTTCACTATAAAAACCAACCTCCTTGTTGTTGTTGCCTACTAAAAGTGTTTATATTCATGGGTGCTTTCACATCTGAAAATATTATTTTTCCTACTACTAAATATTGCTACTAAAAAAATGTTTTACCCATTATCGCCACATTTAAAGATTCCGCTGATGAGCCAATAGACAGCCTGGTCTAAATAATTCCACCAATTAAGTTCTGCATGGATATTATGAAAGAAATACAGGCAGCATTTAAAAAATTCACTCTCAATTTAGATCGTGTCAAGACTAAAATGGCAAAATATTGCAGATTAGGTGCAATCGATGTGCAATCTTCACTGGAAATGTTAAAAATATTTAAAATAGCATCAGTCCATGTAGATCTAATTGAAGAGGGCATTGGCTTGAAGAGGGCATGGACCTCAATGGGACTCCTAATTTCTTTTGCAATCTGCTGGTGTGTATATGGCTTAATTGAAACGGTGATCCGATAAAATTTAAATACGTACCGATTTAAGTGTGAAATTAAAATGTGAGCCGACCTGTTTAATGAAATTCTACAAAAAAAATCGTTGATATAAGTTGTTTGTAGGACCGATATTCGATATCCATTAACAATACATATAAAATTGATAGTTCAAATATCATTAGATATATTTGCTGATATACTTTTAGAAACACATCTTACAAAGGTATTCATTAGTCGATCCGTTTAATGAATTATCTTTACAATAATTGCGGTTGGTTGCAGAAAGGTAATTAAATTTTAAAGTAAACTTTAACTATACAATTTCTATCGTCAACTCAATGTTAAATCTATAAGATAAGAGCGGAAACAGACAGATACAAAATAGAGCTAGCGACCACCATGCATCCGGCTTCTGATACACGGTAGAATATAAATGACTTCCCATCCACATAGTTTTACCATCCCAAGGATGTCAGTGTTTACGTAAGTATCCCTGATACAGCCCAGTGTCGCAATCTGAAGCGACTGCGCCGGCGCCACTCCGATCCGCAATTTCTTGATCATTTTCAAATGATACGGCTTACAATCTGAGCGGTGAACTTTGCATAAACTTGTTTTCTGCTGGACTGGACTTAATAACAGATTCAAAAGTAATTTGCCAGTTTTTGAAATATTGTTTAGTCATAAAATTTCATTTTTTTACAATCTCGCCGTCTTTACTAACATAAATGGTTATTGCAATCCGTTGGATGGTGCTGATTCATATCTTGATGGCTCTTCTGTTTTAAAAAGTCATTATATTTTGCCCAATATTGGCTTCTAAAACACAAGCTCTTTGCCTATTTTGGTATTAAAAGTTTGACTCATTGTCTTAAATCCATGATTTTATTGGAAGCTATGATTGTGTAGTCTATTATTTTCAGCCAGGACCACACCGTATTTTAATTTCTATATAAATCATCTTAATGATGTCTTGTATTCCAAGGCGAAAAAACGTATGTATTTAAATTCTTGAACCTCCCACTGGTTATAAAGTTAAGTACCTATCTAAAGGATATGAGTTATTACCGTAATACGCGCATAGACCAGTAGTTAATGATGGGATAATTTAACCAATAAGTACACCATTACTTCATTCATAAACCGAAAAAATAAACACACAATAAAACGCAGGAAGACACTGATGGATAGGATTATAACGGCAACATAAGAAGACTACGTAATATGGTATATTTATCTAATTATAAACAGATTTAGGTTGATTTACATAACGACTCACTAAATATAATTATATTTAGCGCTAATAATGTAGTGATTTTCCCCGTTGTACTGAACAACATTCCCTATGAGCTTGTTTATTTTTCCTAGCTCTCAGCCTGTATCTAAATTGAGACATAAAAAACAAAATCAAAATTCATTAAGACATAATTTCCAAAAAAACAACATTCAAGGTGATTACTAATGAGAAATGCTAATGATGAACAACCCCAGCCGACCCTAGCCTTGCTATTTAGGATGTTACACCTTTCTAAGTGTTGCAAGCGTTCAAAATTCACACGAGACCAAATAAATCTAATTTCGATTAAATTCAAGATGGACCACCGTCTATTAACTTCAAGGCGCACTAGATTACATTACTAAAAGTAGTTCAGTTTATTTATTGATATTATGATTTAGCGAAAGTGCTGGAAAACTAATGCAGGGTTACTGGTAATACGACGGCAATCCGTTATGGGGATGTAGGAGAGATCATTTGCTACTAAATTACCCATTATGACCCCTATGCAAGTGTCAACCATATTTTAACAATTTTCTAAGTTAGTCATCTTCAAAAAAATATAAAATTACCGTGGTGAACCTGAACAATGCTCGTCCATCTGTAGGAGAAAATCTTTATATTCCAAAGTAAGACGATTGGGGTCATTATAGGGACCTATGTTATGTAGAAAGAAAATATCACAAAAAACCCTTTGACGTAGGTTTTTACGTAGGTTTTTTCCGTACCAAAATGGTAAAAAAGGAACCCTTATGGTGCGGCTTCGTCTGTCTGTCTGTCTGTCTCTCTGTCACACCTGCTTATTTCAGCAACTACTAAACTAATGCTATCGATTTGAAATTTGGAACAGTTATAAAGAATGCTTGTTCAACTCTATTGCAAATGAAAAATGTCCAAAAATATTTTTATTTTCATTGCAAAAGGGGCCGAAGTGGGGATACTAGATCAAGTGACATATCATATGAAAGGGCTTGATTTGCACATTTCAAAATACATTTTCGTTTTATTTTATGTCTCACAATTTTCGACATATGATGAAAACTGTCCGAAAAAATACCATTCCCCCCCCCCCTTATCTCCGAAGTTTGCTGGGCGAAAAATCTGAAATAATTAGAGTTGATAGAAATTGACCCAAATATGGCACCAAAAATAAAACGATGTTCCTAACTAGTACAGTTTTTTCAATATCATTAAAATTCCTTCACAAACAAATTTAGTTATGCGGTCCGGATTTTTTCACTTGATACTTCCAAAACTGATACGGAACCCTCGTTGCGCGAGTACGACTCGCACTTGGCCGGTTTTTTTTTTATTTGGTTAGGCTTGCGTTTGACCGCCATCTCGCTTGATGGTAAGCGATGATGCGCATAAGATATTTATAAAATTGGACAATAAGTAATGGGCGCCACACTTAGGCCCGTATTCCAGAACGATACTCGAGCACCGATCTCTGCTTGAGCATAGATTTCAACCAATCAAATGGCTTTAAATCTATGCTCAAGCAGAGATCTGTGCTCGAGTATCGTTCTGGAATACGAGCCGGCCGTAAGATCAATCGTAGCTTAATCACGGAAGAGAGTTTAATCTCCCGTCTTCGATTGTTTTCTAATACAAAACCCAAAGAAACAATCGAAGACGGGAGATTAAACTCTCTTCTGTAGTTTAAATTACGATTGATCTTACGGCCCTTAGTCAAATATACAATCCCGTACCTAAACTTGCCCGTATGTAGATGTCGATTAGCATGACGAACTTCAAATTTAATCAAGCGACAAGCCTCATGTCTCTTTCAAATTGAGTGGGTGACACCCATAAAACTTAAAAAAAAAGAATCGGCGACAGAATTATTACCAAACTATTTTTATTTCATCTATCAATCTACCAATGTGTATTTCTCACCAACGCGCAATACTCTCAAACCAATAAATCAGATATTCGCCATTTTTATAAATGTTATAATTTCGCAAACAGTTATATTATATTTCTCGCCGCCTTTTAAACGGGTTCTCCATTGATAGCTCACATCCGACAACACTGTCGCAACGATTTAGCATTTAGATTTTTTTTAAGCAATTTTACAGCCGGACAAAATTGTGTAAAATGTCATATCGTTTGTTGATTAAATATCAAAATCTTCAACTTATGCATTATGCAGTACTATACGGCTTCAGCTGGTTTTACAAAATCCAACCGATTTGAGATCTTTATCTAACCTTGAGAGATATGACTTTGTTTCCCCTCTGCCCTGGGACTTGCCAAAGGCGTTGCAGCACGTTTAATACCTATGACCACGATCTACCACGATAGAAGAAGAATTGAAGAATAGACAAAGTGACAGATGATAGAAACAGCCATCTGTTTCTATCATCTGTCAGACAGATGGTAGAATGATTTCCATCGCTTTATGCATGCAATGAAGAGAAGAAATTATAAATGTATATTTTTTGTGAATTTGAAACATGTCAAAGCCATGTTATGTTTCTATTAAGTTATTAAATGTATAAGTGATTCTCAAAAATCATATGACTCGAGCGGGATTTGAACCCGCGACCTGTGCCGTACCACGGCTAATGCTCTGAACCAATTGAGCTACCGGGTCTCGCCCGACTCATTTGAAATTTGAGACCCCTTTGTAATACGCTTCTTAGGAGCGTTTGGCGACATCTATCGGAAAACTTATGCAGTCTTTCCAACTCAATACCAATTACTTTGCAGTTATCGGACATCGATGTGATATCACCCTCTATACATTATAAATGTATATTTTTTGTGAATTTGAAATATGTCAAAGCCATGTTATTTATTTATTTATTTATTTATATACTCTTTATTGTACACCACTAGTAACAATGTAGAACAAGGCTTAAAAATAATAATGTACAATGGGCGGTCTTATCGCACAAGGCGATCTCTTCCAGACAACCTTTGGATGGACTGAATGATAGGAGAAGATAGTGGGCAGTCTAGGTGTACATAGGTACCTACCTAAAATTACTTTGACACGAATAATTATAAATACTTAATAACAATATAAAATAAATTAATAACTTGATCAATTGTAAACTAATAAATATTCAATACAAATGAGAAAGTAGAAGAAAGTAGCAAGATTAAAGTGACAGGTAATGCTCTTTTACCATTTTTTTAAAAACAGCAATAGATTGGGCACGTCTCACGTTAAGAGGTAGTGCATTCCACAGTCGAGCCGCTTCTATAGTGAAGGATTTATCAAGAAATGTGGTGGAATGCAAACGAATTTTTAATGTTATGCTTCTATTAAGTTATTAAATGTATAAGTGATTCTCAAAAATCATATGACTCGAGCGGGATTTGAACCCGCGACCTCTGCCGTACCGTGGCTAGTGCTCTGAAGGAAGATGTGCCAAGGCGCTAGTGAGCTTGACGCTTTAATATAGTCACATTGACCATAGTTAAAACGTACACGCTGGCGACGGACCGAACACGATCGATGAAAATATAAATACAGTGTTTTAGGTTAGTGCTAGTGCTGAGTGACGAATAACAGTGTTAGATTGAGGGTGTGCGGAATTTTTAATGTGTGGGAGATCTTTATATTCAGAAGTAGCGCTTGTAATTGTGGCGCAAACTGTCCTAAAAGTGGCGACAGGGGTTCCCATACTAATTTACTATGATGGCACCTCCTTTTTTCTATGATCTGAGGTGTACAGGTTACACAGTAACAGGCTGCATTGATGGCTTACGTCCGCTTACTCATAGCTGTTGCATCCAGTACACCATACACGGCTATGTCCGGCTATAAACACACTTAATAAAATAAGTGTCCGCTTTGAAGATATTAATTTTAGTGTTGCCCAAATGCAAGACCGAGACGAGTCTAGCCCAGTCTTTGGTCTCGGTTTTGCGTCAGTACTCATAGTCGTGGTCTTAGTTTTAGTATCTATTGCAAATTCAGTCTTGGTCTTTGTCTTAGTCTTGCTGTAATGATCTTGTCGTGATGTCTTGGTCTTGCGAAAATGATTGATGCAAGACCGTTTTTGGCAACACTAATTAATTTCCAAGTTTGTTCTTTTGTTAGGTCGTCTTTATGGGTACTATAGTTTGTTCCTATGGTTTCTTTGTTAGAATCATATTTGATGTCCTTATTTATAACTGCAAAGTTGTAGGCATTTAGTTGAAGTGTTGTATTAGTTTCCGATACATGTCACCAACGCCCATAAGAGTCGTATTTAGAAAGACGACCGCACGGTTGTCGCAGCGGCTGAGAGATTGGCTGCTGCGCAACGTGTCGCGGGTTCGATTCCCGCATTGCACATAGGTCTGGCTGTTTGTGCATGTGAAATTTGTATTTGTAAACACACCCACGATACAGGAGAAATCCTAGTGTGGGGCAACGTTTTAAAAAAAAAAAAAAAAAAAAAGATTTAAAATTTCAACTGTTGCTGGTATGACACATAACTCAGTGGTTGGAGCGCCGTCACGGTACGGCAGAGGTTCAAGTCCCGCCCGTGTTAAAATCTTGTATTATTATAAAAACAATCCTATTTGAGTTGAGTTTTCTGCGTACAATAGCCATTTCATATTAACCGACTTCAAGAAAGAAAGGCTTCAATTTGATTATCTTCTTCGTCTGTTAAACTCATGTCATGGTACAAAAATACTAGCCAGTTAGCTGGACTTCTGGTCGCAATAGACGCCACGTCTGGTAGCCTTGGTTTCAGGCCGGTCAATTATTTAGATCGGGAGAATTATAATCGTACTCCTCTTTTTTCCGTCACTGTCGAGTAAATAGTATTACGTTAGGGGGCGTCCATTAATTACGTGAGGCGATTTTGGCGTCCATTTTGACCCCCCTTGGTGAGATACCGTGAGATTTAGTACAACCCCTTCACCCACCCCCCAAATCTCACGTGAGATTTTCCAAAATGCGTATATACACTAAAAATACGCGTTCGATTTATTTGAATAAGCATAATTTACTTAATTGTTTGTATTTAAGGCAGAATATAGTTAACAATCACAGTGAGAAAATATTATTCTATAGGATTTAGCCATATTTTAGTGGAGAAACATGTTTTACTTATTTGAACCCAATTTTCTTGTAATTTTAGTTTCTTGCAACCAAAAAGTGAGATTGGGATCGACTCCCTCCCCCCATAAATACCTCACGTAATTAATGGATGCCTCCTTACTTCAAAACAATTGGTCATGGTTTTACGACATTCATTATGTTAGAGTAGTTTCCTTTCCCTCATTGGTCATTTGATATTGGTGATCGATTTCTAATGAATCAGTTCTAGATCAGAACAATTTGAATTGATATTGCAAATCTTTGGCGACTCATCTGTCTACTACTGTACCCCGATCATGAGTTTTTTAGACGTGTAGTAACGTTAACGTAAGCATATTTTGAATTGAAAATACAACAGTCCTAGAACATTTTGATAAAATTTCATACAATTTGCACATTTTTACTAGTTTTAAGCCATTTGATTGGGTAAAGCTTGAGTCTTGACTTAGGTTCCGTAATACGACCCTACGTGTCGCAGGTTCGAGTTTCGCTCGGAACAAATATGTGCCAGGCATTGCACTACAGATCATCATCCGCCTAGCCTTTTCCCAAACATGATTGGGGTCGGCTTCCAGTCTAACTGGGTGCGGCTGAATATCAATATGTTACATGGGGTGACTGCCATCTGAGCTCCACAACCCAATTATTACGGAATATCGGTACTCGAATGTTAGACCAGTTGTCAGACTTTTGGGCTTCTGACTACCCGTAACGACTGTCAAAGATATTCCTATGACAACCGACTGTTTAACGTGCTCTCCGAGGCACGGAGGGGTCTCGATGTGTAAAGAACGGTCACCCATCCAAGGACTGACCGCGGCAAGCGCAGCTTAACCTCGCAGATCGATCGATCAGTGCGGCTGTCATTTAGCCACGAGCCCCTCCAGGCATTGCACTACAGATAATAATACATAATAATAATAAAATATAATAACGCTACACGAAAAAATCTTAGGCTCGTATTACAGAACGATACTCAAGCACAGATCTCTCTTTGAGCATAGATTAAAACTAGTTTCAACCAATCAAATGGTTTTAAATCTATCCTCGAGGCGAGATCTGTGCTTGAGTATCGTTCTGTAATACGAGCCTAATTCACAAAGACAATTACAAAATGCTTTAATCTAGTAAGGCTAACAATATTATGTAAATCCCATTCAAATTGAACAACTTGTAATCAATAATAGAAATGACCGTTCGATTACAAAGATAACTAACCGTGTTTATGACCTACTTGTCAGCTGTATTTGTTAGCGGCTTTATGTAAACAATGGCAATCGGTTTAGCAATGAATCGCATTTAGGTCTAATATTTATTATTGCAACTTTAAAATAGATCGTCACCGCTGATTTGATCGCACTTAATTGCTTGGGATAGCGCAATGTAAATTATTGTTGAGTAAATAAACAACTGGAGATGTTCACTAAACCGTTTAAGAGATGAAGAAATCTATGTTAAGAGACAGACAGCTAAGAAAAAATATTGTTCTAGAGCTCCTTATTTTGCGTTCGTCCGCAATAGGCAGTAAGAAAACCGTACCTATTTCTGTAGGCAAGCAGCTTTGTTGTAAATGATAAATGATATTTATTTTGTAAATAGGTTAAAAATAACACTTTTACACGTAAAAACATATTTTTAAGCTAGATGAGTTCGGTGTTTCCTATATGACTACCTTTGAGAAGAAACACCGAAACAAACTCAAAGGTTGATGTCTCTTTTAAAGTCCAGACAATTATGATATATTGTGTAAGAACCATGCAGGTTAGTCTGAAATGGCCTTTAGAGGAAAGAGCCATACAGATTTGAGTGGACCTGACCTGACTGTGCACGCATGTGCCGGGTATCGTGGTAGCTCAACCCAGACTTAGGGAGCTCAACGACCCGACGAACATTACCATCAGAAAGGACATTTGGGTAAATAAGTACATCAGAAGTATCAGATAAATTGTGGGTAAATCACTATGGTACAGATTTGAAGGTATGCGCATCGGTTAAATGACAGTTACAGGCAAATTAGACTTTTTAACTATCCTTCAGTAGAATCACTGATTCTACTGTTTGATCACTACTATCTTTTGGAAGGGCTGTCTATGTCGGCCTGTCAACCTAATTAAAAAATATCCAATTTCTGGTTCTGAAACTGTCGTGAACTTTTAAAATCTAAGCAAACCTACGGTAACGCTGCACTAACTACACTCCGACTCAAATTGGGTACCTACACTGTAAAAGAATGTCCAAGACAGGCTAGCATGCACAGAAATGAACAAAAACCACTTTTAAACACATTTTCAAAAGGTTTATATTACAATGAATAATACGTGCTCGTGAAATGCAACAACTATAGTATTTACTTCTAAAACTTTCAGACAAACACTAGGAATCATTTATTTATTTAGATGTGGCGCAAGATAAACACACAAGCTTACAAAAGTGGGTGTACTGTGGATTCAACTTTCCCAAGCTCTTTGTGTTAACCACTTAAAATAAAGCAAAAGTGCGTAGGCCGTACCTTGAACCAAAAACTTTTAGAAAAGAAGATTATGTTCCAACTATCAGAGGTATGAATCAGGGATGTTACGAATATTCGCATTCGCATTCGCTTATGCGAATGATTCGCATCATTTTAAACATTCGCATCGACATTCGCATTCGCATCAAGCGATGCGAATGTTTTGCGAATGCGAATGTATACAAATCGAGTTGTGTCTCGCCCTGCAGCTGCACGTTTGGTCGATCCTCGCACGCGCAGAAGGCGCAGACAGGCATCACGTGTTTCATTCGACCAATAGAAAACGTTTCTTTCTCGCTGCTAACAAGGCAAACTAAGGCCCGTATTCCAGAACGATACTCGAGCACCGATCTCTGCTTGAGCATAGATATCGAGTATCGTTCTGGAATACGGGCCTAAATAAGCAAGTTGGTTTGCCTTGTTAGTGTTGTCAGTCAGTTTAAGTAAATAAAAAAGTAGGTCCCTAGTTTATGAGTTTAGAATTGTGTTGAGCTATTTTGACAGCTTTTCCCATGGCACCGGGAAAGAAAAGTGACATATGGCAATTTTTTACGATCGATATCGATCGAGACTACTCGTAATACAATGTTTGTGAGAAAAATTACTTTTAAAAAAAACTTTACTGTTTTTTTTTTAAATGTTATTTCCAAACATTCGCATTCGCATTCGCACATTCGCATCCCAGAAATTCGCATTCGCATTCGCATTCGCGAATGTGAAAAATATGACATTCGTAACATCCCTGGTATGAATATACCTGCATGTACTTAAAGAACTGAATATTTTTTCAAATCTGACTGTCGGTTTCAGAGATTAGCACGTTCAAACAAACAAACAAACTCTAACAAATTGGCAGTTCTCGCGGTGATATCACGCGGCGTGTTAGTACAGACAAACTGGCTGACACGTATTTTAATACATATTTTTTTTTAAATCTACTAGCAAGACTGGTTGTCATTGCTATGATTCCTGATGACGCAGACATGTTTGCAAACGATATTTAAAGCCTGCAATACATATTGGCCGAGCTTAGACCAACGCGAGCCTAGCAGGCGCGGTCCCAGTGGGGGGTCACGGGGGACATGACCCCCCCCAAAATCGTAAAAAAATGCTCCAAACACGGCAATTCACGGTATAACACGTCGGCATTAATCGTTATGACCCCCCCTAAAGCCTTTAGCTATGACCCCCCCCCCAAATCGTCGGCTGTGACCGCGCCTGGAGCCTAGACAAATTGACACAAGGCAAGCGCTACTGTCTAGACGTTCGGCAAGTTTGACGTCAACCGCATAATAGCGCGCGGACAAACATGTGAACACTATTGTCCGAGCGCGCGCGAGCGCCTTTGACTTGTGCAGAAAAACCGACACCGCTCCGAAGTGAGGCAAGTGATCGCGAGCGACTGCCAATTGTGGCAAGCTACGTCAAATGAGGTCTATACACGTTGGCGCTTGTCTATACTCAACCAACTAGGCAAGTGACACCGAGCGATAGCAAGACAAGGCAAATATACCAGCTACATGTTTGTATTGGCCTTCACTCGACAACGCTCGGCCAACATGTATTGCAGGCTTAACATGATTCACGCTTATAATAACTCAGAATGCTTAAACATTACAAACACGGCGCATGCGCGACAATGTACTAGTAGGACTACCCACTACTTGCACTGTTGACGCTTTGGCACACATATCGCGTTCTAATGTTAGTTTGCGCAAGTGACAATGAAAATGGCGATTCTGTCATGACTAGGATTTGCAATAAGCTATTGGTAATTGTTGTTATTTTGTGTGAAGGTTGAATAACTTTTAAAAGGTAGAATTAAGAAGGAAAGAACCAGTTGCTTGCTCTGTATCCCGATCATGAGTTTTTTTGACGTGTAGTATCGTTAACGTAAGCATATTTTGAATTGAAAATACGTTTGTTACACAATATTTATATAAATACATAATTAATTTCTTTGTATTTTTTAAAATGTGCAAATTGTATAAAATTTCATCAAAATGTTCCAGAACTGCTGTATTTTAAATTCAAAATATGCTTACGTTAACGAAACTACGTCAAAAAAACTCATGATAGGGGTACAGATCATAGAAAAAAGGAGATATGCCATCATGTACTGAAACCACTGTCGCGACCCCTAGAACAGTTTGCGGCGCAATTACAAGCTATCCTTGTGAATATAACGATCTCCCACACATTAAAAATTCCGCAGACCCTCAATCTAACACTGCTATTATTATTAACCACTCATCACTAGCACTAAACTAAAACACTGTATTTATATCATCGATCGCGTTCGGTCCGTCGTCAGCGTGTAGGTACATTTTAACTATGGTCAATACGAGCAAACTAAAGCGTCAAGCTGAATAGCGCCTTGGCCCACCTCCCTTGTTTCTATGATCTGAGGGTCCACCTCAGATCATAGAAACAAGGAGATGTGCCAAGGCGCTATCGAGCTTGATGCCTGATCTTGAGCAAATTGCTCATATTAAAAACGTACGCACTGGCGACGAACCGAATACGATCAATGGTATAAATATAGTGTTTTAGTTTAGTGCTAGTGTTGAGTGACGATTAACAGTGTTAGATTGAGGGTGTGCGGAATGTTCAATGCGTGGGAGATCTTTTTATTCACAAGGAGCGCTTAATTATGCGCGTAATTGTGTCGAAAAATGTACTAAAAGTGGCATCAGTTGTTCCCGTACTAATTTGCTATGATGGCATATCTCCTTGTTTCTATGATGTGAGGGTCCACCCATGTCATAGGATCTTTTCGTAACCCCATAGCCTGTCCCAACAACCTATCAACCCGTAGCGCTACTTTCACTCACACACCACGTTCGCCTCAATGTCAGTTTACGCAATTGACAATGAATTTGGCGACACTACCATCCAGTGTCTTCATATGCACGGTAATTACCGTGCATTAATTATAATCTTGTGATATTATACCGTTGTTTTTCTATGAAAAAGTACACGGTTATTTACACGGTACACTAAAAAGCTTATCCACCGTAATTTTGTCTAGAAACACCGTACTTTTACCCTTGCAATACGGTAACTTTCGATTTAGGTATGAAGACACTGCTACCATCTACCGTGATAGTATTTCGTATTGGAAAACACTAGCTGTTCCCCGCGGTTTCACCCCCGTTGCTCGGCTCCTAAGCGTTGTAGCGTGATGTTAAATAGCCTATTCTATTCCTCATGAATCTGGCTATCATACACAAAAAGAATTTTTCGAATCCGACGGGTAGTTCCAGAGATTAGCGCGTTCAAACAAACAAACAAACTCTTCAGCTTTATAATACCTATTAGTATAGATTTAAGTGCCCAGTAGCAGATCCAGGGGATCTATCTATCTATCTAGGTACTAGGAGGCTTTCATATTAGATTAGTGATTTTGTGTTTTGGTTTTCATCTCCTAGCCCCCCCAAAATCATTTCTGGATGAGCAGAAATAGCAGACGCAGCTCGTTGGTAGAAGTACTAATACCGCCATGCGGTATTAGTACTTCTACCAACGAGCTACGTATCTATTCTGTACCGACATGTCTGAGTGTCTGAATGTCATGTGCGAGAACTGCCCATTTGTTTGCGAACGTTCGAGGGAGAATCTCACCGTCACATTCTCCCTCGAACGTTCGCAAACAAATGGGCAGTTCCCGCGGTGCTATCACGTGGCATGTCGCTGCTTAAACAGGCTGTTTCACAAAGAGCTCCACTATTAGTTTATGCTTTTGCATTTTTCTCTCATAGCTTTCTCACATCCTTTTCTAGTTACTTAATGTCAAAAATTCCATAGACCCACGTAAATCTACAATCTCAGCGTCATCTATATATAAAAAACGTGTTATGACAGGCGCGCGCGCACGTTCGAAAGCTGAGCTCTCTAGAAAGCACGGAGACATTGCGACTCGCGACCGGTTCAGCAAAAACCGGTGTTTTGTATGGGAAACCGAGTACGATTCGCGATAGTGTCTTTGTATTTGATACTGTTTGTTATGCGGGAATTGTGTTTACGAAACTAGAGTTAGTAATTTTAGCTCAACAACTATGACACTTACGGTCGGTTGCAGAAAAATAATTAAATTTTAATGGAGGCATTACCCATACAATTTATATAGTTAAAGTCTCCTTTAAAACTTAATGACCTTTTCTGCAACTCAGCCTTAAAATGATCGTAATTGGTGTTGAAATTGGCCAATCTACAAACTGAACAAATTGTTATTGTACACAGCTACATAATTTTTCTTTAGATTTAGCCCCCACTAATACGAGTCGCGAGTATTATAGAGATTTCAAAAATCAACTGACGCGAACAGGATTTTAACCCGTGACTATATCTGTAACTTACAATTCCCCGCGGTTTCACCCCCGTTCCTCGGCTTCTAAGGGTCGTAGTGTGATGTTTAATAGCCTATACTATTCCTCATGAATCTGGCTATCATATGCAAAATTATTTTTTCGAATCCGACTGGTAGTTCCGAGATTAGCGCGTTCAAACAAACAAAGAAACTCTTCAGCTTTATAATATTAATACAGATTACCGACGCTGAAAGATGTCTATTTCGCCAACATTGTAAGCATTTTCTGATAGGAATTTATACTACCTTTAATAAAAATAAAAAAAAATCCAAAAATCCCAATAAAACCGCATAACATTAGAAATATTTTTACTGAATATCTTAATTGGACGTAGTTAAGCAGAAACGATCCAATCCACAAAAAGTCACTCTTGAAAAATCTGCATTCAAATTTCAGATATTTAGAGCTCATTTTCGACAGTATTGTGGATGTGGGTTGGATCCTTTCTGCTAAACTACGTCCAATTAATAATGTATAAGTACTTACTACTCGTACTCACATAGATACAGTTCATAATAAACGCAACGAAAGTTAGAACCGTATCTAATTAGTGATTAAAGGGCACTGGCAGACGCCCATAGAACGCTGGGCTTCAGATTGTGTAAGTCGGTACAGATATGAAATTAGTTTGGTGTGATCGAGTATTTCAAGAGTATTTAAATTCATTTTTTATTTGTTTTTGTACGTAATTGGGTTAAAGAGAAATATTCATATTTCTGACAGTGAGGTTAAGTATGGTGTGAATGATCCAGTGAAGTACAGCTCGACTAATGAGTTCTCAATTCAAAGGTTTTAGTTGCTGTCACCATGATATTCTGTGGAAGCACGCGCCAGCCAGCATGCACCCGTTTTTGTTTGTTTTGTTTGTTTTTGTTTGTTTTTGTTTTTTTTTTCAAAATGTCAATGGCATAATCATTTTATTTCTTATTTATTTCGATTTTTGATTCCAATTCTTAACCTCTAAGATTAATTAGGCAAAGAATAATTAAAATATATTTTTATTTTTGGTTAAGCTTTTATTACTGTACCATATCAAGCCCAAAACTGCCGACGTCCTTTATAAGCATATAAAACATAATACCGCGTTTAAATTATCTGATAAAATACTTGAAGCGTGGCTTCTTAATGTAATTATATTATGAGCAAAAGTAGGCATTACGTAAATAAAATAATAATTATACTGGATGAGATTTTGAACAAGGATCAATATTGCAACTGTGCCAACCGTTGGTATGCTATATAGATAGATAGATCTATCCCCTTTCTAAAAACGCCTCTTAATTTAACCACTGATTAAATATACAACTGTCCTTTTGTATGACAATGAACAGAGATGACAATTGACATAAGAGCTGTTTAATTTAATCATCGTCTATAAGTAAGGGTAGTGTTTAACACCGTCTAAACCTTGTTAAACGTTTTAAACTGCATGTAAAGATGTTAAAAATTTTTTTTGGCCTAACTTTAATAAAATGTACAAAAATCTTTTTTGCAATACGACGGTCTTATTTTTTACGGTTAATTTTTTTGTAAAATTTCTACATATTGATGAAAATCAACATTTTGATTTACATACCATATTGATTTTTACCTCACCCTGTGTACTGGTATACAGAAAGGAAAAATAGTAATAATTATTACTTACGCGATATTAAATTTCTTTTATTTTACTCTACATCATTATTTTTATTATGATGATAAAGGACGTCGGCAGTTTTGGGCTTGATCTGGTACAGTAATAAAAGCTTAACCAAAAATAAAAATATATTTTAATTGTTCTTTGCCTAATTTATCTTAGAGATTAAGAATTGAAATAAAAAATCGAAATAAATAAGAAATAAAATGATTATGGCGTTGACATTTTGAAAGAAACAATAAAACAAAAACGGGTGCACGCGCCCTGGCTCGTGCCTCCATAGAGTATCATGTCGACAGCAACTAAAACCTTTGAATTGAGAACTCATTAGTCGGGCTGTACTTCATTGGATCATTCACACCATACTTAACCTCATTGTCACAAATACGAAGATTACGTACAAAAACAAATAAAAAAATAATTTAAATACTCGATCACACCATTACCATCAACAACTAATTTCATATCTATACCGACTTACACAATCTGAAGCCCAGCGTTCTATGGGCGTCTGCCAGTGCCCTTTATACTACTGTACCTACCTACTTTCGGCAGTAAACTTTATAATAAGATTTTATTAAAATTAATAATTATATTATTATTCTATTTGTTAATTCAGGGTATAAGCTATCTCCCTTCCAAATTTAATTCAAATTAATTTAGTAGTTTTTGCGTAAAAGAGTAACAAACATCCATACATCCTCACACACTTTCACGTTTTTATTATCAGTAGGATTAGTATACAAATATAAATCGCTTTTTAATACTCTTACCGGAAAATATCAGCTTGAAGTCTGGGATTACAAAAGAAATTAAAATGGAATTATTTTACTAATATAAAATAGTAATTATCTACTGGCAGGAACTTCCGACAATTCAGTAGGTACATAATATAATTATATTACATAACAACAATTACTTGCAACTTTATATAATCACTTATTTATATACTTTGGCGCACTTTCTGTATAAACATTTTACTTTTAAATAAAAAATGCAGCTGTAATTCCTCGTGCTATTCTTAGCATGTCGACGCAATGTCTAGAATTATTAGTATTTCAGTCAGGTTTTAGAATAAAGGAAATCGATGACTCTGGCGTCTGTTCGTGACAGATTAACAACTAACTTGAAATAATTACATATACAATGTTATTGAAGGCGGCAATGTTGTGCAGAAAACATGCCTTTGGAAGTCGGTTATATAAATTGAACCTCGCTTAAAAGCTTGTAGGTATAACCTGAAAATCGTGCCCTTAGCGCACGTCCTTACGGCGCTAACGCTGAGTTGCAGAAAATGTCATTAAGTTTTAAAGGCGACTTCAACGATAGGAATTGTATGGTTAAGGCCTCCATTAAAATTTAATTATCTTTCTGCAACCAACCGTGAGACTTCTAAATAAAATAAAAGAATAAGAGCCTGAGTTCAAAATAATGAAAGTTTAGATGCTGTGAAAATGTTTCTGCACAAGTTCATGATGGCATTTGCATCATTTTGATAACGAAAAAACAAATTGCTGTGTCTAAAGGGTCGTATTACAAAATCACAGAATACTAAATAATAACTTTTATTTTTTCACAGAAAACTAAATAATAATGAGGATTTCTGTGTACAGAACCTAACTCAAGATTCAAGCATTACTTGAGACTAGTTTCAACAAATCAAATGGGTTAAACTAGTCTCAAGTCATAAGTAATGCTTGAATCTTAAGTTAAATTCTGTAATACGACCCCAAATCTGCTATTTTACGTAATTTTTAATTCTGACAACGTTACAATTACATTAGCATTACATTATACTAAAGTAGGTAATCTACTAAATTCATGCAACGTGTCTATTATGGTCTCGTGAAGAAATTGTGATAGAAAGCTTAGGCGATCGGTACAAAAGGCGTTAGCTGAAGTTAGTGATTGTCGAAAAACTACTAGGTACCTACCAAGTTTCAGTTATTACTAGGGCTTACAAATATTCGAATAATATTCGAATATATAAAAATAAAATTATATATTTTATATATAAAAAACATCAATTTGCAAGCCCTAGTTATTACTATGTTGTCTTAAAAACCCAAGTGTCTATAGGTAGGTGTTTAAAAAAAATAAAAAACAAAATGGCCGATTTTTGGCGCCATATTATGTCATAAATTTTTTTTTTCCTCAAAACCTATAGAGTGGGGTATCAAAATAAGGACTCGAAAAGACAATTACAATACAAGTATCATAAAAAAAAACTAAAAAGAAATAATTTTCTATTTTTTTCTTTTGATTTCCACCGTACTGCGTTGCCTCGTTCTTCGTATATTTTTTCTATCATTATACACAATATCCCCCATAACTAAGAAGTGAAGATTACATTATGAAATGCGATGACATTAACGCGAACACGCCAACATCTGCAACAGCTCAACATAATATAATATGGCGCACCGCTGAACGGAACGACCTGTCTCTAGGGAACAGCAAGGCACGCCCCACTGCACCGACTGCTTGTGTAGCTTAGCTTTAAATACACCTCATTATAAACACAGATATAATTTATACACGACTAGCTTTTGCCAGCGGCTTCGCCCGCGAGCAGGCCGGAAAAAAAAAATCTAAAGTTTCAAGTTGATCAAGCCAAACAAAAACGTTTTCCCATACAAACTTTGCTACCCGTTTTCACCCTCTTGGGGGCAGAATGTTCAAAAATGTATTTTACTCTTTACAGTTATTATGCACTTAAAATACTAGAAATCATTAAGGGTGCTCTCGGAATTTTGTCTCCTCTCTCGCTCGCACAAAACCATTTTTAAGAATGTTGAATAAAAGTTGCATTTTTGAAAAAAAATATCTGATTAAACTACAAAATAATATTAATTTTACAGGTATTAATTAAAATACATTTCTACTGTGATATCTAATAAACAAACTTATAAAAACAATTTTATTATGATCTGTTTTTAAGGTTTGTTTAACTCATGTGTTTTTAATAATAATAATATTATAATAAAATTAATATCATTTTGTAGTTCGCTATTAGATTACATTTTTCAAAAATGCATCATTTCATTTAACATTCTTAAAATAAATGGTTCTGTGCGAGCGAGAGAGGTGCCGAATGCGAGAGCCCTCTTAAGATTTTTCTTATGTTTAAGTTGAAAATGTTAAAATGTGAAAACTTCTAAAATCAAAAACTTTTCAGAGCTAAATTAGCCTTTGGCAGTCTTATGACGATAGGAACTACAATAATCAAACAAAAAGGAATTCCGTCCAACAAAAATAAAACCCTAAAAAAATTGTCTTCAAGTGCCAAGCAAAATTAAAACACCAAGACGTGCGTCGGCGTTGATCTCAACTGACGGATATACAATTGCAGCAAAAAATTGACAAAAAATTAGCCCGTTTAACAGCACCTTAACGTGAGGCAAAGTTTTATAAAAGAAAAACAATTTACTTTTGACGTATTTTTTTTTTTGTTTATTCTACAAGTCAAAGCATTTCTAATGAGATACTTGGGCTACTGCTCACCCATAAAACATGATTGTCTATTGGCGGTGCAAACGAGCTAACAATGTGTTATGAGCGCCTTTCGCTTTCAAGACCAAGGTCCCACTTTCACAGCACTTTCGATTTTATGCGTTCCTGGTACGGCCAGTGAACTCCGCGGTTTGGTGATGTGTGGTCACGTGTGGTCAGAGCTGCACAGGGCTGCACAACCCTACTATTTAATATAGTATCCTACTACATCACGAGTCTAACTACCATATTTTTCAAAAAATAAGTATTTAGTAAGTAAGTGAAACTAATAAATTTTAGTTGAATATAATGCTTTATTCGTTCCAAACAAATTAAGCACAAAACGGACTTAAAAAAATATAAGCTCAATGAAGTAAAAAAAAAATATAAAAATTTAATATTCATTTTAAACATACCTCTTATTTATTTGTTTTATTTCGCCATCTAATATATTTTTCTGGTAATAATATCCTCGAAAATACTAAGTTTATTTATAAAAAAAAGTTGGCAACCCTACGTGTACTTAATTGATATTTTGATTGATTTGATTAATCAATCGTAATCAATCATTCTTGTTGACAATCACTGTCATTTTGACAATTCAACCACATACACCCCGTATAAGTAGGTTTAGTTGCCAAGCCGATGTCGACGAACTTTTCAATACTTATTTATTTAATCACCGCCAATTAGCTCATAATTTCTTCGGCGAGATGTACCTAGGTACATATTTATGATTATTATTTAGGTTTGGTAGACATAAAAGTAATAACAATAAATTATCTGCGTTATTTATACCTGATTATAGTTTATTAATGCTTTGATGCTTGATTTGATTCGAAACTTCAGGAATAATGATGTTATTGAGTGAAGTAAAATAATGTTTAGGTGCATAAAAGAGGCTCATAAAACGTTTCTCATTTTAAAATATAATGAAAAGCAATCAATTTTATTACTATCAGCAAACTAACAGTAGGTAAGTAATTAACTCAATTCAACACACAATAAAACATTGAATTCCTACATTAAATTACATGTTTATCAAATAAAACGTTACTTTCTAGCACATTCATATGATAGACAATGGAGAGAGTCAACATTATATGCTGTCTTTTAATGTTATCTCTAACTAACAAGATTTTAACTATACACCAATTAAAACTACAATGCGAATAACTGCTAAGTACTTATTAATTAGATTCATAGTTATACAAAGTGCATTAGCACTGACGCTATTTAATTTTTAGTTTATAGCAGTGGTTTCAGTGGTAGAGCAGTGATAGCCTAGTGGTTTAACCATGTGCCTCCCACGGAGAATGGTTCGAGTTCGATCCCGCAGGCACGCACCGCTGACTTTTCGAAGTCATGTGCGTATTAGGAATTAACACTTGCTTTAACGGTGAAGGAAAACATCGTGAGGAAACCGGCATGTCCTAGAACCAAAAATTCGAAGACGTGTGACGTCCACCAACCCGCACTGGGCCCGCGTGGTGGACTACGGCCCACTCCCTCTCACAGAGGAGGCCTGTGTCCCAGCAGTGGGAACATTATAGGCCGATTATGCTATGCTTATGCTATGGATTATAAAAACGTTCCCCGCGGTATCTCCCCCGTTGCTTGGCTCCTAAGGGTCATAGCGTGATGTTAAATAGCCTATGCTATTCCTCATGAATCTAGCTGTCATATACAAAAAAAATCCGACTGGTAGTTCCAAAGATAAGCGAAAGTAGAAAGAAAGAGAAAACAAACATCCAACACCGTTAAAAACGTTGTAATATAGGTATTGACATTTAGGAATTAGGGCAGCCAAAATAGTTTCGAAGAGGAATTTTTATGTGAATTCCACCTACCTACTAAATAATATAGGTAGCTTTATAGTTATTAAAACCGGCGGTAGTTCAAATGTCATGATCTTCAAACAGGACATGTCCAATATCTACGTTCACTTGTGACATTTAGTTAAATCTTACCTTACGAAGGCGCGAATTAATCTTGTTGGTTTTGCAGGTTACGTCGTTCTATGCGTTTACTGTGTTCCGCTGTTTCACCCCCGTTGCTAGGCTCTTTAGGGTCGTAGCGTGATGTTTAAAAGCCTATACTATTCCTCATGAATCTGGCTATCATACACACAAAGATTTTTTCAAATCCGACTGGTAGTTCGAGATGAGCGCGTTCAAACAAAACAATATTTTCAGCTTTATACTGAATTTTTGGATGGATGTGCTGCTAATCAACTACAAACTAGGGATGGCGATCTGAAATCGATTAATCGAAGTATCGATTTTTGGAGCCAAAAAGATCGATTTTTTAAATCGATATGTAGTATTGAATCGATTTTTCACCCTTGAAAATCGACGTTCGATTTTTTTTTTTTTTTTTTAACCATAAAACTATGAGCAGCAGCAACAGATGAGCGAAACCGCTTGGATTGCTAAACTTTTTAAAAACAACAGTCTGTCAAGTCTACCGGGACTTGACAGACTATTGTTTTTAAAAAGTTTAGATATTAAGCATTGGGAACTATAAGCTACATTATCTATTAACTTTGTAAACCATCTTTCTTAACCATTTTCTTAACTTTGTAAAACTTCTAAATGTAGAAAATAAATGTCTTGTTTTATACTTGATCTGTTAGTTTGATATGGTAATAAAAATGTTTTTAGGGTTCCGTACCAAAATGGTAAAAAAGGAACCCTTATGGTGCGACTTCGTCTGTCTGTCTGTCTGTCTGTCTGTCTGTCATTAATTATTTCAGCAACTACTTATGCTATCGACTTGAAATTTGGAAAATTTGGAAAATTTAGAACAGTTATAAAGAATGCTTGTTCAACTTTATTGCAAATGAAAAAAGTCCAAAAATATTTTTATTTTCATTGCAAAAGGGGCCGGAGTGGGGGTCCGAAATTTAAAAGTGGGGTTACTAGGTCAAATGACATATCATATGAAAGGGCTTGATCTGCACATTTCAAAATATATTTTTATTTTATTTTATGTCTCACAGTTTTCGACATATGATGAAAAATGTCCAAAAAAATACCATTCCCCCCCCCTTATCTCCGAAGTTTGCAGAGCAAAAAATCTGAAATAATTAGAGTTGATAGGAATTGACCCAAATATGGCACCAAAAATAAAACGATGTTCCTAACTAGTACAGTTTTTTCAAAATCATCAAAATTCCTTCACAAACAAACTTAGTTATGCGGTCCGGATTTTTTCACTTTATACGTCCAAAAATGATACGGAACCCTCGGTGCGCGAGTACGACTCGAACCTGGCCGGTTTTTTTTTTATTATCGAATTACCTGATTTTACTGATAAGAAATCGTTAAATTATAATATGTATCTTGTTTTTAATAAAATAGATTTATATTACATTATAAACGAAAATTTGAAAAAAAGATCGATTTTTCGGAAATCGATCTTATAGACCTCGATTTTTTTGTGAATCGATTCATTAGGTCACTATTCGAATCGATTTAAGAATCGATCTTTTTCGGAAAGAATCGCCATCCCTACTACAAACAATCTTTTCATCATAAGCTATCAAAGGTAGCAACTATTTCTTCTAATTTATATCTAATAGCACTTTGCCCGTGACTTCGTCCGCGTGACCCATAGGAATTGTGCACGTTTTCAGGATAAAAGTAGCCTATAGCACTCAGGGATATTATAGCTTTTTATGGTGAAAGAATTTTCAGAATCCATATTAAGCCATTAATAGGTTATGGTAAGATTGAGGGGCTCGTGGCTAAATGACAGTCGCGCTGATGGATCGATCTGCGAGGTTAAGCTGCGCTTGCCGCGGTCAGTCCTTGGATGGGTGACCGTTCTTTACACATCGAGACCCCCCCGTGCCTCGGAGAGCACGTTATACAGTCGGTCCCGGTTGTCATAGGAATATTTTTGACAGTCGTTACGGGTAGTCAGGAGCCCAAAAGTCTGACAACTGGTCTAACGTTCGAATACCAGTATTTCCCAATAATTGGGTTGTGGAGGTCAGATGGCAGTCGCTCCATGTAAAATATTGATATTCAGCCGCAACCAGTTAGACTGGAAGCCGACCCCAATCATGTTTGGGAAAAGGCAAGGTGGCGGATGATGAGGATATGGTAAGATTATGATAATATGAAAATTATTCAATTCTTGATGATAATGTTCTTTAATAAGTCATTCGTTCTTCTTCGTTTTCCTCATTGCTTCATTCACTTGCAGTCAAAGCTTTTATCTGATCTGATCAGCTGCAGCAACTAAGTGATCATCCACCACGTGGTCTCTTTACCTAGTTGTTCCGTATTAAACCTGCAATTCGTCTAGAAAAAAAATGGCAATTGAATTTAAAATCACAAAACACTGTAAAAAAATGCCAATTGGATATATTATGTTCGCATTTTTGAGTTAGGACAACCTAGACATATTGCTGTCGGCTTCACCTTGTTAGGACAACGCTCACCTACATTCACGCAAACGCAAATGTCTATTCTACAAACTTTTTCACAAAATTCCCATAGACCATAGAATTGAAACAAAGATGCTTTCTATCTAATCTCTCTGTTACATGCACGCAATTTCACACAATAATGAGACTAAGCAGACTGATTGCGTTACGTTTTTGCCGCGCTGCAAGAGTTTCCGATTTCTATATCGATAAAAAGCTCATAACAATAGGAAAAGTGTCATCGATACATTGAATCGATATTTTCTAATTCTCACAGTTATATTTTATTGGCATACCTTTCGTGTCGATATTGGAATTTCGAATTTGGTTGTTTGTTTATGTTTCCGGTGAGCTCTTTGACGCAGAATGCGTGGATACGTCTTATTAAATGGATAGTGTAGATTGGAATAATCTGTCTTCTAGTAAGCATATGAATCACGATTTGTCGCATTCACTTTCATATGTCGCATAATATGATCAGCGTCTTTGGCTGATAATAGTGTCAATAATTTGGCAGATTTCATATTCACAGTCACAGTTTCAACGGTTATCAATATTTTGATGCTCTTAAAAACAGCGACTTATAAACACATGAACACAATGGTGGTACCTATAAAAGATAGACTTACCAAAACACATTGACCTATTAAGTCAATATAGACACAAAGATTTTTAAAGACATCAGATAAGCTATTATATTGTACAAAATCAATTGTTATGAATTGGCGACAATTAGATCTTTAAAACATAAATATAATCTATTGAACAGGATCTTCAGCCTTAGCTCACTACCTACTTTACCATTTGAACTAAAGCTAAACTAAACACTACCTACGTCTATTTCCTTAATTCCCATATAAGGCGTGGAAAAATCACATACTATAAGTACTAAAAACTATACGAATTTCCATCAATTAACAGCGTTTAAAAAACCAGTTCCCATGCGTTACTATAAGTTAACTTGAGTAATACATGACTGACATACATACTAACGGATCGTTAGTATTAGATAGGTACTACTCGTTACAAGTGAGAAGAGATCGTGTGTTTACGAAATCTTATGTGACATGGCGGATAAGGAGCGGAAAGAAATTGGGAACAAAAGCCATAAAATTGGATCACACTAATTATATTCATACAAATCCGTCCAGCCTTTTTAGTGTGACGGAGTAACAAACCCACACACACCAACTATAATTATAGTTTGTGTCACACTGAAAAGGCTGGACGGATTTGTATGAAATTTGACAAAGAGGTAGCCTATTCTGGTCTGGCCTAGATGGTCCTACATCTCGGCTGTCCCATTTTAAAACCAAGTAAGGGACATTTTTTTCGGGACATGGTTTTATTGCATAATCTTGCTAACCTAATAAAGGCAGGCAAGATTATGCAATAAAACCATGTCCCGAAAAAAAAATCCCTTACTTGGTTTTAAAATGGGACAGCCGAATCTGGAGAAGCACACAAGCTTTTCAACCATTTCCACGCAGATGAAATCGCGGACAACTACCTAGTTAGAATAACAATAGAAAGATCTCGAAAGTTCTATGCGCACTTTTAGTTACCCCCTTACTTATAAACGATGACTAAACGTTATTTAACTTAAATAGCTCTTGAGTAAATTGCCATCTCTCTTGATTGGCATAGAAATGACAAGGATAGTTGTAGGTACTTATATTTAATCAGTGATTAAAAATGACAAGTTTAAGGTACAAGTTTAATTCAATTAATGAAGAAAATGGATTCAGGAAGATTTCGTACAGCGGTGATAAGAATGTTGAGATGGAAGTGTGGCTGTAGATTGACAAGAATGGATAAAGTAAGAAATGACTATGCCTCGCCTGTACGGGCTACTTGCAACAGCAACAAAACACTGCCACCTGAAACCAAAGGGTGCGCCATTGCCCAAAGTTGCACAACTTTCTCCTGCTCAAAATATTGTCAAAAGATCAGTATCATATTATTACTGCGGAACAAAATTAATCGATTTAGTCCCCAGATGAGCTTTTTCACAAAGAGGTCTACTTTATTCCGCGCCAATAAAAAAGCGAATCGAAAAAATCGTACTTGTAATGACAGGTTGGACGTTGGACCCTCAGCAAAACAGAGTTGCCAGATAGGTGATATTTATATTCTACTACTATCCATGGTTACGTGGTAATTATTTTTTTCAATAATATCCATAGCTCGTGTGTATCCAGTGTCATGGCACTAAGAGATGGTGGGTAATTCTCCTCACGATTCATCAAGTGCACAATTGGAGCGTAAACAACGCTTATTATTATTTTTTGTCCGTATAAAAATACACAATCATCAAATAAGACGTGACTATTATTATATTCATCTATTTTCCACTAATTTGATATTGTCAATTTCTACGCTCTACTACACAGCTTCCTCAAGAGATTTTGATATCTACCTAGATTATTTTTGTGAATCAAAACTTGTATTGTACCTTACGCCAAGCACGGGGTCTCATCAGGAACAAAGTAACATTTGTTGAAATAACTCATAATAGATAGCGTTATATGTATCGATTTGTTATTGAAGTTTGTGTAAAATTGAGAACATGAAAAAATACATCATGAAAAATATTTGTTCAAATTTTGAAAAATACTTAAAGCACGGAAAAATGTATAGCCCGAAGATAGCCCGCGCTAAATCGGTCACATTTCTTTGTATGAGATGAGGCATCTGTACGTATAGTATCATATCATCTGTGCGCCAAGTAACCGTTACTTTCGACCCCAAGCGGATCTTCATTATACCAATAATTTTAATAAACACTTTAATAAAAGTACACCAAATAAACCCAACCAGACATAACCATAATAATTGTAATCGAATTATATTTCATAATCAGATTTCTATTATATCAGCATAACTCTCACGTATAACTAATGGATCATAAGTAATCATAACATTCATAACGCGGCGACGGTCCCCGCACGTACGCGTTAACGTTACGCAATAGTACGCACCGGTAACGGAAATTAACGTAAACGTAAACGCCGTGTCATTTGCGGTTGTGGTATAACGGGTGCGGTATTTTTGGAAATTATTATTATGTAAAAACGAAGGTTTTTATTTCGGTGCTAGTCTAGACATTTAAAGTATTTTGATGACGATTGAGAATATTATTTTCAGTACGTAACGATGTGAAAATAATTTCAAACGCTTACAAAAAATCTGTCGAATGCATTACCTCCTCTTTTTTGAATTCGGTTACACAATACCCTATTATTCGGAAACTGACTATACGGAGTGATGAGGTCTGGTACAAATATTAAAACATTTACCATAAATGACAGGAAACATAGTTCGTTGCTAAGTATAAGCAAATGCTAGCAAATAATCTTAAAAAAACGCTTTATTTAAGTATCTCATTGAAATCTAATCATATCATCTTTAAATACCTTTCAAATAAGATTAGAAACTCATCAGATCCGGTGTGCCGTAATTTTTTTTTAATTTTTTTTTTCGAAAAAAAAATAGAAAAAACATTGACGGCACACCGGATGCTGCGCTCTCTGTGTGCCACAGCCGGTAACACTTTTTACTTCTAGCGAAAGTGCTCATTGCATATTTGCTAATTACGAACGATGACTCTAAGTTACGTGCTGTTATGTTAATATTGAGTTACAACTCGTCGTCAATTACGTAATGTACTTACTTCCAGATTTTTTGTTTCTCAGGACGGATCCACTCGTCAGCTGTCCAAATTTTTTGTACAGCCATTTTTTGCTGAATCAACACGGAATTATTATGCGAACGGAAATAAATGCGGATGCAACAATTTAATAATATGTTATAAAATAGGTACCTACCTGGGCTATTCTTGATCTTTTTGCCATTGCCAAATGAATTTAGGGTTCTGTAGCCATATAAAACCCTAAAACAATGGCAATGGCAAAAACAGAACCCTTATAATTTCGTCCTGAACTCCTGACCGTCTATCCATCCGTCTGTGCAAACTATGTGTTTCTAAAGTCGTAAAAAGTTTCCTCTAAGTTGAATTTAAAAAATATTTGCAAATATTTTTTTTTAATAAGATTTTGAGATAGGTAATCGGTTTTGAGTTTACTAACCGCAAAAATTACTTATAGGTTATATTTGCTGTCGGAAATGAACTACTACTACGCACTTGTCCACTTTTTTGTATTAGGGAATTATACGAAAATAATACAAAAAAAGATCACAAATCGAAATCATATAAATAATATCAATCATCATCAACATTTGCATGAAGAAGTGAATTGTGAGTGAATGTGAAGCATGCTTGACGTAGCATATTGTGTCAAGTGAGTTTAACTCATGTTAATGTGGTAACTTCGAAACCTTTCGCTTCCTGTGGCATTTTTTATGCACGTTACGTACCATAATGACGGAGTCATCTTGAAGAGATTTACAAAATGTCTTACATCCGGTTTCCGAAAGTCTCTGAAACGAAAATTCGCTGACCAAAATAACAACTGCTAATTTAAATTTTTTGACAGATTTTCCAAACTACAAAATCTGTCAAATCTCAACGTTATTCCTTGGACTAGCTGTACCCCGCGGTTTCACCCACCGTTGCTCCTAAGGGTCGTAGCGTGATATTAAATAGCCTATAACCTTCATCGAGAATTGTGCTATCAAATGCAAAAAGAATTTTTCAAATACAACTGGTAGTTCCTGAGATTAGCGCATTTAAACAAACAAAAACCCAAACAAAAAAACCCCCCAGCTTTATTATATTAGTTTAGATAATAAATATCTGATGATAGAGAAATTTACCCTTGATGACATAATAGTTACCCGTGTGGTATACCCTCAGATCATAGAAACAAGGAGATATGCCATCATAGCAAATTAGTACGGGAACAACTGTCGCCACTTTTAGTAAATTTTTCAACACAATATTACAAGCGCCCCTCGTGAATATAAAGATCTCCCACGCATTAAACATTCCACACACCCTCAATCTAATACTGTTAATCGTCACTCAACACTAGCACTAAACTAAAGCACTGTATTTATATCTTCGCTCGTGTTCAGTTCGTCGCCAGCGTGTACATTTTATATACGGTCAATGTGACCGTATCAAAGCGTCAATTTTAGTAGCGCCTTGGCACATCTCCCTTGTTTCTATGATCTGAGGGTATACCCATCCTAAAAAACCTTACCAAGATTTGTATATTCTTTTGGCCTTTGAACCACAAGTAAACTTTCTACCTAGCCACCTACCTACCTACCTACCTACCTAGCAAACCAAAAAATGACATACCACCAATCTGTTACGCTAACCCGTGACAGCAGATTAATTGAGAAGGACAGGTCATTTGAATATTTTCTAATGACTACTTACGTCATTTTCGGTAACGCTGTGCACAGGGTTGCCAACCATACTGTTAAAAAAATAGAAAAAAAATATTTTTATAAAAACCCGACTGCGGTCTGCCCTACGTCTTATCTGTTGTTATAGACCCACCAAAAAGAAAAGGCAAACAAGATATTGCAGTCGGGACCCAGTGATTCCGGGTAATAGTCATATAATGGGTCCCGACTGCAATATCTTGTTTTCCTTTTCTTTTTGGTGGGTCTATAACAACAGATAAGACGTAGGGCAGACCGCAGTCGGGTTTTTATAAAAAAAATAATTTTCTATTTTTTTTAGTTAGATGTTTTTTTAATGTATAAGATATATATATTTTCGTAATTTTCCCTTTAAGCCCTTCATTTTGATACTCCACATGACCATGTCAGATTTTTTTTGATTTTTTACGACTTCACTTATTGGCGGTTAAAATCCGCCATGTTAGTTTTTTTCATAATCCATATAGCCTATGTTACTCGCGACGTTGATACGAATCTAATGATATGCCATATGTTAAAATCCGTTCGCTCGTTTAGTCTCTAGGAGGGAACACAGAAACGGAAATACATACCCACATACATACATACTAACATACAGGTGAAACACTATACCCTCCTTTTGGGCTTCGCCGCAGTCGGGTAAAAACAGTAGGTATTATACTATTTTTCGCTCTGTAATACTGTTCAATAAAATTAAATTATACAAAATACTGTTCTCATCCTTTCCTTGTACCCAGAACTATAAATGAAACCTGCGAAGATATAAATACACAAAACAGAATATTTACAAAAAACTGTTTATTTTTCCAAAATACTGTTTATTTTCCTTCTCTGGCCCTATTATTACTTTATATCTTGTTCAAAAAGTTAGCAACCCTAGCTGTGCAACATAATGACAAGCGTATTTTGACATGCGGTGAAAAAGGAAATAAAAAGTCAAATGTACAATTTTCACATATTTTCTTCGCGAGCAGCGCCGTCAGCAAAGGTCAAAATATATTGGTCGTTCGTTTTAGTGCTATTTTAGTCATTGTGGTCTTTGGCCTAGTCTTTTGTGCTTCAAGACATTTCATTCACGGTTTTTTTGTTGTACTTACGTCATAATGTCTTGTGATTTTGGCTATTAAAAGAGCTTTTTTGGTGGCTGGGTCAATCACTGCATTTACTTTCAGACTGTAAGTGTCGCAGTCTTAATTAACGAGATGGCGCTAGTTAGTAGCAAGAAAGTCACAGATCGTACACTTTTAAATTTCCAGTGTTTGCTATATTGGATTTCTTGTAACACCATATACCTCACGATACTCTTTGGATCAAGACGAATCCAAGGACGCCCCATTTGTTAAAATCGGGTAAACTTTATTTTTTTTGGTCCTCTTTTTTACGTTTTGTCGGCCATCATGATTATTTTTTTTCAAAAAGCATTGCCTATGACACTCTTAATGTAAATACGAATCAACCGATACCTCATTTGTCAAAATCTGACCAGTAGTTTTTGAGCTACGATCGAACATCCATACATAGACATACATACATAGGCTGTTAAACTCATTACCCTTCCTTTTTCGTAGTCGGGTAAAAAGTAGCTTCCGACTATGCATCCATCAACCGACTATGCGCCCATTAAACGGTCATTACCATGCAAATGCACGCTCATCTTCACTAATTCGCGAATACGAAAGTGCAACTGTGCATAGCATGGTATTACTGGGAACATACAAATTAGATAGAAAGTAATATCTTCAGAAACCAGACTCTCACTTGATTGCTGCAAGTAAATTATCGTCGAGTGCAGACTTTCGCCGTTTTATGGGTTCAGCTCTTAAACTATCTTCAACGACTTAGCTAATAATGGCATTGTAAATGTTACTGTTATTTTTAAACATATTAAATACATATATATTTTATATATAGAGGGGCTCGTGGCTAAATGACAGCCGCGCTGATCGATCGATCTGCGAGGTTAAGCTGCGCTTGCCGCGGTCAGTCCTTGGATGGGTGACCGTTCTTTACACATCGAGACCCCTCCGTGCCTCGGAAAGCACGTTAAGCAGTCGGTCCCGGTTGTCATAGGAATATCTTTGACAATCGTTACGGATAGTCAGAAGCCCTAAAAGTGTGACAGCTGGTCTAACATTCGAATACCGGTATTACCCATTAATTGGGTTGTGGAGGTCAGATGGCAGTCGCTCCACGTAAAATATTGATATTCAGCCGAAACTAGTTAGACTGGAAGCCGACCCCAATATAATTTGGGAAAAGGCTAGGCAGATGATGATGATATTAAATATATATTTTCACGGCGATGACAAAATAAACAATAAAATAGATAAACTGTCGAAAAAAATCAGATATTCCCTACATTCGTATCTTGACTTTTTTCTAAGGAACTGCTGACAATTTCAGGGTTTATTCTACAGTAGAAATTGTTCATAATGATTAGTATCTATTGGCCCTCTTGTCTCCAAAACTAATGAAAATTCACCGTGTATAAGCGATCGCCTGCACCACAGCATGAAATCCTTAAAATAATACTCAATATACCTTCATCCTCAGATCATAGAAACAAGATGTGCCAAGGCGCTATCGAGCTTGATGCCTGATCTTGAGCAAATTGCTCATATTAAAAACGTACGCGCTGGCGACGAACCGAACACGATCCATGGTATAAATACAGTGTTTTAGTTTAGTGCTAGTGTTGAATGACGATTAACAGTGTTAGATTGAGGGTGTGCGGAATGTCTAATGCGTGGGAGATCTTTTTATTCACAAGGAGCGCTTAATTATGCGCGTAATTGTGTCGAAAATGTACTAAAAGTGGCATCAGTTGTTCCCGTACTAATTTGCTTTGCATATCTCCTTGTTTCTATGATCTGAGCCTTCATCCCTTTCATCCATATAATGGCATACAGCTATAGTATCCGATCTCTCGCTCGGTAACTTTCTCGAGTTATATACGACAAGTTTCTCAGATAGCTGCCTGTGACATACGGATGTATTATAAGCATATCCGTTCGGTATTCACCCTGCTCGGAATAAATGTTGTGTGTGTTTTCTTCATGTTTTTCTTTAGATAGTAACTAGTTACCGATATACGTAAGGCTGCCATCCGTCCGGGGTTCCCCGGATTTTTCCTAGTTTAGAGGGCGTCCGGGGAGCGTCCGGTAGGGGTTTCAAACGGTGTCCGGGGGAAACCCGGACACTTTGTGTCAGGGGAATTCTGATTGATGAAATTTTTTTTTCGAGGGCTTCCGGGAAACATACTTAATTTCACCCAAATGTCCGGGGTTTTTGAAGTTTTTGTCCGGCGTCTGCAATTTAGGTGATGGCAGCCCTAGATATATGCAACATCTAAATTAATGTCAATAAATAAAGCAACAAAAAAATAAACCAATCAAGCTTTATGATTAAATGATCTTACTTATAAGGGTTCCGTTTTTCCTTTTGAAGTACGGATCTATAAAATTAAGTAGCCACACTTTGCATTACCTTCCACCTTATCCCATCATCATTCGCCTAGCCTTTTCCCAAACACGATTGGGGTCGGCTTCCAGCCTAACTGGTTGCGGCTGAATATCAATATTTAACATGGAGCGACTGCCATCTGACCTCCACAACCCAATTATTGGGAAATACTGGTATTCGAATCGACCAGTTGTCAGACTTTTGGGCTCCTGACTACCCGTAACGACTGTCAAAGATATTCCTATGACAACCGGGACCGACTGTTTTAACGTGCTCTCGCGAGGCACGGAGGGGTCTCGATGTGTAAAGAACGGTCAGCCATCCAAGGACTGACGGCGGCAAGCGCAGCTTAACCTCGCAGATCGATCGATCAGCGCGGCTGTCATTTAGCCACGAGCCCCTCTTCCACTTTATCCCAATAAAGTTATAAAGTTTGTTACTCAATTGCTCCGTAATGGCTGAACTGATTTAGGTGAAACTTCCCACGGAGGTACAATGTATCATATACCATGGTATGTACATACATAATAGGCACAACTTCCCGAACATAGATCGACACGCGAACTACTTTTTCTACGGAACCCTAAAAAACCTTAGAAAAGTAGACTAAATTCTGTTTTCCAGTTTTCTCGCTACACCGTAACATTAAAATACATTCTTTAGATAAACTAGTATTTATCTTAAAACCCAGCATCCAGTGATGTGCCATACAGTCGTTAGTACATCTCTTGCATCACGGACCATATCGTGCAGTTCCTAGAACATTGCCAGTGGACACGCAGGCTCGTGCAGATGGCTACGTATGATGCAACCCAGTCTTATGCAAAAAGAATTTAACAATTTTTAACGCCCTAGATTACAATTTCGGACGTTAGGTTGAAGGTTTCTTGAACACGATATTTGGGAATTTATAATACCGTGCTATTATGTTAGAGAAAATATAAATGTTTCTGCAAACCTTTCATGTTTCTTTTGTCTTCGAGCCAAGGAGAAGGAATGCCATCAAACACTTTTTAGATAATACCCTACAAAAGTTAAATCCATCTACTTGTCTACTCTGTACCAACCGATATCACGGCGAGAACTGCCAATTTGTTTGCGAACGTTCGAGGGAGGATCTCACCGTGACATTCTCCCTCGAACGTTTCCAAACAAATTCTCGCGGCAGTTCAGATATCACGCGGCGTGTCGGTACAGAATAGACGGCCGATGCCTTTAACTCATGACGTGCTAAAAACATCAGCCAATCAGCAAGGTTGGTTGTGAGCTCAGATCATAGAAACAAGGGATATGTGCCAAGGCGTGAGCTTTTGCCCACATTGGGCGTAGTACAAAAGTACACGCTGGCGACGAACCGAACACGATCGATTTAATTTTTAATTTTTTTAATTTAGTGGTAGTATTGAATGACGATTAACAGTGTTAGATTGAGGGTGTGCGGAATTTTTTATGTGCGGGAGATCTTTATATTCACGAGGGGCGCTTGTAATTGTTTTGAAAAATGTACTACAAGTGGCGACAGTTGTTCCTGTACTAATTTGCTATGATGGCATATCTCCTTATTTCTATGATGAGGTTATGAGGCTAACAAGGTGCACCGGAGTCGACACGCTTATCTCAGCAGCTGCGCTTGCGTCTACCGAACGGATTGTCGCCAAAGTACAGTTACGTAAGCATACAACAATACGAATGTTTCCCGAGATCACACAACTTTCGCATTACCTACAGTTACTGCTGATTATATTGAAAAATAAACTTTCACCGCGAACGTGACAAAAAATGGCGGAACTCGTGAAAATAATGAGAGGCTGGGGATGAAATTGTTATATGATAAAGATAAATGGTACTTCAAGTACTTAGATATCGTAGATGTTTTTTGTGCACTGGATAATAATAATAACTAGTATCGCTTATGAAAAGGAAAAAACATAAATTTTTGCTTTCTGCACTCCTCCATATAAACATTAACTGTGCCAAAGGAGTTGTTTCAGAAATGTATGGAGCCTGGAAGGGGTCTACGTACGCAATTAAGTATTATAGCTATACATGATAGTAACCAGTTCCTAATACTTATTTTCTATAATATTACTTCGTTGAATTGTAATTCATTCTTTTCTTTGTCAAGCAGAGCAACACAACTTACACAACACAAATATGGTGGATCAACAATCGACAAATTATTTCAGTGAAACGTCATTTTGACAACTGTTGTTATGTCAATGTCAGTCAAAATGACAACATTGAATCCACCACGCGTGCGCACAACGACTCAAACGTCACGTCATAAAACAAAACTGTCAAACTCAACTGTCATGGCCGCCATAATAGGGATATCATAGTGAAAAACTTCATCTCAAATAATTCTCTTACAATTGTACTCTTCTTCAAAGGAATTTAATAATATTTTTATGTAAATCCCCTATTTTTTTCCTATTTTTCTATGTGGCGTACGTATACCAGTTCCAGGATGAAACATCTCCTTTTACATTCTTCCGTGCGCGCAAAAGGGGTACCTACAAAGTTTTCTCTTCACGTATTATATATCACGTATTAATATAGTATTAATATTATGCTACAGCCGCAGATCATCAATCGAAAATAACTTTTGTGAAGATATTGTATCGATTTTCGAGTTCATTAAGCTTACGGTCATTTATCATATAAAAAAATTCTCCAGTCTCTCATTATTGTCACCCGTTCCATCATATTTTGTCCGTCATTAGACAGTAGGTAAGTTAAATAGCTCCTTTCACCCATTATTGAATGTTCTTTTGGTCAAAAAGTTTCTCGTACGTCCGTAAGTTTTTTTACCCAACTGAAAAGTCGTTTTCTCTTTACCCAATAGTTTACTCAATAGGTTATCTTTTTCACTATTGCACAGCACATGCACAGTCCACGGAAATGATTGTCGTAATGATGAGCACATTCACTGGCATTTTCCATGACAGTATATATTTACTTGTTTTTATATGCTTCCTCGTCAAAAACAATAATTTACCACTGAAAGCAAGCAATACCAGACATGACAAAGAATCAAGTGAAAACTGTATCTGTCTCTTTCCCACTTGGAATGTAAAAAAGAGATGGAGGTATAATTATTAATTGCGTCTAATCTATCAGTTACGTATCAGTCGCGTGCGCACATCGCACGACACTTCCTTACAGCGCGCTCGTTAAAAAGAAAAGATCCCGATGAAAAAGTTAAATATCATTGAACTATAAAGTATGGGGAACCCGGAAAAATGGTTTTTAGCAGCTGAACCGTATTTCCGATCTAGGAAGGAAGATGATTTTGTTTCGACTCGATTGACTCAATCGGCATCATAGAAATACAGGTGTCTTTTTTTACAAATAGTCGGTACGATTCCCAGATGAGGCAAGGAACTTATTATAAATCTTTGAATGCAATATTTATCAAAATAAAATGAAGTTTCCATTAAACAAAATGTTCTATCTACAATATTTAAAGTAGGTAGGTACTTTCCCTCCGTGTGGCATAGCCGTGCGACACCCTGTACCTATACATTTCATACTTGAAAATCATATAAAAATCATTTGCCTATAAACATTACCATTACGACTCAAAACCTATAATATCCCTCTCCATATGGCTCGTGGGGCATTAGGTTTTGCAAATACTAGGTAGGTACTCATTCACTGCGATGAGACTAAAAACGCCATTAGACAAACCAATTTCCTTCACACAACTCTCACATATTGCGATGAATGAAGAAATTGATGCACGTTTTCTTTCTAGATTTAGATTTGTCTCAGGAAAAATACAAAAAAAAATATTTTTTTTTACATTTCATCCTGTTTTTTTTGCATCATAATTTTTGAGGATATCCTAAAAAATATTGTGCAAAGGAAATTCTGTGAAATTTTAAAGTTTCACATAAGAATTCGCTTCGATGCAATGTTGGCTCCCCTGAATGTCAAAATGTTACAATTTTATGCTGTTGGATGTTTTATTTCAACACCAATTCTCGTTCACCACTTTTTAGTGAAAAAATAATATTAGGTACAATGATTATGATTTTTAATAAAAAAACTGCTGTTCCGTAATCGATGTAACACTATTACAGAAATAGATCAAAACCGCAGCCAGCGGTCAGTTGCAAGTTGCAACTGCCACGTTTTAGCCAACCTCGGAAGTGCAGTGTTATGTTTTAACTTTTTGCTAACCTTGCGCTTACTAAACTTTGTTTGTAATGTAATTTTTATTATAAAATCTGTTTAACGTTGTAGTTTATTACTCTTTTATTGATCGATTTTACGTAATAGAATTTTAAATGACGACTATTATTTTTAAATACCTACTTTGTTAAGATGAGCAGTCTTATTGGTCACCCTACACTGGGGTGGCTAGTACCTACTACGAAGTGGTCAAGCTGTATCTGATTCATCCCACCTAAATTAGATGAAATATGGCTTAGATTTTAAATTGGGCTCCAAGCTACCAAATTGAAAACCATATCAAAATCCGCTCAGTAGGTACCTACTTCTTACGTGATACGCGTAAAAACAGACAAAAATACGAAAAAAAAAATGTTTTGGTCATGGTTACCTACGTACGTCCTATCCCGTACGTTATATCCTATCCCGACTGTTTTAACGAGTATTTTGCAATATCTTCAATGTACAGACACAGTTTTTTCGCAGTTTTAGAAATTTAGAATAGTATACTTAGATATATAGATACCTCAGATCATAGAAACAAGGAGAAATGCAATCATAGCAAATTAGTACGGGAACAACTGATGCCACTTTTAGTACATTTTTCGACACAATTACGCGCATAATTAAGCGCTCCTTGTGAATTAAAAGATCTCCCTCGCACTAAACATTCCGCACACCCTCAATCTAACACTGTTAATCGTCACTCAACACTAGCACTAAACTAAAACACTGTATTTATACCATCGATCGTGTTCGGTTCGTCGCCAGCGCGTACGTTTTTATTATGAGCAATTTGCTCAAGATCAGGCATCGAGCTCGATAGCGCCTTGGCACATCTCCCTTGTTTCTATGATCTGAGACAGATACCAAAGCCTCAAACTCGTCTTGTGAGCCATTTGATTGGTTCAATCGAATATTAAGTTCAATTTCAAGGCTCTTGAGTTACGTTCTATAATACCATCCTTAGATTATTTAATTAAATAGTCTGTTAGACGTCTGTAGCTTTTCCATTTCTAAATAATAATTAAATCTTTTACAACTTGCTACTAGAAAATAGCGGCGAAGTAGATATTATTGTAACCGTTTGATTAAATTGCCAATAAAATAAAATGATGTGCAATCTTTATCGTAGCTGTCAATATGAAATCGATGGATATTAAAAATGACTAAACATTAGCCTAGATTATTTTATTCCATGAAAAAAAAGTTGAAAACTTACTAACAACGACTCTATAAAACTGTAAAAAATCCGTGTCTGTACATTGAAGACATTCTAGAAAAAACACTGCGACGTAACCATGTCCAAAACAATATTTTTGGAATTTTCGTCTGTAAATAGAACAGGATCCCCCGCGGGTATGGCGGGATTGACGAGAAAAGAAATCCATAATAATCAATAATATAACAAAGTCCGCCCCGTTTTACTAGTAGCATTAGACTAATGATATATAAACCATAGATGCGTTACCCGCGATCAAAAATGGCAACAAAAAAGTAAGGTAATTGCCCACCTTTCCCTTAGTCACGCACAAATCAGTGTCGCGGTTGTACGTAATTTCTTGCAATATTTTGCGAAAAAAAATGACTACCAAACAACAAGTATGCCGTAAGCAAGGCATTTATTTGTTTTCTTTCCCGTTTTTCGTGCATATGCATTGATATGTAGCTGTTTAGCTATTTAAAGTATTTGCGCCGTTTTTTAACCGACTTCAAAAAAGGAGGTTCTGTATTTAGTACAGTGATGTTGGGGTATGACGTGTCTATATATTATACGTCATTGCATTAGACACCTAAACTTTCCTGATGAATCACTCCGTTCATTGGTGACAACCGTATGAAAATCCGTTCAGTAGTTTTTTTAGTTTATCACGTTCATGCAGACAGACAGCGGCGGCTGGTCTTTGTTTTATAATACCCAGTGATTACCTACCGTCATTTGTAAAAAAAATAAGCTCTTAAAACAGGGTGTTATGTCACAAGTTCAACACGCGAAAGTGCGACATGTCATTAGTTCGACACACGTATGCGCGACAGGTCATTAGCTCGACTGGTCGTTAGAGCGACAAGTCATTTGTTCGACACTCAGATCATAGAAACAAGGAGATATGCCATCATAGCAAATTAGTACGGGAACAACTGATGCCACTTTTAGTACATTTTTCGACACAATTACGCGCATAATTAAGCGCTCCTTGTGAATAAAAAGATCTCCCACGCATTAAACATTCCGCACACCCTCAATCTAACACTGTTAATCGTCACTCAACAGCAGCACTAAACTAAAACACTGTATTTATACCATCGATCGTGTTCGGTTCGTCGCCAGCGCGTACGTTTTTAATATGAGCAATTTGCTCAAAATCAGGCATTAAGCTCGATAGCGCCTTGGCACATCTCCCTTGTTTCTATGATCTGAGGTTCGACAGTTTGTTGGAGCGACATGTCATACTGTTCGTCAGGTCGTTAGAGCAACTTGTCACTATCTCGACAGTCGATGACACATTCAAAGTATTTGCTGAACATTGTCGAAAAAGTACTGCCAGTTTTATCGCGGTTCGCGGGCAATAGCTTGTTCCCAAATAAGCAATCTTAGAACACTTAACTTGGCTTTAGATAACAAGTCCATTTAATTTAGTCACAATGGTCATTATAGATGTAGAGGGGCTCGTGGCTAAATGACAGCCGCGCTGATCGATCGATCTGCGAGGTTAAGCTGCGCTTGCCGCGGTCAGTCCTTGGATGGGTGACCGTTCTTTACACATCGAGACCCTTCCGTGCCTCGGAGAGCACGTTAAGCAGTCGGTCCCGGTTGTCATAGGAATATCTTTGACAATCGTTACGGGTAGTCAGAAGCCCTAAAAGTCTGACAGCTGGTCTAACATTTGAATACCGGTATTACCCATTAATTGGGTTGTGGAGGTTAGATGGAAGTCGCTCTTTGTAAAATATTGATATTCAGCCGAAACTAGTTAGACTGGAAGCCGACCCCAATATAATTTGGGAAAAGGCTAGGCAGATGATGATGGTCATTATAGATGTAATAAAATCTGTATCTGACCTGGATAAAAACATCACGCTTGGTCTATGTAACCACAGATAATGCTTTTCTTTTTGTTGTCGTAAATCAATGGTCGGCACTGGCCTGTGACTGCTTACTAAACCACTATGGGTTAATGTCAATTATCGATAGATCAACGATTCTCTGTCTGCTGATCAAAGGGTAGTCGTGCATAATGATGTTGACAGCGACGCCATTGTTTGTTAATTTGCTTAAACCGTGGACGGAGAAACTTATTTTACTAATGAAGCAATCATTTTGACTGTTTTATTTATTTTTACAGCGATGCAAATAAGCTGGCGGCTTTGATTGTGAATTAACACTGTCTATGGATACGCAATATTTTGGATCTCTACATCTATTAGACTAGTCGTCTCCTTGCAACCCCCTGTTTGTCGGCAACCCCTTGAAAGATTTGGCTCGAACTTAAAAAATATTTTAGTCTCATTAAGAAAATTTCAATCCTGGTACCTACCTACATGCAGGACTGGATATCCTGAATCCCACGGGATCCAGGGATCCCGCATGGTCAGTAAGATATAGTAAATAATATGAACAAGTTCAGGAACAAATCAAAATATTTTTCAAATACATATTTAAGGTTCCTATTTAAAAAAAAAGATTACCTATATGATAATTACTTAAACATTATTTTGAAGTAGCTTTGTAAAAATGTTAAAGTAGACCGTATTTATTGTTTCGTCTGTTGAACGACTTGTGAAGTTGTGACTGCATATTACATGACAATCAGCGCTAAACGCTCATTCTGGTGTCTACTCTGTAAGTCCGTCAACGAAGAAACGGGCCCGTCCGAAAGTACAATAGACATAAGATTCCGTCAAAACAAGTGTCAAATTTTTTCGGACGGTTATAAACACATCGGGAGTAGGGACAACTGTCAAATCGTGCTATAATTCATTCTTAGTTCGGGCCCCGAACTAATCTTAAGTCCGTAGGTGATACGGAGCGGACTGTGCGGAGTAAGAAACGCCCGTAACTAAGGTCGAAACTACGGATTTCGTGCTTAGAGAGTAGACCCCCTGCTTCCACACTTGTCGGAACAATCGTCAATATAAAGTTCCTTTAACCCTCCACTAAAATTATTATCACGGGTGAATCATACAGTTAGGCTTTCGTAATATAGATCCCGCTTTACGGGTAGTCAGAAGCCCGAAAGTCTGACAGCTGGTATAACCTTAAAATACCAGTATTACCCGGTTTGGTTATGGAGGTCAGATGGCTGTCGCTCCATGTAAAATATTATTCAGCCGCATTTAGTTAGACTGGAAGCCGACCCCAACCTGGTTAGGAAAGGTTAAGGTAAGCACTGGAATTCTCCTATATGTACCTAATGTACCTAAAATTAGATGCCTATAATATACAAAATAGTAACGGTGCAATCCATAGAGCGTACTTAGACTTGCCCAGAGTTAAATAGCAAAGCCCCTAGTCATAATTTAATCTTCGAGTCCCTCTAAATGCCTGCTTAGCAAAGTTCACAAAATCTACAACTAACGAAAAACTTTGCTAAGCACGCACTCAGATGGATTCAAAGACTGCATGATTGATACTGAATTTCTCATAACTCGTGCAAAGTCTAAATACACTCTACATGTAGATCTCATCCTTAGTTTATTTATTTATTTAATGCTTTATATGCAAAGTAAAAAATACCTACTGAACAAAGTCGGACGTAATGCCTTGGGCATTTTTTGCCAGTCTACCTTAGGGCGATGCAGAGATAAAACATGGTCTTTTAAATCGTGCAAGACAAAGTCCAAACACCATCTCTTCAAGCACATGTTTTAATTTAAACCCAGTTTCAAAAGGTGAAAGAAGACATCGGAAAGAAGCGCTTGTACACCTTACTTGCCCTGCGAGTGTGAAAGGTCATAATGTCACGCCGTCACGCGGATCTATAAGCGCATCGCTATGCAGAGCTGTCGAGAAACGACCATTCACTTAGCAATATAGACATGGCCTACAGATGTAATATTTTTTACAATGATTTATTTAATACTAGCACTTTGCCCGTGACTTCGTCCGCGTGACCAACTGTGCATTTTTTCGGGATAAAAAGTAGCCTATGCACTCAGTGATAATGCAGCTTCCTATTAGTAAAAGAATTTTCAGAATCGGATCAGTAGTTCCGGAGATTACCCCCTACATACAAACTTATAAACGTTTTCTCTTTTCTTTATAATATTATATCCTCTCGTCTTTATAATATTAGTATAGATAAGGTCGTGTAGCTCTGTGATAAATACTCAAGTTATGTAAGTAAATAGAGCCTAACAATTATTTTATAGAAAAAAAAAAAACCTATCGTTGTACAAAAACCCATATTAATAAACTGTACGGGTAAAGGACCGCCCGAAAATGGATATTTTTTCGACCGAAAACGAAACGGTTGAAAACGGATGTTTTTACTGAAAATGCCCAAAAACTCGGTCGGATTCTAACGGGTAGGGGTAAAAGTGCTTGAAACAGTTCCTGTAACCCAAACTTTTATTTTTATCTTATTTGACTTTCTAATGCAGGTATTGATAACGATAGCCTTTCAGCATCTTTTTAGGGATCCAAAAGTATAAAAGGTATGACTGAGCAAATAACTTAGCTTCTATGATTTAAAGGTATTTTGATGTACACAAATGCAATGAGCATTAGAGCCTTGAAGCCTTGGAGCATTGGAGCCTTGGAGGCAATGAGCATTGATCCTTTCAATACCTACTCGATGAAGCGGCTGTTTTGAGCAATATCGCAACTTCGTGCAAGGGTCTGCTTTCCTGCCCAGCTTTATCCACTTTACTCGGCCTTGGGCATCTTCGAATGGTCCAGTTATTGGCTTTCATTTTGGCTTTCACAACAAGCAGTCATTGCCTCTTTGAGACTGACCATAATGCAGTAAAATATTAAGTATTTTTATTTTATACAGGTCATGGGTATCTTCCGTTGCCTTCAAAAATGACTGATGTTTAAGAACTCTACAATTTAAGTCATTGTTAAGTTCCGGATAGCAAGTTAAAGAATATAGGTAACATTAACATTTTTATGAGAAAAATAATATCTCTGGCTATATTTCTCGCAGGAAGTCTTGCCAATTTCATAACTTGATACCTATTGCATTGTCAATCGTTTGTTGCAAAAAATTGACATCCAAAACACGCAACTGAAAGAACATCGAACCCCTTAAGCGAATTGATCAGTTCCAAGTCAAATCGTTTTATACCTACTGTTTATCGTACCGTGGCACCCGCTAATGTCAACATGCAACTTTTAAAAATTATAATTACGACATTTTGCGAGTAGTAGTGGTAGTATTTGAGCGCGCGCGTTCCTCCCCCCACGACAGTAACGCGCGGACGCCATGGCGGCCCCACGCGCACTGACATTCTCGCGCGCCAAATTCAAATTCTAGTCATTCTTTTTTTTTTCGATAAGCATAAATATTTTGACGAGCTATTATGTATTGACGGTGTTTTTATAATGACTGAAGACGATGGTAATGACTGACAAGTGACGTGACGGTGACAGTGACTAGTGTGACAATATGACGTGACTTGAATTGACTCGGATTGACTGACTGGACTTGACTGCGGAGCGGGAAATGCAGGTTGGTAATGCACTTTTTACATCTTATTTTTTTAAATATTATATAGGTATAATATACCTATATAATATTTAACTAACTAACTATATAATATTTGACTAACGAAGGAAATATATTATATTTCCTTCGTTAGTCAAATAGTAGTTCGCTATCAGATTACATTTTACAAAAATGCATCTTTTCATGTTATTATTAAATATACCTATTAAGAGATTTTCAAAAACAACTGACACAGGCAGGGTTCGAACCCGCGACCTCTGCCTAAAACCGGGCAGAGGCAGAGGTCCTGAGTTCAAACCCTGCCTGTGTCAGTTGTTTTTGAAAATCTCTTATAAAATTTAATAATAACATTAAATAAGCATAACATGTTTAAAATTCGCAAAAATATACATTTATAATGGATCTTTTTATTTAAAATTCTTAAAAATATGATTCTGTGCGAGCGAAAAAGATAACATTATGCGAGAGCCCCCTTAAAATTTATTGACTTGGAAATAAATATGTACTATACTAATATGTACAAATAAGTAAGTACATAGGTACCTACTACTTTTGAAGAGAACAGTAATACTAATAACCCTGAACAGTTTTCTGGAAAATCAAAATTATTTTAATTTCATAAACCTGATGATTCTAGGTACCTACCTAATGTGTAGAGACATGAATACGCACAATTATGCACGTCACTGTCATGATTAAAAATTCCATATAAGTTAATCAACGAACAGTAAATAACAGATTTATCAATTTAATTCTTAATATTATCGTTTAAAAATAAACACCTATTTACAATTAACATCTTTACATGTAAATACCTATGTTTAACAAATAAATGATTCTGATTCTGATTCAAGATTAAAAAGTAACTCCGGAGTCCAAAGTTGAAATTAAAACTGGTATAAGTATACAAGTAAACAACTATTTACTTAATTCTTTAGCAAGTTCACTATCAATCATAATTGCAAACTTCCAAGCAATTCGGATTTGCTTTGAAGTGCTAAAGAATCCCTTTCCCTGATTGTACTTCTGGGTACAAGAAAAATTTTTCTTTTTTCGATTCACATAAAAAAGACAAAAAAAGTACGGCATATTTTTCACTTTCATAAAAAATCTCACAAATCAATCAAATGGGGGTTCATTTATAACTCAATTAACCATGTGAACAATCGCTCGTTCCGCTTTCATAACAAGCGATATTCGTATATGTGTGTACGCAAATCTATAATCATTATGTGAGCAAGCGAAAGCGCCTTCGCTTTCACCCGAGGTCACACATCAAGGTATATTATCACATATTGAGAAACACACCGCATGTGGTAATTTATATGAGAATGCATTTCTAAATCAATAATAGGGACCGACCGAAAATGGTTTTATTATTTTCGGTCGAAACCAAAACCAAAATTCGCCCTGATTTGCATTTTTGGCCGAAACCCGAAACCGATTTTTTTTTTTTAAGTTAAGAGCGTTGCCCCGGTTGAAGCAGAGATCGCGGACTCGCGGGTTCAAAACCTGCCTGTGTCAGTTGTTTTTGAAAATCTTTTATAATATATTAATAATACTAATTATGTAGTGTAGGTACCTAATTGCATATTGAAGATAATTAAATAAACCTTGTCGCTACCGAAACTGTAAACAATTATCTTTTAAATGCCTCGTGAAGACAAGTAGACAGGCTACTAGATTTCCATAATGCAAATATTGAGTCGACTAGTGTTATTTATTTAACATTGATTGAAGAAAGAAAACCGGTTCAAAACTTTTACCACAACCTGTTGAGACCTCTTACGTTGATAATTTCAATGTTAACATTTGCAATTGATATAACGATGAAGATTGTAGAAAGTTTAAATTTAGGTACATGCTAACAAATTAAATTAAATGATTCGAGTTCGATCCCGAGGCTGACCGCTGACTTTTCGAAGTCATGTGCGTATTAGAAATTAATTATCACTTGCTTTAATGGTTAAGGAAAACATCGTGAGGAAACCGGCATGTCCTAGAACCAAAAAATTCGAAGACATGCGACGTCCACCAACCCGCACTGGGCCCGCGTGGTGGACTACGGCCCACTCCCTCTCACAGAGGAGGCCTGTGTCCCAGTAGTGGGAACGTTAATTATAGGCCGCTTATGCTTTGCTAACAAATTAGTATCGTTATAAGATGCTTATTAATTTATGACAACATCATTTCTTGATTTAAATAATAACTAACTAGGCAATTCAAATCACGAAATAGGTAATTATATTTTTTGTAGACATCCAGAAAAATAACTTTAAAAAATGGGAGATTTGCTTCAGTCATCTCCTTAAGTTGAGAAGTTTTATTTATGCACATTGAATTAATAAAGAGTTTAAAATACTTTTATAAAAGTTAAAAATTCCTTGAGCTACGTCCGGACGTGTCTAGAATTTTTATTGTAGAAGGTACCTACTCAGAAGTACCTTACGTTGCTTCATACGTAGATTAAATTGTTTGATTTAAACAGTGTGAGTTTTTGAAATGGCACTTTAGGGCGAAATCCAAAACTATTAGAAGTAGAGAATATGATCATCATTCATGAGCTCGATTTTGGAATAAATTAGAACCACTTTTGTTTTTGTTGGGAAAGACGTTTATTTTAGACAAGAATCGCGCCGGATCCTTAATAAACCACTAGTTATTTGACATTATAAAATCTATAATATGAACCACTGTTCAAGACCAAAGACCAAATGACGGCGCAAATATAACTGCTGCGCGTCGCGTCGCTCTAAAAGGAATTTAGCCAGTAAAAGTGAATGAACACAAAATAAAATAAAACTACACAAAACCACGCGGTGTTTCTTCATGTGCATCCAATAAACTTTAATGCTATTCATAATTAAATGCAGAAAATCGTTTCCTGATACACTTGAACGCTCGTCATTACAATAAAATTTACATTCATACAATACATTTCCCTCATGCAACTTTGCGTGTTATTTCTTTAGTTCACGTCCTTAACTTTGCCTTCACCTATATCCTTAAAAATGATAAAAATATAAAAACGCAGAACTGAACTTTAATTATTTGTCGGAATAGGTATTTACCCGCCCGCGCAATTACTTATAACAGGGCTGTCCAATGCACGTCCCGCGGCTTATATTTGTGCGGCCCGCGACGTGTTTTTGATCTACCACAAGTCATTCTCAGGGGTCTCATTGTTTGGTTTATTTCAGTGGAACTTTTTTTTTATTAACTGGGTCATTTCAAAGGAAATACCTGTACCCTCTGCTACCAATACTCTTTAAGTTAAATCTAGATTCGATATTTCCTGTTAAAATTTCCTAATTAACAGAAAAAAACGTGCCACCAAAATCAGTTAAATAATGGGACACCTGAGAATGACCTAAATACGAAAAAAATCCTTTATAATGGTATATTATTTTATTTTTATGCCATCAATTATTCAAAAAATGAAAACTACATAATATATTATGTTTTTGCGGCCCTCCAAATTATTTAGTGATTCATAGTGGCCCTCGATCGTATCTGGTTTGGACAGCCCTGACTTATAAGTACTTCGTTTTCGCTTAGCGTTTTTTCTGACATTTTTCTTTTTGCTCGGCGCCAGAAGTTATAGCGTGATTTTTAATAGCCTGTAAAATATCAAATCATAAAAATAAAAAAAATCGAATGACTGGAAGTTCCAGAAATTAACGCGTTTAAAGAAACAATCAAACAAACTCTTTATTATATTAGTAGGTATTAATAGATTACAATGATTGATAAAATATCCCGATGTTCATTGTAAAGGTCTGTGAGATGTATGCTAATGGAAATACAAAAGAATTTATCTTCTTCGTTTTGTAGAGAATCATTTTGCAATGCGAGCAATTTATCTCATCTATTCCCCTTGTGAAGGAATTACAATTTTTACGGCGTAACGCCACTTGTCTGTCCCGCCACCTCCTCAACCAAGATATTTTCCTTGAAGTGACATTTCTGTCTCCTTATTAGACAAAGTCTATCTATAAACCCAACGCTATGTTCATTTCGCAATTCCAAAACTTAGAAAAATGTAGTTTCTTTATGTACCATAACCAAATTCTCTTCAATACTCTCTTTGCGTGGGATAACTTTATCTTAATCGGAATGGACAATAAACTACGAAACAGACAATTTAAAACCGATAATGTCCAAAACAAACGTGAAACTTTTTTGAATCACTTTCACTTACGACGCCTCCATTGATTGTCGAAACAACATTTACATGATACAATATAATTATTCACTTTCCCTTGAATTTTTACGTTTACCAGTAGATATGTTAATATCGAACCTTGAGAGGCTCATTATATTTGTAGCAGATTTATAAATAAATAACTAAAAATTCACACGATTATAGACCTTATTTCTTGATATAAAGAAAAGATTCGACCTTTACACGAGGGGTTTTATTGCAAAATAAGTTCATTTTGTGAGGTGATAGTTGAACTGCATCACGATTCGATTTAAATTAAGTAAATCGTTTTTGGATCCGGTTGAGTTTTGCAATGTTTTCTATTTATTTGTAATCATTTGCATTTCTAGATCGAGGTGAATAATTAATTCGAAATTATTTAATATTAGGCAGAGATTTGTTCATCATCCTCGTATTTATTAAACGTGTTTTTTTAACATAAAATTTTAATAGCATAAATATTCTAAGCATAATTTTGGCCCAGAAATTATTAATTGTAGGTAATAAACTTAGAGTACTACACACTAATTAATCTAATGCGATTCCATTCGATATTGATACATGCTTCAATGCCTGTGGTTCACCGCGCCAGATAATTAATTGGTTTCTGATAATATCACCGCAACACGCGATTGCCATTAACATGTAGGTAGATATTACATAGTGAAGATCACATAAATTACGTTAGCCAATCAATACTTATTATTTTCTTGCCAAAGGATTCCGTATGGAGATAATATTAAAAAACTACGATCACCTTTTGAACGATCAATTGGAGCCCCCTCCCTGATCTAGAACACATTTATGAGCTAGTACGATGATGCCAAAAATACTTTTGGGAAGAACGAAGATTTACCAACAGCAAACAAATGAATTTAAATAATTAGGACCTTCGATTAAGTATAGGAGTTAGTCGATATCAAGAAATAATGCGCTGCGTTTCTTTCATTAGATCCCGCTGGATCCCCCTGTTTTATTGACATGACCGAGTTTACGTTAAAGTTGTTTTATTTTAACTCCATGCCTACAATTTCTTTGTTTATTACAGCGGTGGCAATGGCGAGGGCCTGGAAGGTCGCACGGAGGAGACTCAGTTCCCGACGGCGAGCATGATGAGGCAGTCGCCTCTGATGCAGAACTGTCCCCTCCGGGGATCGCCCAAGTGTCCTCCCGCTTCTAAGAGGTATGGTTCTTTTGAGATCTATGATGACACTGGGTCTTAAAGATCTAAAGGCTGAACGTATTGTAAAACCGAGAAGATAACTTTAAGATTTTGATATAAAAAGCATTAAAAAAAGGAAACTTTTGACTTTTAGTCAGCGAGATGCCGAAACATTGCATTCAAGTTTTACTTTTTATTTCTAAGAATACCTATTGTAAACTCTTGACAATCCAATCGTAAATAAACAAAAAGAAAAATAGTGTTTTGGTTTCTAGCCCTAACTTTTTCAGCTTGGTACTCATTACACAAGTGTTAGGTATATGATTTTAAAATGTAAGACCATTATTCTAACCTATAATTTTTAGCTAGTCATAGTTTTTAAGTAGTAAATTGCTATCTCTTTCCAGATACCGCACCCATGATGGCACCTGCAACAACTTCAACCGTCCCCGATGGGGGGCCACCATGACCCCCGTACAGCGGTTCCTATCCCCTTCCTACTCCGACGGGATCCAAGCTGCTAGAAGGTCCATCTTTGGCTCCAAACTCCCTTCAGCGAGAGAGATCAGTTCTACCATACACGAAGACAGAAATGCTGAGACCACAGGAGTGACGCATCTACTGATGCAATGGGGACAGTTTTTGGACCATGATGTGACGTCTTCTTCGCAGTCTAGGGGTTTTAATGGATCGGTGCCTAGGTGCTGCAAGGATGGTGGGAGGGACTTCGTTCCTAAAGAGTTTATGGTAAGGGTAGCTTATTTTCCCATTGATCAAGTCAAAAATTTATGAAAGAAATTGTGCAATTAGGTACTTCAAATAAAGATTATTGTGGATGGAAACGTAGAATAAAGTTAACACTTGAAACAGGTACGAATGAGATTTTCATTAATTCAACTCTTAACCCCACAGCATCCAGAATGCTTTCCCATCCCGGTGCCAGAATCAGACCCATTCTACGGTCCTCGCGGCGTGCGGTGTCTGGACTTTGTGCGGTCCTCACCAGCTCCTCGCGACGACTGCGCGCTCGGCTGGCGAGAGCAGCTGAACCAGGTGTCCGCGTACATTGATGGGTCACCGCTGTACGGCAGTTCCGCCACCAAGTCGGATAAGCTGAGGCTGTTTAGGAATGGTAAGTAGGCTATTTTTACAGTTGCAGTTATTGTAGACAAATAAGATGAACAAGAAGAAATTTATCCACCAATGAATAAAAATCCATCCATCTGTAGGTATTTGTTGCTAATATTGCGGCAACGATTATAAAAGTTGTGTCTCTTGCTATCGATTTCGCTATTTCTTGTTTATAGGCACACTCATCTTAATCAAAGCTACATATCGCACTGCCAGTACAAAACTGTCGTGAATCGAATACCTACCTGTCTAAAGAAATATGAATGATAGACTAATTTTTAGTTATTTTCGAGATGTAACAGTTTTGTACGATGTCAACAACTATTTTAATATTCAGAGCCAGAAATTCCGACATTTTAATCACCAACAACAATCCTCAACCAATCACCATAATTATCATCTTCACCAGGCATGCTCCAATACGGCCGAGTTCAACAGCGCCGTCCGGTTCTTCCACCAGAGCGTCGCGACGAGCTTTGCCGTAAGGGAGCCGTGTCGACTGACTGCTTCAAGTCGGGAGACGCCAGGGTTAACGAGCACCCGGGGCTGGTGGCCGCTCATATTGTTTGGCTGAGGCAGCATAACAGGTGAGGAGGCATTACCCGAGCAGAAGAGTATTCATAAAGCATCAATTAACCACTAACATCAAAGGCTGGATTTTTCAATTAACTTCTTGTGGGCTCTTTCGAATGAGGCTTGGCTATTTCCTTTAACGGTGGAAACTTTCAATCAGAACACCATACATTGAACAAATGCTGTATAGTTTATAGGGCTCGAAGTTTTTGATATGATATTATCAGTCCCTGAGAGAAAGGAAAACAAAAATTGGGATGGATATTATTTTGATAATATCGAGCCGTGGTTTTATACTAAATTAAGTAAGAGGAAAAATACAGATAGGACTCGGTTGGCAATAAGAGACACGATAGCAAATATTGAATAGGTGTAATATTTTTTTCCAGAATGGCACAAGAACTAACGCATTTGAACCCGCACTGGAGCGACGAAAAAATCTACCAGGAGACGCGCAAGATTGTAGGAGCCATGGTACAGCACATAACGTACAGAGAGTTCCTGCCTATTGTGCTGGGTGAGTTAATACTAGCCAAGATTGTCGTTGATAGATATATACGTAGATAGATACCTAGTGTAACGTCGCAAACATTATAACTACTTACTAATATTACATACCTACCAATAAAACCACAAACATACAAAAAACATCTCCGTACTAATCAGCTGTAGGAACTAGAACAATTAGAACTCGCGTTATTTCGAGAAATATTTGCGAGAAATGTGGTCGCGGCGATTCGGCAATAATTACTCTTGGTGTTAGGTATTATTAACAAACCATTTTATCCATGAACATCGTAGTAACAAATATGCTGTAAATTCCAAAGAAATCTAACGCCTATCCATAATTATAATTATCTAATGTCTTACCATCAGGGCTAAATTAAGTAAAATTCTCAAAAACTTTTGGATGTTTAAAAAATCTGTTTCTCAAAATCACCAGGTACCGAAGTAATCCGTCGCTTCGACCTGGAGCTGCAAAAGAAGGGCTTTTACAAAGGCTACAATCCTAAGATCAATCCAAGTCCAGCCAGCGCGTTCGGTTCAGCAGCCTTCAGGTTCGGCCACAGCCTCGTGCAGTCTTCCATGGTGCGCTTCGATAGGTTCCATCGACCCATGGCTAATAGTAAGTACTTATACTAATACAGAAGCTAGAATGTCAAAGAAAAAGAGTTCCATTGTTTACCTACTTTTGTAAGAAAATTCACACAAACCTAGCCACTGATGACAGTGTCCCACGCAAAAATCCTGAAACTGATTCGCACATAATAGTAACTTTAAAATCCCTTTCAGATGTATCTCTCCACGACGAACTGAGCAACCCATCCAACATCTGGTCTATCGGCGCAGTAGACCGTCTACTCCTCGGCATGCTGAACCAGCCCATTCAGAAACGCGACGAGTTCATCACAGGAGAACTCACCAACCACCTCTTTCAGACTCCAAAGTTTGACTTCGGAATGGACCTGGCAGCTATAAATATTCAGAGGGGAAGGGACCATGGGGTCCCTCCATATACGTCGTGGAGGGAACCGTGTGGGTTGTCAGCTATTGAAGACTTTGATGATCTGCTTAGGGTGATGCCGGCAAGAGCTGCGAGGAAGATGAAGGTGCTGTATAGGTTGGTAGATTTTCCATAGCCTAGCCTAAACTATACTGCTGGCCAAAGGCCCCCTTTTCCCCTCTCCTAACTTCTGACAGTGAATAAAGTTTAGACCATCATGATATTTCCTTCACTTTATTGCAACACAAATATTCCTCTACAATAATACGTTAATGGTGACTTCCGATACCATTTTAGTAACCTGTGGTCCTAGTCAAGACCTTATTGATAAAACAACTTCCATACATCTTAAGAACCCTACTCTCATGTAATTTTCCAGGCACGTGGACGATATAGACCTATTCACGGCGGGTATGGCGGAGCGGCCAGTAGTGGGCGGCTTGGTAGGACCAACGTTCGCCTGTATCATAGCGCAGCAGTTCACTAACCTCAGGAAAGGAGATCGCTTCTGGTAAGTTAGATTAAGATAATAGTCTGATGCCCTTAGCTAGATTAAAATTTTTTGTTAATACAACACAGTACAAAGTAACTCTTAAGTTGTATATCACGGCATAGTATTCTGCTAAGTTGATACTCAAACACTAAAATCAGTGAGTACATTTTTGTTCTTAAAATAATTATTATTTACAGGTACGAAAATGGAGGCTTCGACTCGTCATTCACACCAGCACAGATCCAACAGATTCGTAGGATCTCTTTTGCACAAATCCTCTGCCGTACTTTAGACAGCATCGATACAGTTCAGCCTTTCGTGTTCCTATCCACTGATAACCCTGACAATGACAGAATTTCCTGCCAGAACGGCCTACTAAACAACTTTGACCTAGCGCCTTGGATTGAAATAGATTCGGAATCTGACAATGATATAAGCAAATCTGAGGAAACTACACCAAAACTAATTAAAAAACTAACAACTACAACAAAACCTACAACGACTAAAAAGACTGCGATGAAAGGAGCCATTAAACCTAATAAAAAACTACCTGATAATACTTCTACTGTAATTAAAAACATGACTATTGAAAGTTTAACAAAAGAAAACCTGACTGACAAACTTAACGTGACGGAACTGGAAAAAGACAATGACAATGACGAACTTACCTTAACTTTGACTAATGACATGACTAGTACGACTGCTAAACCTAATACGACGACTAAACCTTTCGTAACAAGACGCGACGTACAGATCGATGACAAACTTGACTTTAAAAACAAGAGCCGACGCTATGAAGACTTTATAGCTGACTCTAGACGTAGACCATCGAATAAGTATGACGAATATGACTACGAAGATGACGAAGACACCCAGCAAGTGCAATCTGTTGTCATAAACAACGTTGCACACAAAAGACCTAATTACAACAGACCAAATAATAGACCAAACAACAGACCAGTGATTACAGTGACAGAGAACATTGACAAATATACTTACCTGATCAACTACGTGCCAAGACCAACAGAGTCTTGGCGACAATCGACTAGAAGACACACAACTGGACGACCTATGACCGACAGAGACGTGGTCAAAGTGACCTATCAGACTTACGATGACACTTACAGAAGACCAAACAAACCTTACTATTACGACAGACAAGACAACCGACCAACCAACTACAGATACAATCGACCGACTCATACGACTAAATACAACTATATCTCATCCGCTAGGTCCAATGACGAGACTGCTACCCAAAAAAACAAAATGACTGACAAAACTGATACTAAAACTGGAAGCACGACTGACTTGTACAAACTAGTGACCTTTGGGTACGTAGGAACTTACAAAGGTGAACCACATACTACTGAGAAAAAAATAACTGACGTGACTGACAAAACCGTGACCGACAAAGACGAGACTGACAAAGAAGTGACTGACAGACATAAAGCTGAAACTGTAAGCAAAGAATTTTCCACTTTTGACGGAAATGAAAACAACATGAAACTATCGACATTTTACGTGTACGAGACCGCGACCAAACCTTACTTACAAAGACCGACTAGACGTAACGACGAAGTACCAATACAGACAAACAAATACTATTACATTAGGAATGTCCTTCACAAATACACTGACACTGACAAAAAGACTCCAACACCGACATATAAAGAAGAAAAGAGAGAGGTTATTGCAAATAATTATAACAATCCTGGTAATCTTGACATCAATATAGAAGAAAGGTCCGCGATAGATAAGATTGCGGCTTTAGATGATATAGAAGTAAAGTCCGCGGGTCAGGATCGGAATAGAAACAGGGTGAAGCCTTCCAATCCAGCTAAGACTCCATCAGTGACTTTCGAAGTTATACCCAGTGAGAATAGGTAAGTTTCATCATCTGCCTAGTAGTTTACCATTGCTATTGGGGTCGTTTATCTACTTACTGTACAAAACTACTTTAAAAAACCCTTTTATTTTGTACCACTGATTTCAATTAATTTATCAATAGCAGTAATTATAATGCAGTAACTTGCCTTGTTATCATAATTATCAATATCATTTGGAGTTCATTTTACCCTCTCATGTCAGGCGCGGTCGCAGCCAACGATTTTTGGGTCCATACCGCAGCCGAAGACTTTTGGGTCATGCCGATTAATGCCGACGTGCTATACCGTGAATTATGCCGCCATGTTTGGCGCAATTTTGTACGATTTTAGGGGGGGGTCATGACCCCCATGACCCCCCCCCTCCTGGGACCGCGCCAGTCTCATGTCATATGTATTAACATATGATAAAACAATCTTGATAATAGTGTTTAAAATTTAAAGACCACCTGCGGTAATAATATTTACACAAGTAGCAAGTTAATTCCGTACCAGGCGTGAATAGGTTGATATGTCGACTTACATATATATTTTTTTAATGCATATGTACCCTTTAATAAGAGAGTTAATAAAAAAATTACATGTTTGCTATGTGCGGTAAAACAAGATCTATCGACTTAGTCTTATTCACCCTATGAAAGAAGCAATTCTAATGCCTAATATGCATTTAAAAAAAAAATATGTAAGTCGACTTATCAACCTATTCACGCCTGGTACGGAATTATTGTCTTGCATAAATACATAATATTTAAATAGTAACGTTACTATGAGAAAACAAGGTGAAGACAAGGTGCAAAATATTTATCCGACAAAATAATTCTATGAATAACCATACTAATGACGTCGTCTGTTTCAGTCCATCGCAATGGGCAGTCTACGAGGAGAACTTGGATTTACCTGAACAGCACATGATGCCGACCATGCAGACAGACCCTTATGCTCTGAAGGAAATACCCACACCGATCGTTTTCAACAGCTTTAGGAGACGAAGACCAGGGTTTGGGAAGCATTGACGTATGCCACCTTAGATTAAATTTTGCCTTGACTCCAAATACTTAGATAAATAATTTTAGACATTATTTTTAGTTAATTGTTCTTTGGTGACAGCTAAGATGTCCTTTTATTGCGTGATAATGTATTTAGGAAATTCATGTTAGGAGCTAAACTTTTGGCATCAATGTTTTAGAACCATGTTGGAACTAAGAATAAAGTCAGGATTTTACGACTACCAAGAACTTTATGTAGTTTGAAATTGATTTCAAAATACGACTTATTTTTGATGACGCCAAAAGGTAAGGTCCTAGATTCTAGTTGATGCTGTTAAATTGTATGATTTCTCTTTATGAAGTAGGAGCCAACAGTAACTCCTAATTGTAACTAATACGTGTGACTGAATGACCTTGACAAAATAAAAGTGACCGACTAAATCGTACAGACAAACAAATAATTGACTTTGTTACGTAGATAATAGATAAAAGGATCAGACTCAAGACTGACATGAACTGTGACGTCTGTGACTGATGCATAGGCATTGCGACATCGACTGACTTAGTAAAATACTGACAGCTGACTGACTGACTACTAATGGACTGACTACTGACTGACTGACTACTAATTGACTGACTACTGACCGAATGACTACAGGAATAAAAACAATAGTAAATATAGGTACAGTAGAATCTCACTAATCCGGCACTATTCAAAACCAGAGGGTGCCGGTATATTGGAATGTTCGGATTACTGGAATGTGTAGAAAAAATCCTAATAAATTAAATAAGGCATTAAACAGCACATATTTGTGTTCATGTTCTACACGTTTTTTTTTATACTTACTCTAATTAATTAACTAATTACCTACCTAAATAGTTTCAAAATAATCCTTTTATTGAGGTCTGTTTTTGTGCATGCGTGGTGCGTGGCGTAGGGAGGGGCGAGGGAGGCACGGGCGGAGGGTGCCGGATTATTGGACGTATCGGTCTATTGAAGTGCCGGATTAGTGAGATTCTACTGTACTTACCTAAATATTTTTGTACAAAACGTGACAATGACCAACTTTGACTATTTAACTTTAACAACTTTGCACTTATTTGAGAAATATAATAATGACATAACTACCTGCATTCCTTAAAACTAAATCGACGAACAGGAAAGACCACAAAATGCAACATGATTGACAGACTAGTAAGAAGAGTAACCATGGAGATTCTTACCCGTTCTTCTCCATAGGAATCTACGTTTTGGGACGGACAACTAGCTTCAACTAACGGACAGACTGAATACTGCTTAACAATTCAAAAGTGCCTGATGTCTAGTGTCTAGTTGAAATAAATGTTTTGACTTTGACTATTGACCTACACTATACAACTGACTAAATTATAGATCGACTGTTTTATAATAATTAGATCGAGACCTTTCGTTTCGCGCGCAAACATAATCATAATATTATCAGTATTTTGACTTACCTCGACGTTTCGATCAAGTTGCATTGAGCGTGGTCACGATAACACCACTGAACTACAATAGTAATAGACTTTTAAAAACTACAAAAAATCTACTAATGATGACGAAATGCATGATAAAATGATTTCACGATCCTCGACTGATAGATTGAAAAGACTTAACTAAAATTAACTAACGACTAATACGATGTAGGACCTATAACCAAGGTTCGAAGTTCTTGATAATTATCAAACAAAAATAATTGACTTGATGATTTCAAACGAAAGAATAGAAGATGTATTGCGCCCAAGTATAAATGGGACCAGAGTAGGAAAAAGAATTATAATAATATTATGATGATTGATGAGTTTGATGACGTATGAATAACTTGACTATTAATATTATCATGACCATGACTGGAATTCTATGGCAGATCTAATTGACATAATAACAATAACAAATCGCGGACTAAATCTATAACAATGGAACATTCTAAAGAGCTTATATCAGCGATAACAATCCGACTTTGTGATAGCATTATTAGTCTGTAGAGTAGGCTGAGTAGGTACCTACTTAAAGTACTGACTGACAATATGACTGAACTTAGTTTTAGGAATAAGCAAACTATGGTGTGTTTGCTGACAAGATACTGACATATTTAATAGATGGAATTAACTAATAAACTGACTATAACCGACTCTTAACTACAGTATACGACAGACTTTATGAATAAATTGACTAAAATGATTACAAGAGACTTGGACAAAATATTGACTAATAAATTTACTATAACTGACTCTCTGACTACAGTACCACAGACTTTATGAATAAATTGACTAAAAACTAGAGACTTGGACAAAATATTGACTTGACTACTAAATTGACTATAAATAACAGACTCTGACCACAGTACTACAGACTTTATGGATAAATTGACAAAAAATTACTACAAAAGACTTGGACAAAATGTTGACTTGACTAATGACTGACTGACTGTAAATAACTGACTCTGACTAAAGTACGACAGACTTTATGGATAAATTGACTAAAAATTACTACAAGACTTGACAAAATATTTTTTTATTTACCACAACAATATCGACTTACAGGGTTATTTACTTACGACAAAATGACATTATTATACCAGATCTCGTCATGACAAAGTTAGATAAGTATTGACAAACTGACTGACTGACACAACTTATAATACGACAAAAGACTGTTTGGATTATTATAAAACATAAAATATTAATTTTAAAAATACATACCTTAAGATTATTATGTAATTAGGTACCTACCTAATCTTGTGAATATACGAGTAACGTATCACAATAAATAAATTTATTAACGGTTAAAATGAACAGAATGAAAAGTACCACCGAAAATATTCTACTTTCCTTGTTAATAATACCTAATTTAAAAATGTATAGGTATTTACACTTTCGGTATTTTTCACATTATCGCTTTTACAAGGTAACTATTAGAAAAGGAGGGGTAGGTATGGGTCGACACATCCGCTGAACAGGGTAATTACCCAAGTTTCCATACAAATACCCCATACAATAATCCCTACCTCCCCTTTTGTGTTACACATTTAATTTTTGTTTTATTAAATATTTCCTATTTAATTAAGATAAATTTATTTATCCAGAAATATTAAATTTTAACTAAAAATAAACAAATTAATTTTAAGAGAAGGAATTTATTACAAAAAAAGTTTTTTTTTATCCTGACTGTACAATACGCGCAATCTAAGTTGATCGGACTGAAGTTCGTGCGAATGGCGTCGCCGCATGTTTCTGCGTATTTTAGACCATTTATATAAAAGACGACATGCATGAACGTCTGGAAAGCCTGGCCAACTTAGGTTGCGCATACTGGATTACTTAAGATACTGTGAATAAATTATTCAATATATTAATTTTATTGTTTTCTTTAAATGTAATTAATTTTCTGATTTTTACTAACAACATTTTTCCATTTCATTTGCTATTAACATAATTTCATAGGTGTCACTTGCAGATCGAAGATATCTCCTCATACAGAAGATTATTAAAATCAATATTACTCATTCGTATATAAGCATATTGTTAGTACAATCAGCTTCATCAAATGCGTAATACCTACTGATATTCTATTGGTCATAATCATAACTTTGATACAAGAATCGAGATACAATAACTTTGTAGAAATAAAATATGTCCATTATCCAATGAATGCAATATGCTGGTTAAACAATTATTGTTGTTTGTACAGCCTTATGATTACATTTCTGATAGACAAAACACTCCATTCAGTGTTTCTGTGAACAATGGTTACAATTTCTATGTGAATCAAAACATCACAGTTAATGGATTTGATCAAAAATAAGAAATCTATAATGTAAAACTAAAAGAGTAGGTATACTGTTTTTTCCAAAATAAATAGAATGGCCACTGTGTAACCATTTCAAAATAATATAAATAAACTAGTTACCTATTAAATAGGTAAACAAAATATATCTCAGTACTTATTTCAAAAATGTAGCACTGATAAGTATTCGGATGATAGTCATAATATTACTCCTATTACTATTACTACTAATTACAGTCATAACATATTTTTTGGCAATTAAACTGAACATCAATACACAATAACATACACAAATTATATTTAATTTTTTAATCCCTCTCTGGGTAAAACTGTACCAAGGTTTTAGCCAATTCCTGGGCTAATTCAGGAGTGCTGGCACAAAGGACCCTACGGGACAACAAGTCTAGGGGACCTCCAGCTGGGTCTATACAAACTCCACCAGCCTCTCTTACCAAAATATCACCAGCGGCAATATCCCAAGCATGGATCCCAAACTCAAAATTGGCATCAGCCCCACCCATGGCCACCATCGCCATATTCAAGGCAGCAGAGCCCAGCGCCCGCAAGCCATGCCCTTTGCTCACAATATGCTTGTAGTTTTCAAATACAACTTTACATTTCTCGTCATCCCTGCTCGTACCAACTTCAAACGCAACTAAAGCATTGCGCAGCTCTGATACTTGTGAAACATGTATTTGTCTGTCGTTCAGGAACGCACCCTTACCTTTCTTGGCGGTAAACAGTTGCTGCAAGTTAGGATTGTAGATAATACCAGCGACGCATTCCTTGTTTATCGCGAGACCAATGGATATGCAGCAGTGAGGGAATCCGTGGACAAAGTTGAGTGTTCCGTCCACTGGATCGATGATCCAAGTCGGGGCGTCAGTCAGCTCGCAGTTACCTCCACCGGCGACTGATTCTTCACCGATAAACTTGTGGGTCGGGAACTGTTTCGATAGACCTCCAATAAGAGTCTCTTCCACCTTTTTATCTATTTCAGTAACAAGGTCGATATCACAGGACTTCTTCTCGAACACTTTGCAGCCACTGACGTGCTCAGTAATAAGGTTTCCAGCGGATTTAACGAGTGATAAGGCTGCGTCAAAGTATTCGTCTATTTGGTCCATTTTAAATGAAATGCTGCGTTTAATATCCTGAGGTTAAGGACGAACGCAAAACGACAAATGACTTACGAGTCTGTAGATAAATTATGATGACAGTAATTAAATCACTAAATTAATGATTCGTAGCGTACCAAAATCAAACAGCGAACTTGACTTGATCCAAGTTGAACTGTCTTTTTTATTATTTTATAATCGTTTTGACACTTTTGACATTGACATTGACAAATCTCCTTACAAATGATGACATTGACATTAAGGGCGATTATGCACTACACGTTTCCAGCACGCGCACGTTTTTTCACGAACCGTTTTTTTTTTCATACATTTTAAAAAGTGGTGGGGATCGTTCTGCAGGGCTATTGGCTAAAAATCCGTACGAATTAAAACGTATGTAGTGCACAAACGCCCTAACAAGGCGTTTGTTCCATAGAGAATAGATATAAGGAAGAACATCTCTGCGTATGGAAAGTGTCCGTCAAAATGTGTTAAATAAGGGTGGAGCTACTGTAGCAAGAGGGTTTTCAAAAATTCAACCCGTCAACAACTGCTAGAGAACGTTTCACATAAGAAGTCCTTTCGACGGGGACTGATACTTAAGATCAACAGCCATAATATCAGCAGTTAAAACATCAACACCGTAAGACCAACGGTTCAAAATCTCAACACTTCAGAATGTCAGCAGCTTAGTAAGTCAACAGTTCACCAGACCTAAGTTTAAAATCTCAACTTGGAAAGTATTAGGTAAATACTAATTATATTGATGTTATGCATGTTTTACTATAAGTAAACAGTATTTGACGAGGGGTGCTTACCTTTTATTTACTTTTTAGTCGGTCAGGTATAGGTAGGTACATATGTACCTACTTGAGAAATTATACACAATATATTAAAAACCTACTAATATTATAAACGTGAAAGTTTGTGAGGATGTATGGGTGTATGGATGGATGTTTGTTACTCTTTCACGCAAAAACTACTGAACGGATTTGAAACGGATGAAACTTTACAGTAATATAGCTTATACATCAGGATAATACATAGGCTACTTTTTATCCCAAAAACGCGGGCGAAACCGCGGGCGGAAGCTAGTAAGTAAATAAATAACAATTGTATTGTATTGTATTGTGTACCTATTCTTTTTATATGTTATACTAGCTTCCGCCCGCGCTTACTGTAAAGTTTCATTAAAATCCGTTCAGTAGTTTTTGCGTGAAAGAGTAACAAACATCCATCCATACATCTATACATCCTCACAAACTTTCACGTTTATAATATTAGTAGGATTTTAATATATTGTGTATAATTATTCAAGTAGGTAGGTACATAATGTACCTACCTATACCTGACCGACCAAAAAGTAAATAAAAGGTAAGCACCCCTCGTCAAATACTGTTTACTTATAGTAAAATATGCATAACATCAATATAATTAGTATTTACCTAATACTTTCCAAGTTGAGATTTTAAACTTTGGTCTGGTGAACTGTTGACTTACTAAGCTGCTGACATTCTGAAGTGTTGAGATTTTGAACCGTTGGTCTTACGGTGTTGATGTTTTAACTGCTGATATTATGGCTGTTGATCATAAGTATCAGTCCCCTTTCGACGCTATGTTGCCTGCCCTGAATTTCAATATATTACGTTTTTAACGGTGTTGAACATAGACATAAATATAATCTATAGAAGTGACCTAAGACATAAAGCCGCTGGCCGTTTTTTGTGTGTGGGATTCGGGATTTGAATTAGTGTGCGTGACCTGGGAGAGTTGACTGGTTGAGGCTTCAGTGACGTCACTGTATCAAAACATTGCGCCAATGCGCGGTGTACTTTACAGTGACGTTACTGTATCACTGTCAACGAGACATGACAGCCTTCACACGTGACACAGTATACAGACTAGTGTTGTAAAATTACGTAATTTTACCGAAAACGCTGGTAAAATACGGGTATTTTACGGTAATTTATATAAATTACCGGCTACCTATGTATGGTGAATGGTGGTATGCGCGGACCGCGGTCGACTATGATTAGTCGCAATGAGTGACTGGCTCCATCTGTTCCCCGGACTCGGAACTTTTCTTAGTAGTACCTAGTTTAATTCGGTTTTTACCCAATCTTACCGTAAAATATAATATTTTACGTAAAATATCGTATTTTACCGAATTTTACGAATGTAATTTTACCGCTTTACATCCCTAATCCTTAACACGGTTAGGTTAGTATATTCTACCTCCAAGGTGTTGAAAGTTTTGCTTCAGTACCAATTCTCGTTCACCACTTTATATTGACCTAAGCATTCATTACACAAATCTACGATTGACATTCAGGGCAACCAACATACACTTCGAAGGGACTTTTTACGTGAAACGCTCTATATATTCATTAATTTGATTCATACCATACCCTCTGCCAATGATAGCGCCATTTTGGACGGATTTTGAACTATTATGTATTATGTACCTACTTAAAAAATAGTAAATTAAAATTAAAAAAACCCGACTGCCAAAAAACAACTAAAAAGTTCAAAACAAGAGCACTTTTCAAGCAGTCTGATGCAGTTGGTGGCAATTATTTGTGTTAAATCTTAGATTTTATGCCACCAACTGCATCAGACTGCTTGAAAAGTGCTCTTGTTTTGAACTTTTTAGTTGTTTTTTGGCAGTCGGGTTTTTTTAATTTATAATTTACTATTTTTATTTTTCACTTTTTAGTTTTTAATGTATGTTTTCGTAATGTTCTTTTCGAGCCCTTCATTTTGATACCCCACATGATAGGTTTTGAGGATAAGTAAGAATTAGCGAGAATGATTGCTTTGTTGAACAACTTTAAATCGTTATATATCCTAAACTATTATTTAAAATGAAAAATGATAAAAGGAACCTAAAGATGATTTTAAAATACCTATTCAACGACACCCCACTTGACAATGAGAGTCAAAATGGCGGGTGTATCATTACGAATCCAATCAAAATTATTACCAAATAAATGTACTTAAAATGTACTATTTAGTACCTATACTCATGAAAAATGTACCTCCTTTAGAACAAAATTACAACCAAATTAAGATACACCCGCCATTCTGATGTCAATATGGCGGGTGTATCCTAATTTCTCCCTAATTATCGATTGGTGATTGAATATTATTATTCCAAAAAAACTATAATAATGAATAAAAAAAATGGTCATGAAGACTCTGGTAAATAATGATAAAAAATGCTCGCGCGATACAAGTTAGGCCTCTGTTACAAGAGACTAATTCCAATCCATTTTTACGTATTAAGTCGATAATAAAGAAAACTTAAGGCCACAATTTATTACTACGAGTCTTACCTAAGTCTATAAGAGCAAGCCGTTCTAGCGCAAATCTTCGCCTGCAGACACAAATAATACCGTTTTGTATTTTATGTAAACAAATTTACATGACACCACCCGGTCAGGTGTATTTACATTCAAGATGTTACGTTACGGAGATGGTAAGGGACTTTATTGTTAATAAACAATTAATATAAGATGTGACGGCGCCTCGTTCCTTGTACAAAATATCTCGTACATAAATACAGCTCAGAACTTCGAGCAAGAATGCTTGCACAAAACTCTTTATATTGACTGATTGAAAAGTTATTGTATTTTGTGCTCAATATTATTTCCAAAAACTGAGCCGACGATGAGTGTGTGGTTGAGTCAACTAGATTTAGTTAGCTGAGCACACCGTCACATCCCATCACATCAAAAGCTCACATGTTTACTTATCAACTATCATTAAAATTTGTATGGCAACTAAGCGCTCAGTGACTCACACTGATCTATATTTACATTGTATAGATGAAAGTAACGCGAACCGAGCACGCTCAACTAACTGAGTGGAACAAGAGTCAATTGTTGTAAAAATAATTTATAAAGTACACAATATTGTGCTCAGTTTTAATTGAGCATGCCCCGTGCACAACGTGGTTGATCGATCTCGGCAAACGGTAGAATTGATTATGGAGGGGGAGTCAATTATCGCAACAACAGTCTTGGTTACTCAGTCGCGTTTTAAATGCAATCATCAAACAGTATAAGTAATATTTTGCCACATTTTAATAATACTTTTAAAAATTTCATTACAAATATCACCCAATGAGTAATTTAACAATCTACCCGTCCGACTTTGTCTGGGCAAAGTGAAAATCTCGATTGTTAGGAATGTATACACCCGCCATTCTGATGTCAATATGGCGGGTGTATCCTAATTTCTCCCTAATTATGCATTGGTGATTGAATATTATTATTCCAAAAAAATCTACCTAAAAAGTACCTACAGTAAAAAGAAACACTCACTCGATCTGTTCATTAGTTCCTGAGAAATAAAACTACAAATGTTTGGGACTATACCGTGGCGTCGCTCTAACTACTGAGCTACCGAGTCAGTGATTAAAGCGACGCCACGGTACGGCAGGGGTCGCGGGTTCAAGTCCCGCCCGTGTAGTTGTTTTAAAATCTCATATATTATTATAAGTATATTATAATGATAATGTTGTTAGTTACATTTTTAGGGTTCCGTACCCAAGGGTAAAAGGGGACCCTATTACTAAGACTCCGCTGGCCGTTCATCCGTCTGTCACCAGGCTGTAATGAACTCATGAGCCGTGATAGTTAGACAGTTGAAATTTTCACAGACGATGTATTTCTGTTGCCGCTATAACAAAAATACTAAAAACAGAATAAAATAAATATTTAACGGGAGTTCCCATACAATAAACGTGATTTTTTTTTGCTAATTTGCTAATAAAGGGTGTCTAATGTTGTATAGATAATGGTGCGGAACCCTTCGTGCGCGAGTCCGACTCGCACTAGACCGGTTTTAATATTTTGACAACACTCTTATTTTATGGTTTCCTAGACAACGTATAAAAATGTCAAGCCCGAGTCGACCGGCGAAGGAGGTCGACACTATAAAACCTTAACTATATGACTTGGAAAGCCAAAATTAATTAGGTATGTACGAACATTGACCTATATGTCCCTAGACAAGCAGTTCCGATCAAAAATCATGCCCCACACGCGGGTACTTGTCTGTTGCTCACTGCATCAAACATCAAAGTGAATGTGAGGCTTGTGTTGTGCCCGCACAACACTAAACAAAAATATAACTGAAAATCTATTCACGAGTCTTTTGGATGTGCCTTTTGCCAAATTAACGGTTAAAAATAGATTACATAGCTTTGTATTGATCGTCAAATAACGAGGCTTAATAAGCGCGAATACTCAAATAACGAAACAGGTATAACCGTTTTTTGTTTAATCTTAAAATTTTCGGTTTCGGCTAAAACTAGAGGAGGACATGTAAAAAAATATTCAATAAATAAAAGTTTACGAAGTTGAAAAACGAGATTGGCTATTTGCCAATAATTTTCTTCATTTAAATCCTTAAAATTTTTAATAAAATACATATTTATGTTATGTTATATTTTTGTTTAGTCTTGCGTGGGCACAATACAAGCCTCGCATTCACTTTGACGCTTGATGCAGTGAGCAACAGACAAGTACCCGCGTGTGGGGCATGATTTTTGTTCGGAACTGCTTGTCTAGAGACATATAGGTCAATGTTCGTACATACCTATTTAATTTTGGCTTTCCAAGTCATAGTTAAGGTTTTATGGTGTCGACCTCCTTCGCTGGTCGACTCGGGCTTGACATTTTTATACGTTGTCTAGGAAACCATATTATAAAAGTGTTGTCAAAATATTAAAACCGGCCAAGTGCGAGTCGGACTCGCGCACGAAAGGTTCCGTACCATTATCTATACAACATTAGACACACTATTATAACCTTTATTAGCAAATTAGCAAAAAAATCACGTTTATTGTATGGGAACTCCCCTTAAATATTTATTTTATTCTTTTTTTAGTATTTTTTGTTATAGCGGCAACAGAAATACATCGTCTGTGAAAATTTCAACTGTCTATCACGGTTCATGAGTTCATTACAGCCTGGTGACAGACGGACGAACGGACAGCGGAGTCTTAGTAATAGGGTCCCGTTTTACCCTTGGGTACGGAACCCTAAAAATGTAACTAACAACATAATCATTATAATATACTTATAATATATGAGATTTTAAAACAACTACACGGGCGGGACTTGAACCCGCGACCCCTGCCGTACCGTGGCGTCGCTTTAATCACTGACTCGGTAGCTCAGTAGTTAGAGCGACGCCACGGTATAGTCCCAAACATTTGTAGTTTTATTTCTCAGGAACTAATGAACAGATCGAGTGAGTGTTTCTTTTTACTGTAGGTACTTTTTAGGTAGATTTTTTTGGAATAATAATATTCAATCACCAATGCATAATTAGGGAGAAATTAGGATACACCCGCCATATTGACATCAGAATGGCGGGTGTATCTTAATTTGGTTATAACTTTTTTCTAAAGGAGGTACATTTTTCATGAGTATAGGTACTAAATAGTACATTTTAAGTACATTTATATGGTAATAATTTTGATTGGATTCGTAATGATACACCCGCCATTTTGACTCTCATCTTGACATAGTTCATCAACGTTTTTTTTTTCATTTTGACAATATGGCGTCTGGTTGTCGCTGTGGTGAATTTTGATTACTGTTATGTCTTTAGTGACACTCGCAAGGTACCCTCCTTTGCGTCTCGCAGTCGGGTAAAAAGCTGTACCTACTCCAATACTGCATGAATGTCGGTGGCCGCATTACAGAAACGACAAGCGAAATTTATGTGTTCACGAAATCGCCGTCACGTAGCTATCGCCGTATCAGTGCGGCCGCGGCCTAAGACATTTTGTGTGAGTGACTATTAGTCACTCACACAAAATGTCTTAGTCACAGCGATTTCTACAATTTGTTAGAGACCTCTATGTAGAGGTCTCTAACAAATTGTAGAAATCGCTTCGCTTCGTGTTAGTGGGAATCGACCCTTAGGTTCCTATGGGCTTTCAAATAAAACAAATGATTAAAAATCATGAAAAATTGTTTAATTGGCATGCCAACTGATAACTTGTTACAACCTATGGCCAATTTTACAATTATCAATATTGTTAATAATTAAATATAATATTTATGTAAAATAAGTTTATGCTTCAATGTTTACTTACATTTAAATTTTATATTATTATTCGGAAAACTATAATAATGAATAAAAAAAATGGTCATGAAGACTCTGGTAAATAATGATAAAAAATGCTCGCGCGATACAAGTTAGGCCTCTGTTACAAGAGACTAATTCCAATCCATTTTTACGTATTAAGTCGATAATAAAGAAAACTTAAGGCCACAATTTATTACTACGAGTCTTACCTAAGTCTATAAGAGCAAGCCGTTCTAGCGCAAATCTTCGCCTGCAGACACAAATAATACCGTTTTGTATTTTATGTAAACAAATTTACATGACACCACCCGGTCAGGTGTATTTACATTCAAGATGTTACGTTACGGAGATGGTAAGGGACTTTATTGTTAATAAACAATTAATATAAGATGTGACGGCGCCTCGTTCCTTGTACAAAATATCTCGTACATAAATACAGCTCAGAACTTCGAGCAAGAATGCTTGCACAAAACTCTTTATATTGACTGATTGAAAAGTTATTGTATTTTGTGCTCAATATTATTTCCAAAAACTGAGCCGACGATGAGTGTGTGGTTGAGTCAACTAGATTTAGTTAGCTGAGCACACCGTCACATCCCATCACATCAAAAGCTCACATGTTTACTTATCAACTATCATTAAAATTTGTATGGCAACTAAGCGCTCAGTGACTCACACTGATCTATATTTACATTGTATAGATGAAAGTAACGCGAACCGAGCACGCTCAACTAACTGAGTGGAACAAGAGTCAATTGTTGTAAAAATAATTTATAAAGTACACAATATTGTGCTCAGTTTTAATTGAGCATGCCCCGTGCACAACGTGGTTGATCGATCTCGGCAAACGGTAGAATTGATTATGGGGATTATGGAGGGGGAGTCAATTATCGCAACAACAGTCTTGGTTACTCAGTCGCGTTTTAAATGCAATCATCAAACAGTATAAGTAATATTTTGCCACATTTTAATAATACTTTTAAAAATTTCATTACAAATATCACCCAATGAGTAATTTAACAATCTACCCGTCCGACTTTGTCTGGGCAAAGTGAAAATCTCGATTGTTAGGAATGTATAGTTAATACTGGGATGGGGTTTATCACCAATTGCTATTGTGTTTCGGAGATTCGACTGTTTAAATGCAATTTATTTTAGTGTAAATTGAGCACCCGCGTTATTCAGTTGTGTTCTAAACGTACGAACGTGTACGCCAATAGCAAGTCTTCAACGTACATTATACGCCACAGGTTGGCCGCTGCTTGTCACCCCATGTCCTGTTTATAATTTTTCATGCATTTATAAAATATATCAACGTATAAATTAGCGTACATATTCATACACCTAAAACTGAAAAAAAAAATGTACTCAAAATATTCCATAATGACAATAAAATTTCACGTACATAATATTATATTATACAATGAAAGAAAACGTATATTAGATACAAAAGCCTATGCGTTTTTCAGCTGTTCGCTATATCCATACATTAACTCGATTTACATTGACTTATTAGGCCACACATGTACAATCGTAAGTTTGTAAAACTAATGTACAATGTCTTATATCACATTTAGGTTGGTTTAATGTGATAGCTAATGTGAACATGGGCTTATCATAATCCCTCACCTAAGATTTTATATACAAAAATACGATTGTAGTAAACACAGCTACATGTAAGAGCGTTATATGAAGAAATGTATTCTTCAATAATTAAGTACGTCAATAAAGTTGAAGAAAGAACAGTTACAAAGAAGAATAACAGTAAAATTTCAAAAATAACTACTTAGCCTAAGGTCAAAAAGTCACTAAACTGAAACTTAATCACGTTTGACTTTATTTATTATTTAAAATGAATACTAGAAATATGTGTTGCATATTACTAGTATTCCTGTCAACCCCTCGAACAAAGCTGCACGCTTGTTGAGCAGGTCCACCGCACTAGTCCAACCCTGGGCTTAGAGCTGACATCGCTCATCTCCGTTGGGCTATTGTGGCTATTTTAAAACGCATGCATTTGGATGACAGTTTAGAATAGTATACAATTCTAAAAGAACACATTGCCTCACATTTGCTGTTACATGTAGTCATTTCGTGGACATTTCGTGACGTCACCGCTAAGCCGTGTACGCCACAAGTTGGTCGCCGACAACATGGCCGCTGCTGTGTACAATAGCCTTGCTTATTATGGCTGCATCCTAGTTAATCAGCGAGTTACATTTACAAGCAAGAAATTACACACATTTATCGCAAGTAAGGAATTTTATTGCGAGAGCGCGTTACATGTGTAGCAAGCTGGTTAACTAAGACAAGGGACGACAACAATGACGTCACAATCGCAATGCAGCTACAACGTCCAGCTACAACACGTTAGCCGTGTAGTCAGCAGCGGTTAGCGATGTATCAGACGACGCGTGGCGTGCGCGCGGCGTGTGCGTGGCGTGCGTTACTCGACGCTGTTGGTGGTGTCGTTGACGTCGTCGAAGGACTCGTCGCCCGAGCCGCCGCCCGGCGCCAGCGACGTGCGCTTCATGCGCGACGACGACGACGCGCCCGACAGGCCGATGCCGCCGCCCTGCCGTCTGGAAACACCATTATATAAGGAATTAGACAACGTTCATTTGTCACTATGGTGAGTAGCTGAGCAAATTTGATAAAGTTACTTGTTGTTCCCGAGATTTTGTTTAACAGTAAAATATAACAAGTTTGACAATTATAAAGCCTTCAAAATTATAATGAGAAAATAAATTCTCTGGAAAATTAACTCAGAATGGGTTTTTATAACTTACATGAGGTTAGGAAAAGTACAGTCTGAGTTAATTTTGCACCTCGTGTCAAAGAAATCATGGTGACTTAATTATGGAACATAATTAATAACTCATCAAATATTCTCAGATCTATTAATTATTAATATTCATAGGAAAACGGACGTCACATTAAACACGGTTATTTTAAAAGCTACTAGTAACCCCCCACTAATGTTCCGACCGCATGATACGCAGGTTCAATTCCGACCCACCCCTTAAAATTTCATTTAGCTCAGCCAGAGGTTATCAGGAATATCAGGAATGTGTTAATCACCCAACTTTCTACCAGCTTTAAGCCGCGTCTCCTGCGCCCTGTTTTCGTGTTCGACGAACATCGAACAGTGAACAGTGAACGATAAAGGGGCGTGGTCTACGTGTTTTGAGTGTTTTTATTCGTTAAAACACGTGGACCACGCCCCTTTCTCGTTCATTGTTCACTGTTCGATGTTCGTCGAACACGAAAACAGGACGCAGGAGACGCGGCTTTAGAATCTAACAACATTGCTGATATTCCTAATAAAACAACACAATAATGAAATGAAGTTGTTTGTATGATATCAATCCCATTCGTTCATTCGATGCCAGTAAAGAGTGAAGAGTTTCAAGCACATGATCAGTAAAGGCGGGTCTCCTGCGCGTGTTCATTGAACATCGAACATGTATAATGAACAAAAAGGGGCGTGGCCTACGCGTTTTGTTTACCAAAAGCACTCGACCACGTGACGTAAAACATGTTCGTCGTTCAATTGAACACGAAAACACGTCGCAGGAGACCCGGCTTAAGAATTCTATATTATAAAGCGGTTGTCCCATTCCACATTTAGCTGTCCATTCCGAGCGAGCCCGAACTCGAGCCTCGTTAATCTCGAGCATATTATAGTTAGCCCACTCTTATACCTGTCGCTAGCTGCTCGCTCGTTGCTCTTACTCACTCCCCCACTCGCTAGCTGTTTCGTCGTCCGCAAACGACGGCCTAGCGGAAATTTACAACATATTCATCTGCATACACATTGTTTGATCTATTTTAATTTTTTTATTAATGCTCGAGTGCGTCGCGTCGCCGTAACTATAAATAAGTTACGACCAACATGAGGCATGTGGTCTAAATACCATCATTATTAGAAAAAGCGGCTTTAGTGTCGGTATAATTAATTATTAAGCGTGTCTCCTGCGCCCTGTTTTCGTGTTCGACGAACATCGAACAGTGAACAGTAAACGATAAAGGGGCGTTCACTGTTAACTGTTCGATGTTCGTCGAACACGAAAACACGTCGCAGGAGACGCGGCTTTAAAACGACTGAATGAAACGTTCGAATGTAATAAAACGACATAAAAAAAAACCTAGATAAATTACAATAATTAATATTAAAATTACAATAAATTCTTCATCACAAGAATGGATTACACCATCGCCTCAATTGCATTTGTGAACGATCAATATTCGCATCAATTAGCGTCAATCAACGTAAAGATTGACCAATCGCAATTGATCGTTGCGGGGGTTTTAGTTCTGAAAATGGTTTCTGTACGTTTCGATTAGGTACGTGTCGGTGACTGTTATGACAGTGAAGGTTCAAGTTACAAGTTTCAGGGACAAAACTAAGTGGTGTTTTCAGCATTAGTAGTATAATCCGCGCGCTATGAGAATGGGATGGAACCTTGTCAAAGTAAATTGATAATGACAGTTTTTGGGCGAAGTAGCGTCAGCAAGGAAGTTCTGAGCAATAATTTATCCGACTCTGGCAAATCCAAAAATGATTATGATTTTAGCAGATTATTTCTATGTGGGTAATAGGTATTTTATATATTTTCAATGCGTTAGAATACTGACTTCGTTCCTGTTCGAAAAATCTATCAACTGCCAGAATTATTTCGCGTGATTGACTTTTCAAAATGTTGCCACTCTTTCCACTCATTATTAATAGGTAACTAAAATAATCGTGCAACTGTGAATCTCTAAAATAATGTAACAAATTACGACCAAAAATCCACACTAACGGGCAAATAACAACACGTCATATACAGGGTGGCAGGTTAGACAGAAATATTTTAAGGGGTCATTGTACTCATCATTATGAACAACTTATACTATGGGACCAACCTAGAAATCGCGAAAAAAAAATCAGCTGTTCCATACATTTATGTTCACATAACTCAACAAAATGCATGGAACAGCTGATTATTTTTCCGCGATTTCAGGGTTGGTCCCATAGTAAAAGTTGTTCATAATGATGAGTACAATGACCCCTTAAAATATTTCCACTGTCTAACCTGCCAGCCTGTATATCGTCTCGCGAGCATCGATGCGAGTTTGGTGACGCTACCGGGCGGCCCGCGCGTGTTTCAGTTCCAGAAGGTAGCATTCCATTCTGAGGCTCTAGACAATTTGCTTTTCTGTTAGCGTTCACGCCAAACGATAAGCACAAAATGTATGGCAATGACATTACCAGCGGAAAAGTCACGTGACTCACAAATGTCATTTCCATACATTTTGTCCGTAGCGTTAGACGCTAACGCTAACAGTAAAGTAACTTGTGTAGGGCCTCTGATCGCGCGCGGATTCCATGAGGCTGCAGCCGGCTGTGCGGCGACCCGAGCGGGTGGGTACCTGAGCTTGTTGCGCAGGTTGGAGCACTCGCGCGCGAGCGTCTCGTGCGTCTCCAGCATATCTTCCAGCTCGCGCTGCGCTTTGCGCTTGCCCACCTTCTCGCGCTGCACCTCCTCCTCCACCTCGTCCAGCTGCCGCTTCAGCGCCTTCACGCGGACGTTCATCTGTAACAGAACACAACCATGTACTGAACATTAACCTGTGCAGAATATCAATGTGTATATTTGCGCAAGCATATTTGCACAAGCTTCCAAGTTTTTACGCAACTTCTGATATTTAGCTAAAACTTCTGAATATATTGGCGCAAGTTTTTTATTATTTGCGCATTTTTTTTAATACATAGTTTTATACAAATCGCTCCTTTAGAATTGAAGTGGCCTAATCCAGAATTCTTGTTTTTTGGTAAACGCCAAAAAATACATCTTGATAAGTCTTTATGTCATTTTCTTAAAATTTTTAGTTATGCCACTTCAATTCTAAAGGTGCGAAATGACAACAACCCTATAACAACATAAGTGTAGTCCCGATATACCAGCACAGGGCCAAATGTCAAACCTAGTAATACCCGGAAAAATTGTCTGTCATTATAAAGCTGCTTGCACACCATAACCTAAGCCAACAGGCTCAGATTATAGAAACAAGGAAGATGTGCCAAGGCACTATAGAGCTTGATGCTTTAGTTTAACCACATTGGTCGTAATAAGAACGTACACGCTGACGACGAACCGAACACAATCGATGATATAAATACAGTGTTTTAGTTTAGTGCTAGTGTTGAGTGACGATTAACAGTGACACATTAGATTGAGGGTGTGCGGAATTTTTAATGTGTGGGAGATTTTTTTATTCACAAGGAGCGCTTGTAATTGTGTCGAAAAATGTTCTAAAAGTGGCGACAGTTGTTCCCGTACTAATTTGATATGATGGCATATCTCCTTGTTTCTATGATCTGAGCCAAGAGGGGCATCCACGCACCTTCTCAATTTGCTCCTTGTACTGGTCGGCGTGCCTCCTCTCCTCGTCGAGCTGCAGCGCCAGCTCCTTCATCTTCTTGTCGAGCTTGCGAGAAGACTTCTGCTGCGCCAGTCGCTCGCGGGACTCCACCTCCAGCTGCTCCTCCAAGTTGGTCACCTTCAGCTCTAAAGAGGTGATCACGCCCTGTAACGAACAACAACTTAGTTTCAAGAAAATTGTAAAACATTCAAATTTTTTTTTAAGAAAACTTCTCGCAACTTACATGTTGAATAGATTACAAAAACAATTGCAATGGTAAAATATTGTTCGTTATGTATGTACAGGTACACCGATTCAACAAAATTAAAATTACAACAATTTGACAGTCGATAAAACTATTGCAATAGTAAGTTTTATGTTGAAAATCATTTTTTCAAAACAACCTGTTATAATGACCACTCCCTAGCTCCATCATGAGACTCTGAACATCATCTAAGTCTACAGCACTTGTCAAGACAAATCCAACGAGCCCAAACATGATGGAGTTATGTTAAGAAGTTGAAGAGTTCCCATGGCCACCTACCAGCCTCATCATGAGACCACCTCCATAGTACCATATTATTACATTGTCACTGAGGTCACATAATTATTTATATGTTTTAAATTTTAGCTCAATCGGTTGAAGGGATCTGCACCCCTATCATGACTTTTTTTGACGTATAGTTTCGTTAACGTAAGCATATTTTGAATTTAAAATACAGTAGTCCTGGAACATTTTGATAAAATTTTATATAATTTGCACATTTAAAAAAATACAGAGAAATTAATTCAGTATTTAATTTATATAAATATTGTGTAAGAAACGTGTATTTTTAATTCAAAATATGCTTACGTTAACGATACTACACGTCAAAAAAACTCATGATCGGGGTACTGGTCTAAAATTCTGTTTCAAGATTTGGCCTTTGGTAACTTGCCCAGTTAGTGGGGCTAACAGGGCAAGTTAAATAAACGTTTGTAAAAAAAATACTACTATTATTATACTATTACGCACCTTTGTCTTGGTCCGGGCGGCGGTCTCGAGCTCCGCGAGCTTCGCCTTGAGCTCCTTGTTCTGTCGCTCCAGCACCAGCTTGCCGCTCTCCAGCTTCTGGGACACCGACTTCTCCGTGCCAAGCTCCATCGTGAGCTGGTCGATTTGGTTCTAAACAAACAACAGGTACACTTGAGAATCATTGCGGTCTTGTTTTCCATTGGAGACCACTTAACAGTGGTTCATGGACCCCCAGTGGTCCACGAAAACTAAATTAAGGTCCACGAGAACAAAATTGAGATCCAAGGTCCGCGAAACGAATTTATATTTCATAATGAATTCGTTTTTTTGACCTTTGTTGTCCTGTCCCCAGTTCCCCACACCGAATGGAAACGTTCTAGTGGTCCCTGGTCAAAAAGGTTGGGAGCCACTGTCTTAAAAGATAATGGAGAAGAGGAGTTTTTTTGATGTTGACATAGTCGATAGTTTAATAACAGGTTCTCTATGAAAATTCTAGATCAGAGATAAATATGAAACTATGCCCTAACAGAGTACAAATACACAAGTCGTGGCAAGTTACAGAGTAAGAAAAGTTATAGTCATTACTAGACTTTTGCCCGCGACTCCATCCGCGTGGACTACGATGAAATAACCAGTTTAAATGACCTCCGTAGTGTAAGGCTGTGCTAGTACTACCAAGAGTTCAAGCTGTATCTCTGGTTTATCCCACCAGAATTAGATGAAACGTGGCTTAGATTTTAAGTTGGACCCCAACCTATCGAACTTTGAAAACCATATCAAAATCCGTTCAGTACTTTTTTCGTAATGCGCGCACAACCAGATAAATGGACAAAAATTCAAAAAAAATATGTTTGGGTATGGTTATGTCCCAGTACCCTATCCCAACTGTTTTTTCTGGAATATCTTCAATGTACAGACACGGCCTTTTTACAATTTTATAATAGTATAGATTACGAAGGTAAAGTTGAAGTGGTGCATACCTGTGACTTCCGCAGCCTATCGTTAAGTATCTCGTTGTTGGACTGCTCCTCATCCAGGTCTTCCTCGAGGGCTGATATCCGCGCCTCCAGACGTTTCTTCTCGTCGATGAGAAGTGTGCTCTGTCAATGGAATACATTCGTTAATCTCAGATGTTATAACAAATCTATTGGTTTAAATGTTCATTTTCCCTAACTCTGCTGCAGTCCTGGGGCCCAAGTCTGCTAATACAATTGTCGTAATCGTGTAAGAATGGTCTATCAATAACATCGTTTTGACCAATGACGAAACAGATAGTCTTACTCTAAGCCAATGAGCGCTTAGGCTTTGACCGTTATGGTGTCATTGTGACACCATTCATACACTATTGCAATAGCAGAATTGGGCCCCCGCTCTAGTATATTGTATTACAGGAGCAAATTTTATGCCAATACATATATAAATATACATAGATACAATCATTAAAATTATCGTGTGTTATTTTATGTAGTCGGTTTCCAGACTATATCGAAGAAGGTTGCACTTGGTTTTTACAGAAGGCTACAGCTGTTCGATGTCCATCGCCCTGTCTGTTGTGTACGTGGGTGTGTCGGTACACTCGGTACACGTGTACCTTGGCGGCGGAGTTGTTGAGCTCGTCGAGCAGGTCGTCGCGCTCGGCCTCGGCCTGGCGGCGCGCGCGGTCGGCGGCGGCCAGCTCCTCGGCGTGCTGCATGGCCTCGGCCTCCAGCGCCTTGCCGCGGCGCTCGGCGTCGCGCGCGGCCGCGGCGGCCTCCTCGCGGCCCGCGCGGGCCTCCTCGGCCTCGCGCGCGGCCTCCTTCAGCTGCTGCTGCAGCTTCTTCACTTGCTTCGTCGCGTCTTCTTTCAGCTATCATAGAAAGAAATAATGTTTATACCATTCCCCCTCTAAAAAGCTTATTTTATTCACTGAAAACAGTGAATAAAAAGCACTTTTACTCACTGTTTTGATGTTTGAAAATGGAACACACCAATGTATTCGACCACAGATTTAAAGAACCTATGCTAGATGCGGCACGTTATTAGATTGTATGAAAACCGAACGTGTCATCTTTTTTATACCTACGATAACTTCACCCCAGCCATTTAGTGATGTGCTCAGAGTAAACAGAATTGTTTCAATCACTAAGCGTCACTGAGCTAACAGACTTTTTTTAGTACGAACAGTTGAACATGCAGGGCACGCTTGGTCGTGGCTTGCCGTATCTAGTGTAAGTGTAATCTGTGTATTCGACCTATATTGATGTGTTCTAAATTCAATTTGATTGGTCGACATTTTCGACAAGGAGTTTAGCATTAGAATAAAAACTGTTTTGTGTTCTTTGCTGTCCTTAGTAAATTGGCGCTATTTTGAATACTGTAAGTTGTACGAACACAAAGTTTAGTGTTACTTTAATCTTTAATTTTGTGTTTTTGTTTAGTGTTGTTCTAATCGATTAAAAATGCATTCTAGTGATGAAGATGTGTTAACACCTAAGTTTGTGAAAGAGAGGGCGGCCGATATAGTGGAAAGGTGGAAAGCTTGCTACCCAAAAAATCACGGCTGGTTTACATCAAAGCCAATTTAACTTTACTTTTTCTTCATTATATGTATATTTTCACTTAAATCTTTCTTTTTCTCGTAGTCATGGTATAAAGTATAGTATGCAACTCTTGAATAAAACGGATTTATATCGAGGGCCATGAATCGCTCGCGTCGCTCAGGATTCTAACACGTGAATCACTCGCTTCGCTCGTGATTCAATCGTTAGAATCCTTCACTAGCTCGTGATTCATCTATGGCCCTCGCTTTAAATCCGTCCTTTATTCACTAATTGCATAATATACTATTAGATAAGTTTTCATCCAAACAAAACTCACATCAATTTCAGTATTGTTAGCGCAAAGATTTAAATCGTAGATGCGTCCTCACCATACTTAACATCGGGTGTAAATGTGTCCTTATGTGTGAGCTCTCTCAATGCGCACTTACATCAGGCGGTCCTATTGAGATGAGTGAGCTCACACATCCCGTGTTGAGTGAGAGAGCTTAAATATATTGAAAGTTAAAAAAAAACAGCAAAGGCCTCAAATAAAGCCTATTACTTCATTTATTCAAATGTAGACTACGTTAGTTAGGACTGTCAATTAAAGACTAGGTACAGACGTAAGATATACAGGGTGTAAAAAAACACATCACCAAGCCGACACCTACGCATTCCGTACGTGTAACTAAGTAACATTGAGCAAAAATAATTGCTGGAAATCGACTTTTATTTTTAGGTATAAAACAGCTGTTTTTTGTAATTACGCTCTACCGACTGTGCCTCTGGGTATGTTGATTTGTACGGGACGAGGGAGGTGGAGTATAGACGTGCCCCCGGCCCCTGAAGCCTACCGCTGCCACTCGGCACCGTTTTCATGAAAACGTAAAAAATATCGAGACTTTAACCTTCAATATCTCCATAACCAGTCGATTCCCAGCTATGGTCCAGTACAATAAAATCATCGTATTGCCGGGTAGAATATGTGGTTTCAGTTTTCGTTAAGGGTCTTTTTACACCCGATATAAGGCGGCTACCTTGTTGGCGAGGTGCAGGGCCTGCTCGGCGTCCTTGAGGTCGGCCTCCAGCTTCTTGCGCATGGCCAGCACGGCGGCGCGCTGCTTGCGCTCCTCGTCCAGCTCGCCCTCCAGGTCGCGCAGCTGCTTCACGATGCCGCGCCGCTTCTCCTCGCCTTGCTCCTCCTTGGCCTGGGAATGAGGATACGTATAAAAATAGCGATCGAACAAATAGCTGTTGTAAACTGCTACAGCCATTCGCATTTTTTTTTAACTATACAGGGTGGCAGGTTAGACAGTGGAAATATTTAATAGGGTCATTACTCAGAATTAGGGTCATTACTAGGGACCAACCCAGAAATCGCGAAAAAAAATCAGCTGTTCCATACATTTTGTTGAATTAAGTGAACATAAACGTATGGAACAGCTGATTTTTTTTTCGCGATTTCAGGTTTGGTCCCATAGTAAAAGTTATTCGTAATGATGAGTACAATGACCACTTTAAATATTTCTACTGTCTAACCTGCCACCTTGTATAATGGAATGTTTTGTTACGTCCAATAGCGGATCCAAGGGGGGTTCAAATTTTAAGTCTCAGCTTTAGAATAGATCAATTATTTAGTGTTTTGGTTTTATCTCTTAGCCGGCGTCCTCGGTGAGCTGCAGGTCGTCCTCGCTCTCCTCGTTGTATAGCCTCTATCGTCCACTAGCTACATACCTGCAGGTCCCGCTCGAACTGCGCGCGCATCGCCTGCATGTTGACCTCGAGGCGCAGCTTAGCGTCCTCGGTGAGCTGCAGGTCGTCCTCGCTCTCCTCGTTGTATAGCCTCTATCGTCCACTAGCTACATACCTGCAGGTCCCGCTCGAACTGCGCGCGCATCGCCTGCATGTTGACCTCGAGGCGCAGCTTAGCGTCCTCGGTGAGCTGCAGGTCGTCCTCGCTCTCCTCGTTGTATAGCCTCTATCGTCCACTAGCTACATACCTGCAGGTCCCGCTCGAACTGCGCGCGCATCGCCTGCATGTTGACCTCGAGGCGCAGCTTAGCGTCCTCGGTGAGCTGCAGGTCGTCCTCGATCTCCTCGTTCTGCGCCTTGAGCTCGGCCAGCTGCGACTCGAGCGCTCGCTTGGCCTTCTCCAGCTCGTGCACGTTCTTGTCGGCCGTGCCCTGCGTGTTGGCCAGCTCGTCCAGCTCCGACTGCAGCAGCCGCTTCGTGCGCTCCAGCTCCTCGATCTGTTGGTGTTTAATGTTTCATTGGTTGAAACTAGAACGCTCATAAGACGCGTAAAAAGAGGTTTCCAATTTCAACTGGTTCCGACATGACACCATAGCTCAGTTGGTCAGAGCGCTGCCCCGGTTTAGGCAAAGGTCGCGGGTTCAAACCCTGCCTGTGTCAGTTGTTTTTAAAAATCTCTTATGTATTTAATAACATGAAACTAGAATGTTTTAAAAATGGAAGGTCATCATTTCTAAAGTGATTTGTAACATCAATGATTGTATCCTTAAAGTGGCATTTTTTTTAATTAATTGGTTTTTGTATTTCTTATACACTATCATATTTCATCGTCCCTATCTATAGACGTTGACAGATTTTTTTGACAACATTTGCGAATATTATATGGATTTTTAGTTCTCCTACCTTTTTGTAATAAATAATAAAAATGCTATCGACAGTTGAACATAATATAATGCTTAGCGCGATTATTTTTTTATTTTCTCTATCTTACATCTATCATTACAGGTTCACCCAATGCGATAAATGCGCCTATATAATTTTACAATTTTTTAATTACTTACACACCTATAACTTATTATAAACAATGCATTTCTTGTGAATTCACTCAGAGTACACAAGAATAGATCCGTCCCACTAGCAATGAGGTTGAGCGCGTGAAGTCTCTTAAAAGATTACGATTAGTGTGCGGGCCTACCTTCTCGGCGGCGGTGTCGAGCTCCCTGGTGAGCGACAGCACGCGGGTCTCCTTGTCCCGCGCATCTCGCTCGGCGGCGTCACGTTCAGCCGCGTAGCGCTCCGCCACCGCGCGCTCCTCTGACACCACCTGTACGTACACACACACATTATATTCAATACTTCATATTCACAAACAGAAGTCATCAGAAACACAAACAGCATACGATATTTCCGCATAAATAAGAGCAAAACCATGGTTGGGCGTCGTAAACCCTACATAATTGACATTATACAGGGTGGCAGGTTAGACAGTGGAAATATTTTAAGGGGTCATTGTACTGATCATTATGAACAACTTTTAGTATGGGACCAACACTGAAATCGCGAAAAAAAAATCAGCTGTTCGATACATTTTGTTGAGAAGTGAACATAAATGTATGGAACAGGTGATTTTTTTTTTGCGATTTCAGTTATAACCACCCTGTATAATAAAAAAAAAACGGACTAAAGCGTGTCGTACTACGCACAGCGTAGAGTTCCGTAGAAAAAAGTATTTTTTTGCCGACCGCAAATATAAATTAGTATTTCATAATAATATTATTCTTGGTTAAGAACTGTAGATTTTACGAGTGTGACAGACGGACATGACAGAACTATAAGGGTTCTTTATTTTACTATGGACCCCTAAAAATATGCAGACGCAGCTCTTACCTTGTCGAAGCTCTTCTGTTTCTTCTCCAGCTCCATGACCTTGCCTCGCTGCGCCTCCAGTTCGATGTTTGTGTCTTCTAGTTCTGCCTGAATCTTCTTTTTACCTAAAACATACGAACTCAATTTAAATAATTATTCTTTAGAAAACCTATTTTTAATATATCACGTTTTATAAACGGAATTAATTGTCATTGGCATTGTCATTCAGTTCTAAACTATGTATGACTGTCTGTTTAAATTTTTTAAGTGAAATTACTTTAAAATCGGTTGCAAAATTTGTACCGACAAACAGACAATCAAGATAGTGGTAGTAAAACGTGGTAAAAAGAATTATTTAACATGAAACTTTCTACCTTATTTAGAGCTTATATGCTTTTACAATGTGACAATTTGGCTAGAATTTTTTTGATGTACCTACAAATTCCCCTGCTCGAAAAAAGCGGAAAAACTTTGCGGTCTCCGTGTGACGAACGACCAAAAGTGTACGTAAAATAATGCATCCGTGCCGTGGCTCGGTACGGTCTAGTGTGAATCTTACTAATCCTACTATCCTACTAATATTATAAATGCGAAAGTTTGTGAGGATGTATGGATGGATGTTTGTTACTCTTTCACGCAAAAACTACCGAACGGTTTCTGATGAAACTTTACAGTAATATAGCTTATACATCAGAATAACACATAGGCTACTTTTTATCCCAAAAAAGCGGGCGAAGCCGCGGGCGGAAGCTAGTCCTACTTATTACACTAATCCTACTAATATTATAAATCGAAAGTTTGTGCGTGTGTTTGTGTGTGTGTATGTTTGTTATTTCTTCACGCTGAAGCGGCAGGACGGATTTGGATGAAATTTGGCATACAGATAGATTATAGTCTGGAATAACACATAGGCTTTTCATCCATTTTCCGCACCGAAGTCGCGGGGAACAGCTGGTCGTCCATAAAACCACTCAACGACCGTCATCGGCACACGTTCCCCGTCACGTCAAGGTACAACTCACTCTTGTCCAGCTTGTCGTTGGCCTGCTGCAGCTCGTCGATCTGTCGGTGCAGCGCCTCCACGTCCTTGGTGAGCTTCTTGCGCTGCTCTTCTAGTGCCGCCGCGTTGTCCGCTTCCTCCTCCGCCTTCTTCTTCGCGTCCACCAGTTGCTGGGTAAGGGCGGTCACCTAAGCAAATTGATTTTTGATTAGGAATTGGTGTTCGTAATCTTTTTAGCCTGCAAAAGGTGCATAAAATGTACGTAGAGATGGTCAATCGATTTGATTTTCGATTCGCATCCCTGTAAATTTTTAATGCACCGAGTCCGAGCGGACTACAATAAATGACCGTTTTAAATGACCTCCTTAGTGTAGGGTGGCTAGTGCTACAAAGAGGTCAAGCTGTATCTCTGGTTCATCCCACAGGAATTAGATGAAATGTAGCATAAATTTTACCCCAAGCTATAGATAGCGGCGTGAATTATGATCACAGATCGCGCATGTACATTTTCGGCCCCATAGACAATAGACAGTTGACAATACGTAACAGAGAATGGTCCAATTAGACGACGAGCAACGACTGACGAACCAATCGCGTGCAGCGTCGGCGCCCCCCGTCTTCTTCATTCCACCGAAGAGACCTAAAATCAGCTAATGCGCAGGTGACGTTTGTGATCAAGACTGACGCCGGGACATACCTACATTATGATGTAGTCCGCACCTAAATATAATTTTGGTCGTATTTTGGAAAAATGTTACGTCATAGCAACACTGAAGTGTCTCATGTGCGGCCATGCTGTAACTACCTCTACAATAGTACTCTAACGGCCGTACCACAAAAAATAAACATCTGTTCAACACACGTTCAATACGAATGCTACCAAAAATAATAGGCAATTGTTTTAGCACTTACTTGTCTAAAACAAGTGTGTATTATTTTTGGTAGCATTCGCGTTTAACGTGTGTCTATCTTTTTTGTGGTAAGGCCGTAAGCGTTTAATAGTATAACGTAGTAGATAACATTTCTATTGACTTATTATTTACTCACGTAATGGAAAGTGCTTGATACCTGCCGGCCTAGCATGACCACGATAGAAACGGGTTTTGTCTACATAGAAATAGACAAAGTGACAGATTTCATTCATAAAACGTAGAAATGTTTCTACAATCTGTCACTTTGTCTATTTCTATGTAGACAAAACCCGTTTCTATCGTGTTTATGCTAGGCCGGCTGTAACACCAAGGCCTTACCAATGTCATGGGGTCTCATCAGGAACAAAGGGACATTTGTTGAAATAACTCATAATAGATGGCGTTATATGTATCGATTTGTTATTGAAGTTTGTGTAAAATTGAGAACATGAAAAAATACATCATTAAAAATATTTGTTCAAATTTTGAAAAATCCTTTAAGCACAGAAAAATATATAGCCCGAAGATAGCCCGCGCTAAATCGGTCACATTTCTTTATATGAGATGAGGCATCTGTACGTATAGTATTATATTATCTGTGCCAATGTGATGGAATGTCTTACCCAGCTTATCTACAAACCGCTGTACTACTACTAAAAGGTTATAACGCCACTCACTTGTTTCTCCAGGTTCTTCTTAGCCTCCTCCTCCTCCTCGAGCTGGTCCCTGGCCTGCTCCAGCTGCTGCTCGATGTTGCGCAGCTTGGTTTGTAGGGACAGCTTCTGTTTGGTCTCCTCTTCCAGTAGAGCCTGATGGCAAAAAAGGTTTGTATTAGAAGTGTGTTCTAAAATCAAGCATTTATGGGATCACTTTGTTGTCCGGCTGTCATGACAAAGAGTTGAGCCATCTGCTTATAGATGGCGCACTTGTACAGTCGTACTCACACTTGTTCGGGTTTTTTATGTAAAGCCTGCACTAAAGTTGTGAAAAAGAAACGAAAGAAACGAACAAGTGACACCGAGCGATAGCAAGACAATGCAAATCAGCAAATATACCGTCTACATGTTGGTATTGGCCTTCACTCGGCAACGCTCGGCCAACATGTATTGCAGGTTTAAGTGACGATCAAGCGGACGGCCAAACTGATGGTAAGTGATTACCGCCGCCTATAGCTATTTGCAATGTCAGAGGCATCGCAGATGTGTTGTCTTCCATTTAGAATGTATGGAATTCAGGTCCACTAGTTTCGGGACGAAGGTGGTATATTCCTATTGCTTATCTTAATTTATCACTGATATGGCTATATCACAGACTATCTTCTGTATTCTCACCATAGTCCGTGGCAAGAGAGGTAAAGGCGAGAACGAGTGTGTTTCGTGTTCCATGGAATATGTTTATGTGGTAGTAAACTGTAATAATGTGAGGTATATCGTACCTGCGCCTCAGCCAGCTGCGCTCCGATGGTGGCGGCGTGCTTGACGGCGGCGGAGGCCTTCAGCTCGGCTTGCTCCAGCTGCCCGGCGGCCGCTTCCGCCTCGCTTTGTAAGCGCACGCATTTCTCCTGTATTTCCGACCTGGGAATAATCACAAGTGACAGTCAAAAACGCGTGCATATCGACGAAATGTATGGGCACGGGATCTCATCAGGAAGAAAACAAAAGTTCAAATAAAGCTTAACAAAATGGCGTTATATGTTTCGATTTGTTATTGAAGTTTGTGTAAAATTCAGAACATGAAAAAATAGACCATGAAAAATATTTGTTCTAATTAAAAAAATACTCTAAGCACGAAAAATATTATAACCCGAGGATAGCCTGAGTTACGCGGTCAGGTCTCATCTCTTCGCCAAAGAGACCGAAAAATCAGCTAATGCGCAGGTGACGTCGGCCAGCTGCGCCTCGGCCTGCTTGCGGCGGCGCTCGCCGTCGGCCCGCGCAGCACTGGCACTCTTCAGCTCGGTGTAGTAACAACTGAAGGTACCTGGTCCGCTCGACGTCCTGCAGCTTGGCGACGAGGTCGGCCAGCTGCGCCTCGGCCTGCTTGCGGCGGCGCTCGCCGTCGGCCCGCGCAGCACTGGCACTCTTCAGCTCGGTGGCCAGGTCCGCGTTCTCCGCCTCCAACGCTTGCTTTGCTTTCTCAAGAGCTAGAACACAATGGGGGTTTAAAATAGGTTAGTATTGTCAAATGGCACACTCGGTTGAACTTGAGCATGTGATACCGATAGTGATGGTATTTCAGTTAAGTTATACTAAACGACTGCAGCTTTTTGTTCTTGCTTAATTGTTTGAAAATCTTTTTTTCTGAAATTACGCCGCAATTTGATGATAGAAAAAAAGTTAAGGCAAAGTCCTGTCTCAAATGCAACTTAATGCACATCGGACATACACCATGCAAATGCACACAAACTGCACCCGCTACAAACGTGTCCTCGGTGTGCGTGCTTGCGCGCAGATATACGAAGGCGATAAATGTGTCGCGTTTCAAATGTGGCGCCAAAATTCTCGTAATACAAGTGTATGTCTGGTATGCGGCCCGGCTAAGCAAGCCATGATATACACTCGGCGTCACAAAAATCGCACCTCTTCGAAAATAAGTTTTAAGCATGTGCCGCCATCAACGAATACATTAAACCCAATTAATATTGGTATCAATTGAAAGTATGTTTAACGACCTTTAAATTAACAACAGTTAGAATTCCTAAACACAACAGATCTCATTAGCACGTTACGTTAAAAAAATGTTGTCAAAATACGCATTACAACGGCCACTAATTGCACCTCCCTACAAGGGTATAAAATGGGCGACCCGGGTTAAATGTGGGTCATTCGCTATTCAACCTTCGAAGTGAACACACGTGAACAGTTACAGCAAGAAAAATACCCCAGAAGATGGATACCACTGCAGATGAAGCCGCTCAAGTCATTGCACTACTGCAATCAGGGATGCGGCAATGTGATGTTGCTCGGCAACTGAACTTGAGTCGTTTTTCCGTTCGACGAGTGTTCCAACGCTTCCAAGAGACTGGTGGCTATATCCGAAGACGTGGATCTGGAAGACAACGGTGCACATCCGAAAGAGACGATCGCTTCATTGTTTCGACGTCTTTACGTAATCGGTTCTCCAATGCTGTTGAGCTGCAACAACAACTGCGATCAGCTCGCAGAACTTCTGTAAGCGTCTCCACGATTAGAAGAAGAATGCGGGAGAAGAAAATTGCAGCTCACAGGGCTGCTACAGGGCCAAAATTGACTGCACAGCATAGGAGAGACCGGTTGCAATTTGCCCGTGACCATGTAAATTGGACAATAGACCAGTGGAGGGCTGTGCTCTTCTCGGATGAGACTAGGGTGTGTCTTTTCTGCAACGACAGGCGTCGAAGAGTGTACAGGAGGCAAGGAGAACGATTCGCACAAGCCTGTATTCAAGAGACAGTGGAATACGGGGGTGGCTCGTGCATGTTCTGGGGCGGCATATCAATCGACGGCAAAACGAACCTTGTGTGTGTTTCTCGGACTGGAAGTGCTCGCGGGCAAGGGTCGCTGACTGCTCATCGGTACATAACAGAGATCTTAGAGGAGCAGGTTGTCCCTTATGCGGGTTTTGTTGGCAGTGGGTTCACGTTAATGCACGATAACGCCCGCTGTCACACCGCTTTAATTGTAAGAGACTACCTGCAAGAAGTTGGGATCCCTGTTATGCGCTGGCCGGCGCGAAGTCCAGACCTGAACCCTATTGAGCACCTTTGGGATGAACTGAAACGGCGAGTACGGGCACGTGATCCTGCCCCTACCACTCTTCAAGACCTCCAAGATGCTGTCGTTGCGGAATGGGACAACATTCCTCAAGAGACTGTTGTCACATTAATTAGGTCCATGAGAGAACGCATGGAAGCAGTCATCAGGGCTAGGGGGGGTAACACTAGGTTTTAAGTTGTTTTTAAGGACTTTGTTGTAATTTTTGCTGATAAAATTAAATTTAACTTTTTAATCATTTGCATTAGCTTGCTTTTTTTTATTCCCTGGTAAAGAAAAAACCAAATCTGTTGATTTATTCTGAAATTTAAATAAATTACCTTTCCAATGATACCTTATAGTCATATGTCTACTATTGATTAATAGGGTTAAAATGACTTTGAAAGGAATTCTTAAAGAGGTGCGATTTTTGTGACGCCGAGTGTATGTGAATGGATCTATCAGTCGGTAACTATACCTATAGAACACCAATCTACTATTATTATAAAGAGAGAGTGCGAATTTTGTGAGTATATGACAATATCAATATGAACAAAGTATCAACCGTCAGAACTGAAATACCATTACACAATAAGGAAACATCGGCTCTGCGGTCGGGCTCTGGGCTCTTGCACATGTGTTGCCAGTAGTCCCGCGCGGAGCTGAACGAGCTGCCCTCCTCGCAAGGGACCGTTCCCTTCTCCACCTCGAAGTTGTCATCCTTCGACAACCCGAACGTTACGTTCTTTTGTCTGCGCTCCTTGACGCACGCCATCCGTACATAATAGTGTATAGTAAAATATAATATGTGATACTAAAATATTAGATAAAATTTTTAATAGTGTAGATGACAGCTCGAAAAGATTTTTGACGTTTTTATTTTTGTAGTTTGAATTTAGAAGTTTCGTGCTATTTTTTTTTCGGACGTTGCGCTGTCAATGTATTTTTGTTGTTTTAATACAAAAGAGTTTTGTTTGTTTGATTCAACCTATTTATTGTGAATCTATTTCCTAAAACATTGTGATGAACGAGTTCTACTAAACAATGCCGACATATTTCTGGATGCTGCTATGCTGATTAGCCTAAAACTAAAACCATTTTCATGTAGGTATATTTTGCCGTTAAAGATACCAGTCATGATTCCATTGAAAATCTATTACTATTTTATGAAAGCCACAATCTTTAACGCTCCGCGCAATAGCAGGGCACACGGGTGTCCCACATTATAACGCATTCGACATGAAGAGGGAGGAAGGGAGGGAGGAAGACAATTCGATTGATTCAAAGTGATTCAAGACAATTCAAGGTGAAAGCGAAAATTTGGAACGCTCTTTGCTTTTAGAAAAGGTATTTTGTTGTATTTTGATCCATACAGGAACAATTTTTTCAACGATGCCGTCTTTGCTCTGATAAGGGCCATTGGTTATTGTTTTAAGAGAAGCCTAAGGCCTCGTTTACGGAGACGCGGGACGTCGCGCGTTGCGATGGGCGGCGCGGCCCGCACTGAATAAGAGAGACGCAAGACGCTACGCGACGCGCGACGCCCCGCGTCTCCGTAAACAAGGCCTTATAGGCGTCGTCCCACCGCAGTGTAAAGATTGGTCAGCTAAACTCTATATTACCGAGTGCTATCTGTCCGGGCACGCCAAACGTTTCGGCATCACAGGGTCCTTACATACTGTACAAAAGCTCGGTACTCACCAGCCTTAGCCTTCTTGATCTGTTCGTGTTGCTCGTTGAGCTGCTGCAGCTCCTGCGAGTGCTTGTGTCGCTGGTCGGCCAGCGTGGCCTCGTGCGACGCCGCCTCCTCTTCCAGGCTGCGCTTGAGCACTGCTACCTCTTGTTCACGCTTCGTTCGGAGCTCTTGTTGGGCTATATGGACATATTTTTAGTTTGAGATAGGTAGTAGAAGTGTGAAAGGAAATGGGGACTCCTGTGTTGTATAGTTATAAGTTTAGGGGAGCATTAGGGTCACTAGCTTGCCAAATTTTGACTTGTGTTCTCAGCTCTTCAACTGTCACAATTGAAAAACACAATTGATTTTGACCTCAATCAGGTGTCGAAACAGATGGATAAAAATATAACACTTTTGTTTGACATTGTTGTTCCAATCTTTATTGTTCTTATGATCCGGCTCGAAGGACCAAATGTTTGAGCTCTAAGTCCAGCCCTTCCAACATTTTCCGGAACTTACCGGCAGTGGTGTCGAGCGAGTCGAGCAGCTCGCTCTTGAGCGCCTCCAGCTCCTCGTTGAGGTCGCGGCGCAGCTTCTCGGCCTTGGTCCTGGCGGCGCGCTCGGCGTCCAGGTCCTCGTGCGCGTCGGCCAGCGCCGACTCGGCCTCGCGCGCCGCCTTCTGTGCGGCCGCGCGCAGCCCGCTCTCCTCGTCCGCGCGGCTGATCGCCACTGCCAGCTCCTCCTCGCGCTTGGCTAGGGAAGAGCAAACATTATTTATATTGTATTAGGTCTACTAGGGATGCATCCGATACCGATACGGATACCGAATTATATCTGCGATATTTTGATTCATAAATATATGTATCTTATCGACCAAATTGCCTATCGATGCATCCCTAGTCTGTACATAATCAGCCTCCTCTCTGTGAGAGGGAGTGGGTCGTAGTCCACTGCGCGGACCCAGTATAGGTTGTTGTAGTAGGTAACAGTTAATAAATTAGAACATCTTTCTTTTTGTAAGTGATGTAAATCACGATGTTTTACTTACAATCTCCTACTTCTTGTCGTGATCACCAATCCGTTAGCCAAAGTTAGCCTTAGTTTAAGGACTGTTGACTACTGAGCCTGAACATACAATTAACGGTGCGACGTCTAATATACGAAACCGTTGACGAGACCTGTACACTGTCAAATTCTAAGAAGTAGTCCAGCATTTGCTATATTTATTAATATACTTACTGAGTACGATCTGCAGCTCCTCGAGCTGAGCCTTCCTTTCAGCGAGCTGTTCCTTCACGTCTTGTAGTTCAGTCTCCAACTTCCGCTTGGCACGGTCCGTCTCTTGACGCATTTGGTGATCCTGATAGTACAAAACATTGTGTTAAAGAAAAATAAGCCAAAATTAGGTAACTTATCCTTCCATTATATAAAACAAAGTCCCCTCGCTGCGGCTGTCTGTCTCATACGGTTTTCACCACTGGAAAGACAGATTCCCGAAGAAAGTTTTTGTACATAAATGTGTGTATGTATAGTTTATGAATGTGACTCAGAATCAGAATCAGAATTATTTATTTGTGAAACATAGGTGAAGAACATATATACATTAATCATACATGTCTGGGTCTTAAATAGATAAGTGTTGCACTATGCTTTGTCATTGTTGACATACAAATATTAAAGTCAAGTTAACAAAATTTTACGTTAACAAAATACATTAAAATAATCAATTTAATAATGTCCACTACAAGAAAGGAAAACAAAAAAAAAAAAAAAACACACACTAGAAGATCATAACAAAAGAATATGCGAGAAAGTATTCGTTCATTACATTAATAATATGAATTAATAAATGTGTTATTTATATTAGCCGAGCTGTTACTGTTTTTATCAAAGAAGTCAGAAAAAATATGGGTTTGAAAGGGCTGTTGGCGCGTGCACTGCCTAAGCCATTTGATATAACTATTTACGACAAAAATGTTGACCTTAAATAGTTAGTTCTATAAAAAAAGTCCGAGACAGCATACCTATTATAATTCTAACTTTTATATTTAAGCCACAACAACTCCTTTTATGTTTTAAAAAAATAAAAGAAGTTAGTTAATATTTAACTGGACTGGATTAATATTTTATTGATATCTGACCTTATCAAAATAAGTAGCTCCATCGTCACAAATACTTAATGGAGATGATTTTTGCCGTTTACTGTATGTTATTTGGACGCAAAGTTTAAGAGATAACGAGAGATCACGCGACGGTAAACTAAACTCTACCCGTGCGAAGCCGGCGCGGGTCAGCTAGTTGTAATTCTATTTACAAAATTGCAATAGAATAGGAAGTGCCTAGGTTGTTGAAACTATGCATTTATTTGGTCTTAAACAACTTATAAAACTGTAGTAGTACCTTAAGAAGTTTCTCGTCTAGCTCGGCGATGGCGGACTCTTGCTTGGTCTTCAGCTTGCTGAGGTGTTTCGCTTAACATTTATTGCCGCGTACTGTGTTTGCCTGGTCTTAACCTATCAAACTGTAGTAATACCTTAAGAAGTTTCTCCTCCAGCTCGGCGATGGCGGACTCTTGCTTGGTCTTCAGCTTGCTGAGGTGTTTCGCTTAACATTTATTGCCGCGTACTGTGTTTGCCTGGTCTTAACCTATCAAACTGTAGTAATACCTTAAGAAGTTTCTCCTCCAGCTCGGCGATGGCGGACTCTTGCTTGGTCTTCAGCTTGCTGAGGTGTTTCGCTTTCTCCTCCTCTTCGGCTAACGCCTGGGACAGGTCGTTGGCGCGCTCTTCCAATATCTGGAACAATAATACGATAAGTAATCTCACCTATTTTATAAGTAAATATAGACAGCCTTTATGGTTTGTAACTGCTATTTGGGAAATCGTTATTGAGTTATAGTGTTGCTGAATTATAGATAGTATTGCTGCTCATAGATTATAAACTATCGATACTATGGATAGTATCGATACTATTGAAGTTCTGAAAATCAATACTATCGATTGTTTTTGACTATCGATAGTATTGCCTCCATCAATAATATTGTCGCGATTGGAGCTATTGATACTATCGATAGTACAATCGATATTCTTGCTATCGGTCAGCTTCGATATACTATCGATATTCGACTATCGAGCGGCAACACTATTGATTGAGGAATAACAAAATTTATATTAATATGAATCTATACTAATATCAAAAAGCTGTTTGTTTGTTTATTGGTTTGAACGGGCTAATCTTTGGAACTACCATCTAGTCGGTACTAGTCGGATTCGAAAAAATCTTTTTGTATAAATTAGCCAGATTCATGAGGAATAGTATAGGCTATTTAACATCACGCTACGACCCTTGGGAGCCGAGGAACAGGGGTGAAACCGCGGGGAACAGCTAGTGCTTCAATGAACAGATCACAGCTTTTATTGGATTACAAGGACTCCCGAATCGTGCTATAAGTATTGATTCTTCAACGTAGAACAAAATAACACGACATACCTTCTTCTCCTTGACGAGTTTCTGGTTGGTGTCGTCGCTGAGCGCCAGGTCCTCCTCCAGCTTCTTGAGCTTGGAGTCGCACTGCACTCGCTCCAGCTGTAGCTTCTGTCTGGCGGCCTCTTCCTCCTCCAGTTGTTCTTCTAGGTCCTGGGTGAAGGAAAATCCGTTTAGTTTTGGTACAGTAAGTACCTAATTAGTATTACAATTTCACGCAATTTTTCCGCTGTCGTATAAGGCTTTTTGCACATTATAAGAAAATTTCTTGTGTCTTATTAGAAATGTCATAGGAGAAATTCAGTCGTATTGGTCATTCATCGAGAGAGACCATACATTACAAGATATTTTTTCTTATGTCGGATCAGGGGGTCTACTCTGTTAAGTCCGTCAACGAAGATACGGGCCCGTCCGAAAGTACAATAGACATAAGATTCCGTCAAAACAAGTGTCAAATTCAATTTTCCGAACGGATAAACACACATCGGGAGTAGGGACAACTGACAAATCGTGCTATCGTTCATTCTTAGTTCGGGCCCCGAACTAATCTTAAGTCCGTAGGTGATACGGAGTAAGAAACGCCCGTAACTAAGGTCGAAACTACGGATTTTGTGCTTAGAGAGTAGACCCCCAGACACGCGCATACCATTTTGTCGGCTGCATGTTCGACAAGAAATTTTCTTATAATGTAAGGCCTAAAATGATAAATCACACTTATATTTTAAATGCGTAGTATTTGTATGTGTGTATGTGTTTGTTACTCCTTCACGCTGAAACTGCTGGACGGATTTGGATAAAATTTGATAAAGAGGTAGCCTGGTGCTTGGAGAAGCGCACTTTACTTTCCATCCATTTTCACGCAGACAACGCGGGCAACAGCTAGTAATGAAGCTTCGTACTTTGGCATTTAAAGTATCGATACACGCTCCTTTCGTCATCTCAATATCCTTAATGCTTTTACATCTTGCTTCACCGTGCACCTTTTTGAAGGTCACCTACCACATGACTTTCTCACCTGAATATTAAGCTGTAACCTCTTCTTCTCCTGCTGCAGTGCATTGCACCGTTCCTCCTCCTCCTCGATCCTTCCCTCCAGGTCGTGCAGCAGTTCCTCTAACTCCTGCTTCCGTGCGGCAGCACGGGCGCGACTCTCCTCAGCTTCCGCGCATAACTCCAGCTCAGCCTTAAAGAGAAGAAATTGGGTTTTAAAAGTTGAAGAGTTTGTTTGTTTGAACGCGCTAATCTCTGGAACTACCAGTTGGATTCGAAAAAATATTTTTGTATATTATAGCCAGATTCATGAGGAACAGTATAAGCTATTTAACATCACGCTACGACCCTTAGGAGCCGAGCAATGGGGGTGACACTGCAAGGTGTTCCTTGCAGTGTGTTTTTTATAAATCCTATAACACACGTTTTTGGGTTTATTTTACTAAACATCTGAATAATCTATACATTACAAGAATTCATAAAATCTATTACGAGTCCATCCGGCCCTTTTATTCAACCTATTTGCAGTATTTGCTTGATTTTTAGGGTTCTCAAAAGGAAAAACGGAACCCTTATAGGATCACTTTGTTGTCCGCCGTCAGTCACCGGACCATAAGTGGAACCATGTGCTCATAGATGACACCACTAGAAGTATGCAGTAGCGCCATCTATGATCATATTTCGAAACCCTTAGGACGCGAGGCATACTCGCACTTGTCCGGTTTTTTTTTTAAATGTAAGTTATTGATACACAGATTTGTCATCAAGCATTGGAATACTGCGGAGCAGCACGGGTACTCGAGTGAGTATTAACATTTTAAAATAGAAAAGACTATAAAGTACTATGCGATCGCGATAACAGTAGGAACGTCAATGACCTCGAACTGTCAACTATCACTTGAAAAGTAAGTCTTACAAAGAAAATTAATTTGGAAATCAATTACGTTATTTTTTTCACTTTATTTAACTTTTTAGTCTTTCATTTACCAAATCTATTGTAATCGATTTTAATACAAAACAGCTCAATTTCTATTACGAGATGTCACAATATGGCGCCATGTCAGTCCTATTCTTGTTATGATCGCATAGTACATCCTTCCTTAACCAACCTGCAATTGTTCAGCCAGCTGCGTCTTCTCGGCGTTGGACTGCTGGTACTTCTGCTCGTACTCCTGGCACCGCTTCACCTGCGTGTCCAGCCGCTCGCGGATCTGACGGAGCTCATCCTCCTTCTGTGTCAGCTTCTCTTCTTGCTTCGTCACTTCCAGTAAAGGTTTCACCTGGAAATCGTGTTAGGAATACGTGTGACGCGACGGTACGTGTATGCACTTGCCAAGTTAAAAAGCTTATATTATTACTATTTTTGAAGTTTTTGTTACCTGTTGAATAATAAAGCGTAAACAAATACAAACATAAATAAAATAAGATTTTACGTACTCAATAGCCCCCCTCTGTTGAATACAGGCTGAATAACTTACTACCAACTTAGGCTGCGTTTGCGCAACAGCGCCGCGTGCTACGTAACGTTTTATACAAACTGAACGAACAGTTTTATAAAACACCACCCCGCACGCTCTCGCATAAACGTAGCCTTAAAATAAAAATGTCGTAAATAACCAATACATTTGGCATTGATATAAAGGTGCTTACGAACGACCCAACTTGATACCCGTGCCAATCTGTTGACTCGCCTGGATAGGCTCTACAGGGCCCCAATTCTGCTATTGCTGCAATTGTGTAAGAATGGTGTCATAATGACACCATAACTGTCAAAACCTAAGCGTAAAAAAAAAGCTTATTTTGGGCCCAGATTGGGAAAAAGTTAGGTTGGTCGTACGCACCTTAAGACTATTCGCTGAAAAAAATCATATGGTCTATCGATAGGCAAGGAAACAAAGACGGTCTTTGGCTGCGCTTACGCAACGGGCGTGTAGCGTGGGGCATGATGTTGTATAGACGCTCTATATAACGTCACGCCGCACATTATACGCGCTTTTATCGCATAAAGGCAACCTTACGAAGTTATAATAACATTATCATAACTAAGATGCAATATAATCGTAACCAGTAGGTAGATGAAAATTATTAATATATTTATTACTACGGAATCATATGACAGTGGCGTGCATTGCATATAGGCAATCAAGCAGTGCCTACCTCATAAGATTCAATAAAACTATTTTAACTATTACTACATAAACAAAATATGTTTATCAATAATCACTTATAGACCAGGGCCGAAGCCTTCAAAAATGGTAAAAAATGAAATAAAATTACAGTAGGATGAAACCCATTAGAAAAGGAGGGGAATATGATCAAAATGAAAGGAAATAGTAGATTGTTATACAAGGGTGGAAAGAAATCAATTCCTATACGAGGTATTTAGACGCACGAGCGAAGCGAGGGCGGCTATAGTCCGAGTGGGAATTGATGACTTTCACCCGTGTTAAACACTCTACTTTTCATTTCAAATATAAGGAAAGTAAAAAATAGTAGTTTTCTTTAACGGAATTGGGGGTCGACATTTCAGAATCGCTTGAACTCATTTTTAATCAAATAATTTCGGTACAGAGTTAGTATCCCGCCAAATTATACATAGTCTTTTTTAATTTAAATTTCAAATATGGAACACACCGCCCGCGTCACCGCCGCGGGCCATCCCACTTTAATAGGTATTTTTTTTAATTCACATTGGCCGTATACATACACTCACAAGACCGCAGCATTTTTTTTTTAATCGATATTTTTCTTAATATTATGTAAAAAAGTTATAGCCGACTAAATAACCAATTTTAGTTCTATTTTTAAAATTCATTCCCGCCCTAGGGAGGGAAGCAATTACTATGAGTCTTTCCCGCCCAAGGGAGGGAAGCATCGTTTTCGACCCGCTGCTCTGATCAAACAAACACTACTTTCCGAGTATGAGAAATGAAATAGTAGATTGTTATACAAGGGTGGAAAGAAATCAATTCCCATACGAGGTATTTAGACGCACGAGCGAAGCGAGGGCGGCTATAGTCCGAGTGGGAATTGATGACTTTCACCCGTGTTAAACACTCTACTTTTCATTTCAAATATAAGGAAAGTAAAAAATAGTAGTTTTCTTTAACGGAATTGGGGGTCGACATTTCAGAATCGCTTGAACTCATTTTTAATCAAATAATTTCGGTACAGAGTTAGTATCCCGCCAAATTATACATAAATAGTCTTTTTTAATTTAAATTTCAAATATGGAACACACCGCCCGCGTCACCGCCGCGGGCCATCCCACTTTAATAGGTATTTTTTTTAATTCACATTGGCCGTATACACTCACAAGACCGCAGCATTTTTTTTTTTAATCGATATTTTTCTTAATTGTGTAAAAAATATTATAGCCGACTAAATAACCAATTTTAGTTCTATTTTTAAAATTCATTCCCACCCTAGGGAGGGAAGCAATTACTATGAGTCTTTCCCGCCCAAGGGAGGGAAGCATCGTTTTCGACCCGCTGCTCTGATCAAACAAACACTACTTTCCGAGTATGAGAAATGAAAAATAAATTACGGTCGATCCGAGTTCGGGAAGTGGGAGGGGGGGAATTTTTAAGGGTAAAAAATGGTTTTCCTTGATTTCCGGCAAAACTACAAGTCCTATGGAAAAAAGTTAAATGGCAAAGTTGTAGGTAATAAAAAGATCTACAACTATTGTATTAGCAATTTTTTCACATAACCTCAAAATTTAGGTGAAAAATTCAAAAAACCAAGTTTTTGGTTTTTTATTTATATCTTTTTCATTTTTTTATTTTTTTTCTTCGAAATTTTGTGAAAACTTACCTTATTATGTCCCAAATACACTGTAATTTATTTGATTTAAAATATTTATTTTTTCGCCTTATTTTAACTTAATATCAAAAAAGCACCCTAATTTTCAATCGAAAATTCTGACGTCAAAATATCAGCTTTTTTCAAAAAGTTTAGGGGCTTTTTGTTCGTTGAAATATCTACTTTGTGATGGTGTAAAAAAAAATATACATTACTATAGGAAATGTTCTCAGAAAATGCAAAAAATTGAAAAAAACTCAAATTCGATCATTATGTACAATTTTGAGGTATTTATTAAAATTTACACTTTAATTACTCAAAAAACGTAAGATTTCATGTTTTATTTAACAAACAAATAAGTTAATATTTAATAAGACATCTACAATATTTTGAAAAAGTTGTAGAATCTTCTTTAAATAATATTTTTAGATGCCTATTTATTGCTGTTTTAAGATAATTTATATACCTGAGTGACCTTCGGTAAATTTTAGCCCATTGTAAGTTATTTCATAGAAAAGGGGTCTGGGACTTACTACATACCTGCTATTTCGTAGCAGCTGTAAAAACGTTAGCCAGTATTCGAGATACAGAGCAGTGTACAACATCGTTTCTAAAAATACACGTGCAGACTGAGTTACTCTAAGTGAATTGTGAGAAATTTACTTTATTTTTTGAAAAAAAAAAAATATAATTAATAACGTAATCAAAATTAAGTATCTAAATTCAATAGTACGATTTACATGTTTAATTATATTGTATGAGATTTTCTATGACATGAATGTAATTCGAATTAAATAAATAAACTTTTTAACTAAAAAAAATTGAAGCAATCATATTTTTTGATGAAATTGTACATAATGATTAAAAAAAAAAATTCGAATTTGAGTTTTTTTCAACTTTTTGTATTTTCTGAGAACATTTCCTATAGTAATGTATATTTTTTTTACACCATCAGAAAGTAGATATTTCAACGAACAAAAAGCTCTCAAACTTTTTGAAAAAAACTGATATTTTGACGTCAGAATTTTCGATTGAAAATTAGGGTGCTTTTTTGATATTAAGTTAAAATAAGGCGAAAAAATAAATATTTTAAATCAAATAAATTACAGTGTATTTGGGACATAATAAGGTAAGTTTTCACCAAATTTCGAAGAAAAAAAAATAAAAAAATGAAAAAGATATAAATAAAAAACCAAAAACTTGGTTTTTTGAATTTTTAACCTAAATTTTGAGGTTATGTGAAAAAATTGCAAATACAAAAGTTGTAGATCTTTTTATTACCTACAACTTTGCCATTTAACTTTTTTCCATAGGACTTGTAGTTTTGCCGGAAATCAAGGAAAACCATTTTTTACCCTTAAAAACTCACCCCCTCCCACTTCCCGAACTCGGATCGACCGTAATTTATTTTTCCTTTCATTTTGATCATATTCCTCTCCTTTTCTAATGAGTTTCATCCTACTGTAATTTTTTTTGGTTTCAAAAATTATCGACCCTGGTCTATTAATGATGATGATATTTTTATGTAGCAATAGTTATAATAGTTCAACTAAATCTTATGAAGTAAGCACTGCTTAATTGCCTATATGCAATGCACGCCACTGCATATGACATAACGTTACAAAGCACTTGTAAGTTAGGTCTTTACTTACCTTGATATACAGTCTCCACCATTGCCAATTCCTTAACTTGAGGTACGCAGCGCAATTCCTCTGAATGATTCTAATAGCGTTCAGCTGTTGCAGTCTCTTCTGGTAGTTTCTCCTAGCAAGGTAGCCTCGGCAGAACGCTTGGAAGTTTACTATCAAGTCTGTGATCTTGTAGTCCCGTTCCTCCTCAAGATGTGCCAGTACACCAGCCCGGAAGAAGATCTTGGACTGACCGACGCGGTACAAGTTGTGATCTAACTCTAGAGCCTCGATCATCTGCTCACAAGCCTTCTTTCCATCCATGAAACCTTTCGGTATGATGTTCGGAGTCAGCAGCTCATAGCGCTGTCTGAACTCCTGGAAGGGAATACGGTTGGGGAAACCTTGTCTGCAGATCCTGATACCTTCGAGCACACCGTTGCAACGTAACTGGTCGAGTACTAGAGGCGCTTCGATCTTTCCAGCCTTCTTCTCATGGTTGGGAATGATACACCTTACGAAGTTCGGGTTAGTGTTCCTGAGCGTCGCCATCAGTTTAGTGAGCTGTTCCTTGTATAGTTGGGAGACTGTCCTAAACATACCCTTGCGGGTTCTCGCGCCGAATTGCGTGTCGGTCATGGCCTGTTGCGCCATGCCCACGATCTCTGCGTCCTTCCAGATGTGACACACGAACAGATCCTGAGACGACTGGAGGAGGGAGACGACATTCTCGTTGAGAGGATCCATGTTCTTCATTAACCATTTCTCTGCGGAATAGTCCACTTTGCCAGCGTAGTGGATGATTGCAAAGTCGGCAACACCACGGAAGTCAGTCTTCATAAACTTGGGGTGGACGGAGTGAGCTGAGACTAGCTTTTCAACAAACGTCTTATCAGTCGCCTTAGGAAACCAGCACTCCTCGTCCAATAAAGCCATTATACCCATAGGTTTGTCGATCAAATCGATAGTTGGTTGCAAATCGAGACCGAAATCAATGAACTTCCATTCGATACCTTCGCGCTGGTACTCTTCCTGTTCTAGGATGAACATAGTGTGGTTGAAGAGTTGCTGAAGTTTCTCGTTCGTGTAATTGATGCACAGCTGTTCAAAAGAGTTGAGTTCGAAGATTTCGAAACCGGCCATGTCGAGGATGCCGATGAAGGAAGCTCCCTGTCTCTTGGTCCTGTCTAGGGAGCGGTTGATTCTGTTGACGAGCCATCTGAACAAGCGCTCGTAGCAAGCCTTGCCGATGGCCTCCACTGAGAACTCCACCTGCTCCTTGGTCTGTGCTTTCGTGACGAAGTCGCGGCCTACTTTGATTCTAGGCTTGAGGAACGCCTTTGTCATTTCTGTTACCGAAAGACCTGGAACACCAAAACACACATTAGAGTAACGATCACAACACCAAGATTTCCTTAAATAGTCAAAGTAACTTACCAAGTAAATGCGCGATCTTCTGCGCGACTGTGTTGTCAGGCAACGTGGCCTGATCGGAGTTCCTCTCCTGCTTGAACTGCATGGAGCCGAACAAGAGCACCGCGGACACTATCCTGAATATCGAGTTGAAGTCCTCGTTGTTCATGCCCATAATATTCATGGACTTGATGGTCGCTTGGAACTCGGCAGCGTCATCGATGCCGGGGACAGGTAAGGCCGCATTTGACAAGAAGGGGTAACTCTTGGGGTCTTCTAGAATGTATTCGGCTCTCTGCTGCGACGTCGCGCCGGCTAGTAACTGATAGAATATGTGGAATGTCCTTTCGTCTTTCGCTTGTCTGATCGCTCTTGATTTCTCGAGTAAATACGTTTCGATGTTCGCGCCAGCTATGAAACCTGACGCGTCGAAGTTTATTCTGATGAATTTTCCCTGGAAACAAGCAAGACGTTATAGGATCAGTAAACCTGTTCTACATCGATAGTATGCCTGATAGCTGATGTATACTTACAAATCTAGAAGAATTGTCATTTTTAACGGTCTTGGCGTTACCGAAGGCTTCTAAAATAGGGTTAGCTTGTAACAGCTGTTGTTCCAGTTCGCCCTATCAGAAAAAAACATTGATTAAATTCTGTACATTACACGCGAATCCATGCAGATGGGATGATGTTGATGATGAGAACAAGCTTTTAGTAATGTTTGCTGACGAAAGAAAGGGAATGCTCATTTGTTAGTAAGCAATGATTGTTGTCTCCAAAATATCAAAACAACACAAAATAGCTTTAACTTTAGCATGAGGTTATTATGCTATCAACGTAAAGTAAATCAGTTGTACGAAATTGCTTGGACATTGGACATTTGGCAGATAATTTCATACAAATTCTGTTCCTTTTTTTTATTTCTAGCGCGAATGCTGAGCCCCGATCCTGGGTTTGATCCCCAGGTCCGGCAGTGTTATTTGGTTAATCCATTAGGAATTTCTCATTAGCAGCTCAAAGTCTGAATTTGTGGCCGATTGATGCAATAGACTCGCCCCTTATTACATGGAACTTAAACATAACTGGTGGAATGCGGGTGTACTATACACCTCTGCCAAACCTTTCGGGAATATACAGGCGTTGTGTTATGTTAAATAGTGCCAATCCAGTGTGAAACTGGCCCTTGATATTGTAAATACAACTTATTTCTTAAATATGTTCCCTGATTTACGAAATCATCGTTTTAACATCACAAGTCACACGAGTTGGATATTGAAACATTGAATTCGACTAGGAGATTTAGCAATACAAACGAACAAAGGTAGTAGCGTTCCATTACCTCGAATGTAGGTCCGTTTGTCTACGTAGGAGTTAGCAGCGTGAAATGAAACGTTACAGGGTTAGTTAGGTGAACGTGAAACAAGCTAGCAATGACACAATCAGTAATTTCAAAATATACCTCTTCATTGTCTGACTTTAACTATTAATTGCAACGTGTTACAGATCGTGTTGCAGTGTCTGTTGCGTAACATGCTGCAGCAACCAAAAGTCGAATGCAACATTTTCCATACATTTTAACGCGTACGTTTTTAGTGTGTTCGCGAACACATTAAATGTGTGAAAAATGTTGCATTGCATGTTGTGTGTTATATGTTTTATGCGAATGGACATGCAACATGTTGCACAACTTTTACAATAAAACAACATCTAACCGGTGTTCTGCAACTAAGTTCATTTAGGTACGACTGGTTATAAAGAGGTATATTTACAATTTACTGTTAAACAGTTCATAATAATGCAATTTAATGATACAATCATGACCAGTACGTGCACATGACGTAAGCAAAGCATCTTATTCATGAGAGTGTGGGCTTAAAGTTCTATTCTAAATTAGTAATTATGAATTCTAGACATAAATGTTAGCGAAGCGAATACATTAATTTAAGTTATACTAGCACTTTGCCCGCGACTTGGTCCGTGTCACCCAAAGGAACTGTGCATTTTTTCAGGATAAAAAGTAGCCTATAGGACTCAGGGATAAGTAACTTCTGTTGGCAATTCCAACAAACTATATTTTTTATATATATTTTTTATCTGTGCCTAATGTCAAATTACTGTCATTTCGGTCAGTCGGCAAATAAACTCCGTTCCATTCACGTATCGCCAAAAGCCTGCTTTTTTATTTCTGCTTCCACACCGAATACCTGCATGAACCAGCCCTGCTGCAATACCCCATCAACTTCCTATTAGTGAGAATTTTCAAAATCGGATCAGCGGTTACTTGAAACAGGGGAATATGGGTTGAATTGAATAAAACAAGTTTAAACGGATTAAATCGCGTATAATACTGATTTAATCCGTTTAAACTTGTTTTATTATAAAACACATGTTTGTTAATAGTTGACCTAACATAAAATGAAATAAGTGGTTTTGTAATAAAAATACACTCTTTTAAGCCGCTTCTTCTTCCTCACATAATTGTCAACCTTTTCCAAAACCAATAAAAATACATAAATAATAACAAAATTATAATAAACGCAGGTACTATACAGGGTGACCATGCAAGCAAGCTTAATACAGGCTGTTGATTTAGTCACCTGCAACTTTTAAGGGGGTGATTCTACCCGTCATACTGAACAACTTTCCCTATGAGACCCATATCCGGTTCGTCAAAAAAAAACAACCAAATATTCGGCAAAATGCAAAAAAGTAATCAGAGTCTATGAAAAGTTGTTTTCACGAATTGGATAATGGTCTCATAGAAAAGTTATTCAGTATGACGGCTAGAATCACCCCTTTAAAAGTTGCAGGTGAATAAAACAACAGCCTGTATATGATCCTTATGAGGTAAGTAGAACATAACCATATTTAACTGCACTGAACCATAGTGGAAGAATTATTTCACCATGAAAGAAGAATCGTGATGATAGAAACTATTTGTCATGCTCATATCACGTCAAACCCAAACATATACCGTCGAAAAAGCACCCAATTCCAGCAAATTGTTGTAAATTATTCTCAGACCAACGCGAAGCTAGGAGGATTATGACTGCAAGTTAAATAAAATAGCCACAGTTATTATTAATTTTTTCCTTGTTATTTCAAAAAATATACTGCAATTTTTCCTCATACATAGATAAATTATTTGCACGATATTTATTTTAATATAAACGCCATTTTTTCATACCATGAATTTGCTTTTTTTTTTAAAGCTATTTTATAATTTAAGTAATCAAAATAGGCATAACCAAATAATTCAGCATCTGCTAAAATGTCTTATTTAATATGAAATCATCTGAGAATAATGTACCACGCCCAAAATAATATCCCCAATGTTCGGCAGGCGATTAGTTGATTTATATCCTTTATTATTTTATTTTTATTATTTTTTCCTTGACTTACTATAATCAACTGTGGTGACGGCGCCTGTTGTTGTCGTATCGATTGCCAGGTTCACGGAGAAGAGGGAAAATAAAAAAATATACATCAGTGTGTTGTAGAAGATAAAGATTTTTTTTATTACTTGTGCTGCCAGAAAAAATATTACTGCATTTCTTTTTCAAATCTGTTTTGATAAAACTGAATGTTACTTAGTACTACTAAGTAAAATTACTCCCTTTTTTTCTAGCAACACATACAGAAATAGTACAATCGTGTGCTGTACACAATAACACATGCCACCTCCATTACATGCAGGTGTCAAAGTGGTACTTAATGTACAAGATAACATCGTACAGTGCACCACACAAAATACGCATTTTGTACATACGAAGTCGAAGATTTAGCTGTGAAACTTTAGTGTTAACATGATGCTATATAATTAAAACATACAATTATCATTATCATCAATTAGCAAAATTTTATTATCTACGAGCTAGCAAATAAAAACAATAATGTGACCTAGATTTTCGAACAATACTTTTTCGCAATTACAATTATTCTGCAGTAATAAACGTGTAGTTAGCTAAATACTCAAGAGAAAGTGCCTATAACATTTTATTCTAGCTATTTGTAGAGTTAACTGTAAGGAGGCTAGCTAGATAACAACAAACTGGTTCCGTTCCTCACCCGAACGCGATAGTCGAACCAGTAGACATGTGAACGCTTAACAATAAAACTCGAAGTTAATTGACAAAATAACGAAATACATTTAAATGAGTTCAAAGCGAGAAAAAAACTTCTAGAAAATGACTGTGACCGAAATTGGTGTTATCACCCTAAAACTATTCTAACCACTTCATCATTACGAAAAACCTAGAATTAACTTATGAAATGTGTGCACTTATTTATTATAAAACTTCTAAAACTTCCCTATTCACGTCGAAATTAAAAATTAATCAAACCCTTAATTACTTTCGTCACACGACGTTTTACATTCAAAACGTAACTCAAGTTGCAGTATTGAAGCAACAAGCGACTCCCCATGTAGAGGGACACCGCAGCACATAATTACGTAAACTGTAGTTAGTAGTTACTTGCTTTAGCTAAGCAAACATTGTTATTTTACTCATTACGACTAGGAAAGTGACTTTAACTTAGGTGACGTAGTTTATTTGCTACTTGAAAATGTTCAGAATGTTACTCAATAGGAAACAAAATATCTAAAACAAATTAATTACGAAAATAAACTTGTGAATGTATGCTTCCTAGTTACTTGTAATAATATAATTATGAATTATTTTTATTACTATTACAAACGATTAAAATAACTTGTAAATCACCTACGCTATTTTTTCTTTAACTATTAATTGAGGCCATGGGCGCCAGAGTGGCCTATCATTTCCAGACACAATTTTCATTGTGTCTGAAAATAATAGGCCACTCTGGCTCTCACCGCCTCAATTCTTCTTTATAAAAAGCTTGTTTAACTGAACACAAGTCCTTTACTATCTAATCATAACAGGCTATCAACTTCATCTACCTTCAATAACAAACCATTTCATAATAATTATCACACAATTACCACACTAAATACCTATACATAACTGCTTTGGTTCCCTCACGAGGTTTTCCTTCACCGTTTTTAGTGCAGTGGTGACGAAATAAAATGCACTAAAGTGTATTGCGTGCCTGCCAGGGTTTGAACTCACAACCTACGACTCGAAAGTCGGTTACCACTGGGCCACCACTGCTCACTAGTGGCCGTTTCCAATAACCGATCCATCGGCTCTTTCCCCTATTAGAGATTGATTTTTGACAAAAGTTATACAGGATTACCCTGAAAGTAGGTATCGATAAATTTTTGACGATTCAAAAGTTATGACCAATTATTGTTTTATCTTTTATTTCAGGACGTAAAAGTATTACCTACCACAGGAAAGGCCCACTCATCTACAACGTCCTGAAAAATATTAAATTAATAGCCCTGATATTGTTTAAGCACTAGGTATGCGAAGTGATTGAAGAAAAAAAAAACAAAAAATGGTCATAACTTTGAACCGTAAAAAATTGCACCGACATTCACAGGATTAAAAAGTTTGGAAATGACCTTGCTCACGCCCTATTCGATTTGATCCATATTTCCAGGGACACCCTGTATATAGAAATAATGTCAAAACTCGGTCTCTAGTACGGGAAAGCGCCGATGGATCGCATAGAGAACGACCGTAAATCTCTAAACATTGCATTTCTAACTAGAACATACCTATGAATTACTGTATAACCCACATCTTCAGAAAAATTACGTGATAAAAAATGATCTTACCGCGCCAGATCCTTTGGGTTTGGAGGCGGCGACGTACGCGAGGTACTGTATCACCTTTTTCGTGTTCTCCGTCTTACCAGCACCTGACTCTCCTGTGCAAAGGATTGACTGGTCCTCCCGATCTGAAATTCAAAACAAAATGTAATTAATAGTTGCTTAATTGATGGCATCATCTCCCAAAATGCCTATGAAACTAGTTCACCAATCCGGACATAACTTGCACGGATAGCAGCCTGGTAGGGTTTACCCCTGCATTTCGAAAAGGTTCGATAAATATCAAATTCAAACCGCCAAGACCTCAACCCTCTTAATCTGGCTGTTTCGCAGTATTTTATATAAGATTCGATGGCAAAACGGGCTGTTTCCAATATTAGCTACTTATATAGCGTGTCTCCTATTGCGAAACCTGCTAAACTTAAGAAATGCAGCAAATTTAGCAAATGGCAAAATTCTTTGGCGATGGAGGAACCCATGCTCAATCCTAATATTATTATTATAAATGCGAAAGTAACTGTTGTGTTACGTTTTTACGCCTAAACCGCTGAACCAATCACCATGAAATTTTGCATATACGTCGTCGGTGATACAGAAAAGGACATAGGGCACCTTTTGTAGGCGAGTGAAGCCGCGGGCAAGCTAGTAGCCAATTAAAACAAACCCATGTCACGACATCGCTTGTGTATATTGTTATAAATCTTCCGGGTGTTACCGTGTGCTGATCATATTTAGGATAACGACCGTATTTCATTTGCGACAAGGTATGTGTTGGCGATGGTATCAAAATGGCGACAAAGTATGGGAACAGAATGGAACGTGCTAAGTTCGTTCAGATTGCTATTGTATTTTACAAAGAAATATAATTTGTAGATCAATGACACAACGCTTTCGGGAGTTTTAATTTCTTGCAAATCTGTAGGAAGTTTTTGAGGTCTCAATAATCAGGGGTTTTTCAGACCTGTAGGTAAATTAGACGGGTTGTTAAGTCTTGAAATATATCAAAATATATTTATCCAAGCTTTAGGCCCTAGCCCGATAATGATTGGGACGTCTGCATCATGTTTTCATCAAAATATAAAATTTGCAGCTGTTCATAAAAATGTAAAGAACTTTAATTATTTCGTGAAACTTGTGCACATTTCCCAGACGGCTTTAATCTGGCCGACATAAGAGAGGTAGCCGCGAGGCTAGGGAGCTGCGGTTTTCAGGACGACCCCTTTATTATAATGAATACATGTTGAAGTAGGGGGCAGAAAACCGCCAGCCTGTTCGTGTTGTGACGTATATGTATTTGATGAAAGGAGCTATGACCTGTGTGGGCGTATTTTATAAATATACCTACTGCCATTACACGCTGCACGAGGAGAGATGTGATAAGACAACGTTGCGATTTAAGTAGTGACAAAAATTTTGATGAGGATGCTTACATGTTTTGGTCATGTTGAGAGGATGAGTGAAAGGCGATTAACAAAAGGAATTTATAAGGTGGATGTTACTGGAAACTGGAAATGCCCCAGAAGGATATACACTAATCTTATTGGTGATGTTCTTAAAAAAGGTCAGGTGCGTATCGCAACCGGCGTGCATGTATGACCAGATCTACAATCATAGACGAATGAAAAGGAGTATGGAAGAATCATAGTGCATGGCTTTCTTTAGTTTCTGCCTACCCTCATGAGAAAAAGGCTATGTCTGTATGTACACGCTGTAATATTCTCCTACCAGAAACACGTCTAGATACTTAGACCACATTTAAAATCAATCTAGTTCTTGTACCGATCATATCACTTTTACTTTGTACGTGAAAAAGCGTGAAGATAAGCCATTCTTACATAGTTGATAAGAAACTACCAGCTGGTATAATGACGTAAAAAGAAACAAGAACGTATGTACGAGTTTAAACTCGGTCCCAGGACTAACATGGTAAAGCTATAGGAATCAATTGGGATTATCTAAAGGCTGAAGAGACTACTAATGACTACTAAAAGGGGGGGATTCTAAAAACTTCTGATAATGAATAGCAATGCCAACAGTGCCAAAAAGTCCGCTATCAATAGCGTTCCTAGATAGGTGAATATGAAGACGTCTTGCCTCCGTTGTTGGGCGTTCACTACTTAATCGTCCAACTCCCAAGACTGATGCAGATGAAATGCAGGATAAAATGGAATGTATGCTAGGCATAGTTTGGTGCATGCACACGTTTCATATCAGCACACTAAAGAAACGGGTTTGTCGACGGAAGAACAGACAAAATGACAATTTGTAGAAGGATTCCTACCGATTTAAGCTTGGCGATGTTCTTCTGGCTTCATTCGACAAAAGTCTACAACGCCAAGCACTGGTCACTGCGTGCTCGGGCAGGAGGGAAAACGAGTAGGATAGAAAGAACTTTGTATATTCTTGGTAGAATAAAAATGGAGAATAGAGAGGTCATGCTACGCATGATGGGCCAGCTTTCATTCTAACTAGATATGGGTAAGTATCAGTATTTAACATGGAAATTGGCACAGAGGTACCCAACATTTTTATTTTTGCCAGATATTTTTCAGGCTGCTAACTCTCAGTAGCGTGCCTATAGAGGGCAGGCCCGAGAGCATTTATGTTCATTTGTCCTGAATGTAAGTGATTATTAATGTACGAATTGCTTTAATAACGACATTAACTTACTTAAATTCATGAAAAATGAACAAAATACCCTCTAAAGCCAAAAAAATACGTTGAGCTTGCCCCCTAGGCACGCTACTGCTAACTATCCTATACCTATCAAATAAACCGGCAGTGCAGCCGTAGCGCGTTGTATTGCTAGTTATAGTAACACAAGCAATTTTCCTTCCTGCTCCAATACTTCCTGCAGTAGATTTGCATTGTATTCTATGGTTAAATACTGTCGCCATGTCGCGGTTAGTAGTTACGAAACGCGTATACTTTGACGTGGGCGTTCCCACTTACCTGGCACCAGGGATCATTAGTGCCATAGTACTGTCGTATCGTAGTGATGGGGCATATCCCACATAGTTCTTAGTCCCTTTTATTTAGGAGACTACGCAAAAATTAAAGGTGAATTCTGACCTAAACTGAGCCAATACTAGAATTCTGCTCTATTGTTATAATATCATTAGATATGGATCTACTTACGCAATAAAGTACAACTATCCGTACTAGTCCTGCTGCCTCAAAAATACAAAGATAATTTACTAGCTCGTTGTAATTGTTTAGTAACAGCTCCCGATATCGAATAAATTATAACGCAGCTGTGAGAGGACAAATGGCTAATAAGCTTTTCCCATATTCGAGTTATGTTGTATTGTAAGCACAAAATAGCTAAACGAGCACTTTAAGGCTGTCTCAGGTTAAATGTAATCTGTTTAACGTACTAAATCGTGCTGGAGACCGGATTCACTAAGTAGCTGAACTAGGATAGAAATCGATATTTTCAACAGCAACATTTTTTAGAGTTGGTACGAGCTCGTAAGCTTTAACACGGTTCCTGTCCCCCATACAAAAGGAAAAATCTACTTCTCAAGTCCACTTCAATATTATCTTTTCTACAATTCGGTAATAATGCATATTTTTGGATACATGAACCGTAGGGTAACTCAGTTTTGGTATCCATTCGGATACCGTGAACATGAAACGTGTTAAGCTATCCTAATTATATTTCAATTTGCATGAATACCTCGCATATAAAAATACGGCAAGGTAGTTCATTGAATTAAAACTTCGAACACACTCTACAATACAATCATATTAAAATAGCGTTCCCGAGCGGGTATCGATACCGGCCCCTCCCTACAGTTCAGAGATAAGGGTCGTTCGTCTAATTGTTCTATAATGGCGCCGATACTGAATGACTTATGGCGCAACTGTCGCATACCACTTTATTTCGTACAAGGCGAGAGGTTATTTATTGCGAGAACCTGTATTTTTTCCATTACGGATAGCGAACTGTTGGAAATGTGTCGAAAATTCTAGTTTAGTTTAAAGAAGAAATAAGTTTATCATTTACGACATACCTACATGGTCTCCTATGCATGTAGTGAATAGATGAAGACCAAAGCAACGACGGATGGATTGTGTGAAAGATGGCCAGAAAAGGAGTGAATGCTGAGATGACAGCAGATAGATCTAGATCTATCTGCTGTCATCTCTGTCTTTTTCTTCCATACATCTAGATGTATGGAAGAAAAAGACATTTTGCGCCGACCCCAAACAGATACACAGGGATAAGAGCATGAGGATGTGGATGACGATGATGTAGTATGTGAGGGTATACCGCTTGGAAATCTCAATTTCTTCTACGACTTCATTTCAAAGGCTCATTGCCATTTGCCACTAAATAATTCCAGGCTAGCACTAGCAAAAACCTAATAACAATAAAAAGGCGGTATCTTTCCCCCAACTCTCCCAATAAAACTTAATAATCCAGTTGCATAATTTGCCTCTTCAAAGACTTCTAATTCCTAGAAAGATATCATTGACTTACCTTGTAACATAGAACGGTAGGCTGTATCTGTAATGGCGAACACGTGGGGAGGTACTTCATGCCGCTTTATGCCCTTATACCTTTCCATAATCTTCTCCGTGTAGATGGGCAGCTTTTTGTAAGGGTTCACCACCACACAGAAGAGGCCAGAATATGTCTGTGGAAGAATGAAGAGAAATTGGTTAGAAATTTAATGACTTAGGAGCAACGTTGGCGTTTCTAGCATTTTTGGAAGACTATCCTGTCCCAGTTCCGTTACTATATGATATAATAAAGAATATTTTACTATCCTATACAGCATAAAAGACAATCAATTGAAAATGTATACCTAAGGGTACATTGTCAAATAATTTTGAGATTTCAATCGTAAATAGCTGAGTTGTTTTATTACTACAAAGAGTTAGATGCGTTTGTGGTTGTAATATCCATAAATCTAGAATATCACTGTCATTTGTTACCGAAAATAAGGAATACAGTTATTGAATTAATGACTGAGAATCACGCCAATATGGTTAAATTTCGTCGTTTAAAAAGGAAACCCAAACTCTCAGTGATAAAAATAATCTTCAATATAGATATAATTCTTTAAAAGTTTTTGATTCTCTTATTATGATTTTTGTTCATTTTATTTTAATTAATTTTAATTATTTCTGCCTAATCAAACTTGTTGTACCTACCTAGACAATAAGTGAATGATGTGGTCGCCTGTAATTGGAGGCGCACACTAATATTGTACGCAAAAATGTTAATATGCATGTAATTGTGTAGCCTCTGTTGGCGATCCAATAAATAAATAAATAAATAAATAAAAAAAGTTACTTCAGACCTCCCTGCATGACAAGCTTTAGTTAAACGAGACTTAAAGTTATAGTTTATAACTCCAAGTATTAAGAGTACCTCTTAATTGAGAAGTTAATCAAAGCATTTCTCCTCAGACAAACCTTTCTAAAAGCGCCATAAGGTTCAAAATGCCATAACACTTCCATCATGATAGTTGTCACAAGGAAATAACTGCTGCTTCTAATTATTTGGGTGAAAATGAAATTCGATATGGCTATTTACAGGGATCGTTAACTTAATTTAACGTGAAGGAATGTGCTGATGAACTGTTAAGATATTGGGTCGTTATGAAGATGGTAGTAAAAAGCTATCAAGTCAAGCTACATTCATTACTTGGACTCCGCAAAGTCAATTTAATTTAATATCTGGATTGGGTAGTTAAGGCAGGACCTATAGTATTTGAGAATTCTTGTATCACAGGACCTGAAGGTCTCTATAAACCCAATCACAGTCGACATGATCTTCAAATCACATCCTGATTATTTTGTAGATCCGATTTGGCTGGAAAGGACAGTTGAAACAGTGTCAGTAGTTTAAGCGAAGTCTCCACACGGAACGCGATGACACTGAGCTTACATTCAACTACGCACTCGCTAGAAATGATGAATCAACCGACGCTACCTCCTTCTCACATAAACATGGAACTTCAATACTAACAAGCCTATCAGTGTCATAACATCACAGGGAAAAACACATACGAAAACGAAAGTATCCGCATCCGTAGAAATGGCGGCAAGAACAAGAAGTGCGCAAGAGTGAATCACGCGCAACAATCGCGAACATCCGCGCATCTGCGCCCGCGCATAAACTATTGTATTGTTTCTTATAAGAAAATTGGCTTTTGTTATATGGGACTTTTTGTGTTGTGTTACATGGAATGTTATTATGTGTTATGTATAGTATATGCGTGTTCTTTAAAATTCCTTTTAATCTTTTTGTCTTAAATACTTTTTTTAGGTAGGATCTTTGAAATTGCCGGTTTTGTTTTAAAGGTTTATATTGAACCTTTACGTATTGAAAAACCGTTCATGTTAAACCTGAAGCATCATCCTTTGACTTAAAGGATTATTGCCTGGATCTGGCTTCAATTTTCGCATCGGGAAAAATCTATCAGTAGTATGTAAAAATTACTAGATCATGTAATTCTCCTACACCATCAAATCTATTCAATTGCACAAGATTGACATGTTACCAATACGACATAACTAGAGTGACGGGCTAACCCATTACTCTAAATTACATGTAATATACCGTACAGTATAGAAGCAATTAAAATCGTCCTTTACCCCCATAATTACATTTTAATATACGACCAGTTGAAATTCCGATCGACATAATACTCTATACGAGGGCCCAAATAGAATTCAATCAGACTTGCCCTGCCTACTATCTGTGCAAATGACTTTAACACTAAAACATTAAGTTATTTAGGTCAAGTAGATAGTACTAGTAACACTGAGAGCAAACAAGTAATTAGTTACAGAATTATAACTCGATGCTAATTGGCAGATCATAAAATTGACAGAATTGATATGGTAAGATTGAATTCCTAAACATGTTAGGGTTATGTTTACGAAATGACGTACAGACTAATTTATAGCCGGAGAAATAACCTAATATGGACTTATTAGTTTCAAACGTCAGGCTTGTGTCCAATGCGCATACGCATGTATACGGATGAGATTTAATTAAGATGGGAAAAATTGTGGTATTTTTAATCAGAGCTAAAATTAAGGAGTACTGGGAATTGAAAAAAAAAACCTTAGCCAACTCAAAAAAATAAATCAGGCTTATTTTCTTTTCCATATTCAAAATAAACAACTTATCAGATAAAAAATCTGAAAACTATTTTCGGTACTTTCGCTAACCTTATTCACCGATTTGTATCGGCGACATCAAAGCTTACACGCCGAGATAATGTTATCATATCACTATGATAAACGCAATTATATCAATCAATTTACGATGTGACCCGCGTCTGGGGTACTGCGCAGGAGCATAATGTTGTTTATGACCTGACCTAGCCGATGATCTATGGATCGATAAGTTATGGATGATTCTATAAAATATGAGACCACTTCTGAGTAGTGTCTTGGTTGGTGTCCATGTTCTTTGAAAGTGTAGTATAAATTTACATTCCTACGTCGGCAGAATTCTAATAGGTGATAGTCTAAAAGTTAAAGGGATTATAGATAATGTTTTTGACAATGCGATACCAGTCCGGTGTTTGTCATCTTTTGATTTTCTCCTCTCGTGTCGTTACGAACTTTACGAGAAAAATCAAAGTCAAGAAACGGTCCGTTCGAAGAACTGACTAACAATTAGCCTGCATTTTCTCCAGGTTTCTGAGTACGGAATTCGAGATGACAGTGATGCAATCGTTAACATAGCAAAGTCAAACATTCATGTGAAGTTCATTTGAAGTAACCAATTCAACAGGTCTTTGCTAGAACTAGTTAGCTCTTATAAATCCTATGGGAGCAAACAGAAGAATGTTAGACGTTGAATGAAATCCTTCCCGTCTCATCTGAACGCATTAGTAGTGGTACGTATAACGATGTTAATTAAACTTATATTATTATGAATGTTAAACCATACAAGACATGCAAGACACTTTGAACGGAAAAGATAAATCCAATTATAATTTTGTTACCTCATGACTACTGTGTTGGATTCTGATTAGCGCTTTATGAGTAAGCTTAGTTATTTTTTGTTTTAAAAATGATATTGTTTTTCGGTAAAGATAATTGAGAAACCGATTATAATACATTTTAACAATCATGTAACTATACAAATTATTATGAATTTCACATCAACACAATAAATTCTGCCATGTCCCTATTGAATATTTTGCAGTGTGGCAAGCTGTGTGTCTTTAGGAATGTCCGCTGCCTCATCTCGCAAAACTTTTGTAAGCTGAGTGTCAAACCCAATTATCAGGGCATTCACACACATTCTGTCTCTAATACAAACTGCCATAAACAACAGTCGCTAGGTAAACTATTTAAAATATGTTCAGAAGATAACATGCAGGTTCTAAACAACAGGAAACTTGACAGATAACCGTACGTTACCTGTTTACAATACTATAATAACGACATTTGTATGCAAAACAATGTGCTTTTGATAATAATTAACTGTTTTTTTCCTTCGATTCTATTTCGTTTGTTTGATGTCATTGGAAAATAGAGACTTAAAATATTCAGTAATAGCTGTTGCCCTCGACTTCGTTTGCATACAAACTTCATCCCAACTCGCTGAGTGTAATATCACAAAATTCTTTCTTGCACGTGTAGCATGACCAATTCTATCTCTACGAGTATCTCTACCAAAGAATAGACAAAGTTCTTTCTATACAACTCGTTATCTCTTCTGTCCGCGACAGAAGGCGAGCCGTGCTTGGCTTATCAGAGTTTTGTCTACTGAAGAATAGACACACTTCTTCTCTTTATTGAATGCATAAAACGGTGGAAATCTTTTTACAATCTGTAATTTTGTCTATTTAATTCTTCCGTCGAAAAAAGCCGTTTCTATCGTGGTCATGCTACGCGTTTTGGTGTACTTCTACATCATCCAAGGAATAAAATTCTTTGTAATGTCAGTCGCAGAACCATAAATGTATACATTATAAAAAAAATTGCCATCTTTTTAAGTTGATCCTTAAATTGAAAATGCTATCTGCCCACGGAACCAAAACATGCCCAAAATGGGTGTCTTAAAGTCCCGAGTGAATCGGTTTATTCTAGGCAAGCGTGCTCCATCGTAGACTGCATCATCGCATAACATCAGGCGAGATGGCGGTCAAACGCAAGCATATTATTAAACAAGAAAAAGATATAAGGTTTGGAATCCAACATAAAGAATTCAGATGGGTTCGCCAAAGGCATTTGCGGTGACCTCATATAAAAAATCATTTTACGCAGGAATTCCTGATGGGTTTCTAAGCAAACAAGCATGGGTTTCGCTCTAATAGTAGACACTACAGTTTACAATACAGGTAGTTTTAGTGCTTCCAATATAATTTGCACTTAATCAGCCAAATGGATTCCTTCGCCAGATTTGAAAATAATATTTTATTATCAAATCAGGCTGGTCCCAAACCTGTGAAAGTGATAAACTGTCTCCACAGTACTAAAATATAGTTTAGTCAGCTGTATATCCAATTGTGAGGTGTGTCGCAACCTCTCGTTACGAAACACCACAAAAACTAATACGACACAGTTTCCACGAGACTGCAGCCTTATTTGGTCGTGTTCAACGATACCCATACATGGGGTACGCTAATAAATACTTTGGTAATGCGCCGAACGCTTAAAATGTGAGACAGATTTTACAAGATCTAAGTGACAAAATGACAGCTGGGTAAGCGTGAATGTTAGCGTTTTTTGGGCTGATTTATAGCGTACTTATTATACGGTTTCTAAGGATCGGTGTTGAAGAAAAAAAGCAAAGCTACTTATTAACTAACTAGCGTTTGCCAGCGCTTCACCTGCGTGAAGTTTTAAAATTTGAAGTTGATCAGGCCAAGCAAACAGGATTCCTCAATTCCCCATACAAACATTGCCACCCTTTTTCACCATCTTAGGAGTGGAATTTTCAAAAATCCTTTCTTATCGGATGCCTACACATCATACATTAAGAAATACGTCCTCCAAACACGTTTCTGCGACCAGCGGTTTAGGATGTGCGTTGATCCATCAGTCAGTCAGGACAAAGCTTTTATATGTAGAAGAAGAAGATAAACAGCAGCAAATGTGTGTTTTAATCTGTTTCTAAAATTAATCTGTATATATTTAGTACGTTTACAATATTAGCTAAACTAAGCTTTGGTTCGACGCAAATAAACGTAGCATAAAAAATACTACAATACAATGTAAGAAAGGAAATGTCAGAAACTTTTTGACAACACTTAAGGTAAACGGTGAGAGTATAAGCTAAAGACCCTAAAGAAATCGTCCAAGCGAAACCCAAAACAAGTAACCCAACGTTTGCCGGCACGACTTGACCCCACCAGATTCTTAATTTGTCGAAAACCGTCGTTACCAATGTGTCATCATTAGGAACGCAATCACCGCGTGCGCACAATGGGAAGGTGAGTTACAATGTAACGTATGACTCACCACATCGACATTCGGCAAACGAAAATGGCCGCAAAGATATTTTATGGACCAGTTTACGAGCACGTTCGGGAAATTCTTTTGTGGATTGCTAAAATCCAAAGATGGAATAAGATTTGCAGCGATAACTGAGATTGTTGCAACGCATGAATCTAGATTAGAATCACATTATTATGAATTAAAACATTTATTTCAAACTAATCCCGGCAAAAAGAAGTAGCGGAGGAAAACCATTATGTCAAGGCTCTATCTCTACGATATATTAAATTATATTAAAACCATATGCAAGAAGCAATACTTACTCAATACTTACGTTGTAAAATCAACGCCGCGTTTAATTTACTATAGGTATTGTACAAATGTAATAAGTAATAATATCCTAAATCAAATTTCAAAAGACGACAAGAATACGCAAAGTATATTAACTGATAGTGATCATCGTTCCAAGAAATGATCATGACCTTGGAATACCACAACAACAAAGTTAATAAGTACCATCAAGGCACATACAAGACTTTTTAATGAAAGACGAAACTGAACAAATTGATGGATCCTCGCTAATTAATATGGAGCAACCGCGTCTCGAATGCAAAACGAGCTAAAATGGTTTTAAATTAATGGAAGAGGTCTTGAAATGCAAAGGTGATGACGATACATCCTTGTGTTAACCAGGTCAATTGCCAGGAACCATTTTGCATGCAGTAAAGGGTCGTCCGATATTAAAATAAAGATCGTTAATGGCGGGTTTCTGGGTCAACGTGATGAATATGTTCCGATTGTGACATTTTCCAAATGATGAAGTCCTTGGTGAAACTGAATGAAATCTGATGGACTTAATAAATGTTTGAGAGCCTCTAGCTAGTTCAACAACAGAAATACATTTGACCGCTTCTCACAAAAGCAATCCATTCTCCCACAAATAAATGTAACAGTATCCAATCACAGAAATAAATAATGATACATTTACAATAAATGAATATTGATCCAATAACGTTATCTCAAAGCCCACAATCATGACTCATAGCGCCGAACGATAGCCTGTGCCTGCGCATCTGTACAAACGGTAGGCAAGGCCGGGCGAGGCCGCCTTTTAATTACTGCACTGCTAACTACGCCAGCATTATCTCTTATTAGAATGTAGACATGATTATAGCTTTTATACAGCTATCATCCATTTGATCCACAGGATATTATGATATAACTATATCATCATTCATCATGCTGCTTTAATGCAACGAATGATTTTACTAAAATATGAGATTAAACGAAATGACACTACTCGACCGGACGATACAGCTTAGGACTTCAAGATCAATGAACCAAAAGAAGCAGCCATTACAGCAGAATGTATAAGTTTTATAATTACACTCATTGCAGTCAGTGTGTTAGAATGCAGAGTAATTATAAATATTAAAGATTCAATGGGATCCTTTATTGGTATAATGAATGGCGTATTGAGATGTTAAGTTATAATTGGTTGGTCTAATCAACATTAGAACTTGGTTATTGCTAGCCTTTTAAGAGATTAAGGTATCTTTGGGACAGCTTAAGATGGTATTAGAATTCTTCAACACACAGTTTGTAATCAATTACTGAGTAATTAATTTCAAAACTTGATACTATTAAATTGAGTTTCTCGTAAAAGTGTAGAAACTTAATGTTTTTATAATAAAGTAGGACATTAAAACACAATTAAGGTAATTTTATAGTTATTTGCACATTAAAATTCGCCATATAATTCTACTGCTGATATCAAAATTTCCACCTATCGACAGTCGAAGTCAATTTCCGAAGAATAAATATGCAGCAGTTAGTACAGTGACGACGGTAATCCTTATCTATCGCCCACATAACCTCGACCATCACGCTAAAATCACCTTTAATACCTTGAAATTCTTTTAAATACTAGTTTACTTTTGCGTGTACCTGTGTAACTAAATATGTAAACAGTGCATGAGTCATGGCTAACGGACGTGTTATGGTGAAACGTTTGGATCACGTATGTACGTGACTTGAAGGTCTCCTTATATGGTCATTCGAGTGTTTTAATATAAAAATGGTCTGTTGTTATTATAAGAATAGGACGGTTAGTGATGAAGCGAATAATGTAACAAATCTAAGGTTTCCAGCGAGCTAAGTTTAGACTGCCCAAGCTTACTTAGCAGTATTTCGGAGGTGTCCCAAAAAGTATTGTTGAATTTAATTAGTTTGTAACTTTCTTTTTCTTTAACATTCCATCGTACTCCTGGGCAGCTGAACTTATAAAGGTTTATCTTCTAGCCTCACTTTATTTCCCTTTCCAAAAAACCGGTATTATTCAGTACCTTCATTGCGTTCATGCATCAAATTCCTTGGTCTAGTAGTCTTTCTTAACAAATCCAATTATTGAACTTTTTCTTCGTCGATAACAACACCAATTTTTCCTCATCCAGACAAGTTAAGACATCAATCTGATCTGATCTCGGCTCCATATATGAGTGACGGCTAATCACTATTAACGTTATGTAAATCAATGCTCTCTACTTCAAACAGTAAGCATTTAACATAAATCACCCAAACAGTGCTGCCGATTTGGGCAGCGTGTAGGCGAAGCTATTGTTTGTTCTTAGACACTGCTTCAAATAAGCCTAGATCAAGATTAGATATAGCAATTTGTTTGGAGATAACATTAAGATTGTCTGGCGGTAGTTAGTAAAGGCTTTGCAATTTATTAGTTTGCTTGTTAATATCTTAAGTATCGGAGGGCTTGTATAGTTAAATTCTTTCATCATTCAAAGCTCGTATGTATGACATCAAACTTATACAATCCCAGCAGTTTCTTCCGTACAAAAATAAACTGCATTTTGTACTTTGTATAACACAAATTATTATTTATTACAAGCGTCAACTTTATTTACAGCATAGTGTGCAAATCAAGAAGTTCGAGAACACGGGGCATATAAAAAGAATTAAGGATATTGATTTATCTGTTCCCCATATTCATATTCTGTTTGTAGGTCAACTTAGACGCTATATTTATTTACCACCTACTTCCCAGTACTCCACAATCTTATCAGTGACTAAGCTTTACGTAACAATAGGCTTTTCAGAGAAAGGAGCACCGAGTGAATAATGCATTATTATAAAAATATTTTTTCAACAATTACAATTAGTGTTGATTAGTTTATTATCAGAGGAACGGCGGGGGTCGTTCAACTACGTTTGCGCAGGATATAAGCCCGTTTCGTATCGTGGTATGCGTCCGTTGCGATATAAGTGCGTTTTGTTCTGGTGCTTCTCTCTTGTTTTTGATGACACTACGAGGTTGGGTCAGTTATGAACGGTCTTTAAAATACAATGCGGTGTAGTAGATTAATCAAATTCTTTGTATGAAATCGCAAACGATCATACGATGGATGGCAAGGCAACACCAAAACACTGTCAGGGAAATATATATTTTTTAACAAGTTCTATGTTGAAAAACTTTTTTCAATACAAGCTTTTATAATGACCGCTTCCTAACTCCATCATGAGACCCTGGAAATCATCTCGGACCAGAGCACTTGTGGAGACAAATTAAACGAGCCCAAACTCGATGAGGTTACGTCGTATCGTTACAAAGTTCCTGTGGCCACCTTCCGGCTCCATCATCAGGACCCTGGACATCATCTAGAACCTGAGTACTCGTAAAGCCAAATCAAATAAGCGCAAACTCGATGGGGCTGCGTTGTTTCGTTACAGAGTTTCTATGGCCACCTTCCGGTTCCATCATCAGACCAGCTTTATGACGTCATTATATTGCATTGTCATACGATTTACACATACAATCATACATACAAAATTTCAGGTCAATCGAACACCGGGAAGTGGGTCAGATTTAACATGTAACATTTGATTACCCACAGACAACGCGACAGGTGAAACTAAATAAAAGCTTGTAAAAATGATATTTTTGTCTTCAAGATAGATCCAGTTTTTCGGATAATAACTAAAATGTGAATAGTGTGGTCTATCACGTTTTAGTAAAACGTTTTGAACGAAAATACTCCAACAGTAATAATGTTAACAATGTCTACTGCTGAAGTATTTTTGTTCAAAACATTTAACGCCTCAAATTCATGCATGAACTCGTTAAAAGTTGCGCAAGACGCGTGTAGGGCGTACGGGCTAACCAAGTTGTTGGAACCATGAATAAATAGTACCTACATCAATCATTTGGGCTGTTGTCCTGTTTTGATTCAAGGTCTGTTTGGGCGCCATGGAAGACCTGATGTAATGCTGCTCCCTAATAAAATAGCGATTATTTACGTTACATGCTCTATAATTATAGCTTCTTGTTTGTTGTTGTAGATTCTTCCACAAGGATAGCTCAAAAGGGCTTCATCCAAAAACTGTTTAGGCCAATGATTTAAGGTTACGCTAGTAATCTGTGGTTACGCCTACAGTTTAGTCCAAATTGGAAGGTGGCGTCTATCTGTCGCACACATGGTTGCTATAAAGGTCTACACAATGGCCCATCATTAAGTTCAATATTCACTGCCTCATTTTAGCAGGTCCATAACTCCATACATGCAACCCCCAATAGATATTAAATCAGCTACATGTCGCATAGTAGCAGACCGCAGGTCAAAGTATGAAAGCTACTGATTAATAGTGAAAGATTATTCTGATAACTGCTTTACTATCATATCTTTGCCCTTTGCCATTACAAGTACACAAAGATAAGGTACCAACTTCCTACTTTTACCTTACAAACATTGTAAGTTAATATCTAGTAGCTTCTGGTAGTTCGAAATCGAAAATGGCTTCAGAAATTCTATTTTTACGTTTCGGAAACGGTAGATATTGTTTTTAGGATTAAAGAATATCTACAGGAGATTATGTCATGGTTAATCTTGAGATATGTTCTGGTCTAATGGTCCATTATTTCCATCCTGTTATTAATAAAAAGCTCTTCCAATTGGATTTTTAGATATGTTACTGTAAAAGCCCGAATAGTGGTAAATCCTAGGTTTTACCGGAAAATCTTAGGATTTACCAACATGAGTTGGTAAATGTAAGGATTTTATAAAAAGGAGATAATTTTTCGGGCTTTACCATTAGCTTTTGGTACATCCTAGGTTTTACCAATAACGGTTGGTAAATGTTAGTTTTGGGGCTGCGGAAACTAATATTTTGCAAGTTCCATCCTGGTTTTCGATGCCACTTGCATTTTACACATGTCCGGTGCTGCGGGAAGTGCAACCCCTCCGCCCTTGCGCAACAAATCGCAGGCACCCAGGCTCGCCTTTGCAACGCGCGCTCCGCACCTCCGGGTTTATAAAAACACTCTAGGGGTAGGGCAGACAAGATCACGTGGAGTCGGGGTTGACCAATTCGGTTCTGTCACAACTTATTCACTCTTTTCAACATTTACCGTGTCTCTGAGGTAAAACCCAAGATTTACCGAGTGTATGGTGGTAAAAGTCCGAAATGAACGATGATCACAGAAATCCCGCTCGGGTCATATGATTTTTGAGAATCACTTATATATTTAATAAGATCACAGAACAGTTCGGACTTTTACAATCAAGGGTTGGTAAATCTTAGGTTTTACTGGTAAATCTTAAGATTTACCTAAGTTCCGGCTTTTAAAGTAACAGATATACTTAGATCAATTGGGAAAACTTGTCCATTATCCATCAGTGGGTACTACCCACTGGGTAGTAAGTTAGTAAGATGCGGCGTTTCTTCAGTTTCCCAAAGCTAATAGGAACGTTAATCATTTGATTGAAAATGTCACCTGAATGAACTATGTACCAAATTGTTTACAACGTTCATTGTCAGTGTTGTACAAACATTGTACGTTTGTACTGGATAATAGATGACGTGATCGCGATTGTGCTGACGTCAGCTCATATCCCACGGTGGCATTTGTATTTGTAACTCGTTAGGCGAATGGTTCAATGGACAATGTGGATGACCTTCTCAAGTTGTTAGAAGGTCGGCAAGAAAATCTACATGGGTTTTGTAGGAATGTTTAAAAAGTAGTAGAAACTTTAGGATATTGGAGATTAGCAGTTTGCCCGCGACTTCATTCACGTGACCGAAAGGAACTGTGCATTTTTTAGCTTCCTATTAGTGGAAGAATGTTCAGAATCGGATCAGTAGTTACGGATATTACCTCATACGTAGATACATGTGTACATACAAACAAACTGCCTTTTTATAACATTAGTATGTATGATCAAAGTACTATCCAAACTCCAAACCATCTATCTAAACATGACAATATCGAAGCAATCATAATCATACCAAAAGAAGATATTATGGCAGTATTTACGACGGTCACCAAAGACGCTTTAGGTGTTATCATAGTAATTAGTTCTGCGTGTGAAAAGCTGATGGTGAGCCGTTAATCCACTAGCTTATGCTAAAAGGGTTTGTACTTTGTACGCATTACCATTAATTACAAAAGTATGGCCATATATTTCAGCTAGATACTCGAGTGACAAATATTGCTGCATCCACTTAACTAATGAACTAGCTAATTTAATTAATAGATAGGTGCGGCAAACAAGGTACAAGCCCGGAAATTAATGACAACAGTGTAACTAGGGAGAAAAATAATGTCAAACAACACAGCCCAAGTTAAGACGTAACAAGAAAACATTTTGATGCTGGACGAACCTTATCAGAGAATAATATTAAGGTAATGTGGTACTAATTACAAGTATTAGTGCACTTAAATAAGCAGCATGCACAGAACATTTTTATCAAGCTGAATTACTAGCAGCAGCCAGCAGCAGATAGAGCTTCGATATTATTAACGCTTAACCCAAGACTCCACAATTTAACATATCAATACTAAATATTAAAACAAACAAAAGATTATTCCTTTTGTGCAGTAACAATAACTAATATAAACAACATCTTCACATAACTCAAAATTCTCAACCCAAACCCTCTTATAAGGGCACAAGAGGACAAAAGTTCAATAATACCTTATACTCGAACATTGACTTTCTACAAAGCCTGTAATCTCCGAGACAGGCCGAGTTCGGGGGGCAATGCACCTGCACGGGACAAGGGGGGTGGAACCACCTGCCGCTTTGTTGTAAACATTCGGTGACATTTTAATAACAAAGTGGATTTGTATCCTACAGCTCCTTTATTAATTGCAGGACGTCTGACATTGGGAAGTCGAGATTTCTGTACGGATAGTGAAAACTTCGTATTGAATGCAGACAGATTAATAGATAAATAATAGGATTAATGGCTTACCTTAGTCTGGTAGCTCTAGTAGGAAGGTTACACAGGACCAGATATCATGTTAAACGACAGTACACAAAGAGCAATCTGTTTATTGATTGAGGAATATTCATTTATAATGAATGAAGCGATGAACATATACAATAGTGGGCCAACTTAAACCATCTAAAGACCTTCCAATTCCAATAAAACATGCCGCATCCAGTTTCACTAATATCTCAGTACCACCTGTTTCACTTCTTACCAAAATAAAAACAAACTTTGGACCGCTGTCATTACAATTTTCTTCGACAAAAATTAGGGCATCAATGTAATCAAAGAAAATGTAATTGAATTTGTTGAAAAAGATACCATGGAGTTTCTTGTCCGTTTTTCTTTATAGGAATCTACGTTTTGGAACGGACAATTAGCTTCAACTATAACGGACAAACTCACTGTCAACTATTGCATGATAATTCAAAAGTGCCTGTACCTAAATGGTTTAATTGAAATGTTTCGACTTGACTATAGCCTTTGCCTCTGTAATACATAATAAAAACGACCTGCGCTTTAAATGCAACTGCCCGACAGTCATGTGATTCATATTTAAATTTTAAAAAAATATTAAAAAAGTGTACATATTACGATTAGACTGGAGTCGCGCCGCGGCGTCGCGCGTCAATTTTCCGGTCTAACGCCGAACCGGTCTGATCAAGGGACCCTCCTTATACGCGAATAATTTTTTATTGTATTGCTTTTATATTAATGCTGATTAAATCTTTACTTAAGTTCCAGCGCGTGGCATGGTGAAATAATATCTGGTTCTTTAACAAAGCAAAAAAAGACTTGTTAAGCTTACACACGAGATCATCACAATGGCTAAGTTTCCTATCCTAGCGTTTCGGTTTCAAGATGGTTCTAAATCCCGTGTAATCTTCGCGGGGACACTACAGAACTACTAGATTTTCTCCCGTTTAAGAAAATTTTACTACCATCGCGATCGTCTCAGTTGATTCCTAAGCTTTGGTTTGCAACTTCTGCATTTTACTACTCTTATCGTTTACAGTCGTGATAAACATCCTAGTCGTGAATCCAGACTTCATAATTTATTTAATCTTTCTACAAACCATAGCATCCAAATACAATGCAATTGTCGTCAGTTTTCTGGTCTGATGCTTAACTAAATCATCTTAAATGCCAAGAGATCCACGCTCACTTTAATCTCACAACAGTACCATCAAATGGCATCACCATCATCATATCAAACACACAAAGACACCTATCGCTAAAAAATATCCCCTACATGTTCTACACTGAGGTTAAAACTGGTCACCTACCTAATCTACTTTTTATGGAAAGTTAGATAAACAAACCTAGGTCTATACCTAGGTTTGTTTATCTAAAGTTCCATAAAAAAGGCATGAGGTGAGTTTAGTCAAAATTGTGCTGGGATGTCTAATAGGCTGTATAGCCTATTAGACATCCCAGCACAATTTTGACTAAACTCACCTCATGCCATCATTACAAACATTCAATTTTGTGTAGAATCTATGTTTTCCACTACATCTCCCAGAAACTGATTAGCAATCTCCAATAGCAGTCGCACGACAATCGCAACCGTCTAATATACAATTAGGTCGGTGTCTTGTCGCCCGCGCGGCGTCGCGTTGTCGCGCGCCAATTTTCCGGTCTATCGCCGAACCGGTCTGGTAGGGCGCGCCCTTGTCGATCTTCCTTACGTACGATATCATATTGTATGCTTTTTAGATCAAATATTTTAAGCCGCAGCAGTTTGCATTTTTATCAGGCACTTTTTACGTTGGTTTTCGAGACATCGATTGCTTTAAAACGAATGTATGAATCAACCAACATTTTGCCTCTAGGCATGAAACAATTTGCTCCACTAAGCACAGATCTCAGTTCACGCCAACTCATTTCTCCGAATGCGGGGACTTTTTGAATCTTTGGGGAGTTTGACATCAATCTCGAAGTTTCGTAACTAAACGGTCGATGTAATAACAAAATTAAGGCAAGTTCGCCAATTTATTATTTTTGACTCTACATTCATCAATTTCTCTAAATCATTCTGTATTTAAGGGATTATCTAACTAGCGGTTCTTAGTACCTACCTACTAAAGATTGGTTAGATAGGTCCAAGATAAGCTGAATACCTGATCACTGCAAATAGTATTTAGAATTTTAGATAAGTCAACGTTGTTTACAAAAACAATAAAATCATCAATATTCCGATGGAAGACATGTCATTAGAATCAATTAAAGGAAATAGGACATATTAGCATACTGATACTGATCAGATCCGTTGTTCATTTACGTTCTGCTAGCTTTTGCCTGTGACTTCGCCCTGAAACAAGGTTGTTGTTTCTTTGAATTACTGTCTATTGGGATTAAAACTAACTAACGTTTATCCAAATGTACAAAGTTTTATAGGAAATGGTCAGATAGCACAGTATTGGAAATAGAACAAACAAATTAGGTACCTACTATAACATTTGTATTATCAGTTAGGAAGTTATATAATTCTGTTCCGAGAATGGAGAATAAAGTTCTGCTGATTATGTTAGTAGAACAAATAAGGAAAATAGCTTATTTAGCTAGCAGTAGCCAGATATGATCTGTCACGATTTGCACTACTTGGCCGATTAAACACAACATGTCGTAGGTATGACCTCATGTCAAAGAACCTATTCTAATGGGTATGTATAAAAACATGACCATAATGTGGTATTGTAAGTTATGGTGATGCCGTAAAAAGTTTACAAACGATAAACTAAAACTAACCATTTCGAAGGCTTTCGACAGGGTTTGGCATGACGGCCTTATTAGCAAGCTTTCTTCATACGGCTTATCCACCGGTTTAATTGCGTGAATATCGGATTTCCTGAGGGATCGTTCGATTCGAGTAGTCATTGATGGATGCTCGTCCGATCGAATGGCTATTAATGCCGGTGTTCCCCAGGGATCGGTGCTCTCTGCGACGCTCTTCCTGCTGCATATCAATGACCTGCTAAATCCCGGAACCTTTGGGTATGCAGACGACAGCACTGTTGTAGAGAGTTAAATAGCCAACGCACGGACCAGTGGACCCCAAATCCAGTCTCTGAGAGAAGACATGGTCGAGCGCCTGAATTTGGCCCTTAAGGCAGTCTCCGATTGGGGCGATGCCAATCTGGTTAAGTTCAATGCAGCTAAGACCCAGGCGTGTCTGTTCTCCGCCAAAAGGAGGCCCTTTCAGCTGGCTCTTACTTTTCGAGATGTGTCCATACCGATAACTGACCATCTCGAGCTCTTGGGCGTTACTCTGACGTCAACTCTCAACTTTGGCTCCTATTTTGAGTCCAAAGCTCAATTGGCTGCTAAAAAGCTGGGTATCCTCTCGATGGTGCGGCGGTACTTCACGTCGGAAGAATTGCTTCAATTGTACCAAGCACAAGTTCGTTCGTGCATGGAGTACTGCTCGCATCTTTGGGATGGCTCAGCCAAGTACCGGCTTGAGGCGTTGGAGTCTATTGAGAAGCGTGCCAAGAAGCTCATCAGCAATGACTCCCTTGTTCTGACCAAGCTCCTAAGTCTTGAGCATCGGCGCAAAGTTGCTAGTCTATCGGGTTTTTATCAGATACATTTCGGAGAGTGTGCTTCAGACCTGTATGATCTAATTCTATCGAACTTTTTTCTATCGAACAGCCAGAAGCACAAAAGAGCGCCATCGGTTCATGGTTGATATACCAAAAACCCGAACGAAGCGCTTTGATTCCACTTTCATTGTGAAAACCGCCAAACAGTGGAATTCGTTGCCTGAGTGGGTGTTCCCCAGTTACAATCTGGGTGTCTTCAAGTCACGAGTGAATCGGTTTCTTCTAGGCAAGCGTGCTCCATCGTAGACCGCATCATCGCTTAACATCAGGCGAGATGGCGGTCAAACGCAAGCCTATTATAACTAAAAAAAATAAAAAAACTATAACTAACCACTATTTGCTTCTGAATGGCATTATTAGATCACAATAAAACGGGCATAAATAGAATATAAACAACAAACAACTATGGCAGATTCACTGAGGTCAGTCAGTGAAACAAATCAACATTAGACCACATTTATGGCCAAAAATATTTCGGCGATTGACTCTATTCAGACGTAAGTTCACGTAACGTTACATTCGCAACGAACGTGCTAAGTAACGGCCGGTTCCGGTGCTGAACAAATCTGATGCCTAGGCTCGCTGTACTAAATATACCAAAGCTCACTTTGTATGTACATTACGCCCAAATGATACATGTCAGTCATCAGCTTAAGAGCCATAAATAAATCTAGCATTAGAAACGTCAATCGGCAGCAAAATTCCTATTACCATGACATACATTTCTGAACTTTAATAATATTTTAACCGCAAGAACGTCACAAAGTAAAACAAACAGTTAATTCGGTGAACGGAGGATTCGCGTAAAAACTTCGTAAGATAATTTAATGCGTCACACAGATCGTACGAGTATCGCAACTATTTGAGTCACTGGAAACCAGAAACGTTTAAAAGAAAGAGCTGTTAATTAGTCACCGAACTGGTTCATGAATCAAGATCGGATATGGGAAACCACCTAAAAGCACATGCAGATATTGTGTTAGGAAACAACGGTCATGATTTTGGAGAGGCGGGGAGATTAAATACTATGTTTCAGCTTACAAAAGGTCTATTTTTGACTAAGCAAAGCTTCATACGTAATTTGAATTTGAATAGGGGTGAAGTTAATGAACTGGGTTTTGCCAGTACTTGTATTCGACAAAATAACCACCTGCTCGAACTTCCGGTTGTTTGGGGGAATCGGCAAAATAAGGTAATGGGAAAATCTGAATTTTCACTTATAATTATAAAGTACAATGAGCAATGAACACAATGCAACATTGGCATTGCTTACTATTGAAAATTGTACTACCTTAGCTTCTCCTGCCCAGCGTTGCTTTTTCGGCAGAACTATTGAACAACCAATGAACTTCAATAAACTGATAGTGACGACTATAGAAACCATATCCATCATAATGAAAGAAGTTCTTCATTAGGAACAGACAGGAATACACTACCATACATAACAGCCATGAACATGTCATGGCAAGCCCTACATACCTATACCTTCAGATAAAATGATTCACTTAAGAATTATCCATGTATCATTGGGGTCAAGCATCCATCTTGGCTCTTGAGTCATCGCAGGTACGAAGCCTTTCCCCGATGAGCTAACATGCAAAATATTTACGTTGCATGCTTACTGGCAAAATGAAAATGCAGAGATATGCGTCAAAATACATTGTCTTTGGAATTACTATAGTTTCTGCCGATCTGGGAGTAACATCTCTCAAAGCAAAGTCAATTTCCGCAGAGGCGAGTTAAGACAACCGAATCAAATGTCGAGAAAGAAGATTGATTCAACTGTGATACAGCAGACAAACAATGCGAAAGCCAATGACAAATAATCACAGGGCTATTCTATTCAAGATCAGATAAAATGGCATCTCAACCATAAAATAGAGATACGCAAAATGTAGCAGGCATCATCAAGCACAAAATAAAAGATGACAATAGAAAGGGCTGCAAGTTGCTGTACGCTCAAACTATTTGCAGTCCATTTCGAATCAAATCAAGATCGAAGCCGTACCGATCGTGTAAATGCTCTCGTTGTTTTCGCTCTAAAAATATTTTTAGATGTGGTAACGTATAAACTACTAGCAGGAACGGTCATCGGCTCCTAAAGAATGAATTGAACCTAACTGTTGCAGGGACGGACTGAAACTCTCAATCATTCACTGGAAAGTCCGACATAATTATCGCTTAAAATGGTCATGGTCATTGAATTTGTAAACTGCTACGGCGAATTTTTTTAAACTTAAATATGCAGTGTGAGTCATGTTATGATTCGTGAGGCATCCTTCATTTCCTCTGTTACTAAGTTCCGAAAGAACGGGGATTTTCGATTATCACATGATTTGGTGTTGTTAAAACAAATACATTTTGAGGGCAAACATACACTTCGTCCATAAGTTGCCTGATAAGCATTAAAACCAGTATTTTATCCCCTAATGCAAATATTTTGATTCTAGAAATAAAGGCGATACTTTCGCTATTATTTTAGCCAATCTATAAAAGATTAATTAACATGGCAATCAACACAAGAACTGTACTTTGAATTTCCTAAGCCGTAGCCGCTGCAACTAATGATGCGATGCCAACTTAGTACGTACAGGTAAATTTTAATTTAAAACTCTATAATTACCAACGAATAAGTCATCGTTTCAGGAAAATATATCACCAAACTAGGCAAGATGTTACTCATTGACCTGAATACATTAATTCTATATAAAAACAATTACGCAAACCACTTCAATGAGGTTGTGTATGCGTAAGCGCATTTTTATGCCAAACACTAAATTTTTATCGGTCTCGCATATTATCAATTAATTACTTTGAAACGAGTTCAATTGACGCATGAAGAGGATCTTAACTTAACATTATTAAATGTGTTACATTTTCAAAATTGTAATAATATTTTTAATGACTTACATTTTCAAAATTTTAAAGTCTCAAGAATACTATAGTTATATTACCCATATCAGGAAATTCTATACTTTCAAGTAAACCTAAAAATGAAATCAAAGGACATTCAGAAAGCCCACAAAATTGCAGAGCATTTAAAATAATAAGGGAGACCTGTTTGTATTTCTTATTGACCTCACCAACCAACCTTGGAATAACCTTTCATCCTCTATCTATAGTTCCTTTTGTACAAAAAAACTGGTGTGAAAAACAACACGGGCCCTAATTCTGTGCAATTAAACAGTCCACTCAAATTGGTACCACGTGGCAAGTTGTAAAATCAGTTTTGTTTTGACGTTTGCACCGCGCACCGTGCGTTGACCGCCCAGCATTGTTCGAACGGTAACGACCGCCGAAACGACGATAGGGTTGCCAAAAACAATTAAATTCGTATGTTCACGAGACAATTGTGATACCCTTCAAGGAATCAAGTTTATGTCACTTTTTTTAGGGTTCCGTACCTCAAAAGAAAAAAAAACCCTCATAGGATCACTTTGTAGTCCGTTTGTTGTATGTCAAGAGTGTCAAGACCCTTAACAGGTGGAGGCATCTGCTCATAGATGGTGCCACTAGAAGTATAACTGTAATAGCGGCATCTTGCTCATAGGTGGCGTTATTCCATATTTCTAGTGGAATATTTTATTTATTATTCCGATTGCCGGGATGGATGAACTATCCACATACATAATTAAGTTTGAACGGAACCCTTAGGGCGCGAGTTTCACTCGCACTTGTCCTGTTTTTTTACTGATTGCTGTAATTGGAATTGAAAGAAGGTCACACGAATTAACGCGTGGGTTAAAAATAACGTGAATGCAAGATTTAAGAAAATAACTTGATGATTGCCACAAAATCTGGCAACGTATAATTATTTATCAGATGTATTGCAAACAAACATATATTTACTGTCTTCAGTAATGAATTTTCTATTTAACAAGTTATTTATGTAAAACGAAATGGCAATTGTTACGTATAGACTTACATCATCTTATAACTTCCATATTTTATGTACAAATACATATATAACTTTTATTTGTCCAAACTTAACAACCCTACGACATTGCAATGATGATCTGCAACATTCTGCGTTCATTGCCTTCATGTTTGTTGTTAACTAAACAATTCACCATTAACACTACAATACAATACATCTTATATTTTGAACGATTCAGAAACCATTACAATAATTTTATTATCTTTCTTTGTCTCGTTATTCTGGTAAAGTGTGATCGAGGTGTTAATTGGCCGAATGTTACCGGAGGAAAATACAATAGCTCCTTGATAAGCAGTAAAGCTGCAGGAGTGGGGTCTGCATTAGTCTTCAATTACAGTAGTTCGTTAGTTTTAATCTGATCAATGGGCAAATAACCCGTCAAAGTCCGCATAAAAAATGGCTTTCTCAAGAACCAATGAAGAATCCTGATGAACACTATGTCAAGACGACATAGAACTAGTGATAGAGTTACGAGTAGCTTCTGCTGGCATCGCAGACATTAATCCCATTTTACCTATTACTCCTTTAGGAAAACTAGAACATGACATCATAATAGAACATAATTGGAACCAGAGATAATTTTCCTTCCTTCTCTTACCCAAACTAATTTGCGGCCCCCAAATTCGTACGTAAACGGAAACTATTCAAACTCAACGTAGGAACAATGATTCACCCGCCATGTGTTACTGTCTAGTTTTATTAGATTGTTGTGTAAAAACTGGCCGAGCGACCGTTAATATGACTCACGAGCTGCTAGCGCTAAATATGTCACCAAGTTCTGCGCTCAGCACTAAAGGTAGCAAAGGTCATAGCAAGTTGCCATAAGTCAATAAAACTGTAAATACTTATTGGGAGGATTGGTTAATCGAACTGGATATTAATATCTAGAAGGCATATCCTAATAGAGACAATTAGATTTAGGCAGAGTCAAATCAGAATTTCATAAACGATTATGCAACTAAGATCTGGTTAAAATTAGACCTAAAGTTTTGCATATAAGTAATGCATATAACTAAAAAGTTAACGATCCTCTTCTCTTCTTATTGCTTCCTTTCTACGCACATTCCAAGCTTCGGATTCCTTATATCCATTCCAATCTGCAGGCGCCACGGAAGTCAATTACCGCAAGTACTAAATGCCACAATGGTTCTAATTAAATAAACCTCGTCTATTAACACTGAAAGTCTACAGGAAGGTCCCTTAAAAGCTTAGCTGTAGACAGTTGGCAGTCAGCCAGTCGCAACTTGTCGAATAAATAGATATGGCTCCGTCTCCTGAATGTCCAGACATAATTTTCAGGAGTGATATGTCGGCTTAGAGGGCTTTAGTAGTACCTAGCTAAAATGGCAGCAACTACGATGTTTTGATCATAAATGTCACAACTACTTAGATAGCAGAAACTGTTATTAGTGATTTATTGGTAAATTAAATAATATTAATGCCTACTTTTAAGTACGTCAACTCACTGACCTAACGGTAGTACGGTCGTCACATTTGGTAAAACAAGGCTTAGAACCAATGTCATAGTTACAATGGACAGCCCCCAATAGCACAGCCTTCAGGTATGTTCGGGCCAAATAACTTCATCACGATTCCTTGGGGCACATAAAGGAGTCAGGAAGAAACCATAAAGTGGATGGGCAGCACCTTTAACTGTTACGCAGCCCTGTGAAGGCATCATAACATAACACGTCACTCCGAGACGGTAGCTTGATTCGTAGAAACTTAAACTTAGCGGTAATATTATGATGGGACATCTATGAATGCCAAGTACGGAATGCAATACCGGGATACCGGGATCCCGCATGCAATGTGCGGGACTAATCCTGGTCGTAAGTAGCAGAATTCATTAACAATCTTCAAATCACTATTTGAAGATTGTTAATGAATTCTGCTACTTTTTACCAGCTTTTATTTAGTTTCACCTGTCGCGTTGTCTGTGGGTAATCAAATATTACGTCATAAATTTGGCCCACTTCCCGGTGTTCGATTGACCTGAATTTTTGTATGCATATATGTAAATCGCATGACAATGCAATATAATGATGTCATAGAGCTGGTTTGATGATGGAGCCGGAAGGTGGCCATAGGAACTCTGTAACGAAACGACGTAACCCCATCGAGTTTGGGCTCGTTTATTTTGTCTTCACAAGTATATGATCCTAGATGATGTCCAGGGTCCTGTCGATGGAGCCGGAGAGTGGCCACAGGAACTTTGTAACGAAACGAAGTAACTTCGTCGAGTTGGGGCTCGTTTGATTTGTCTTCACCAGTGCTCTGGTCCGAGATGATGTCCAGGGTCTCATGATGGAGTTGGGAAGCGGTCATTATAAAAGCTTGATTTGGAAAATGTTTTTCAACATAGAACTTGTTTCTTGTCTGTTGTTTAAACTATCAAAACTTTGCATGTAAGGAAAATATTATTTTGCATACGGGGACCTAATGATTCAGTTTTACCTGTTAGATTGTTCGCGTTACTAGAAACAATCAAACAGTACAAAAACAATTTATGTAATTAACCTAATGTACACGATTCGCTGAAATCAAGTCTTTTTCCGGGAAATAATACAAAAATAAAGATTTCTCAGCAATTGTAACTTCGACATGAAGTAAAGAGATTCGGTCTAAGTATTCTCAGATTCTCACAGAGAACTGATGTCGTTACTGAGATGACAATAGTTCTGTCACGCGTATTTGCCTGACTTTGGACGAGGTAATTACTTGAGTTTTTACGAACATGAGGAACGAAACATAACGACTGGTATGAGGTAATCATGATAAGAAACGAGATAACTTTCTCCGACCGTGGGCGTAGACCAGGTTTAAGAAGTCATAAGTAACTTTAAAAGGATATTAAGTGAAGCATTTTTGGAATGTACAGTTATTCGTCCATAATTTTGGACAATAAAAACCAGTACGGTATAGGACTTTATTTGGAGAGACTTCCTAACTTGATTCTAAATGGCTTAAGATTTAGACGGGGATTTCAGAGATTGCAATTGGACCGCAGTTCCGCATCTATTGTTAGACAACGGTGTCCAAAGACTTTACATAGAAGCCATCTAAACCAGGTAGTTTTCTAAACAAAATACAAATAATCCCGATCATTACGATCGAAACATTGGCCAATGATCATAACTCAGAAGCTACAAGACAATAGCTGGCTCCATGACCCCAATCCTTTGCGGCGGCTGCGCGGTTAAAAAGTAATTATTACTATTGTAGCCACGACACGTACGGTTAAGATTTCGTGTCATTATGTCAAAACCGAACAGATTTCCATAAGGTAAATGCACGATTTAGAACTGTGTTGGTTTATTGAGAAATGATCTCACAGTGAAAGATACAAATTCAAATCCTATCAAAGATCTTGCAAACAATGCTCACTAGCACATTTTTGACCAACATCTTATCACCTACAATTTATGTTTTTGTTCATGAGTTAAAGCAACACTAGCATCAAACCCATGTTGGCACGTGTCCTATAGAATTTCCAGAAACACGCCAGAAATACATAAGAATACAAAACTACTACTTAAATAAACTTTATCTAATCAAAAGATTTTGCTAAGCAGCTGATACTTCGTACCTGAATGACTAAAATTTGTCGCAGTTATGACAAGATTTCATATCTACGCTATATTGTATTCAAATTAATCTATAACTTAGAAAGTTGCTCTATAATTTGTTATCCGACAATCTTTGATAAAAGCAGGCACAATGTCAAGTTTCTGAGTTTATCGCGAGCTGGTCTAGTGAGATAAGATTCGACTTCCCTCGAGATTTCAAGAGTCTTAATGAAGGAGCACTTCAAAGCACTGAAGACATAACCAAACATGAGCTTATTTAGGTAGGAATGGTTAACATTTTAAAATGTATATTTTTTTTAACAGTGTGTATTCTTTCATTTTGGGTTGCAGAGCAAAGCTCTCGCTTCTGGCCAGATTTCAAGACTTGGTCTGTGTGTTAGCTTAACCAAGTTCCAGCCTCACCTTCATGACAAACATCTTATTTGTGTACGAATAATTTAATTATTGACAAAAAGTGAAAAATTATACGGTTTATTCTAATGTGGGGCGTACACAATGACATTCGCACATTTCAGCAGGGCCGTTGAACCATCGGCGCCTGAGCATGTTACACCCAGGTCCCGGTGGGTGGGCTGGCCGCACAAAAATTTAATTATAAGAATTTATCTTGTTCTGTTTATGGTTGTGATTTTAGGTGGTGTTAAATTTTGAGAATGACTGTTGGAATGTGCAAGCAATGTTTGTTTTTGTGGAAAATTGTACTGGCTATCGATTACGTGGAATTTCAAGATGTCAGTCTGACTTTCTATGAAAAAATTGTGATGCGACGATTCTCAGTGCTAAAACGACTAGTCCACAATAAAAGGAAAATGGTGAAATCTGATTCATGATAATATACCTATTAAGTTTAAACATACTCCTTCTGCCATTGGTTTAGCTATTGTATATTACACAGATTACACTTTAATCGTCCATTTCTAGGCTATCAACTAATAAAATGATATCTTAGAATATTTAATTACGTAAATTTCGGAAAACATTATGGTCACCAAGACTATATGGTTGAATGACAAGTGTATAATCGACCGGCATTTTATATCTTTTTATGGCATTTTTATAGAGACCACTTGTAAGTTGCATTTCTGGTGAAACTAGTTCTTCGAAATCATTATGTTCTATAATATTATCTAATAGTGGTTTTATTATTCAAATTTCGTCATAATATGTTTACTAAAATACTAATAAAATTATGTTTTTTTAGACGAAAATGTTAAGTTCTATTAAAATAATATGTTTGTCCATAAATAATATCATATTATTGTTTGGTGACCATGTAGTGTAGCAGATCGACACATTTTCCGGTTACAATCAATTTATTTCAAAGTGCACCAAAACATGTAGTAATTAGTCAAAATGATTAAGTTTATCCGTCATGCATGACTCAATAAGTCAATAATAATGTGACCAATTAACATTTCCATACAATTAATATACTATGTTGTTATTCAATTAGGCGCTGATAACAACGGAACGTCTGTCAATGACCCTTTAATGGCATTAATAAACATTTTAAAATGTAACACATAATCGTTGTAAGTCTATCAGTCTATCATAATATTTTTTTAATATAATATCTTAACACCATCTCGTAAGCCTTAATTTGTAAATTGTGTAATCAAAGCAAATATCTAAAATTCTAAAGTATTATTTTAAAGGTGACCAAATTATATTAACTTCTAAGAAAAAATCTAGCTATCTAATTTGACCATCATCATCATCGCTCAGTTTAGACAGTAACCGTTACAAAAATAAGCGTATCCAAACACATTCATTACAATCAAGATCTATTTTAAGAATAACAAAACCTGACACATTAACATCCAAATGATCATTCCACTTTATTCCAACTTCCAACCAAAGCCTTTTTACATACCACATTATGTCAAATTACTAAAACAATGGCACGAAAAATTCGAATTTAGCGAATCGTTAGTAGCGACGACACATCCGGTAACGAGCCTGCCATATTGTCGTTGGAACCATTCAAAATTCGAAGAGGTGCGCGTGCGCCGGCCTTCGCCTGCTGAGGACGCGGAGTGCGCGGGGAGCGGGATGGACTAGGGTTGTCATTGCCAGGAAAATTGCTATTGTTAAACATTATAACAAATTACTACCTACTGTTATATGAATGGGTTGAAGTAGATAAAGTTTTTCAACTAGAATCAAATTTGTTGTTTCCGAATAGGTAAACAACTTAATTGCTCAAAATATTTTCAGTCGGTTTCTCACGATTTTAGTAATTTACAAACTTACAACTCCATTGTGCATTACAATACTTGATACATAATATACAAGACATCTAATCCTATCTCTATCGGATCAACCCTAACAGCAAGACACGAACTGGTTAAAAAAAGTTGAAACAACCACAGTCAAACGTTAAGTGTTGTCCTTGACGCACCTTGCTATATTTCCAGTTAGATCACCACCAAAAACAGTATTTAATCCTTACAGCTATTGTTTTTGAGTTCAAAATGCTGTGATATTAAGATTGTGATTCGGTAAGCCTAAACATTAGAATTCAGAATGGGTGGATACTTGAAGTATGGTAGTTATTGGGCTAGCACAGCTGTTGACCAAACAATTCATCATGGCGGTCGCAGTGAATTAAGCAATCCAGTTGACCATATGGTAGCTAGCCAAGATGCCGTGGATCCTATTTTTCCACTACTTACATAATTATGAGGTCAGATGTTTACTAGCAAATGCGCACTATATGTTAAACCTGTGAGAATCCATGATAGATTGTGTCGATACGATTAATCTTGCTTACTTAGCTACTGATTAGTCATAATATTCATAAACTCATAATACTCTCAACATTTTTGACTAATAAACGAATGTACAAAATAGACTACAACAATGATGAATTAGTAAAACGTATAAGTTGCACGAAAATGTTGATAAAGGCCGCTATGGGTTATGTTATGACATCATTTGCAACCATTGAGCTCCTTTTACCCGGCTAAGCAAAGCCAAAAGTAGAGTTATTTATTATTATTTTAGCAGGCTACGTATTTGTTTTAATATAAACCGAATCTGTCAAAAAAACTGTCAACAGTCCAAATCGGTCGTGGCAGAGGTACAACAAAGATTCAAAACCTATCAGCATAAAAAGCATAAACAAAGAAAGTGTAGGGTAGACGGTGAAAAGAGAACAAAATAAAATAAAACGCCACACCACAGTGGACCCCGACTCGTTCAGCGAGTGACGACAATGACCGGCGACCACGTAACGGAACGACCATTATGAGATACTCAATTAACTGAGAATGGAAGGATTTACTTAGTTTTTCTTCACGCTTTTTACCTGGCTTAGCAGTTTTACTGAAATTTAAAATGGTCAAATTCATAATTATAAAGCGGTGACAATGGCAATATTGATTTCCGAACATTAGGTGTAGAAGATCTTTAATCAGCTGGCGTTTGGCTCACTGGTAGTGATACTGATGATACAGTGGTAAAGTATCACAGATTTATGGCTAAAGCTGGGGAGAATTGGATGCTTGAAAGACTTGCTGTTGAAGTAGTTAAGACGCAAATCATTGATTTTGGTGGGCGTGCTAACGATGCTTGTATACATATAATACTTACATTAATATTTTAAATTGCCCTTTAGCAGTAATTATACTAATTATGCAACGACAAGATGAGCAACTAGAACACTATGCGTTTCTTTCATTCAAGAATGAAAATAACTACTGTCCTATGACTGTGCGAAGTTTAAACAATGACCTTTGTTATGCATTATTCAATGACTATCACTAATCGAAATTGTAAATAGTTCATTAACTTGCAAATTGAAACGTAATAAACGTTATAACTTATAACTAGTTATAACACAAGCAGCAGGCATGCTTAAGGACTTCGTTTATCCAAAATGTTGCATTCAACAAAAAAATGTACCCAAAAACAACCACACAAAACCAGGTCGGTAATACTTCTTGAAAAATCCCAATGCCGCCGTCGGGTTCGAACCCGCGACCCATAAACAAAATGCCACTGGCAACGGTACTGATACCGGTTTGTTGATCGCTCGCCTCGACATATTATATCGATCTTATAGGGAAAGACGATTGAAACGAGAGTGGAGAAAATATTATTACTGTTGCTAACGAGGCAAATATTCATTTGTTTATCATTTTGTAAAATGTATTCTGTACTCCTGGAGTTCGACTGTGCAACTGAACGAATGTAGGATCTACAGGTATATAAACTCCAAGCCTGAATGGTTTTGTATTTTACCTTTTGAGATTATGCAATTCTCGTAGACGATCATCACGATCATAGAATGCAGTGCCGATACATTCCTTTAAATTAACATTATTGTCATATCAAACCTTTGATTCAGATAATATCGCATGATTTGTATCGGGAACTTACCTGAGAAAAAGAACGGAAAAACATTAAACTTATGTTACACAAATAACTTATTTAAATTTAGCTTTAGCCTGCGGCTCCATTCACTTTAATGTTCAATGCTCAGCTACTGCATATTATTACACAACAGCTGAACGTAGTCAGATTTGAACTCACGACCTTTTTGATAGGTAGTTAACACCTACCAGACAGTTTATTACAGCTTTAGATTTTAATTTAAAGTTGCTGCAGAACTCCAAGAAATGGTATGTCGTAAGAGGCGAAGAGCTGATCAAATAATCAAGCAATATTGAATACAATCTCTCATATTACTGGATATTAGGGGTAGCAATCGCTCCATCGACATACTGTCATTCGCCCGGATCTTGTCATGGCATTACTTATGAGGTCAGATTAAGCTCATTCGACTTCGTAACGGAGAAGGCCTAACTTCACCAAACGTGCATGGGGTGCTATACTAAGTATTATATTAAAAGAGAGAGTGTAAGTGCAAGTATCGATGCAATAAAGATGTATACCACGTACGACACAATGCTGGGAACCAATGACGAGCCACCGGTAACATGATGTCACCTTCACACAATAGATATTAACAATAGGAAGAATAGTGACACCTGTGAATATTGTTTAATGATGTATGAAATATATGGTATGCAGGAATCCAAGGAATATTCAATGGAAGATGCGCCAAGGCCAAGTGTCCTTAAAATAAGACAAACTGTTACGAGCAATAAAGATGAAAAGTTCAAACTTATGCAATACAATATGCAATATTATCAATAGGCCAAAGGCAAATTAAAACCTAATCTTGGCGCGCTTTGAACGTCAAATGGTAAGGTGTAATGGAAGCGTATCCTCGCCGAAAACCACACTCTCAAGCTCTAAGGATAAAAGGTTTCCCCAAAATTCGAAGTTCAGTATATTTGAAGGACCAAAGTTCGAGGTTCCAGTAAGTTTGATTTATAGCAAATAGATGTACTAAAACCTTGAATAGGTATACTGAAACTTTGTTTTATCATATCAACTAAATTAAAAATTCAAATTCAAGTCATAAGACGTAAAATATTTCCAGTAACAGGAAAGATAGAACTAATAGTAACGAGATATGAAGGTCACAAGTTCTCAGGCCCAGTTACATAGCAACGGACTACTAGCGCATGTGTTAAAGCTCGCTCTTAGGGCCTGCAGACGGTCAGTAAAACACTTCTGTTGGGTCGATGACGTACAATACTTCCAAGTAACGTTGAGTCATGATGTTATTGATATGTGGATCGATTTGCAAATTGACGGAGGCTACTTATTATACTTTAGGTGACGCCGACTACATTAAATTATTAAAATGTCTATAACTAAATCAATAAGTTTTATGGAACATGGAAAACGTTACGATTCTTTCTTTATCTTTTGACTGTACACAATTTAAAGCTTAATTCTGTTTTCGTTTCCTAGTTATGTTTGATTCAATATTATGTGTGAAAAGGCATTGAGAATCTGGGTCTAGAATCTTTTGGCTTATTTGTAGTCTTTAACCCATCATTATTTGAAATTATAACCAAGATAAGCAACAAAACTATTACAATGTTTCAAGCAGCTCAATATTCCATGACTGATTAACGCAATCCTGTTCTTCCAACAGATAAGGCAAAGCTTGAACCTTCACAAGGACGCTTACATAAAATACTTTTTGGAAATTTCACCACATTACGGAATAAAAGCTCGCAACAACTAACTTACATAAGTACAAGCTATCAGAAGTAAATTAAAGAATTGTAAAAGGATCAAAACCGGAATGGCATACCGTCAGAATGTTAATTAGCCCTTAGTTCTCTCACACGAGGCATTCTGGTACCGTTACGGTGGTATTACACCACAGCGTGGTTGCATCGCGCCCTGTCCTGTCTGACCAGATGGCATTAACGGCGACCCACTTCTTGAAGGTCCTATACCGGCCCGACTTATGCCATGTAAGGCATTACATGGTTACGCAAGCCGCTGATTCTGCACGAGACTTACGTATTGTTAATATTTTATTATATACAATTAAATGTTGGAAATTTTTACCTTATTTGGCAAACTTTTGTTTGATTAAAACATAAATCTGGCAGTAAAATTCAAATATGGTAAAAAGATATAAAGGGCGAGAACTGTCTAGATTGCTATCTGTAATGCAATGACCATAATTCAGGCGTTTTACGTGCAGCAGTTGTCCTTTATTATGGAGAAAGACCAAAAAATATAAAGTTCAAAACTGTAGCTAAAAACTGCAAAACTTAATTAAACATTAACTGTATCATTGACGAAAAGAATGCCCCAACATAATTTTAAGCGCGGTATCAATATCAAGCTGAGAACCAACAAAAAATAGCGCTTTGCGTTCAATACGATCGTTGATTGCGCTCCAAAGCCGTTTACAGTTAATCAATGCACCATGTGTAATGACTAGTCGTGGTCGGCACAGTACACGGTATGGCATATGGTGGCTAAAACATGGCCATATAAGGTGGCACATATGGACGACATGGTTCGTTCGACGAATTCAGCGGTACCTACATGCGTTTGTGACAACTTTTACGGACATGATGAATGAACGTGTCAAAGTTACGAATATTGAAGTCAATGAGCCTGACGTGGATTGTAATAACGTTTTCGAAACCGTTTTGGACAACATTCGCGAAATGATGTATTACGATGTTAACAACATTTCACTACAGAAATCTGATAAGGAAAATAAACTTATATGAAATAACTGTATGGTCCGGTTCGAACAACTTCATTTAAACTGATAACAGTAAAAGCCCTTGCAAGATTTAAGACGATCTAAATCTTATTTAAACGTCAAGTCGCGTGTTATTGTACCGTATGTGCCACCTACCGTTGTACCTACATAACAACAGTCTAAACAGCAGCTTTAAAGTTTCAATCCTAATCAAGCATATTTAAGCTCGTAACTAACGAACTGACCTTAATCGCCAAGCCAAGGGCAATTCATGACTCTATCCATTGTGAACTTTGACCCAAGCAACACTCTAGTATATCGAGAACGTTTAGCAGTATTCAGACCATAAGGGCAAAGCACGGAACAAACACATTGTCTCTGAAGGTGCCTACTTTGGCACGATTGTTTAGCATCGATACGAAAGTTTAACAGTTCCGAATAATGATGTTTGATTGAATTTTTAGATTGATCAATGCATTACACATTTGATTGATTTGATCAGTTTGATCTTTCGACATAGTAATTTAAAGCGTCAGAGCACTTTTAGACATAATTAACAACAACTTAGCACTACGAAATAAAAGCTGCTATCAAAGCTCTAGTAACAATCACTTATAATAGATGCGCAGATCGCTCGCAAAAACCAATAAAGAGTTTAATTAACAGATGTCTTGGACAAAGACAAGAGCTGATTATGCTACAGTACTAATTGACATCTTGTTAGATGATATTCAACCTTATTTTTATATGAATTAAGGTAGATGATTGTAATGTGCTCGGTTACGGTTGGCAGGTCAAGAGACTATGAGCATGTGCTTTGTTTAAAGTCCCTCCCGCGTTGATGTATCAATTCATAATTTGTGTTGGTAGAAAATTTGCGATAATTGTACGAATATTACGCGTAATTATTATCAATATTGTTGTCTTCTAGGAAAGCAGTGGTATTATTTAAACGTCAAGTCGCGTGTTATTGTACCGTATGTCTATGTACCTACATGACAACAGTCTAAACAGCAGCCTTAAAGTTTCGATCCTAATCAAGCATATTTAAGCTAATAAAATACTTGACCAAAGTTGTTAAACTAATATTTTATAATAATCGCTCGAGACCTTATTTAAACGTCAATTACAAATAACGGCATAATGTAGTGCCCTGATTGACACCAACATAGCTATAAACCATAAAGTTGTTGTATTAATTATATCTTCTAAAATAAGGGATAATTTTATAGCTTTGATTAACAGACCATTCAAACAATAATTTAATTTATCCTTTTACATTGAGACTATTCTATCTTTACTTGTAGCCGGAGGCAAATCATAACATGAAATCTAACAGATTACAGTTTGACTTTAATATATAGCTTACGTTGACATTACTTATCAAAAAAAATAATTATTGACAAATGACCTACGTACAGGTAAAGGGATTAGCCATTTAATACAGCTCATAATACCTCTACTTATAACTATAAAGTCTATAAACTTTAACACTGACAGGCAGACAACGCACAGCTTAAACTAGAGTGGGTCTAGAAGCATGATATTTTACACAGGAGTTTCTTATACATATAAACGTAGGTAAGCACTAAGAAAGTATTCCAAATTCATCGCTTAGGAAATTAAATAAGGGGTTAAGTAGGATGGTTCCTAAAATGTTACCGATAGGAAATCCCATCGAGAACACGGCTAGTTTATTTAAAACACTGATTTTAAAATGTTTCCAGTTAGTTTTATCAGGTTTATTATCAATATTTTTATCTTTTCCAATAGACTTTTGTTCTATTAATGTATCACTATACACTTACAATGGCTATAACCTTAAAGTTAAATAAATACCCACTGCAAATAAAAATAATCAACATTCTTATGTTAACCAACCAAATTACATAATTAGCACAAGGTAAAAAGAACTGGATTCTTTAAATTGTAAAAATGTATGAATTTCCTTTATTGCTTACATTTTTATCCTTCGACACTCACTAGTCATAACATTCAAGAAATTTTACGGTTCCTATATTCTGACGAAGTAGTTTCAAGGTACCTAGCTTAGAAACAAACATTTTTATGAAAAGTTTTATTGAAATAGTGATCAAAATTATAATCATAATCAGTGGTGATGGTGTCGGCTACGGCACTTTCAGAACATAGAAATAAAGGAAACTATGATACGATGAATATGAAATCCTAAAACAATATTATGAAAGTGTAAATTTTATACTTGAACGACCAAACGTAATGTCCCCTAACACTCTAGTAAACTAATAAACACATAATATTTCTTTTACTCAAGACAGACGGTCATTAAGTAAAATCTTTACTCTATGAGAGATGCAATTATCTTGACAACCAACAACATTTGCAAAGGCTCTTCTAAAGACCACTCGCGTCTAGCTTTTACGACGCACCGTCTAGACACCAAGCTCAACAAAATAATACATTGTAAAACAAATGGAGAATCGTAAAAATTTTGAAGTAATAAAGACTGCAGACCGGAAGTTTTGCTGTGTATTAGCAATTACTTAATCGACGTTATGGTGAACTGTCGTTGTAAGGTAGAAAGTATTTCAATAAAGTACAATTTGTTCCTATTTTAAGTTAAAAAAAATCATATTTGGAAGAGGCCTGTAACTAGCAACAAAATACAGAAAATTTGTTTCGAATGAACGAAAGGTATGAAACACCGACTAATTTGAGAGGGTCATGGGGAGCGGGAGTAGATCGCGCAAGAAAATGAAATAAAAGACCGAAGGCATTGACTTATAATATGTCCCAAGACTAGCAGTTCCGAACAAAAATCATACCCCACACGCGGGTACTTGTCTGTTGCTCACCGCATCAAACGTCAAAGTGAATGTGAGGCAAGTGTTGTGCCCGCACACTTGAGTGTGACATGTATAATGTTCGGAACTGCTTGTCTAGACATATAGGTCAATGACCGAAGGTTAGGTTATACTAGTAACCACACTACACCACACAAAGCACAAGCCGAGTGAGCGAAGCGAGCGGTGCTGCGGCAGCGGCCGGCGATGGACTTGGCAGATACCATTTGCTTATTCGAAATTAAGACTGTTTGAACTTTGGATTCGGTAAATAGTTCATTTGAGCAAACGTTAATCGAATATGTACCTATCATTCGAAAAAATTCTCGAACCCTGGAAATATATTGGCTTATAAACAGACACGAAACCATAGTTACCACCACGCAGATTCAATGAACTAGAAACAGTGATGATCTAATTTCGCATTAATTATGTAAACAAAGATTTTATTTTAGCTTCTGACACCATTACTGTATACTTGTTATTACGGAGATATTTTAGAATTATGATAGATAACCTAATAATTAAACACATTGTATAGAAATAGTGACTTGAAATATTAACTGTCATAATAAAATAAAACCTACGAACAAAGAAAGTTTAATCTAAACATAACGTGGTGTTCACCAAGGAACTATACTGGGCCCTCAATTTTTTATACTACTTACCTATTACAATTCAATCGATCACGACATTGTGCATTTCGCACATATCAGATACATACCAACGTGACTGGGCCAAAAATAGCTATGTTCTAACTATAGGCCACTAGATATGGTAGAAATTATTCCTTCAGTGTAACAAGGAGTTTCATTCATAGTCAATTATTCCATATTAATTTTGCACGCACGTGTGGCCTGGCGGTCGTGGATCACGACTGTTGGAAGGTCGCAGATGGTTTAAGAATGGGTGAATTGAATAGATTTACATAAAAATTGTAAGACCTTCGACTACAACTTGCAACCCGCTATGTAAAAATAAACCCGAATACTTCTTCAATTACGTATTTTTGGATTCCTTTAAAAATGTAATTTTACTTATTATTTTTTTAAGTCGAATCCAAAAGCAATAATTGGAATTATAGGTTATTGTAACGCACGTAAGCAATTTCCAAATAACCAGTTATACGTCAGCAGAACATTAATAATAAACACGCTCAGTATACAATGACTCCTAAAGATTCACCTATTTCTAATTTTGCATATTATTTCAATACGTTGGCATCATCGCCTAAAATATTACGTTTGTTATCAGATTCATTCATATTCCTGGCACCTTCCTCCAGAACCAATAGAAAACAAACGTTAAGTCATACGTACGAATATAACATTAGACCGAAGACCTTTCCAATGTAAAAACATCGGCTGCATCATCCGTCTTTAAATAGACAGCCTGGACTATTAGAAACAGATAAATTTCTATATCTGCGCACGCGTTCTCTCCTGCAGGGATCAGCTCAACTGCGAGCGATATTAATTAACCATCATTGTGCAATACAGCATCTTAATAATAAGTTTAACCGTCTCTTGCAAAGAAGTTTTCTTTTTTCTTTTCTAATTGTCAAGAGTGAAGTCTATCAAGACTTAACAATGCAGGTAGCAAATATAGCAACGCTAATCCCTAAGTTATTCGAGGGCATCCTTAGAGATTAAACTAATCTATGGACAGTGACCGCAGCTGGCAAAATCCAACTAATGACTTCGTAATTTTCTGTCTAGTAACGGAACCTTAATTATGATTAGTCGATCGAGAACGATTTGTAAATCAAACCAGTTTCTATCGATTTAAAATAAGCTTTACAAATAACTTATATAAACAAACTATTGATAACATTATATTACACAAACACACATTTATGGATTTTATAAGTGCTTTAACCTTTTTGAAAGATTATCTTAAAACGCAATTCGGATTTTTAATTTTGCATTTAAATTGTCTAAATAAAATACCTGCAAAGCTTTTAATAGATTTAGCTTGCTTTTATCAGCTTATAAAATATCTTGACTGTATGTCTAAGGATCATATGAACCTAATTCAAGACTCAAGCGTTACTTGAGGCTAGTTTCAACCAATCAAATTGCTTGAAACTAGTTTCAAGTAATGCTTGAGTCTTGAGTTAGGTTCTGTAATACCACCCTTACGAGTCAATTTTATTACAAAATGGGAACAATAAAACTAGTATATACAAAGAACTACATAGTCCACAATAATAATTGACATTCTAATTTAAATCTTAAATCGTTTTATGTTGATTTTTAATAGTCTCCAATTTGAATCTTACAAAATTATATATTCCTCAAATTGGAGATGAAGATTAGAAAATTGGCATAATGTATGTTTTTGGGGCACAGTAGGTACTAAGTAATGCAGATGCCTGGGCCATTGCGGTACGCGATATCTGCAGTGCAGGAGAGCACTATACATCAACATCCATGGCTAAGCTTTAAGAGCGGCAGTGCAAAGCCGCAGGCAACATTTTTGCAACTGGACGAGCTGAATGCATTTGCGCAGATAAAGTTGTTAGTGAGCGCAAGATAAAGAGCAATACGGTTCGCTTGTTAAAAGTTGTTTACTCGTGATGAAGCAAAACATTTTATGGTCGAGTCCATTATTCGTGAGCAATATCAATTTTATTTGTATCATATCAGCATTTGTATCATAAGCAAAATGTTGGTTTTTAGGTCTGAAACAAATTCTAGCCTCACTATTGTTTTACACACTAATTATTTCTGATGCTTCTATCCAGAAGTGAAGCTTTATCTAAACGTGTAAGCCAATCTACCAAAAGCGACTGCAATAAAAAAGGTCCTTGCAATACCATTGCCAAGCCGTAATCCATCAGTGTTGTATTTCAACACATTACATGTAGTTAGCTTGCCAAAACAAATATACTTTCCTTCGTCAGCCGTCAAGCATAATGTTTTGACGACCGCAAAATGGATCGGTGATTTTTATTGAGGTATTAAAATGACTTGTGCGATGTAATACAAATAGGGAAGAAACATCGACTCTGTGGGTTGAATACTTGATGGGACAGTTTGAGGCCGAGGCTCCAAGGTTTTCCACATAGAATTCTAAGTGTTGAGTGACGTATTTATTGCTTGGTTTGGTTGTATGGCGACACTGTGCGTAACTGCGTAATGATTAAGATTTGCTACTTAGTGGACAATATTATTTAATGTTGATGATTTAGGTAGAATATTAACTCCTCATATCGAACGCAATTTTTTATGAGACAATATAAATTGTACTGTCTATAATTGCAGCATTCAAGAGATTAGGGCACAAGTAACAACAGACACCAAGTAACAACATTCTTGCTTTGCAATTCTCTAAAACACCTGCATTTTCCCCGCAAAGTTTCCACCCTTTCAATCAGAAAGAGAAAGCCCTAATATTTTGTCGGGAAGCCCCTACAAATTACAAGCCATATGTCGGACATATCCTGCGCAAACAATCCGTCGTCTGAAAGTTTCATAACCCCGTCTACACCCTATCCAACCCCCTGGGGGTGTCTGCAAGGGGTGCGGCTCGTTCAGACTTTACTGCTGACTGGTTTCAAAGTAGGGGTAGGCAAATTAATGGATGACTAAGTGGTAACTGTTGCTAGTACATTATTTGAGGGTGTGTATCTAGACGAAAAATCAGTTGCAAAGTAAAGAATGACGAAACATGATTTATGTGAAATATGCGCAGAAGAGTTCCGAGTAGAAAACAATAAAAAATTAGTTTTTCTGGTGGAAGAAATAATTATGTAATTGCAATACTTTTAAAATATTATCATTTACATAACGTCTTCATAAAGATTCCGGTCCGGTGGTCGCAAGCGCAACTGCTGACTGGTCCTAGATTCGATCCCCGGATCGGACAGTGCTATTTCAGTAGGAAATTCTTAGGAGCAGCCCGGAGTTTGGACACGTGCCCGTGCATTAGGCTCGTCCCCTATTACATGGCACTTAGACATATCTGACGAAATGTGGGTGTATTACCTATGCACCTTTGCCTAACCCTTATAAATAAGAAATACAGGCATGATGTTATGTATGTTGTAATAAAATACGTAAGTATGGTCCATTTTAATAGAACTTGTAAACTATGTAAACAAACTTTCTATTCAAATTTTGACAGTTGGCCATACTAACATTGTTTACAAAGTTAACAAATTCAATTGAAATGGACCCTAGTATAATTGCTACCGTATGCAACTACTAATAAACAAACAAGTTTCACTCGAACCCTATCTTGTTTCAAAATTAAAATAGGCTGATTTTTCTTTTTGTTAGGTACGTCATCGTCATCGCAGCATTTTATTTTCATAATACATATACTAGCAACAAGTATCCATTTAAATACAAGGTAATTCCAGTTGCATTACTATTCTCTTACTCATTCTTCCTATTGCACTTATCTAAACAACAAGGCAATTGAAACGGCCATAATGATTGACGCATTTTGCTAATTATTTACAGTAGAGGCTAGAGACCAACCGAAGTTTCGGTTTCGGCCAGAAATGTTGGTTTCGACGGAAAAAAATGGCCGATACTTGAAAAAATATATAAGTTGAAGTTTTATGGGTTCGTTTTTACCCGACTTCGGCAAAGCCAAAAGGAAGCGTTATTTAATAATATTGTAATAACGTGAACGTCATTTAAGGTAAACCGTTAGGTAAAAAAAAGAAATTAGAATTTTCAATTTTTATCTAGTTCTAAGCGAAAAGAATAAATCAATTTCAGGTTTTTTAATGTTTTAGTTGTGGAATCTGAGAAACTAAATGTTTACACCATAAAAAGTTCTAGTGGCACGAACATCGAAACGCTTAAAATATAGAGAAGAGTCTTATCTTTTTGAAACAAAGTGAAGAATCCCGACTGGTTCTTGAACTGGTTCTAATTCCTATCGCGACATTAACCTTACATTTTATAACTTTAAAAGAAATCCAGTTACAATATTGATTAGAAAATTCAATTTATACGAGATATCTGCGTTATCGGCGCGATAAGGGGCAGATAAGACAGATAGCGTCGATTGTTCAAGTCTGAAAATTCCACGGAGCGACTATCGGCAATCCGCATGTTCTATTTTAGATGCCACATGCGGATTCTGGCGCTACTTGGGAGAGGCCTATGTCCAGCAATGAACCGCAGCAGGCCGAGACTACCGAGACGATTGAATTATTGATACGGATTTTGCGCATGGATTATAGGCAAATACTTAATGTGCCTTATTTTTTTACTAAGTGATTGTGCAGATATTTATCTTGAAATTACTTATAGACAAGGATGTGAGGAAGAAATACTTTCAACCGTTGAACCTTTTCAGTTAATGTTAAATGAATAAAGTATGGTATTTTTTTGTTATTTGATACATAACAGAATATCTTTGCATGCTAAAAGTTGAGTTGGCTTTAGCTCAATTAGGGACCCATCGAATCTTATCGATTTAGGCCCGCAATAACTGCTCTATTGGCTCTTTCCCCAACTAGACATAGATTTTTGACACAAGCTCTATAGAAGTAATGTTAAATATCTATCTCTAGTAGGGTAACTAAAGAGTCGATAGATCAGTTATTGGGAACGGCCATTAATGAGTTGAAAGTCGGATATTTGCTATTTGGTCAAAATAACGTCTTTGACTACTAACAGTTTAATTAAAGCTACAGAAAAGGACCAACGCTAAATAATTATGGTAATGCTGGTAATACCTTGATAAAGCTAACGCAATTTCCCTTTGGGTAAAATTGTATTTGTTATCAATATAGAGATAGCCAAAGTTAAACCTGAATCAGCTGTATTAATCACCATTGTTATCAAACGACCTTGCTGTATCAGAATCTGCCTTATCAAAGCAGTAATTAGAATTTACTGACGTGCAAGATTAATCCAAAATGTAACATCTCAGGTTTGTTGCTTTCATAACTTTTCTTACGCAATTTTCAACTTGAGTACCTATGCTTATCAGCTTTATGCTTTTCTATATAATCTGAGCCCGTTTTACAGTGTTCCAAAGCACTTCTAAATTAACAAATTCTATTGAGTTGCAAATTTTGCTCACCCAGCCAAGCCACTTCATATAAAATGCCAGACACCCGACAGCCAATGACCGGACAGTTAATGAAAAAGCTGTTACAGGGTGAGGGTAGGAACACACGATGAAATATCTATAATAATGACCCCGTAGTGATTAATCCTGGCTTATCCATGAAAGGTCATGTCATGAAATATGTATGGCAAACTCGTGTAACCGCGCTTTTATTACGTATTGAGTTATGAGCTTATTTATTTTTTCAGGCCTGGTAGAGGCTTATTTCAGCTGCCTGAACTCAGGGCAGTAATTCCTTTTTTCGATTAGCAGAAGTACTGAGATTTTTTTTCATATTCACAAAAGCTCTATTCTTGTATTTCGATTAGCATAGACTATAGAGCAATACCTACTATGAAGGTAAAGTTACAAATAAACATACTACTAATATGCTTCCATGGGCAGTATTATTCGAATTTTCCATAAAGTCATCAAATCACAGATTATTTATTATTGTTATCGAGTACATTCGAGGTCGGCGACTTACGCATCTATGAATGTTATAGAGTTTATTTAATTTTCCTATACCTAACGGGGATGCAAAGGGCAACTGGGTAAGTGACCAGCCAACTGAAGCAGGTAAGTCTTTGCCTGCTAAAGGAGAACCCTTGACAAATAGGGTGAAGAGGACCCATTGTAAAGGGCTGTAGTTTCGTCCTACAGCTGATGTCAGGACGTGCTATAACAGTGCTTACGAAATAATGCGATTACGTTCAAAAGACGTGACTTTCGATAGTTACCATTAGAGCTGTGAGCGGATATAGGCCTAATTTCGACCTTTAGACTTGGCAACATTTCGTAAACAGTAGGCACATTGACTTTTTTTATGCTTACTTTGGACAATTTCGTCATTTAGTGTTTGTGCCTTATGTTGTTTTCGGAAACGAAATTCAAGTTACTGATCTTCAGCACAGCGCCAGTGTGTTGATTATTAATGTATTATAGTAAAAAACCAAAACGTATTTCTCCATCTGGACATCGTTAAACCGTAAGCAAAATATTTTTTTGGCCCGCAACACATAAATATTTATGCGAATCGATAACAAACATAAAAACAAGCACACGAGAGTGAAAAGGACTAACAGTCAAGTTTGCCACAAGTACCAGGATGTTAGAACGTCGGTGGAGGTTCAAACGTAGCGTACATATTCGCGTGGGCCGTCCCCCCCTCAACCCCCGCGCCCCCGCCGGGTCAACGACATCCGCGGCCGTTTCGGCCGGCGGCGCGCCTCACCTTGACATTCATCTCGAGCACGACGCTTTAGCCAAACGTTTGAATTAACTCGAACAACTTTCAAACGCCGCTTTAGAATTAACCCTTCTAAGGTATCAACCGCCCACTCGAATCGGTCGCGTTACATTTCGGTTATAAACTCGCGACAATCTACACGAATCTATGTTACCCTGGTAGGACACGATGCTCGTTCTAATGAAGAAATTGAAGTAAAATCTCATTTCTCCGTAAGATAAAGAGCATTTTGTCGCAATCGAACGATGTTTCCTATCGCCATTGTTGAGAGGTGACTCATCAATTAAATTGATAAGTTACGAACAAAGAGTCAGCTATGTAAAACAATCAGCATATAATAGAAATATTTTATATCATGGAAAAACCTTCAAGGGACACATCGGCCTACTGTTATGTCCTCATCACGTCACCAATCACCATACATACTCGAACTTACAAATCCTCTAATCCTATCCTCAGAGGTCAACAATCTTTGAACAAAAAATATTTTTGCGTGGAAGTACTCGTAATGTAAGTACGTATACAAACTCGTTATCCACAAATTAACGAAGTATTCATGTCAACAGCTGTATATTATTTGACAAACAGTTGGACGGTAAAAGGATGTCAGTTTACAGAAATAAAAGATATCTCTAATAAGACAGGATTCATTAATAATAAGCCAGTAGTCTCTCAACTGCCATGAAGAGCGTATGAAATCTTGGTTAGTCAGAAAATAAGAAAGCTTGTTATCGTTCTTAATAAAATGGAAATTCTGATAAGCGCCACTATCAGCTCATATGGAAACAGGGCCCTAAGTCTGCAATGCAATTGTCATAATCGTGTCAGAATGGTCTCTCAATGACATCATTTTGACCAATGACGAAAGAGATAGTCTTACGCCTCCCCCACATTCTGCAAGCGCGTTCCTCCAGCTTGTGAACGACGCGAACGCCGCCGTGTGTGAACGTTCGCGTTCACACGCCGGAGGAACGCGCACGCCCAATGTGGGGGAGGCCTTACTCTAAACTCTAAGCCAATGAACGCTTAGGATTCGACCGTTATGGTGTCATTATGACACCATTTTTACAGAATTGCAATAGGAGAATTGGGGCCCAGTACGTTATTAAGAATTTGCTAAAAATCACAATAGAAACCGACGTAACATATAACTGGAGAATCACTAATCCGAAGCGAGAAGTGGTGATACCCAGTTCAGCAGCTGATATTATTAGGACGCCATTATGTGACGTCCAAAAAATAACTTCTAAACTCCAAACCCCAAACAATTTTAAGAAACGCATTAGGTCTTGCATTCTGTCTAACTTGGATGGTCGTAGGTCGTAGGTACCACTGCTCAAAAAATGGTGATGGAAAACGAAACTGGCATTTCCTGGAACCAATAAATCGAAGACATGTAACATTCACCAACAGGCACTGGGCCCTGTGGTGGATTATGGCTCTTTCCCTCTCACAGAGCAGACCCGTGTCCCAATAGTCGGAACATTATAGACTGATTATGTAGACGTTTGTTAGTTAATAGCCTAGATACTCAGCATCGCAATGTTGCTCTTTGAAAGCGGTAAAAACTACAAACACCTTAAGGGGCAAAGAAAATTAACAATAAAGGCAAAAAACGTGGCCCAATGGAGACCACCATTGTTAAACATGTGAGTCACAAAAGTTATGGCTAAAATGGGACCATCGTGGTTTTAAGGAAACAGTGACCTCATGCGCAAAGTTGAGCAAATCTTGTTATTTGCGTTGTTATGAGTGCCTGAGTTACCATTAATTTGAAGACAGAAGCAATTCCTTCAATGCTGCGGACGAGCGTATCGGAACCAAAACTATAGACTTTTGGAAAACCAAGTATGAAATTGCAGTATCAATCTAAGCTAGAGTAGATAAGATCAGCTAGGGCAGTTCCTAGAATGATAAGGCGGATTTATAAAACCCAAAGCCTAAGTAAAGTATTATTACTTATGCAAGTATTTCGAAACTAATCATAACTTACCGCTAATCATCCCACGCAAATCGTGACGATTATTATTAGGAATCGGGTTAGAATAGACTTGTAGGCGATCTGCTTAATAACTAGTCACCAGGAATTAGTCTTCAATGTTTTGATTTCTTGGGACACCTGGTTCAACCCTACCCTTGCTGAATCTTTATTACTACACGGCATGAGCTATTTTCGGCAAACTCGTGCGATACAAGAGAAGAACCACTGCTGAATATGTCCTTGTAAAGATCTTAATTAGTCATTAAAAGTCGAAAGTCGACTGCCACTAGAAAACTGACAGTGAGACACAATGAGAGTACCTTGTAATCTAGCCTTCAGGTATTCAAGACAGCATGATACATCAAGTCTGTCCGTCCGGACAATCGGTGACAGCCACCATCTGACAATGAATGGTGGCACCTTTGTTATGTAAATCGAAGGATTTCACGCCCCATTAATATCGCGAATACGGCTTTAATTGACGACACTTATGTTTGCATGCGGACTGGAACTTACGGATTGGAATAATGAGTTTATTGTTCGGTGATAATTCCGAAGTAGAAACCATTTTGGCTGGATTTTTAGTTTTGGACGGAGTTGCAATTTTTATTTAAACTTGGAGGTGGTACCTACGCGCGTGTTTATGTAGAGATAATTCTTGATGCGGTCTTATTTTCGTTTTTAGGGTTCCGTACCAAAATGGTAAAAAAGGAACCCTTATGGTGCGACTTCGTCTGTCTGTCTGTCTGTCACACCTGCTTATTTCAGCAACTACTTATGCTATCGACTTGAAATTTGGAACAATTATAAAAAAAATGCTTGTTCAGCTTTATTGTAAATGAAAAAAGTCCAAAAATATTTTCATTGCAAAAGGGGCCGGATTGGGGGTCCAAAATTTTAAAGTTGGGTTACTAGGTCAAGTGACATATCATATGAAAGGGCTTAATCTGCACATTTCAAAATATATTTTCATTTTATTTTGTCTCACAGTTTTCGACGTAGTATTTTTTACATTTGGTAAGTGTTATTTCCTTGCTCATCATCATCAGCCTATAGCAGTCTACTGCTGGACTTAGGCCAATCCAATTGCACGCTATTTAACTCGATCCCTCTCGGTCACTCTCATCCAGCTGCCACCAGCCATCCTGCGAAGATCGTCGCTCCACCTAGCCCGAGGGCGTCCTACCCTACGTTTGCCAATTTGCGTTCTCCACTCAAGAACATGTCTGCTCTAACGGTCATCGGTTTTATTACTGATATGGCCGGCCCACTGCCACTTCAGCTTGCTTATTATGTAGGCTATGTACTACTTTGGTTCTCTGTCGGATCACCTCATTCCGAATTCGATCCCTCAGAGAAATTCCAAGCATAGCTCTTTCCATAGTTCGCTGATGTCTTTGAATTTATGGACCAGCCGTACCGTGGGTGTCCATTCTCGACTCCGTAAGTCATGACAGGTAGGACGCACTGATTGAAGACTTTAGTCTATAGGCTTTGTGGAATAGGCTATGAGAAGATTCGACGTAATTTCGGAAATGCGGCTCAGCCTAGCGTATTCTTTCGTTAACCTCCCTCTCTAAATTATTTTTACCGACCTGCAAAGTTTGCCCAAGCTAAATGAATTCTGGGACAACCCCGAGAGCATCACCATCAACGACAATAGGTTCTGGAGTGCCGTCTTTGTTGAACATTATCTTGGGCTTGTCCAAATTCATCCGGAACCCGAAGTGCACAGAATAATCAGCCAGGCCGTCCAGCATTTCTTGCAGGTCTTGCAACGATTCAGCCATTATGACGATGTCGTCGGCATATCTTAAGTGTGAGATGTGATCGCCGTTTATATTAAGGCGCTGGTAAGCGCCTACGCCTTGAGTGATTTGGGCGGTGTAGTTTGAGTGTTCTTGTTTTGTCAATACCTTTTATTGACAAAAAAAACATAACATAATTTAAAAAATTAACATAATTTTTTAAATTATTTTATTCAAGGACTTATTGCGAGAATAAAGATTAATAAAATTGTAACGAGCTGTATATTTGTCCTATACATATATATATTTTTTTAATAATTAAAGTTTATTTTAAATGCCTTTTCTCTATGAAATTAAACTTTTCATAAAAAAATTGTAATTCCGATATTAATATCGGAATTCCGATATTGGGACCTAATATCGAAAATGAATTCCGATATTGAAAACCATCCGATATTACATACCCTACACACAACACTTGAGTGTGACATGTTTAATGTTCGGAACTGCTTGTTTAGACATAATAGGTCAATGTAGTGAGGATTAAAGTTTTTGTGTTGCTTGTAACTCTTTGATGAAGAAGTTATATGTGTTAGTGACCTATAGAGATTAGGTAGTTGGTGAATCAGGGCTGAGTCATTACAACTAGGTACACGGAATATTAACATTTGGCTAACCCTACCAATAAGGATGACACCTAACTTAAAATAAATAATTTTAGAATTAACATGAATAAACATTACTAAGTAAATTCTGAGGTCAAGCAATAAAATAAAATATCACCTCATATAAAAATCAAAGAAATTCCATTATTCTGCACAACAATAAAAAAAGAAGCCAAGGCAAGCATAATTATTCATCCTCTACAAAAATTACAACAAACTTGAAAATTATTTAATTGTCCGCTCAAATATCAAGACAGGTAACATATTATAAGGGGTAATCATTGTTGACAGCCTTAAAAGAATTTTTAAATTGGTAACACATACTATGTAAGGCCTGCTGTCCATATGACCTGGACATATTAGGAGGACTATAATGTGTCATAAGCTTCATGCTTTCATGAATAGTGATGGATAATTTTATAATGTACCATATGGTCGACCACACTATGTTGTAGCAGAGAATGGTGACCATATGTCTGCTAGTGAGATCTTCATGACTTGTCAATCAAGTTCAGTAAAGGTTTTTCTGGTGGTAATAGACTTTAAGAGATAAAGAATAATCATTGCCCGAAAAGTGCCCATGGCTACCTAGCACAGTGCACTTGATTTCTCGATCAGCAGGTATACTCAGTAGAAAGAAAATTAAATAATAATGTTGTCTTTAAAATGACTGACATTGTTATATTACGGTCCTGGGGGGTCGGTTGCTAGAATTTATTGACTTGCAAAGGGGTCGCGTAGTCAAGAAGGTTGAAAAACACTGTTTCAAGCAATAGGAAAATGCATTATCTATACTCTAGATAAGTGTTATCATACAGACTGCCGGCCTAGCATGACCACGATAGAAACGGGTTTTGTCTACATAGAAATAGACAAAGTAACAGATTGTAGAAACATTTCTACAGTTTCATTCATAAAACGTAGAAATGTTTCTACAATCTGTCACTTTGTCTATTTCTATGTAGACAAAACCCATTTCTATCGTGGTCATACTAGGCCGGCTGATACAGTGTCCTTAATGTACTGAAAATAAAATAGTTTTGATTTAAACTATTTCTCTCAATGACTTTTAATTTAAACCAAACTATTTCCCTCAATGTATGTATGTATGACTAATGCCAACAACAACAGCTGGTTTTACATGAATATATGACTAATTCATTATCAAACAACTTTAAAAAATATCATAAATAAAGAGTACAAACTGATAATATTATCTTTTCTTGTGAAGTTATCACTATCAGTCACAAATAAGGTAAGGTTAATATCAAAATGATGTCATTGAATTAAACTGGAATCATGGGTGTTTTAGTGGAATTTATCCTGTGTTTGTTTTAATGTGTCTGAAATAGCTGGTTAATTATTACAGTCTTAGTAAGGGAAAATGCAGAATAATACTTGGTATACAATTTATCATATAAGTACCTACTTACAAATATCACATTTATACAGCTAATATTAAATACTATGGTGTCATGAATTTACAAAAAAAATAACTAGCAGTTTGCTCGCAACATCGTCCGCATGACCCACAGGACCTATGCATTTTTTCGGGATAAAAAGTACCATAATTATAGCTGAAATAATTTTAAGAATCAGATTATTAGTTCCGGAGAATACCTCTCCTAAGCAAACTTTACTTCTAATTAGTATGGATATAGTTATAATTATAATTAGTATGACTCTAAAACCAGCCTAACTTATTTGTTTATTTTATATTATTATTTTGTAGGTTCCCAAGTGGCTGGAAAAAAGTTAATGATATCATCATTATCATTAACTTTCGTCTCAAATTGTTTTTTTTTTACTGATAGATATCTCAATAACGACCCGCCCAGACTTCGCACGCGGTACTAACCTAACCTGAACTTTTCTCACGAATCACTCCATCCATTGGTGAAAACCATATGTAAATTGTTCAGTACTTTTGAGTTTAAAAACTTGACATCTGCATCTGCATCTGCAACATCCCTAAGGGCTAAGTTCACCGACAAGATAACAGTCCGTTACGTTGAAAACATATTTTAAACATTAGTAACTCATTACCAAAAAGGTTTGTTCAAGGTATGACTTCATATTTATGTAAGAATGATTCACCGTAACCTTCGTACATTCTTGAAATATGGTTATTGGTAAAAAAGACTCATTACGATTAGTTATTTAGTGTGTAATTATGTACTTACGGAGTTACTGTTAGTAGATAACTACTATCATTGTGTGTGTTAATCAGATGTGAGTGTGACTAAGGGCGGGTTGCTTCAAACCATCTGTATTCGTAAGTCAGTACGTAATCGTTAAGTCAGTATGAAATTGTCATACAAGCCGCCATATTTGACGGTTACAGATACGTAATTGTAAGATGAAACAACATGACCTAAGTAAAAGTACTCTAACTTTTGGTGTAGTAGTTAAGTATACATGAGTGGTAAGAAATATGATTTTTTTGTGAAAAATTTTAGTTTATTTACTTGCATAATAATAAAGTTGTATGAGACATTAAACATTTCACCACTTATGATATGTTAAAACTTAACTTTATTATATTTGGTAGAGCTACACATGAGCTGTTAATGTAGCAACAATATGATTACCTAGGTAATTTGTAAAGAAAATTGGATCTTCTAATTATTAAAAATATATTTTACATTCAGTGCCCTAACTAGCCTTCTAAGCGCCTGGTGCGATTTTCTATACCTGTGCCGGTCTTGGTCCTAGTATGATCATTTCTGAACCCCTCCAGGGTCTGCGCCCTGTGCCTAAGCACCACTGGCACTGCCCTAGTTACGGCACTGTTTATATTTCACCTTAATAAGTTTAATTAAAATCAAATCTTTTTTTACTGCATTCCATATTATTTCACTAGCTTACGCCCGCGGCTTGGCCCGCGTTTTTCGGGATACAAAGTGTGCTATTCTAGACAATAATCTATCTCTGTGCTAAATTTCATATAGATCCGTTCAGCCGGTCTGACGTGATTGAGTAACAAATATCCATCCATCTATACTTTCGCATTTATAATATTAACTGTATAGATTACAGTTGGTTATTTCATGACAGAATAATTAATTATTATAATATGTACGACAACAATAATTAACCCTGGATGGAGCACAATTTGGTAGGAGAGATGAAACTTCATCATTACAACTTTCTACCAAAGAAAAAAACAGAATTATTAGCAGATTTTTCTGATTAGACCATTTCCTCATAGCCTAGAAACCTGTAAGCTACTCCAGTTACCTGTCTTACATTACAACAAAGTCAACAAATGAAATTATAAGAAGCAATTTTAGGTTGTTATTCTTATTATGTTGGGATAATGATTTCACTACAATCTATCCTATCCTACTAATATTATAAACGGATGTATGTTTGTTACACTTTCACGCAAAAACTACTGAACAGATTTTGATTAAACTTTACAGTAATTCCTAGAATTATGTGCGTTCCTGAAACTTGTATTTAATTTAATTTTATTAAACTACTGTTAGAGTATAGTATGAGTACTTACATAAATCAGTCCAGAATAATATCTGTCCTTGATGTTGTGCAATACAGATGCCTCATTCAAACAGGTCAGCTCGGCCATGTCCTCAACTTTGTCAAACTTGGGTGGATTCATCTTCTGTATATCATCTATAGGAACCAGGATGCGCTTCCCTGATTCCGCTATCTCGACCTCCACCTCATCACCCCGTTCGCCCTTGATCCCGGCCGCCACGAAGCCCTGGGAATCGTGGGGCACCCACACCAGCCTCTTCTGTGTCCATTCCGCCTGTGTGGCCGGGTCGTTGAAGCTGTTCCTATCCACCGACAAGTACCGGAGCTCCGGGTCGTTCCTATCCATGTCCACCATCGCGCCGCCTGATCACGCCGCGCGGCCCGTACGACAGCTCAACACCGACACTAAATACCACATTAAACGGTCACTAAGACCGGCACACCACAACACACGTTCCTACTTATTGCTATACACACGGCGTTGCACTTGCCTCGCGTTTACCGTGACCGCGCACGGCGCTGATACGTACAAAATGACGATAGCGAACGACTCACGACTGACAGCACTCACAGCACTGGCGACGACGGTTACGGGTAGGAGGGATGGACCGGTCGACGCCCGACTCACGTTGATTTTAGCCGAAATAAGAACACGATTATCGTTGTTTTACTTAACTAGAAAGTTGAACTTTATATTATCTGATTGATGGACATGCATTAATCACGTTCACACCGTAAATAATTATGTAAAATATACTTTTGTAATTGAAAAACAACTAAAATATGCTAACGACTTGTCGCCGACACTTCTTTCTTGTCGTCAAGGTTTGATTTCGATTCCCCAGAACGTTTGATCACCGTTAAAACTATTCTGTGTTGATTGGCCGTTATTTCAGCTTAAACAAATTAGAAGAATTATCAACCAATGAAGAATTGGTGTTTGACAGCTGTCTTTAATATTGCTATAGAGAACAAATTAAAGATGCGTTCACTAAAATCTAAAATAAATCTTCTTGTCACATAATTCGGATACATAAACGCAAGAATTATTTGATCTTCATGCTTAAACGTCATACGAAAAGTATAGACTGTTTCATGTAAGAATTTCCTTCGGCGCTATGTTGGCTCCCCTGACCGTCACTCCTATTTAGATCTTAAAGTATAGACATAGAATACTGGCCGAAACTACTGAATAACTACTAAAAACACTGGCCGTTTTTTGTTTGTGTACGTACGGTTCTGGATTTGTATTAGTGTGCGTGCGTGACTAGGGAAGAGTTGACTGGTTGACGATTCACTGCTTCAGTGACGTCACTGTATCAAAATATTGCGCCAATGCGCGGTGTACTTTACAGTGACGTCACTGTATCACTGTCAACGAGAAATGACAGCCGTCACACAGTATACATACACGGTTAGACTAACTCCAGTATATTCTTCCTTCAAGTTTTAAAGTTTTTTGTTTTTTGGAGATTTATGTGCTAAAGTAATATTCTTAGCATGGTAAAAGGTGATGAAAGTAAATTGGTACATAGCGACGAAGGGAATTCTTATGTGAAACGCTCTTTATTTTCCTATTGATGAGATTTGTTTTCATTGATTAATAAACAATTAATTATTACTTAGTCCGTGTCCGATACATGCAGATATTTATTTTACCCATAATTAAAATTTTAAATATGTATGGCGGTTTTAAACCATTTACTATGGATTCACTGAACCGACCGAACCCCCTACCAAAGTCTAAAGCTATCTTCAGACTACGCTCTAATAGCCACAGACGTATAAAGAGTAGTCTACTACTGCTACTCTTAAAACGTCTGTGTAAATAGCATTTTATCAAACGTCCTAGTTCCGCCAATGGAAGGGATAACGTATAGCTCTTATCACAACAATATCGCGCACCATACATTGTTATGGACACGTTCACACTGTAATCACACTAATATTATAAATGTGAAAGAATGTGCGTGTGTGTGTATGTTTGTTACTTCTTCACGCTGAAACGGCTGGACGGATTTGGATGTGGAGGCACACAGATAGATTATAGTCTGGAATAACACATTGGCTACATTTTATCCTAAAATCCGGCTAAAACGCGGGCGAAGCCGCGGGCGGAAGCTAGTACTATATATTATTGGCTTTGTATGGTGCGCTATGCTAATACAGTATAGCGTAGTCTGAAGACAGCTTTAGAGCAGGGGTCATCAATTAGTTTCGCTCGGGATCCGTTTTAAGAAATTAAATTAATGACCATCGCGGTCCGCACAACATTTTATAGAAAAAATATTTATTAAACAAAAAGTCCGAGTACCTATAGTATATAATTAATCTTCAGCCTAGCCGTGAAGAACAGTTGTGCCAACTCCCTGAGTATTAAATTCCGTGGATACCAACTTCAAGAAGGTAAACTGTCAAGGTATTATAGATTAGCAATAATGGTTCTTAATTAACTTAGTTTAAAGTTTATTTTGGATAAATTACAAAACCAGCTAGATAAGGTAAAGGTATCCAATCATCCACCAATAAAATATTATAGGCACATTAAAAACAAACGATTTTATTTATTACACGGGCTCCATTTGGTATTATATGAGTTATCTCAGTTCAAGGCGAGCACATTGATAATATACTATGACTTAGATACTTATTGATAAAAGAAACGAGAATGATTCTATTTTTTATCTAAAATGTTTTCCAAGTAGCGAGTGTAGCGACGTTCACGTTGTTATTTATTGGACATTCGACCACATTCGACTGCCGGCGTTTAGTCAGACTAGTTTGCTGTTAGGTTACTTTGCTGTTGTTATATATAGTATATACCTATTATTTAATATGGCTTATATAGTAGATTTACGATCAGATACAGTAACGAAGCCTACTGAGGCTATGAAGCATGCTATGGTTAATTCAGCCTTGGGTGACGATGTTTACGGAGAAGACCCAACGGTGAATGCCCTGGAAAGCAAGTTAGCAGCTATGCTGGGGAAGCAGGCGGCCTTGTTCGTGCCTTCTGGCACTATGGCCAATCTTATAGCAGGTGAGTGATTTTTTCACACATACCTACCCATGTTGTTGATAGGCTTAATGGTAATTTCTTTGGCCTCAATTAGGCATGTCACCTCCCTAGACTTATATTTGGATATCTTTCACTGTTACTAATTACTTTTCGCTCCCGTGAAGTTTTTAAATAACACATTCGTTTTCTTTTTAATTAGGTAGATATTTAAATAACATACCTACTTTAATGTATGATTTACTAAGTTTTCTTGAAAGAAACTTAAACTTCTCTCATTTTCTGTCTCTTCCCTAAACCACAGATTACCGACCTAAACCAAGTTTAAATATTCGACCTGGGTTCCGGGTATCAAAACCGGAAATCATCTTTAGCCCAAACTAATAAAACAAAAAATCCGACTACTGTTTGCTCTGCGTCTTAATGCGGTGTCTAAAAAATAAAACTACAAAAAAAACAGACATTGCAGTCGGGACCCACTGTTTCCGGGTAATAGTCAAAATGGGTCCCGAGCGGGTCCCGACTGCAATGTCTTGTCTCCTTTGATTGAGCCCTTCATGATAATCTAAGGATACTCCATATGACCAGGGCAATTTTATTTTACGTATTTTATTCATAATCCGTATAGACTAGGCTTCCTTATTCAGAGGTATAGACAGTGTCAAACGCGTTGTTGATACAAATCTAATGATAGTATTAGGTAGGTGTACCTACTACCTCATTTGTTAATAAAATCCGTTCGCTTGTTTAGTCTCTAGGAGGGAACACAGAAACGGAAATACATACATACCTACCTACTACTAATATACACATAGATAGATAATTAAGTTAATAATCTGTCTACGAACATACAGGTTAATAATTATATTATCCAAAACATTATTCTCCTTTTGGGTTTTGTCGCATTCAAGTAAAACATTTCCCTCCTTTTGGGCTTTGCCGCAATCGGGTAAAAAGCGGTGGAGTGGGGTGGGAAAAAGTAGCCTAGGTTTTTAATAGTTCTTGTATTTTGTCAAAAAAACGCGTACCTACCTACTCCATTGCACAAAATTTAAGACAAAAACGGTTTTCCTAATTTCGTAATTTTATTTAAGTTTTCTGAGAGCAAAAACATAATTGGTAACGGGACTGACCTTCAAACTAGTATCTTAAAAGTAACTATGTACTTAGATAAGTACTTAATTAAACTTATAAAAATAACCGGATTTCTAAAACGAAAGATAACGACCAACCAGTCGGCCGAGCATGACCACGATAGAAACGGGTTTTGTCTACATAGAAATAGACAAAGTGACAGATTGTAGAAACATTTCTACCGTTTCATTCATAAAACGTAGAAATGTTTCTACAATCTGTCACTTTGTCTATTTCTATGTAGAAAAAACCCGTTTCTATCGTGGTCATGTTAGGCCGGCAGGACGTATCCAGGGTTGGTGAAACCACAAAATAATAGTGTTTAGTCGTTACGGCTGTTATTTGTGACTGATAATGGTCAAGCGCGTAACTTACTCAATTCACAAGACGATTGCGTATGATTGCGGTCATCCGCTGGTCCACACACGTATCATCATCTTGTAGGTAGGTACCTATATAACCAGGATGCCTTGAGTGGGTTTATTGTTTGACGTTTTTTATAATTTGCTAATAAAATGATTAAATGACGCCTCATTGGATGAGTGATTCAGCAATCGGCGGGTTCAATTCCCGCACAAAACAATATAATCATGGATATGTCCGGTTCTGTGTCTGGGTGTCTGTGTCTATAGTTCTGGTATCAAAGGATTTTTATTATGTACGTAAATCTAAAAACTCTGGAGCTGTGGTTTACCTAAGTTGGTTGCGTTTCTAAAACCGTTTATTTTCGACATGCATAGTTATTTTGTAACAAAAACCGCGGAAACAATCTGGTGACCCGATCAATCGGTGCGGCTCGGGAATTTGTCCGTTAGCACTGCATACTGCATGCACTAACGGGCAGGTTTGTAGTGCTCGGGAAATACAGGGTAAAATTAAAACCAGTGCGGATATTTTAGGAGGTGAAAGTACTCATGAATATGATCAACTTTTATTATGGGACCGACACTGAAATATGAATAAAAAAATCAGCTGTTCCATACATTTTGATCGTGTTGTAGTGCATTTTTGTAGGGAACAGCTGATTTTTTTTTTCATATTTCAGTGTCGGTCCCATAATAAAAGTTGATCATATTCATGAGTACTTTCACCTCCTAAAATATCCGCACTGGTTTTAATTTTACCCTGTATAGTTGATCAAATCCGGCTAGCGAGATTAGCTAGAGAGATTAGCGCGAACAAACAAAAATATTTTATTTTTTATAATTTCGCTACAGGTCTTTATGGTGGCTTACAGAAGACATCTTTGAAGTTTCGTACAGATTGGTTATGAACTGTAGATTTTACGAGGGTGTGACAGACGGACAGACAGACAGACAGACAGACGGACATGACGAAACTATAAGGGTTCCTAGTTTTACTACGGAACCCTAAAAACAAACTCATCAGATTTGGAATCCTCAACAAAGGATTAAGGATGCAGTTGTGTTCCTTCAACTAAATAAGATCACAGCATGCACTTAATATGACTAGGTGAACAGAATAAAACTCAACCCTAAAAATAACAATAGGTATTGTAGGTACTAAGTAATTGTTTCTTCTAATTTTCAAGGTTAAGTAGCTACTTAACCTTGAACATTAGTACCACTTAATTCAGTTCACACAATAATACAGAATTAAAACACACGGTTACACTAATGAACAACAACAATTAATTTATTAAAATGAGCTGTAGACTTAGCATAGATGTTGCATTCGAGAGTATGGAATTCAAGTCCTTTTTGAACCTCGCATAATAATTATAGATACTTATGTTCGTTCTAGATTGTGTGAAGCTCATTCGTTTCGGTTACCGTAGCAGGCGCGGTCCCAGGGGGGGGGGTCACGGGGGTCATGACCCCCCCAAAATCCTACAAAAATACGCCAAACACGGTAATTCACGGTATATCACGTCGGCATTAATCGGTATGACCGCCCCCTAAAGTCTTCAGCTGCGGTATGACCCCCCCAAAATCGTCGGCTGGGACGCGCCTGTACCGTAGCCTACGAAACTCTTGGAACACCAGGAGTACCTATCACATGCGTGTTGCCGACCCTTTGAAAACCTATTTACTCCCTTGATAAAGTAGTAACTAGGCTAATTTGATGACGTTTATTTCAGTAATGGTGCACTGCAACAAGCGCGGCTCGGAAGCGTTCGTCGGCAACCTGTCACACATCTACAAATATGAACAAGGTATGTTATTGATCGCTCGTTTGCAATGGCCAGAAACATGGCGCAATATTTACGTGCGATGAAAGATACACGTGACGTGCTACTATACGTAGCCAGGTAGATACAAGACTTGTCGTAATATTAAGTATTGCTGGCCTGTATCTGACTGATAAGAACTACCAAGGTATTGGACTTGGATGTGTTGCCTATCCCACAAGGCTTCTGAGTTTTTACTCTACTTAGGTGAATGTAGATCTTGGAACGAATGATTTTTACATCCATCGGACTGATAATAGTCATCGGGTGCCGGATCGGAGTGAATAGTAGGTATGGTAGTGAGCCAATAGCAGCCCCGACTTACTAGTAGTAAGGGGTTCGAATCCCGGCAAGCGCATTGCACATTGTGCAATGTTTCATCACCACTGCTCAAAAAACGGTGAAGGAAAACATCATGAGGAAACCGGCATGTCCTAGAACCAAAAATCCGAAGACGTGTGACGTCCACCAACCCGCACTGGGCCCGCGTGGTAGACTATAGGGCCCACTCCCTCTAGCAATAGGAAAATTATACTTAGGCTGATTATGCTATGCTATGCCGGATCGGAGTACCGAAACCTACTTACGTAATAAAACAGTTTGAATAACCAGGAGGTGCTTCCCACGTGGCCGGGGTTCTCCTGTCGACCTTCCCCAACAAGCCTGACGGGACCTTCGACCTGGCGGAGCTAGAGAGTCGGTTCCGAGGCACCGATGTGCACGAGCCCGTCACCTCCTTGGTGGCAGTGGAGAACACGCACAATTTCTGCGGTGGTAAGGTCGGTGCTCTTGTTATTTTGGGAAAAAGTATAGTTCCTCTCGTTCTGTGGTAGGCGACCGATTTTCTATACAGACTGAGTTACTTGCATAGAATGCTAGATACCGCGGCACCGCGCCCCATCGCGTGGCGCGGGGTAGTGTGTAGCTGACCCACGATTTTACTTTTTTCCGTTTGGAGTACAGGTCGCGCGGAGTGAGGGGGGTGGGTGTGCGCCGACGGCGACTCGTTATTGGTAGGTTAGTCGCTCATCGATTCCCGCGCTGCGTTTGATTTGTGCACGATTGTACACATGCGCCGATTGCCCCCACTACTTTCCTTGAGCGATCTAGAATCATCGCGCGACCTGTATATTATGGAGTAGTGACGCAGGGTGAACGTTTCCAAAAGGGTAGCCGGTTCGAAAACTATTCAGTAGGTAAAAGAAAGATGGTGAATATTGCGATTAATAAATTGTGGGTTGTCTTTGTGCTGTTTCCTTCTTTATAATAAGCTCTTGCGGATGTAAAAGAAATAACTATAAGTAAATTGAGGGGGTAACTGAAACCTTCGGTTTAGGCGCCGAGGGCCCACGACCCCCTCACCTCGCTCGTCGCCGTGGAGAACACCCACAACGTCTGTGGTGGTAAGGTCAGTGACCCATAGAAATGTCCTAGCTTTGATATATCACCACGTCCCACAAATATAATCACAACCAGCCTATCTATTCTGTACCGACGCCGCGTGGTATCACCGCGACGGTCGATTTGTTTGCGAATGTTCGGGGGAAAATGTCACGGTGAGATTCTGCCTCAAACGTTTGCAAACAAATTGGCAGTTCGCGCGGTGTTATCACGCGGCATGTCGGAATAGGCAGTTTTAACAACGATATAGGTACCTACCTCAGATCATAGAAACAAGGAGATATGCCATCATAGCAAATTAGTACGAAAATAACTGATGCCACTTTTAGTACACTTTTCGACACAATTACGCGCATAATTAAGCGCTCCTTGTGAATAAAAAGGTCTCCCACGCATTGAACATTCCGCACACCCTCCATCTAACACTGTTAATCGTCACTCAACACTAGCACTAAACTAAAACACTGTATTTATACCATCGATCGTGTTCGGTTCGTCGCCAGCGCGTACGTTTTTAATATGAGCAATTTGCTCAAGATCAGGCATCAAGCTCGATAGCGCCTTGGCACATCTCCTTGTTCCTATGATCTGAGGTACCTACTATACTAGCACATCGCTATAAATAATTTTGCGCAAGCATTAACTAATCTAGCTGCAGAAACGTGTGACCTAGTCTAGCTAGCGAAATGACACGCAAAACATGTCACTAATTTGCATTGCAGTAACCTATTGATAACTTATGATCAATTATTTAGACAGATATCGCCAGACTTTTGCCCAGTTAAATACCTAATATCAATAACTGATCATTTTTAACCGCTAATCGCCGCCCAGGCTACTCTGATGCTGTTAAGATCAATCCACCCAAGCAACACCATTAATGCTATCGATATGGTATTTACGACAATCTTTGTTTTCTAACCAAAGGCTGACTGACCCCTGGAGTCCGTAAAAGTTCAGAATTGTACCTGTCACGTCAGATCATAGAAACAAGTAATCTTCTTGTCTCTATGATTTGAGGCCTACGCCATAATCATGTCCAAGTACCTATCTAACTTCTAGGAAAATACTTATACAGTCATACATGGGCGTAGCCAGCCATGGGCTCAAGTTGGGGCAGCAGTCTAAAATAATATGTAACTAGCAAAGTGTACCCGCGGATTGATCGCATTTTTTTTGTGTCGAGTGTGAACTTTCTTACGGATAGTAAGTATTGTAGTTAGTACCTAGATAATTTATTTTTTTAGGTTTGTTAGGTACCTTACAGGTCAGAGTCAGGGTGGGGCAAGCGCCCCACCCTGCCCCACCGTGGCTACGCCCATGCAGTCATATAATAAGTAGGTACCTACTCAATCCTTTTCATTTCAGGCCCTACCTCTAAAGTTCCTGGACGAGCTATCAGCTCTGTGCAAGCGCCACAGCCTGCCGCTGCACATGGACGGCGCGAGGCTGTTCAACGCCTGCGAGTACCTGCAGCAGGAGCCCAGCAGGGTCGTCCGGGACTGCGACAGCATCTCCGTCTGCTTCAGCAAGGGACTCTCGGCTCCCGTGGGATCGGCGCTTGTGGGCTCCTGTCATTTCATAGATCAGTTAGTACCTAATACCTATACATAAGATGAATGCTACATACTTGCCTGGTAGGAGCGTGGCTGCGTGGCATATTCTCAGTAGCAACTCGGAAGTGTGGTAACGGTCCCGACTTACGAGTCTAGAGCGCGGGTTTGAACCCCGGTAGGCACATACTTTGTGTAATTTATTTCATCACCATTGCTCTAAAAACGGTGAAGGAGAAGAGCGTGAGAAAAACGGCGTGTCCTAGAACCAAATATTCAGTCATGTGGCATCAACCAACATCAACGCGCCGTGGGCTTGCTTGCTGCATGGATTATGGCTGAAACATTAAAACATTAGTCAGTCAGAAACATTATAGGCTGTACGGAACCCTAAAAAACAACTAATTATACTCCGCTGTTTCTGAAAAGCACCGATTTCACGGTCACTATTTTGTTTATTCGCAATCGGTCGTAACTTCACCACTCGCAGAGCGCGGCGCATGCGCAAGCTGCTGGGCGGCGGCATGCGGCAGGCGGGCGTGCTGGCCGCCGCCTGCATCGTGGCGCTGGACGACGTGCTGCCGCAGCTCAAGCTGGACCACAAGCGAGCGCAGATCATGGCGAAAGGTTCGTAAATCGATGTTATTATTATTATTTGATAAGACACTAGCAGGTAATATGCAGGTGTTGCTTGCAGCTTGGAGATATTTAGTCTGTCCATTGGTCCAGTCGGTTCTTGAAGCAGTTCAGTCTAGGAGTTGTCACAGTATTTTCCGAGAGTCTATTCCATGCTGTAGCATAACAAAAGATAGAACAAATAATCATCTAGGTAAGGCCAAAATGAACCCCACATCAGTGCTAAGAATTTCTATTCGGCTTCAAAAAGGAGGAGGTAATCGATTCGATTGAATTTTACTCAACTAGGTTGGAGTCTGTTTATTCTGAGTATTATTAAGATTACTGTGGCTCCCAGTCTAATTAGATGCGGCTGAATATTTAGGTATATTTTACATGGAACGATTGATATCTGACCTCTGTCTTCGTAAGGTTAGACCCGTTGGCAAACTTGGTTCGTTAAATGTAGGTAATTGAACAATGTTAATGATATTTTGCGAATATTTGCGATTACTTTACGTTTTTTACAGTATTACTACACCGCATATGTAGTTTTTTCTGGCATCACATTCTTATAACTATAAGTACTGAGTGCTGATTAGGTAAACACTAAACACATTTTGATTTTTGATTTTCATTTTGATTTTAATTTTTATTCATCATTATGGGCACTATGCCTAAAATATTTTTTTTTTATTATTTTAAGATACCACGTAGGTACATACACTACATGGCATTAGCAAAACAATAAAATTTTCGCGGTTTCAAACCCTGCCTGTGTCAGTTGTTTTTTTGAAAATCTCTTACTGATATTTAATAACAAAGTGATTGATGTTGTAGTGATCGAAGGCCTATTCCTGAAGACGTTCACCGTGGACGTTGAGGGTCAGCACAGCAACATAGTTCTGGTGAGGATACCAGAGCACAGCTCGGTGACGGCCGAGAAGGTGGTGGCGCGACTTGGACAGGTCTGCCTCGCTGAGACACAGGTGCGTGAGAATAAGAGCTTCACGTTGAGACGCGGGTGCGGGCGCGGAGGGACACCCTTGCAACCTCAGATCATAGAAACAAGGAGATATGCAATCATAGCAAATTAGTACGGGAACAACTGATGCCACTTTTAGTACATTTTTCGACACAATTACGCGCATAATTAAGCGCTCCTTGTGAATAAAAAGATCTCCCACGCATTTAACATTCCGCACACCCTCAATCTAACACTGTTAATCGTCACTCAACACTAGCACTAAACTAAAACACTGTAGTATAAATACAGTGTTTTAGTTTAGTGCATCGATCGTGTTCGGTTCGTCGCCAGCGCCTCAATTTTTAATATGAGCAATTTGCTCAAGATCAGGCATCAAGCTCGATAGCGCCTTAGCACATCTCCTTGTTTCTATGATCTGAGCTTGCAACTCTCCTGCGTTTTATACGTGAACACTTGCATATAATATTGTGTTTGATATTTCGCGACCGCGCCTGCGAGATCAACGTGAACAAGCACAGGGTTGACGCATGGTGAGGCCATACCTACTCTGATTAAAGTGATAGCCATCGGTGTTGCGAAAAAGGGATAGCGCTATCCGTGCTGTATAGCTCCGTCTCTCTCGGTCACACCGAAAAAATAATGCTAATATTCCTGGTAAAAGGCAGAGCAGTTTCAATTGCCAAAGACATATCAACATTGCGCACTTTGAAATTAAGTCGAAAATAAAATGTAGGTAATCCAACATGTGCTACATACTTATTTGGGTTTACTTTTTTGGCTCGTTAGGTAAGTCCATTCCATTATCCGAGTTGGGCAAATTCTGCACTCATCTAAACAATCCTCATAATTATTTTTTCGACTGCAAGTCAAGTCTTCTCCCAAAGCAAGGTCCAATTTTAGTCAATCACAGTCTCAAATGTTTAATTTAAGTCTGTTCTGAATTCTGCCAAACATCTGCAAAGACTTATAACCACAATTCTTGCCGCAGGGCGACTGTAAAACGCCGAACGACGAGGGCGTGATACTGAAAGCGATATACTTCAACAGCAAGACAATCCGGTTCACCGTGCACCGCGAGATCAGCGACGAAGACCTGTGGCTGGCCATCATGAAGATTACTTACGTTTTCAAGGAGTTAGACGCTGCAGCTAAGGCTTAGGAACAATAGTTAGTAGTAGTATAGCAACATAGGACGTGGCACAAATGACCAGACCAGGACCAAGTTTTGGGTCATGCTTGGTAGTTAGTAGCATAACTCAATAGATAAGGGTACCGGCGTGAGTCGTGAGCGAAGAAGGTATTCAGGTATACCTGAATACCTAGTCTACTGCAAAAAAATAGTTCATTTTGAATAATTTTGACGAGACGTCCCTACTGATTTGTAAATTAGCTCAGTGTTGTAGTTTTTTTAAATATTTATGTATAAAACATTAAACCATAGGAGCTCAGTTATATATTCAGTATAAAGTATAGTATATTACTACATAAGTGTATCTATAGGACAAAATAATGGGTCAGTTGCGGTTTCAAACTAGACCGATGTATAAACATACATCAGTCATTCAGTACCAGTACTTAGGTATTTAATAGAAATAACAGTTATTAGTCATTACATAATTATTTCTTATGTCTATGCCAAGAACTATAAATAAATCTGAAATAATAATAATGTAAGTACCCTAGTTCATTTCAGTGTAATTTCCTATAAAGAAAAATGCAATTTCTCATTTTGATGAGTGAATTGAGTATCATCAATTATTATCAAGGGTAAGCAGTTAAGTCTTCCTCTTCTCAAATTAATCGGATATAGGACACTTTACCAACCTGTATAGGTATTTACAGAATAGTTAGGGTACAAGTAGGTACATACCTAAACGGAAAATATATATAATTATATCAATTTACTTATGTACACGTAATATTTAATTGTATTAAGTTTACGCTCTCTACCCGGCCTATCTAGTGATGATACATGACCAGGGGCCTTATTTACTTGTTAGACAGGCACCATAGTTCCAGGGCTAGAGAGAGACGGAGATATAAAAGATGAATAGCCCCATCCCTTTTGGTTACGGTATAGTAATGACTTTATTAAGAAAGAGATAGGAGGCAGGTACCTAATTCTGTTCTACCTACTGTCTATTTCATATCATTCCACTAAACTAATTTTAATCACACTATGTATATCTCTTTCTTACAAATGTCTTCAAAAAGGCCAGCACATTATTAATTAGAACCGTCAAATTAGTCCAATAACATTTAATTTTATGGAAAAATGACGTAAAGCAATGGTCTAAAATCACGTTGACAGTAAGCAAGTGGACTAATTTGACAAGACTAAATAATTATATTCTATCCTTTTTCTGTGTTTTGTCAGAAAGAGATATAGTGAGACTAAAATTAGTTTATAAACTACAGAATCGGCACCTAATGTCTATGCTCGTGGCAATGATGTTAGGCTAGGTAGCCTAACATCATTGCCGGAATCATCATCATCAGGAAATTATGTAACACGGCCAAGGTTGGCCGTGTTACATAATTTCCTATCTTTTTCTATTGACTTTTGGCTTGTTATATTTACAATAGTTAGTATTGTTAGTGTTGAAAGATGATTTAATAAACAACAACTGTTTGAATTGCATTCGTTTTATTTATACAAGTCTTCTTACGAGCGTTGACAGGTTCTAAGTAAGCATATAAAATACTACAAAATTTTCATTTCATACTATCAACTCAAGAAAATAATTGTCTCCGTAGAGTCTAAAACGTATGTTTACAAAAATACAATTTATAATATTGCTGTTGTAAATTCTCGGTTGTCGGTTTTTTGTTTGACCTTTGGACGCATTGTTGTGCGCTAAAATCCAAACAATGTGTGTCCAAAGATGTCTGGCGCCGGACTAATGAACATGATAATTATATAGCATTGCTTTTAAACATGTTATAGCTCTTTTATGCTAATTGTTTATTATGTATAATATATATTAAATATACAATGTTTTTTTAAACTAGGACAGTACCTACTTCTGCGGAAATCGGATTCCACAGGAGATACGGGGAAACAGCCATAAAAAAGTGGCAAATCCTTTGGTTTTGAACGATACTTTAACTTCGTCTTTGCAACAATTTCCAAATAAGGTGTGGAAAATAAACCCCACAGAATTTGGAATACAGACGAGACAAGTTTGTGACATCAAAAAAACGAAATTTGTCGGACTAACGGTACGCGTACACTGAAACCTAATCATCGGCTGATCTCGAGCCCGAAACTCCGAACTATTCGGGCGACTGTCATGGACGTTTATCTGCATATCAACATAATCATGTATCGAAATATTTATATTTTATTATTTTTCAGCAACCATTTTACATGAATTTGCTGCTCCAAAGAGAATGCAATTAAGAAATTGAAGGAATAGAGGAAAACGAATACGAGGAAATAAACCCTAAAGAACTTGCAACAGACGCAAGTTAGAGACACAGAACTTACCAAATCCCTTCACAATCGCAAGGCTGAATTTGCTGTTTCAAAGAGGATGCAATCAAGAAATTAAGGAAATAGGACAAAATCATATTATTTATTTTACATGAATTTGCTGTTCCGAAGAGAAGAAATGGAGGAAAATCATTACGAAGTCATAAACCCTAAAGAACTTGCACCCTCCACAATCGTAAGGCTGAATTAGCTATTCCAAATAGAATGCAATCAAGAAATTGAGGAAATAAAGCAAAATCATTATGAAGAGATAAACCCTGAAGAACTTGCAATTGCGATAGACGAACTTAGTCATAACAAAAGCCCTTCACAATCGTAAGGCTGAATTTGCTGTTCCGAAGAGAATGCGATCAAGAAATTGCGGAAATAGAGGAAAATCATTATGAAGAGATAAACCGTAAGTCTAACGTAAGTCTTTCATTATTTTTCAGCAACCATTTTCCACGAATTGCTGCTCTGAAGAGAATGCAATCAAGAAATTGAAGAAATAGAGCAACATCAATACGAGGAAATATACCCTGAAAAACTCGCAACTGACAAAGTTGAGAACGCAACCAAATCGCTCCACAATCGTAAGGCTGAATTTGCTATTCTAAAGAGAATGCAGACAACAAATTGAGGAAATATGACAACATATATACGAAGAAATTAACCCTGAAGAACTTGCAACAGTTGAAGTTAGAGACAGAGAACATAACCAAACCCCTGCACAATCGTGTGGCTGCATTAACTGTTTCGAAGAGAATGGCAATCAACAAATTAAGGAACTAGGACAAAATCAATATGAAGAGAATAACCCTAAAGAACTGGCAACAGACGAAGTTAGAGACATAGAACATTCTATCATGTATCGAAATATTGATATTTTATTATTATTTTTCAGCAACCATTTACATGAATTTGCTGTTCCGAAGAGAATGCAATCAAGAAATAGAGGAAAACGATTACGAAAAGATAAACACTGAAGAACTTGCACAGACGAAATGAGAGACCAATCCCTCCACAACTCTAGGTAAGTATCCAGTATGTATAGAAATATCTATATTCTATTCTTTTTCAGCAACTATTTTACATGAATTTGCTGTTTCGAAGAGAATGCAATCAAGAAATAGAGGAAAACGTTTACGACGAAATTAACCCTGAAGAACTTGCAACAGACGACGTTAGAGACGAGAACTTTCTATCATGTATCGAAATATTGATATTCTTTTATTATTTTTCAGCAACCATTTTTCATGATTTGCTACTCGTAAAGGAATCGGAATGCAATCAAGAAATACAGGAAAACGTTTACGAAGAGATAAACCTTGAAGAATTTTCAACAGACGATGTTAGAGACAGAGAACTTAACCAATCCCTCCACAATCCTAGGTAAGTATCCATCCGTATGTATAGAAATATCTATATTCTTTTTTTTTTAGCAACAATTTTACCTGATTTGCTGCTCCGAAGAGAATGCAATCAAGAAATAGAGGAAAACGTTTATCAAGAAATAAACCCTGAAGAACTTGCAACAGACGACGTTAGAGACGAGAACTTTCTATCATGTATCGAAATACTGATATTCTTTTATTATTTTTCAGCAACCATTTTACATGATTTGCTACTCGGAAAGGAATGCAATCAAGAAATACAGGAAAACGTTTACGAAGAGATAAACCTTGAAGAACTACTTGCAACAGACGATGTTAGAGACATAGAACTTACCCAATCCCTCCACAATCCTAGGTAAGTATCCATCCGTATGTATAGAAATATCTATATTCTATTCTTTTTCAGCAACCATTTTACATGATTTGCTACTCCGAAGAGAATGCAATCAAGAAATAGAGGAAAACGTTTATGAAGAAATAAACCCTAAAGAACTCGCAACAGACGAAGTTACCGCGCTCGCGACAGAGAACTTAACCAATGCCTCCACAATAGTAAGGTATGCAATCTGTGGGAAGATTTTGCGAAGCCCAAGTCCACCAAGTTGTGGCGCTAAATGCGTGAGAAAATCCCGCACCCCGGACTTATAATATTATATAATTATCCGCCTGATAAATGACTGGCGACCAAAGGTGATGGTGATATTTCTTTGGCATAATTGGAAGAGGACGCGCGGCGGCCTTATTAAATCTCAATAATTATATTACTTAAAATTATTACATATATTTATAAACACGTTCACTGTCTGCGAAGTAAACGCAATAAAAACAATCGCCGTGCACTATATGTAGGTCACTGGATAGGCAAAGAGTTTACAACAGCCGAAAAAAAACATTGCTTAATTAGCCGTTCCACGTTGGTCACATATTTATGATAATCATACATTTTCATAACTGACTTATTGATACTAGAAAAGTTTTCTTTAGCTAACGTCATTCAGTTAGCTACCATATCGTAAGTACAAAACTTAACTTGCTAAAATATAGACGCCTTCATTAATTGGGCATACAAAAATCTTAGCAAAGTAATGCCCGGTTCACATTATTCCGGTGGCGTTCCAGCGCCGCTGGACTGGAATGCTACTCGAATAATGTGAACCGGGCATACGTGGTAATCAATTAATGCAGGCGTCCGTTCATAATATTACCTATTTGTACTTTTCTATTGCTGATAAATCTATATCTTGAAAATCAAATTGTTTATTAACTTAAAACCTACTTTAATTTTAATTCAAGACGGTAGAAATTACAAGATCTGTTACTTTTTTAACTATAACTGAAAGGCCTATTTATCTAAGTACAATTCATAATATACTAAATAATTTAATGCATGCAGATAATGGCAATTAAAAGTAATTATTTGTCATTAATGATACAAGCTACAATTATGATAACTAATAGACGAGATGCGATCAACGCGACTATGTATGAATAATTTACTAAGATAGTATTAATCTAGTAGCACATTCAATGTTGACACATGCACCTTACAAAATACAAATGCATTTTTAGGACAAAAATAATATAGAAATTCAAGGTGTAAGGCCTTGCCCACGCTAGCGCTTCCCGAGTGATAGGCGTGAATAGCAGAATCGCCACGAAATATCAGTACGGTAATTGACAGTCGGTAAAAAATGCGTCGTTCTTGCGACTCTCTGCCAGTTCTCGTACTTATCGCGTTCGCGTTTATCCTATTCAGTTCGAAAGACGCGCACGTCTGGTAAGCGCTAGTGTAGCGGTGGTCTAACAGAAAGGACTTGGGTGAATCAACTTAAAATTTTTGAAAATGTCATCATTTTGGGTCTTTCTGTTACACCTTTTTATAAGCTTATTGAGAGCTTAAGCAGATAGCAGGTTTGTTGCGATTATTCGCATCCGCATCCGCAATTGCGGAGCTTCCGCATTGATTTGGACATCTGCATCCGCATCCGCAATAATCATTGCGGATGCAGATGTAGCACAGGTCGTGTCAAGAAAGAAATAGGCGGGGCCCGGCCGGCGACTGGCGCGTGCCGTGCATGGCTCATTAACAAAGGAGCTAAGTTGTCACCAATAGCACGCAGGTTTTTATTGACACCACCAGCCAGTGTTCCTAGCGAATAATTGTTCAGTAGCGCGGGTTTAATTTACGAACCTCTGCGTAACAGGCTTGACGCAAAAAAGACAAATATAACTTTTTATTAAATGTAATACTCCAATTTTTAACTTTCATTACTAAATACTTATTAAAAATTACTCTCTTATTATTTTGTTTATCCACAAATATAGTTACTTAAAAAAAATCTTAACATCCGCATCCGCATCCGCATTCGCGGATGTGAGCCTTCAAACATCCGCCTCCGCATCCGCATCCGCGGATGTGAAAAAATCGGGATCCGCAACATCCCTGGCAGATAGACGTGACTAAATATTATGATTGACACTAGTACTTATAATTATGATTATATTTCAAGTTCGTGGTCAGTCTTCCAACACCCAGCATTGTTACACAGATAATTTGAGCATTTAGAGTAATGTGTTATATACCTTCTAGTATTTATATTTATTCTAGAAGCATCAAATTAAATTGAATAGGTAAGACCTAAGTATTCGAACTGAAAACTAAAGTAAATTTTACAATTCTTTGCAAAAACGGAACAAAAAGGAATTTCAATTTCCGCCTTGTTCTTGAGTCACAGAAAAAAAAAACACATTTAGATGCTGTATCAGTAGGTATGTGCTTAAAACCAAATATTTTTTATTAAATTTAAATTTCGAAATATACTATTTTTATCCAAATCTTTGGTCTACAATGTAAACAACTAGAAAACAAATTACTACTGGCACAGATCTGATGCAGTGATTTTTTGCTGGACTCTGCTGCTACAGACTTTCTTCAGCAATTTTTTCTGTCGTATTCACACAGATTACCGAATCTGTGTGAATAAGGACAAAAAGAACAATACAAGATTGAAATCGTAATTTAAGAAAATAATAGCTCAATTTATCAATGCGTTTATTGCCAATCAAAGGCGTATTAAAACTACATGTAGGTACAGTCCGCACGATATAACTCGGCCGGGCTGAAGTTGGCTCACCAAGACACTCGCGCAAGTACAGTCGCTAACAAAACAGAAGTGGGCAATACATTTTGTAGTTTCACAAAATACAGAGTAAAATTAAAATCAGTGCGGATATTTTACGAGCTGAAAGTACTCATGAATATGATCAACTTTTATTATGGGACCGACACTGAAATATGAAAAAAAAAATCAGCAGTTCCATACTTTTTGATCGTGTTGTAGTGCATTTTTGTAGGGAACAGCTGTTTTTTTTTTTCATATTTCAGTGTTGGTCCCATAATTAAAGTTGATCATATTCATGAGTACTTTCACCTCCTAAACTATCCGCACTGGTTTTAATTTTACCCTGTATACTTTTCAGTTATTTCTTGATCTATTTAGTAAGGGATAGTTAGCAATTTAAATTAGCAGTCACTCGTGACTAACTTCTGTCTGGTCAAGTACGGACTGTACTTAAAATTAAAAGTAAGTCACCCAGGAACATATATGATGCATGCAAAAATACCTAATTATTTTTCATATACATACTATATTGTAGAATACTGTAAATTGATAACATTATCTTGATATTGATAAAAATTGTGTTACATCCGTTTCACAAAACTACGGTTTGCACCACACTTGCGAAATTAACGAGTCTATTCGAATAATATCTTTGAATAATTTTTAGCGATACACATTAGGAGTTACCCTTCAGTTGCATTAATCATCTTTATTATTGATATGATAATCACTAATCATGTATATTTTTAACAGTCTTGTAGTATAGAGCATAAACTTAATTCTATGACAGTTGGAATTAATGTACCAGCACTTTTACATCGAAGCAGTGATAGCCTAGTGGTCTAACCATGTGCCTCCCACAGCGAATGGTTCGAGTTCGATCCCGAGGCACGCACCGCTGACTTTTCGAAGTCATGTGCGTATTAGAAATTAATTATCACTTGCTTTAACGGTGAAGGAAAACATCGTGAGGAAACCGGCATGTCCTAGAACCAAAAATTCGAAGATATGTGACGTCCACCAACCCGCACTGGGCCCGCGTGGTGGACTACGGCCCACTCCCTCTCACAGAGAGGAGGCCTGTGTCCCAGCAGTGGGAACATTATAGGCTGATTATGCTATGCTACATATGCTATATACTTTTACATCATACTATTCATCTCATTCCATACCCTAACTAGTTCGTCGGGGTCTCCATAGCCATGAGAGGCGATAACGTCCTCATAACCTTCGTAACTGAACTCCTTCTTGTAGAAATGGAAATCCGGACAGTGTTTCGGCGTAATACCGACCTTTTTCGCCACTATGCCTAAGTAGATATCGTCGAATCTAAAGTGCTTCACGAAGAGGCTGGCTACATACATAACTTTCATAGCTTTGTTAGAGAGTACGTAAGCGCCAGCTGTGACGTAGGTAGGCCATTTGTCCCATTGGTATTCGACTAGAGATACTCTCCACTTGCTTGACCTGAATCTTTGTGGGGCTGATTTGAAGACATAGCCGGTGTATAAATAGTCGCTTTCAGATTTATCAGTCGCAGGTGTAGACTTCATGTCGGGTGATGGGTCAGGTTTGCGTGTCGCTTCCCTGTCGTGAATGTAAGCAAGGAGGTTGTTCACAGATATGTACATGTCGTCGTCGGTGAACAAGTAGTAGTCGGCCGTGGCACAGTGCTCGTACACCCAGCGGAAAGACATCATAGTTTTTATAGTGTTATTGTAGTAGTTATCGATAAAATCTATCTGTATTATATCCTTGAATTTGGCCATTTCTTTGTCTATTTCTTTCTGTAAGTCTGATTTAGGTTTCGCATCTATGCCTAAGAAGAATAAGGCTTTCACAGTTCGCCCTGGAACGTTCTCTTGGCCGAACGTTTTTCTTATGGCGTCTCTGAGTCCGAAATGGTTCATCGCAGACTTCACTACAATGAATAGATCTAGCTTGTTTGTAGTAGAACATTTTCCTGAGTTAGTTAGAAACCTGTAGGGATAATAGTTAATCGGCGTCACTGTAACCTTCTTGCCCGCTAGCACATCGTCCACAATGCTTCTAATATTCAAATTAAGGGGGTAATCGAAATCGTCTTCAAAACTTTTAGAATGTATATAGTCATTTACACCAAAAAAATAGTATATGTACACTAGCACACACGCACACACAAGATATTTTAAATGTCTTCGTTTCATTGTAGTATGTTTTGAGATTCCTTAGAGATTCATTAGGACTGGAACCATCTGAAAACTTAAGTTTTTTTGGTTCAATCAATAATATTATATCTCATACCAAATTAAATATTTTCAAGCAAGGTATTGAGATTCTGCGACGTTGTATCACGTCTTTCGGTCCTTATCACTTATAGCGACTACAGTTTCTAGCAGACGTTTTATCTTATTATATTAGTCTTAATTAACAACGTATCGTAACTGATAACCGAGATCTAAACGCGAAGGGTGAGATGCAATATAAATAGAACCGTATGACAAGGTAATACGTGTGTATCTTCGTTAAATTCAGTTCAATTAATTGCTCGAGCTTTATGGGCGATATTTATTTATTTTAAGGCTGTATTCATCCAATTTTTTTGTTATTGCCCCCGCATAGCGAGTTCCTCCTGTATTTACGAGTATTAGTGAGAAATCAATTAATTTATTGTAAGTAATTTAAATTTATATGTATGTAGGTAGGTACCTACTACACTAACCGAGCTTTCCGATTTAGAAGCAATATACGGCTAATAAACTCTGTTAATGTTTGTATGAGAAAGTGAGCTCGAAATCTATTGCTAATAGATGTGACAACCATTATTACTTATTTTATGGTGTAAGTGTAACCCTAAAGGCTTCACAGTTCCACACACTATGCCGGCTAATGCTAATGCCCGTGCGGGTTCGCCACCGGCATTATCATTATTGTTGCCTTTATACTGGGTGCAATATAGCAAGATGTGACTGAACTTAGTGAAAAAAAATTACGAAATGAAAAATATTAGGTATAATACATAAATGGAATTTATTTAAAATATAGGTAAATGCATAAATAATTATAATAAATCTAATAATACAATTTGCGTTGTTAAGTCTATTTTTAGTAAATAATACAATTATGTGTTTTTCCTATATATGCTTTTGATGTGACTCATCGCGATTGCTGTGGTGAGGTATGCGGTCACCTAAAACATAATATAAAACTATAATTGGCGATACGACGCGACGTAAATAACTAATTTTGTAAGAGAATAGAATGTAAGTGATTGGATCAATAAGAGATCATCATTCATCACACTCAAAAGCTCATAGAAAAGAAGAAAAGATGCTGTCAATCCTTGCTATGAAGTACCAAAAAGTGGAAATTAGCCTGTTTGTTAATTTTCACTGCTAAAATACGGAATCTATTTTGATGAAATAATGCACAAAGGTGCTACTGAAGGTGGTACCTAAAGAACATAATCAACTAAACTTCACCAGCCGAAGTGTGGTGAGATGAGCGTATTTAACGCCGTTCAAATTAAGTTGCCGAAATTACAGTTGTAATGTTTTGTAACTAACATAAGAGCCATCAGGCGGAAATTATGTCGCGTTCTGGCATAACACCGAATTTCGGTCGGGAGTCAATTTCAGCATGGTGCAAGTGCAACCAAATACGCTGACGTATATTCAGCGATGTAATTACGGCAGGTGTGTTGATAACCTCAATCAAAAACTCGACTCATTTTGAGCGACGCAAATTACAGTACGTTTTCGCTGGTTTGTGGGACTCCTTAACAGTGCGGGTAGTGCAGTCTAAGGTGGGCTCAAATGGATAATTATCTTACCAATTCACAGCGACGTGTCGACTGTGGAGCTGATGGACACGGGGGGCAGGTAGTGGCTTCTGATCTGCGTGTGCAGGCGCGACACCTCGCCGTCCAGGGTCTCCATCTCGCGGACCAGCTGCGTGAACTGCACTATACCTGCAACGCAACCGTCAGTTAAACACAGGTCGAACACTCTTTATTGTAGTTTTGAAGCAGTAGAGTTCTGAGAGAAAGGGCTCCGAAATGAAGGTTCATTTACTAGGCGAACATTATATTTACTAATTTAAAATATGATTTTATAATATACCAGACTTTTGCCCGCAACTCCGTCCGCGTGGACTACAATGAAATGACCAGTTTAAATGACCTCCGTAGTGTAGGTTGGCTAGTACTACCAAGAGGTCAATCTGTATCTATGGTTTTTTTCAGCGGAATCACATGAAACGTGGCTTAGATTTTAATTTGAACCCTAAGCTATCGAACTGTGAAAACCACACCAAAATCCGTTCAGTACTTTTTGCGTGATGCGCGCACAAACAGACAAACAGACAAAAATTAAAACAAAAATATTTTTGGGTATGGTTACGTCCCAGTACCCTATCCTGACTGTTTTTTCTGGAATATCTTCAATGTACAGACACGGCATTTTTTCAATTTTATAATAGTATAGACTTTTTAATTGAATAGTAATGGCACATTTTATAATATGGATGGATACCTTAGTGCACAATTGTGATCCAAATGACAATGTAATTAAATAGGTAAAATGATGGAATGTTCTACAAAAACTTATTTATTTTTCCCAAAAATTAATAAGTTTTTGATTTGGACCAAAAATGTATAACATGACATGCAATAAAGCAGTGGGTATACCAACTGAAGCCGTAATTAATAATGTAAGTTCTACCACTAATATTTAATAGTAGGATATTAAGGAAAACATTGCTTTTTGTGAGTGATTATTATATTATTAGAGGAAAAGTTACATGTTATTTCCAAATACATAGTCTGTTATTTTCCTCTTATTTACCTACTGGATTACATACATGGCCTTGCCAACTAGCCATCTGCAAGTACTATACTATACTCATACTTACTTAATCAAGATACAATACTCACAATCTATGTTGTCCTGAAAGCTTGGTTTCAGGACTGTCAATATACAGTATTCAAAAACAGATGTTATGTCCTCGCACGGACTTCAGTACAGCTAACTAAGATTACACACATTGTAAATTGAGTGACAATCTTTGCAGGGTGGCTGGTAATATATTCTAAGGATGAAAGCGGCCAAGGATCAAGCTTAGGAGCATGAAATGGAAGAGGCTTGATGATGATGTTACTAAGAAACCTGTATAATTACCTTCTCTGGAATTAGTAAACCCATGGCGCTTGATAGTCTCAATTTCAATCTGGACAACCATTGGGAACACAATCTGCATCATCTTCAGCATCTCATTACCAGCTGCTTCTTTAGCTTCATCCAGCTTGGAGGCATAGTCGGGAGACTCTAAGGCATCTATGACTTCAGTCAGGATCAGCCTCATCTGGTCCACTGAGATGTTCTGTGGCGATGCCATCCTGCTCTATTGACCATTTAGAATCTGCAAACTGCAAATTTAGAAGCCCATAAATGAAATTCATGAAACGCCGCCATTTCATGATTTGGCTAGATAACACCCGCCATATCGTTCAACACTCATCTTTGACGATTTGCCTAGCGAATAGCGCGATGTTTGGGCATATCATAGGAAAATTAGTGATGTTAGGTTTTATGGAGAAATAAATTTATTCAATCTATACTTCTATACTAATATTTATAAAGAGGAAATATTTTTGTGTTTGTTTGTTTGTTTGTACCGAATAGGCTCCGAAACTACTGGACCGATTTTAAAAATTCTTTCACTAAAGAAAGCTACTTTATCACTGAGTAACAGGCTACTTTTTATCCCGAAAAAATGCACAGTGCCTGTGGGACACGCGGACGAAGTCAAATTCAATAAAATTATTTTTTTTCCAATTCTCTTACTTTAAATGTATGTCGAAAAGTCAAAAGGGATTACAGTTTTGCGCGCCTACCTTCTTATCATTGCGAACTAAACTCTATTGAATTAATATGGGCACAAGTAAAGAGTTATGTCGGCTGAAAATGAAACCGTCAAAATGGCCGAACTAAAGGTTTTGCTGGCAGGTTTGGCGCAAATCGGGGTAGAACAATTAATAAAATGTGTTGTCCGTGTTTTAAAAGAGGATAATATGAAAAATATAGACAGTATCCTTGATAATCCTGGACAAACATCCGAACCATTCATTAAACATGTTGGTGAAACTGACACGGCTTCTAGTCCTACTGATTCGAATAAAAAAATTGACTATTTTGCTAAAAAATATGATGTATGTAAACTATACTCAGAGGCACAATTAACCGGCCACCTATGTTTAGTGTCACCACGTTTGGTTTCGAAATCGTAAAAATGCTTCGGGAACACAAATCAGAAAAGCAGTGAGAGTAATAAGTGTTTAATTTATTGCTATAGTAGCTACTTATGAAGTAACATTCATCATGATATGCTTTATTTAACATAATTATACAAACGTGGTGGCACTAAACATAGGTGGCCGGTTAATTGTGCCTCTGAGTATATATTTCATAACTTTATTATTCATATTTGTTAACCTTTCCCATCACAAGTAAATAAATTTAGCCATAGATAATGCCAATATGGTGGATTGTTTACAAAGTGAGGACTTTGTAAACAATCCACCATATTGGTGGATTTTTGTAATTAACAGACAGGAACCATATATATGTATATATAAAGTCTTTTTGGATAGAACTTGAGGAAGTTCTATCCAAAAAGACTTTATATATACATATATATGGTTCCTGTCTGTTAATTACAAAAATTTTGTAAATGATCCAACAATAAAAATAAAATTTTCCCTGAACTGAGAGTCAAAGTCAGAACATCACATTGCCAGCTTTTGCCATAAACTGGCCAGACCAGCCAGTAGAAAAAAGGATTGAATTTATTGTAAGATGTATTTTTCAACACATAAATTTTCCTGTTTTATTTCAAAGTCCACTCACTGGATTCATCCTCGTTGTTTATTAATACTTACATCCTGATTTAGAACAATGAGGTCATTATGACAATACCAATGAAGTCAATCTAAGTGCAGTAAGTACATTGATTAGTACATAAATAAGTTTCACCTTGTCTTGATATTTGTATTGATGGGTATTCTGAATACCTAGTTCAAAACAAGCCTTAATTTTAATTTGTAGGTAGTTAAAAAAATCAGTAAAAGTTGGTAATGTTTGAAGTAGGTACCTATTTTTTTTGCTATAACTAAAATTAAGAAATTCAAACAATGGAGTTTCATTGTAAAGTGTCCTAAGGAGTTGCGGAGGACAAGTAGCACATGTTTACTTGTATTATAAAGCAGAACTCGTTCGTAAGGAGTGGATGAGTCATTCACTAGGAAGAGGCTAACTTTTTATAAATAAAAGGTGCTTTATGAAACATCAATAATTCTTACCTTAGCGTGCGATCAATATTTAATTCAATACACATCACATGTTTTATGCGCGTTCGTAAATTTAACGAATAAAATAAGTAAATATCCAAGAGAAGTGAAATTTATAAGTGAAATCAGGCAGTTGAGCACTTCGCGCTGCGAGAATATTATTGTTCTGTGTGCGAGAACTGGCGAGAATCGAGAATGGAGAACTCGAGATAATTTCGAGAAGCCCTTTTCATTTTTTAAAGGAAAATCATGATGTGACAGTTGACACTTGACAGCTCTTTAGCCTTGACAGAAGACAGTGTCACTGTCTACTGTCAATAATCTATCAAGTGTCACTGTCACAGTGACACTTGACAGATTATTTTAACTTAGGGCGTTTGTGCACTACAGACGTTTTCAATTCGTATTCGGTTTTAAACGGATTTTTAGCCAATAGGCCTGCAGAACGGTCCCCACCACTTTTTGTTCTGCAGGCCTATTGTATATTGGCTAAAAATCCGTGTAAAACCGAATGCGAATTGAAAACGTCTGTAGTGCACAAACGCCTTTGGAGGTGTGACCATGGCAGTCTTCTTTGTGGTCAGCCGGCCTAGCATGACCACGATAGAAACGGGTTTTGTCTACATAGAAAGTGACAGATTGTAGAAACATTTCTACGTTTTATGAATGAAATCTGTCACTTTGTCTATTTCTATGGAGACAAAACCCGTTTCTATCGTGGTCATGCTAGACCGGCAGAAGTGTGTCAGTCAGGGCATTTGTGCACTACACCGTTTTCAATTCGTATTCGTATTTAGGGCCCTTGTGCACCACATCCCGTTCCAGTAAAAAAACGGACGTTTGAAAAGAGAGAGAAGAAGATTCGCTTTATTTTTTTCTTCTCTCTCTTTTCAAACGTCCGTTTTTTATTGGAACGGGATGTGGTGCACAAGGGCCCTTAGGGACGTATTAAACATGGATCAACTGAATGACGTCTTGTGCAAGTTGTGCACTTCATACAGTTTTTACTGTTTATAGGCCACAGTCCCAGGGATGTCGAACTACTATTATACTCGTATTCAATTCTTAGGGCGCGGGCGTTTGTGCACGTATAATCCGTTTCCAACACCTATTCGTATTTTCCCGTCCCGTTTTACATACATTCGATCGATACCTACCAGTTTTTAAAATGTATGAAAAAGAAACGATTGATATGATATGACCCATAGGCTGCTTGTGCACTACAGACAGTTTTCAGTTCTACAGTTTTCAATTCGTATTTGTTTTTTTACGGATTTTTAGATTTTTTAGCCAATATGCGTGCAGAATGATCCCCACCACTTTTTAAAATGTATAAAAAAAAACGGTCCGTGAAAAAACGTGCTGTAAACGTGTAGTGCACAAGCAGCCATAGTACGACTTTCCTTCGGAATTCTATCACTTTCACACACGTAGGTACCTACTAGGTCTAGGTACTGTTCACATAGTGGTGCCGATTCTGTTGTTTACGAACTAAACTAATTTAGTCTTATTATGTCTTTTTCTAATATAAAACATGAGAAAGGGATAGAAGATATTTAATCCTGTCAAATTAGTCCACTTGAATAGTTTTAGCGTCAATTTTGTCGTAATCGCAAAAGGTCACGACTATTTTCCCGTAAATGCAGTGGCGTAGCTACCGGAGGGCTAGATGGGGCAGTGCCCCGGGGCCTCGCTCAGGGGGCCCCTCTGACTTACAAACTACATATTGAGATAGTGAAAATTTCTCACGCATTCGGAATGGAGTACGTCGAATTCGGAACACAACGAATACGGAACAAAATGATTTTAAATACCTAGTTTAGTTGGGTTGGGGGCCTAAACAACTATTTGGCCCCAGGCCCTAGTTTATTTTTTGCCCCAGAGCCTTTGGTTACCTAGCTGCGCCACTGCGTAAATGACAATGGCGTAGACTTTGATAGTTTTAAATATTTTCTGTCCTTTTTCAATGATATTTGTAAGAAAAATATATTTAGATTTAAACGTGCTGGAAACGTGTAGTGCACAAAGGCCCTAACATTATCCGTAAAAACTGATAAAAAAAACACGGAAACGTTTGTGCACTAGAGTGCGCGCAAGATAAGTTTGCGCGTGGCTAAAATCGGAACTAAGTACAGTACGATTCACGAAAGATGACCACAAATGGCGGCCGTCTGCGCACGTACACTGGCGCGGACCAATGGCGTCGCTCCGGTCTTGACGCATTCCGCCCGCGCCTCACCTCGCACCTCCAAAGGGACCTAAAATATGCCTTCTGCGCAGTGGTCATCTTTCGTGAATCTTATTGTAATCGGGGTCCACTATTGGTAACCACGAGTATTCCTCGAGCTTTTCTTAGCAAGCAGCGCCCTCAGTCACGCGCAGACTTATCTTGCGCGCTTTCCACCGTTTTCCAGCACTTTTGTTCACGGACCGTTTTTTTTTTCATACATTTCGATACCTAGCAGTTTTTAATATGTAGGGAAAAAAAAAGGTCCGTGTAGTGTCCGTTTCCAGCACGTTTTTTCATGGACCGGTTTTTTTTTCATACGTTTGAAAAAGTGGTGGGGATCGTTCTGCAGGCCTATTGGCTAAAAATCCGTTTAAAACCGAATACGGATTGATAATGTATGTAGTGCACAAACGCCCATACGGTGTCAGCAGTTGTCAGTGTCATGGTGTCAGTCAGTCACTGTCAATAGTGTCAATAGATGACACATTTGATTTTTAGTTAGCCTGCCCAAGAAGGGCGAAGAGAAAAAAAAAAAAAAAAAAAAAATTGATTTTTAGTTTTATTAGTTTTCTTTCATTTGATCTGATCCAGTTTTTATTTTTCACTAAATAGAATCATTTTACTGTAATTTTATACCGGCAAATCGGCATAACGGGTTTCATTTTCTAATTCTATTATCCTAGCTGCCCCAGCCCTATGTGGACATTGTAAAAATAGTCAATGTAGGTATGTAATAATTTGTTTATCAATCTTGTTGAATGTGTATCTGTTTTTGTTTCCATTTATTTCTTTGTGTGTTATTTTTATAGTGTGGCAAAGAACAGGAAGTCTACAGGTATGCTTTACTTATCGGATTATTTTTGCTGTTGTAAAGAAATAACAAAAGTACTTCAGCAAAGCATACCATTTGCTTTGTGTAGTTCCATGAGTCAAATTCCTATGAAAAAAATAATTTGATTTGTTTTTCCATTTGAAACGTTATTAATGCAAAAATAAAGTAAAAATAAAGATAGAAACACTTTCAATCTTGGAACCCTTCCAAGATTGTAAGTGTTTCTATCTTTATTTATTATTTGTATGACTTTTGTTTGAAGTTTGTGGTGGTGCTACAAGATGAACTATGATGAATAATAGAATAATAGCAAAAATGTAACCTGACCATTAATCTGTCAGTTTTCATCACTTCCTGCATTTTGATATTTATTGTATCCTGCATTCAAAATACGCTCTTAATCGTGGAGTTGCGAAAAAAGCCCGCTATACCATACCAATACCATAGGTACATACAAACAACCCAACCAGGCGCGGTCCCAGGGGGGTGGGGGTCATGGGGGACATGAGTTTTGTTTCTGATTCTTTTCTTAATATCAGACCATAAATTTTTATCATTGTTTTATTGCTTTATAAACTAAAATGAAATGAAAAACCCCTTATCAAACTTATGTGTTATCTTAGTTGATTATCAAAATTATCAGTAAATCCAGTCATAGTAATATACCTTCTTGTTTATAGGTAAAGTGGCAATATGGAGGAAGAAATTGCAGAAATGGAGGCTCCTGAGACTAGACCGCCGAGTGTGCGGCGTAACTTAACGCTGAGGAACAATGCGGCTAGGCAGGTTGCTGTCAACTTTATGCCGTCGCGACAGCTGCCCTATAGTAAGTAATTTTAGAAAGACTTAAAAAAATTGCCGTCATCAGAACTAAAAGATTTGAGTTTCACCTTAACAGGCCAAGAGGAAGTTTTCTAAAATTTGCTAGCAATAATGGAGTCTTGAGTCAAGACTCCTGCTAGCAAATTTTTAACCTGTATTATTAGCTTTTATGTCAAGACTCTTGCCAGCCTAGCATGACCACGATAGAAACAGGTTTTGTCTACATAGAAATAGACAAAGTGACAGATTGTAGAAACATTTCTACGTTTTATGAATGAAACGGTAGAAATGTTTCTACACTGTCACTTTGTCTATTTCTATGTAGACAAAACCCGTTTCTATCGTGGTCATGCTATGCCGGTTGACATAAAAGCTAATAATACAGGTTAAAAACATTACTCTCCTTGTGGGCTTCGCCGCAGTCGGGTCAAGAAAGCTAGACTAAATATTGTAAACTTTATGTGCTATCTTCATTGAACTGATCATCTTTTAGGGTTCCATACCTCAAAAGGAAAAAAGGAACCCTTATAGGATCATTTTGTTGTCCATCTGTCCATATGTCAAGATTCAAGACCGGCTTAGACTTAACGGGTGAAGGTACCTGCTCCTAGGTGGCGCCACTAAAAGCATGTAATAGCGGAATCTTGCTCATAGATGGCGCTATTGCATATTTCTAGTGGAATATTTTATTTTATTATGGATGAGCTATCCGACATACATAATTAAGTTTGTGAGTCCTACTCACACTTGTCTGGTTTTTTTTGTTTGTTTTGATATCAAACCAAAGTTTACACAACGCCATCTTTTGACAACATTGAGCCAACACTTTAACGATTTGATGTTATGTCAAAAGATGGCGTTGTTGATCAGATCACATCTGTAATGTATTTAATACTAGCTTCCGCCCGCGGCTTCGCCCGCGTTTTGGGAATAAAAGGTAGCCTAGGTTTTTTTTTTTTTTTTTTATTTGATAATAGGCTTGCGTTTGACCGCCATCTCGCCTGATGTTAAGCGATGTGTGTGTTGTTGTTGTTATGTGTTGTTCTGATGTACTTATACATAAGCTATATTACATCAAAATCTATTCAGTAGTTTTTGCGTGAAAGAGTAACAAACATCCATCCATACATCCTCACAAACTTTCATATTTATGATATTAGTAGGTTAATTTAATTAGTAGGTTAAAAGGGCAAAGGAAGGAACACGGGTGGGTTTTAGAGAGTCTGACACTCCCTTCCGCTCCGCCCAGAGCGGGAGGGGTCATTTGATGATTTCCCATCCTCAAAAAAAAAAAAAAAAAAAAAAGTAGGTTAATAAAGCTGAAGAGATTTTTTTTGTTTCATTGTTAGTTTGTTTAAACGCGTTAATCTCTGAAACTACCAGTCGGATTTGAAAAAATATTTTTGTATAAATTCAAACAACTGTCCCGGAATGCGATTGTTAGGTTCCCACCTGGGGCCGTGTGCAGGGACGCACATGTATAAATATGATAGCTAGATTAATGAGGAATAGTATCTAAATCTAAAGCTATTCAACATCTCGCTACGAAAGGTTCGTAACGATATGTTGAATAGCTTTAGATTAGGATTTAGGATAGGAGCCAAGCAAAAAGAAAAACCGGCCAAGTGCGAGTCGTACTCGCGCACCGAGGGTTCCGTATCTGTTTTGGACGTATAAAGTGAATAAAACCGGACCGCAAAACTAAGTTTGTTTGTGAAAGAATTTTGATGATTTTGAAAAAACTGTACTAGTTAGGAACATCGTTTTATTTTTGGTGCAATATTTGGGTCAATTCCTATCAACTCTAATTATTTCAGATTTTTCACTCCGCAAACTTCGGAGATAAGGGGGGGGGGAATGGTATTTTTTCAGACTTTTTTCATCATATGTCGAAAACTGTGAGACATAAAATTAAATGATAATATATTTCGAAATGTGCAGATCAAGCCCTTTCATATGATATGTCACTTGACCTAGTAACCCCACTTTAAAATTTCGGACCCCCACTCCGACCCCTTTTCCAATGAAAATAAAAATATTTTTTTAATTTTTTCATTTGCAATATAGTTGGCCAAGCATTCTTTATAACTGTTCCAAATTTCAAGTCGATAGCATTAGTAGTTGCTGAAATAAGCAGGTGTGAGAGACAGAGAGACAGACAGACGAAGTCGCACCATAAGGGTTCCTTTTTTACCATTTTGGTACGGAACCCCAAAAAAGAGAACGCTAGGCGAAAAGAAATTAATAGCGCGGGCGGGTAAATAATGAAAAAGAAAGCTCATCTTATTGAATAATTATTGTAATTTACAATAAAAGCCATAATAAACTGATAGCTTGACCATTGCTTGGGTTAAATTACAACTTACAAGTTTCTAAACATTTTCACGCCTTGTCTTTTGTGTTGTCGACAGCTGGGAGAGTTATATTAATATCATCATGGCGCTCGCGCAGGATGACAAGACAGTACAGTGGGCGTTTACTCAATTATCGTTTAATAAGGGCTTATTACTCAGATATGTAGGTATGTGTTACAAACGATGATAATTGCTAACGACCGCTAATTATTATAAACGTTAGCTTCAACTGCAGTGTAAAATGCTGCGCGTAATTACGAGTCGGCTTGGTGAACAGAATCTCGACTAGCACACCTATGACCACAAGTTTAATGTTTCAAACAAAATCTTTGAAGATTTTCATTTAGCTCCAATATTTCGACACTTCGGCACTCTACACTACATCAAAAACACTTGTGAATACGAACTACATAAATCCGGTAAACAAGCCAAGAGATGAAATCAGACACAATTACGTACCTATATTATTATCTAATACAGGTACTGTGTTGTGTTCATAATAGGTTGGCCAGAAGCCAACGCAAACAGAGATTACACGATAGAATGAAAATAAAAGCAGGCGCAATGCAACAACAAACCTTGTTACACTGTAGTTTACAAGCACCTTTATAAGCAGAACTCAATAATTAGCTCTGTTTGATACACAGTGCAGTCGATTTTACCTTAAACTACATCATACAATCAGCATAGACACTAGTTTACATTGAAAAATAATATTATTTTAGCAGATACGTTTGATTTGATATACCTACATCAAGGGGCGAAGTGAGGTGTCGTGTGTTTTAGATAATGTGCTCCAAGTGAATTATCATGTCGGTGTTGGCTGATGATATTGAAATTATTCAGCTTACTACTGTAAATAGAGGTAATATTGTAAGTGTTTAGAATAAAAAAAAATGGTTTGCAGAGAATAGTGTGGGCGCATACACACAACTAAATTGTTTTGCTATAATAAAACTCAACACTGACTGACAGACAACAGCACAGCACAGCTTAAACCGGTGGGTGTGGAGTCTAGATGCATGAAATTTTACACAGGAGTTCTTTATAAATATGTCGTAGATGAGCACTAGGAAAAGATTTTTAAAAATAAATCTTTTATGAGAATTAAATAGAGGGTTACAAATATTGAGAAAAGTCTGATGGTCCCTGAGCAAGGCTGAAACCATGATGAAAACCCTAACGTGTATGGCCTCCAATAGACAAAGGTGATGCAGCTAAACTACCTGTAACACGATAGTTTAGTTGGATGTGTGCGCGGGAACTTAGATAGTTGTCGTTCAGGTGTTATTTACAGTCAGCTGGGCCCCAAGTCTGCTAATGCAATTGTTATAATCGTGTCAGAATAGTGTCTCAATGGCATCGTTTTGACCAATGACGAAAGAGTTAGTCTTACTCTAAGCCAATGACCGCTTAGATCAAATAGTAATGGTGTCATTATGACACCATTCTTACACTATTCAAATAGCAGAATTGGGGCCCTGCTTGTTTTGTGCTACGACCTACGATCCAGTGTCGTAACTAGGGCAGTGCCAACGGTGCCCAGCCACAGGGCGCAGATCCTGGTCTCCTGGAGGGGTGCAGAAATGACCAAGTTTTGGGTCATGCATGGTATTTAGTAGCAAACATACAGTACCTGTTATTTATCGCGTAATCAGATTAGAGCATTTTTCAAGGGCGCAGTTATAGTTACAGCACTGTTACGACCGTAGGAAACTGGTAATAATAGCTAAGATTATGAGTGCACTGTAAGGTATACAAATAGGCACGTATTTTTACAGATTTCTACCGTAAAGCTAAAAGTGTGTAGACTGTAACACTATAAAATTGTCTTACTTACATTTTCTTCTATCGCATCGGCACGAGCTGTATTTATAGATACGAGAATATTAGCCCATGCCGTGGTAAAAAGTAGCTAGGTAGTCAGCAGGTTGGTAATGTGGCTGCCCATGGTGTGTCGGACGAAGCCGGTACTCGTCGAGACTATTAACGATCGTCAACTCCAAAAATAGACATTTAGGACCTATTGAATATAATCAAGGAAAAAAATATGATGTTCATCCTAATGTAGAAATAGCTATATTTTCATTATTATATACTTACCTGTTACTAAACTAATTTCTATCCTGTTTTGTGAGCATTGTTACGAATATGTTTTATACAACATACCTATTAATATACATACTTATAATTTTTATACTTTTCGAATTATATCTATACTATTACTAATATAATAAAGCTGAAGAGGTTTTTGTTTGTTTAAACGCGCTAATCTCTGGAACTACCAGTCGGATTTGGAAAAATCTTTCTGCATTTGAGAACCCATTCTCGAGGAAGGTTATATAGGTTATTTAACATCACGCTACGACCCTTAGGAGCCGAGCGACAGCGGGTGAAACCGCGGGGCACACTTAGTAAACAAATACATTAATTAGATAATCCGTTTCCCCAGACACATTAAGACTGCGTCGCAACAACTCCGAACAAAATGCGTTGTTGTTGGAAGAAGTGGATGCCGCAGAGGTCGACACACCAGATTCGGCTGACAAGCAGGCAGAGATTATTGTGCGGGAGATGGAACAGCACAAACGACTGATGGAGGATGATCCTGAGGCTGAGGAGTTGAGGAGGTGGGTCTAAATATTCATAGACTTATAGATTAACCAGAATCTGTGACCGCGAGTCCGTTGGAAAATACCATGAGGTCGTTATTTTTTTCACACTAACTTTAACACCCCCCTTTCACTCCTTTACGCCACCCCCACATTGGACGTGCGCGTTCCTCGAGCGTGTGAACGACGCGAACGCCGCGTGCGTGAACGTTCTTGCATTCACACGCTCAAGGAACGCGCACGCCCAATGTGGGGGAGGAGTTAGGGATGGAATTTAAAAAAAATCCTCAGTGCGGTTTAACTCACGTCCTAATCACGTTTGAGCTTTGTTTGGGCGCAAAACTGTCGGGCAATCCATAATCCATCAGTCAGCAAATGTTTCTCATCTTCCAGAGAGGCACTGAGAGATCTCCCGCAAGGCCTCACCATGAAGAGGAACGTACGGGCCAAGCTGTCCGCGTCGGTCAGCCTCAGGCCCAAGAGACGACCCATCTCCATGTGGAAACGTACCAAGTATCGAATTGGTTTTGCGTGGAAAAGGGTGAGTTTCCAAAGGATTTTTCCATGTAGAGTTTCAAAAATATATTTTTATAGTGGTACTAGGCGAAATACTGAGGCCTCGTACGACCTAACACATTGCATAGATATTTGTAGTTCTTAAAATTATTTAGGATACGTCTTATAATCGCGCACACTACATTAGCTGGCAACACTTCGTGCAACCGCCGGAACCGCTGAAAGAGTCCGAAAATTAAATTACAAGTCAATTGTTATGTTGTGTGCAAAGAATTTAGAATTAAAATTGCATTTCTAAGTGACTACTCTTCGTTCAAAATTACAACCTTTAAGTCTGAATAGACACAAACGCGCTATCGCTTCCAAAAAAAAAATGCGTGAATTGCATTGGCATAGCATACCAATACCAAATCATACGCTCACACTGGGAGACCATTAAATATAATATTGTAACGCGGGCTTTCACGATATATTATTATTAAATGTTGTTGCTATGCGGCGCGGCAACTCGCACTTGCCGCATTTAGTACGTCCCGCGCGATACCGCACCACCCCCCGCCTCAACCCGCTCGCCAACGGCTCGCGTCCGCTGGCCAGAGAGAGAGCCGCCCGAACGCCGACGGATGACGGACGTACATAATTTGTAATCCTCCGCGAATCTCGGGGCGAGATGCCACCATTTGTGTAATTACTGTGAACTGTTGTTGTTTCTGTTACCCCTTTGTATCACGTGTGCGAAGACAGTAAATATTTTGTTTTTAACTATACATTGTGTGTGATTTATACCCGTTAAAATATGCCTTTCCGTCTAGCTCCGTGACCGTTGCCGCGACGTGGTGTTCTCCTTCGAGTTCTGGTACGAGCCTATCCGTAAGATCGAAGGCCACTTCGGCTCAGCGGTTGGCTCCTACTTCTACTTCCTGCGCTGGCTGTTCGCGCTCGACCTGCTGCTGGCGACGCTGGTCGTCGCCTTCGTGGTCATCCCGCAGGCGCTCCACGACGTGGAGACGGCTGGCAGCGTTCAGTTGTCAGTCCTGGACTTTATTACGGGCCAGGTATGATTTTGGGAAATGTTTCAAGTTTTTAGAGATCCGTACCTCAAAAGGAAAAACTGAACCCTTATAGGATGACTTTGTTGTCCGTCTGTCATGACCATGAGTGGAGCCATCTGCTCATAGATGGCGCCACCTGAAGTATGCAGTAGCGCCATCTATGATCGAGATATGATATATATCTACTATGATAATAGTTTGTCCGGTTTTTAAGGTACACCAACGAAGACACAGACTTACGTACAGATGTAGTTTGTAACAAGCTGAGTTGGCAGTGTGCTGGCTATGTTTGCCGAGGTAACGAATCCCCTTTACCAGATGAATCGATGACCAGTAGGGCTAACATGCGCGCCGCGACAAATTTTGTCTCGCTCTTACTCGTGCGAATATGAGACAAATGCACGATAAAAGCGTCGGCAAAATTTTGTCACGGTGCGCATGTTAGGCGCTCTGAAAAAACTTAGATGAATTGGATGCGGTCAGCGGTAGTGATGGAGTAAATTAAAAGTAGACTATGCTCTGGAATGTGTTGGTTGAGTGGTCCATATTTCCATAATTATAGGGTATATGGATATGGCTTTGCAGTCTCGACATAGATAACGATCGCTTTACGAGCGAAATCATTCGGTCGCTATCTATGAAATCTATGGAAAAATACGGCGGAACAACCGATTTTCGTCGTAAAGCTATCGCTATCTATATCGAGACTGCAGGCCCTGCTGAAGTATCCTACTAATATTATAAATGTGAAAGTTTGTGAATGTTTGTTACTCTTTCACGCAAAATCTACTGAACGGATTTTGATAAAACTTTACAGTAATGTAGCTTATACATCAGAATAATACATAGGCTACTTTTTATACCAAAAACGCGGGCCAAGCCGCAGGCGGAAGCTAGTATACAATAAAGGCTGCATATAATCATGTATCATCAATTCATCACACCACATTTTTTTTTGCAGGGTGGTCTAACGGACTCGCTTCTGTTCTACGGCCACTACCACGAGGGCGACATCTCCACGCCGTCAGCACTCTCATACAATATGGCGTTCGCTTACTTCTTCACCATGGTCTGCCTGTATCTCATGTTCTTTGGAGTGCTGTGTTATAGGTGAATATTATTGATTGCAATACAATCAGCAAGAATACACTCTATCTACGTCTCTATTTTTGTATTTTTAGACTATAGTGACCATAAATAAAAATAATTTATTTATGATCACTTAATTTTTTTCAGAACAGCATACTCGTATCGTCTGAACTTTATAGAGACATCTGGCGGTCTGAGCCATGTGTTTGCGAACAAGGTGTTCTGCGGGTGGGACTTCGGGGTTGTGACGCAGGAAGCGGCCAAACTTAATGCTAACAGTCTTTATAACGAGTTCAAGGTATATAAACATATTCATTCATCACATACTCAAATATATAAAAACATATTTATCTGTTTATATTTAGACGATATAGTCGGGTAACTGACGAGTTGATGAAAGCATTTGGTATATTCTAGAATCTAGAATAACCCATATGCTTTCAACATCCCGCACTTTCATCTATAATCTAGATGAAGAACTAGATCGAAATGTGTTCTTAAATCGCATGTTCGGTCAAAATGTTCTTGGTCATAATTTCAACCATTTCTTGTATCTTTCACTACAGGAGCTCCTAAGCGAACAGAACCGTAAGAACACCGCTACATCCTGGTTCACAAAGTTTTGCCAGTACGCCACCAACATAGTTATCAGTGTGTTTGTGCTGGCTCTCATAGTGGGCATCGAGTGGGGCCTGTGGCTGCTACTGGGCTGGCACACGGGCCTGCAGCACTGGGAGCTGCTCGTGTCCGTGGCAGTGACGGCGTGTGTCACCGTGTGCCCGCTCATGTTGCACGTAGTGGTCAAGTGAGTGTTACATTGTACACCGAGGGGGCCTGTGGCTCCTGTGGGCTGGCACACGGGGCTGCAGCACTGGGAGCTGCTCGTGTCCGTGGTATTGATGGATACTTGATTTATTACAGTGCGCGCAAGATAAGTCTGCGCGTGGCCAAAATCGGAATTAATCGGGGTCCGCTATTAGTATAAGTACCGGCACTAAAGATCACAGATCGCGCATGTCTGTTTTCGGCCCAATAGACAATAGACAGTTGATAATACGTAAAAGAAAATGGTCCAATTAGACGACGAGCATTGACTGACGAACCAATCACCTGCAGCCTCGGCGCCCGTCTTCTTCATTCCGCCAAAGAGACCGAAAAATCAGCTAATGCGCAGGTGAAGTTTGTGATCAAGACTGGTGCCGGGACTTATAACGAGTATACTTGAGCTTTTCTTAGCAAGCAGCGCCCTCAGTCGCGTGCAGACTTATCTGGCGCGCACTGTATAATGAATTTTTCAACACACTTGCTCATAAAATGGCTCTTATTTCACCGCAATTAGGCACGTAATGACACCTGTAATCAAACTGACTTTTTCATTGCTATTACTCACTAGTGAGTTATGGACTGGGCGCGCGCGCTGTTCCTCCGGCGCGCTAGTATTATTTGATTCGCAAGTGTGTTGAAAAACGTCGTATGATACACGTGTGTATTGATGATTACCGTCTTCGGCTCCCTTAAGACCCGCACCTGGTGGCTCGGGTCCTAATGGCGCCTCAGCGGTAATCACCAACATTACACACTTGTACCATAATGTACTATTTCAACACACTTGCTCATAAAATGGCTCTAATTTCACTGCAATTAGGCACGTAATGACACCTGTAATCAAACTGTGACTTTATCATTGCTATTATTCACTAGTGAGTTATAGGTTTTTTTTATTACGACATCTATAATCAAACTGTGACTTTTTCATCCCTATTATTCACAAGTGAGTTAAAGGGTTTTTTATTAATAAATAAAATGTTTTTTTAGTATTATTTTGTTCACAAGTGTGTTGAAAAACGTCGTATGATACACGTGTGTATAGATGATTAGTATGATTACCGTCCTCGGCTCTCAATGGCCCCTCAGAGTAATCACCAACATATTATTACACACTTGTACCATAATGTAGTATTATTAATATTGCAGGCTAGAGTTCTACAAGCCGCGCACCGCGCTGTACGTGACGCTGGCGCGGACCTGGCTGCTGGACGTGGGCACGCTGGTGCTGCTGCTCGTGTACTGGGCGCAGGCACACGATGACGTAAGCGGTTGTATCAGGGCTGCCAGGTGCAAAAATGGTGTGATCGTACGACAACTACAAAAAAATCGTATGCCAAGGAAATTTTGAAATAAAAGATCGTACAACCTAAAAGTACAAAGTTTTTATTAAAAATAACAAAAAATCGTTTAGTTTTAGAAAAGAAATGCAATAGAAGTAACAAAGAAAGAAAATATATTTTTTTGGCACGTGCCTTATGTATACCTAAACAAAAAAATAAAAAAAAATATTAAAATAAAAACTTAAAACTACACAACTATAAAAACTATTTATTACATTTATATAAAATACGTACAGATCGAGCGAGTCTCGCGCGAGACCACAGAGTACATTCTAATATACTGAAACTAGAGACTGACAAGAAAAAACAGTTTTTAACAAGTCGCAATTATTACCGAAAGAAAAAAATAATAAGTTTTGTAAAAATGCAAACAAATACTGTCTTTAAATGACTCTACAAAGAGTCTTCATTCAAGTCAAAGATCTACGTACGCGTTAGGTTGTTGGGGAATTCCCCGAAACTCATACTTTTTTTTGTGAGTTGAGCACGTTCGTTTCATTATGAAATGTTGCCAGATTTGCCAGGTATATAAAAAACGTACATTTTCCGTACAATCTTGGTCTAGCGATCGTACATGAGTAAAAATGCCAAAAAATCGTAGGAGTACGATTAATATCGTACATCTGGTAGCCCTGGGTTGTATGGTTATATTGATCTCACTATACAATTATACATGTAAATAATAGCCCAACTTCTGTCTTTTACGTGTTTTATCAGAAATTAGCACTTTTCCTGGGACTTCGTCCGGCCCACAGGAACTGTAAATTTTTTCGGGATCAAAAGTACTCAGTGATAATGTAGCTTTCTATTGGGGGAAAATGGTTAAAATCGGTTCAGTAGTTTCGGAGCCTGTTCGGTACAAAGAAACAAACAAAAAAGTCTTTTTATAATATTAGTTATCAGAAATAAGTGATATGTAGATGCTAAGTTCCTTTAGCAGCATTGTTCCATAGTAAGAACAGGTCGGTGCAATTCGTCCTGTATCGCTCCGTCTTTCTCACACCGGAACAACGCTGGTCACACGTCGTAGTACAAGCCCCGCAAGTTGATATTGCGACTGGCGGCCATCTTGGTGACGTAGTCGACGTCACACCGTCAGTACCGTCCGCAAGGTCAGCCCGCGCTTACGTGCTTACGCGCATCGAGTACTTGTTATAGCTTTTTGTTTTTGTTATCCTGTTTTATTGTTGTTGTTTAGTTTTGTTACCTGTTACCCGTTAAAATGAGTAAGAAATTAATTAACAGTCGTGCTCGTGAAATTATAATTAAAGTGGACAATTATTTTGTAAAAGAGAAAGAGGACTCTAAGAGGTTCTGATTCGGAAGATAATATGAGTGGGATTGAAGAAATAGGCTAAGATTTTAAATAAACAAACATGAAATACAAATAAACCCATTACCCTAGCTTATTTATTTTTTATTACAATTTCTTTTGCTATCTGTACTTTTTAGCGACGGATGACGTCACGCAGCTGTTATTGTGACAAGGTTCCATCGCAATAACAACTTGCGGGGCTTAACACGTCGTAGTACGACTTCTGAGAATTATTATTACCCCTGATAATACGCCAAGTTTTGTTACTGACACCATTTTCATTTACTAAAATGAACACGGTATGGTACAGTGTAATAGGCAACATTCAAATGCTTTTGAATAGTAGCCGAGGATCGAGTTAAGTGGCGTGCAATTGGAGAGGCCTATGTCCAGCAGTGGACTGCTATAGGCTGATGATGATGATGATGATGATGAAATGCTTTTAATAGCTGCCAACATAACCGTTTATTTTAAAATATGATTAGCAGTTTAGTTTCCACATTATTTATTCTTTTAACAACTGGGGTGGGTTTAAGTCAATAGTGGAAAGATAATGGGTTTGAACTCACGATCCCTCGTACGCTCAACCATTGTGCTATTTCCGTATAATTATAGTTTAAAAATCACCAAAAAGCTTTCACATTTTTTTATTTTGCTTTCTCTATGTTGTTATTCCAGTGTTGGGAAACGTCGTTTGGTCAGGAGGCGTACCGGCTGGTGTTGCTAGACTCCGCCATTTCGTTGTTAGTGTTGCCACTATTTGAGTTCACTAGGGGCTTAATTTATAAGTGAGTTTTATTTAATTATTATTTTGTACATATTTTTTATTGATGAGTTTGATTTGGAAAACACATTCTTTAAATGTTTTAATTTTTAAGTTGGCAATTTGCGTTATTTTTGTAAAAAATTATCAAGTCAATCATTTACTTTGCAGTTCTATTTTCAATTTATCATCATAGGCTCCATTGGCGGTCGATGGTTCAATCAACGCAACATCTAATCTAATTGATATCAAGACAACATATTTTTGCATTTACCAGTTCGAATCTTCACTTATCCTAATTTTCACCAATATCGCGAGTATCACCTCCTCTTACAGTATATTTGTCCTTTTCGATCAACAATCTAATCAATTTACCATTGACAATTCAAATCCAATCTTTACAAACAACTGCTATGTAACATAGAAATTTAAATCTACACAATTTATAATCTTCAGTTGGAGCAAATCTGAGAGTGCGCCGGAGTTCAACATAGCGTACAACTCTCTGACGCTGATCTACAACCAGGCGGTGCTGTGGTTCGGCATGCTGTTCAGCCCGCTGCTGGTCGTAGCCGTCACCCTGAAGTTGCTGCTTCTCTTCTATATCAAGAAGGAGTGCGCCCTGAGGGCCTGTCAGCCGGCTAGGAAGGTAAGATCGTCTTTAATATTGCCCTCAATTCAGCTTCCTCTTCACTGACCAGCCTCCCTAGCCAAGTTGCTTTTCTGTTAGCATTCACGCCAAACGCTACGGACAAAATGTATGGCAGTGACATTAGTGAGATCACGTGACTTTTCCGCAGTTAATGTCATTGCCATACATTTTATGCTTATCGTTTAGCGTGAACGCGACAGAGCGCGAGAAAAGCGACTTGGCTAGGGCCTCAGTCAAGCTCGATGTCTTCCCCTGCGGCTGCTGCGATGTCGCCTAACGTTCAGTGCATGGGATCCACTGCAGAAGTTTAACAATAGTATACTAACATTATACAAACGATATTTCCAGATATGGCGCGCTGCGCAGACGCAGACGGTGCTCTACATGTTCGTCACATTGTCTCTCTTCACCACGCTGTTTGGTATTGGATCTCTATTCTTTCGGTAAGTCTAAAACAAAGTCACTTTTCGTGTCTGTCTGTTTGTTCGCACAGTTCTTGTAAGCTACACAATGCAATTCAATCTGAATGTTACCACCATTTAGAGAATTAATCTTAGAAGAAATTAAATTTAGGATAAAATTAATCAGGCATTGGGGTAAAATGAAAATCTAGCTTGGCAACACTGGAGTAAGCACGGCTTGAACAGATTGTAGTTTGCGTTTTATGTTTTCTGGGTGCTATATTCGATCTTTGAGCTATTTCTGAAGCTGTTTTCATAGAAATCTTCTATCTAGTGCCTGGGCTCCTAACCTGGGGGTATATACCCCCTCGGGGGTCAAACAGCTATTCTGCGGGGGTAATAAGACTGGCAGTAAATAATAAATGTTATCATCATTAATTAAAAACTAAACCTAATGCAAAACAATACAAACCTTCACACTGAATATCATTAATTCATGAACTTTTTTTGTAATTAATTTCGATCAACAAAGACTTTCCTCAGATAACATTTTAAAGGCGAGGGGGCCGGGGGTAAAATGAGTTTTTTTCTAAGGTCATTTAGGGGTAACAAGATTAAAAAGGTTAGGCACCACTGATCTAGTGGCATAAATATTTATATCGAATCTCAAAATAGAGTCAAATTTTGTGCAATCTGATACAACCTACCTAAGATAGACGCATTTATGGTTGCACTTTTCTTTAAGAATAACGCTGATTATTATGCTGCGAAACTTAAAAATGTAAAAATAGCAGTGTGAGTACCTACCTACCATATATTTATTTACAAATCTTTATGCATGATCATTCAGAAGTTTTGTGAAATCTCATTTTAGGTTATGTTGATAAAAACTAAACGTTTACTTGTGCCAGAAACAGCGTATTTGGAGCGGTTTTGGAAATTAAAACTTTATCATTGATTTTTTTTGATAATACAGTAGATCTCCCTGAAATATCAATGTAGTGTGCTTTTAATGTAATTAAGAATAATATAAAACCATTTCCCAAAATTTGTCCAACACCCTATATAAAGCCGGGTCCGCAGCGCCATGTTTATTTATAATGAACATCGAATATATGTTTTAAACGTTGGTATTTTAGTTCCATCTTTACTCCATAGATGCCACTGTGCATTTGCGTCTCGTTTCTGAATCACGGTGTTAAGATTTTCCACCGCTTGGTGGGGTCGATTGTACCGAATTATCGCTAAACAACGTTTATTTCTTATAATTTTTGAAATTCTCCGTTAAGGCGGAGTTACAAATAAAAAACCGGCCAAGTGCGAGTCGTACTCGCGCACCGAGGGTTCCGTATTATTTTTGGACGTATAAAGTGAAAAAAACCGGCCCACATAACTAAGTTTGTGAAGGAATTTTGATGATTTTGAACAAACTGTACTAGTTAGGAACATCATTTTATTTTTACTCGACTCGGCAAAGCCAAAAGGAAGGGTAATGATTTTAGCAGTCTATTATGTATGTATGTATGTTTGTATTTAAGTGTGTTCCACCGTAGCGCCTAAACTACTTATCCGATTTTGATGAATGAGGTGTCAATCGATTCGTTATTATGGTCCGGGTAACATAGGCTATATGAATTATGAAAAAAATGAACATGGCGGATTTTAGTCGCTATTATGTGACGTCGGATTTTTTTTTTTCCTTGGTCGTGTGGGGTATCAAAATGAAGAGCTCGAAGAGAAGATTTCGAAAATATATATATCTTATACTAGCACTTCGCCCGCGACTTTTTCCGCGTGTCCCACAGGAACTGTGCATTTTACGGGATAAAAAGTAGCCTATGTTACTCAGTGATAATGTAGCTTTCTATTAGTGAAAGAATTTTTAAAAGCGGTCCAGTAGTTTCGGAGCCTATTCGGTACAAACAAACAAAATCACATCAAATCCGGACTTGAATGAAAAAAAACCAACATGGCGGATTTTTGGCGCCATTACGTGAAGTCGTAAAAAATTAAAAAATCTGACATGGTCATGTGGGTTATCAAAATGAAGGGCTCAAAGAGACGATTACGAAAATATATTATCTTATAAGTTATATATTAAAAACTAAAAAGTGTAAAATAAAATCTATTTTTTAGAGTAGAAGTCAAAAACCAAAATAGCCTAAAGTTAATTAGGTAGAATTTTAAGCTTTATTAAATGAATAGAGGATCAAAATTTAAGCCTGGATCTGGCTTTAGTTCAATAGAAACCCTAACCCACCCTTTATAACCGACTTCCAAAAAGGAGGAGGCTCTGCATTCGGTTGGTTTTTTTTAGGGTTCCGTAACAAAATGGTAAAAAAGGAACCCTTATGGTGCGACTTCGTCTGTCTGTCTGTCACAACTGCTTATTTCAGTAACTACTTATGCTATCGACTTGAAATTTGGAACAGTTATAAAGAATGCTTGTTCAACTTTATTGCAAATGAAAAAAGTCCAAAAATATTTTTATTTTCATTGCAAAAGGGGCCGGAGTGGGGGTCCGAAATTTTAAAGTGGGGTTACTATGTCAAGTGACATATCATATGAAAGGGCTTGATCTGCACATTTCAAAATATATTTTTATTTTATTTTATGTCTCACAGTTTTCGACATATGGTGAAAAATGTCCAAAAAAATACCATTCCCCCCCCCTTATCTCCGAAGTTTGCGGGGCGAAAAATCTGAAATAATTAGAGTTGATAGGAATTGACCCAAATATGGCACCAAAAATACAACGATGTTCCTAACTAGTAATTTTTTTTCAAAATCATCAAAATTCCTTCACAAACAAACTTAGTTATGCGGTCCGGATTTTTTCACTTTATACGTCAAAAACGATACGGAACCCTCGGTGCGCGAGTACGACTCGCACTTGGCCGGTTTTTTTATACTTACATTAAAATTTTTATTTATGGAAGTTTAACATTTTTATTTCATAGTTTTTAGTGTAGTTTTTGGTAGTGTAGTCGGTTTTTTTAAACCTGTTTTTAGGGTTCCGTAGTAAAACTAGGAACCCTTATAGTTTCGTCATGTCCGTCTGTCCGTCTGTCTGTCTGTCTGTCTGTCCGGCTGTCACACCCTTGTATAATCTACAGTTCATAATCATATTTCACTATTTGTATTATGTTATAAGGAGAAGGATATTTAATTTAAACTTTATTGTAATTATGTATTATATTTTTGTAAGTAATGTACCTAGGTTTTAATGTATTATAATTTTGATTAGTTTAAGTTCTTAGCTGTCGCATTAGGGTAAACCCTGTAATGATAGATTAAGGTTTTAAATAAATAAATAAATAAATAAATAATAACTAATGTGTATGAAACTTCACAGGTAGGTATATGTCTTCTGTGAGCCGTCATAAAAGCCTGTAGAGAAATTATTAAAAAAAAAAAAATTGAGGGTCCCAAGCCATACATGAAACTGATGGATGAAAAAATTTTTTTTCGCACACCTCTTGATGTGGTGTATCGTTGGATAGGTCTTTGAAAATAACATAAAGGTTTCTAAATGACTTTTTTAAATAGATGCATATTTAGTTAACTAGAACCTTCTAAGTCGTTAACAATTTGTCCCGCCCCCTGTAATTTTCCAACCGCGTTATCAAGAAATCTGTAAAAAAAATCAAGCTAATAGCATCTAATAAATACTTACGATTAAAATTAAAAACAAGAATAGAATTATTGAGGGGGGGCCCCATACATGAAACTAAGAAGTGAAATAAAAAATTTTCGCGCACCCCTTCACGTGGGGTACCGTTGAATAGGTCTTTGAAAATAATATAAAGGTTCCAAAATGACTTTTTTATTTAAGTGACATACTTAGTGAACTAGAAGCTCCAAAAGTCGTGAAGAATGTGTGTCCCCCCCCCTGTAATTTTCCAACCGCGTTATCAAAAAATCTGAAAGAATTCAAGCTTGTAGCATCTAATAAATATTATAACATCTAATAATTTATACTTTTTATTTATTTATTTACTTTTTATTTTCTTTTACTATTTATTTACTTTCGATTAAAATTGGTTTGAACAAGATACGCCAATGACTTTATGAAATATTCTCTATTATCAGTTTTGAGTTTTGACAACCGCAAAAATACCTTTGTATTTCATAATAATAATATATTATGAAATACAAACTTAAAGGACGTCGGCAGTTTTAGGCTTCATATGGTACAATAATAAAAGCTTAACCAAAAATAAAAATATATTTTAATTGTTCTTTGCCTAATTTATCTTAGAGATTAAGAATTGGAATCAAAAATCGAAATAAATAAGAAATAAAATGATTATGCCATTGACATTTTGAAAAAACCACTAAAACAAAAACGGGTGCATGCTGGCTGGCGCGTGCTTCCACAGAATATCATGGTGACAGCAACTAAAACCTTTGAATTGAGAACTCATTAGTCGGGCTGTACTTCACTGGATCAATCACACCATACTTAACCTCACTGTCAGAAATAAGAATATTTCTCTTTAACCCAATTACGTACAAAAACAAATAAAAAATGAATTTAAATACTCTTGAAATACTCGATCACACCAAACTAATTTCATATCTGTACCGACTTACACAATCTGAGGCCCAGCGTTCTATGGGCGTCTGCCAGTGCCCTTTGCGGTCGGAAGACTGAAATACACACTGAAACACGCTCTTGCCTGGTTTTTTATAAACGTTTTTTTTTGGACAAGTCTGGTTTTGTCTAAAACGGTGAACAACTTTGCTTTTGAAAGAAAATCATGAGGACAACTCCGCTTTTGAATTAAAATTTTTGGGACATGTCCATTTATGAAAACAAAATAATCCGATTTTCATAAATTTTTCACTTTTAATAAATAATTCACCAAGCGTTGTTAAACACGGAAAATAACCCTCCTTCTGGCGCAGTCGGGTTAAAACAAACAGCTGTCACTTTGACAACCATCATCTACTTGTCTGAACGTGGGTGCGAAAGATCATACAAGAAGAGATAATAGTCAACCAAATTCCTCCCAAACCATCAATGTCAGTAGTGACGCGAGAACATGTGGTTCAAATTCGACACGAAATTGTGCACAATTCACATAATTCAATTAAAAGATTGCAGCAGTCCACTGTTATAAAAAATCTAACAGTGTACATTATCCTGAAAGCGAAATTAATGTTTTACTCATAAAAAATGCTAACATGAAGGGTGTGGGCCATTTGCTCGAAAAAATTGAAAAGCAAGTACAGAGTACATTCCCTGGCTTCCACGTTGCCGGTCCTCACACCATGTGTCTTTGTAGGTACTTTAGTTCCATCTTTACCCCATAGATGGCACTGTGCATTCGAGTCTCGTTTCTGAATTGCGGTGTTAAGATTCTCCACCGTTTGATTGGGTCGATTGTACCGATTCAATTCAGGAATTGCAGATGTTAGCTCCTGCACCGAATCTTTATATTTTTTAATTTTTGAATCGCTCCGCTTTTGCGGAGATTGAATTGACATGAGAGTAACGTAACGAAACTATTTAAAATTTCCCTAATTTTATCAATAAATAGTGTAGAAATTTTAAATTGCACATCAAAATAACGCACATCTAATGTTTCCAATCATGAAAACTACTATGGCACGAATTATATGACTTATTATCCTTCAAATAAACAAATTGACTATCAAAACTAAAACATTATTGTAAAACAAAGAATTAAAAAAATCAAAACATTACATCTAAAACGCAGTCGGGTAATAATGATATTATCATACGAAAAATCTAAATTGCATATCAGATTAACTAATCTTTCAACGGGATTTGTATAAAGCATTAACGCATGTTATTTCATTGTTTTTTGTGCGTCAACTTTGTTTTGAGAAGATAGCAGTGAATAAGTTGTGACAGAAGTGACAGAACCGAATTGGCCAACCCCGACTCCACGTGGTCTTGTTTGCCCTATACTAGAGTGTTTTTATAAAACCGGAGGCGTGGAGGGGGAGCAGTCCCCGCCCGCCTCACGGCCTATAATGCTCACCTTCGCAGCTTCGGCTTTTGACCAGCCTCAGCCGCTCCGGCTCGCAGGCGTGCCTACACTTTGTTACGCAAGGGCGGAGGGGCTGCGCTTCCCGCAGCGCCGGAGACGTGTAAAAAGCAACTGGATACTGAACATTCTAAGTGAAAATCGAAAATTTTAAAAAAATGCCCGGCGAATGTCAGAATCGAACTGGCAATTCACCATTTCTTTTTAATCCCACAGGAAGATGAAGTAAGAATAGTTGGTCAATTCTAAAAAAAATAAGATATATTAGTGATGGTCATTTCACTTAATATTTTTACTAAACGCTTAAAATATATGCCGAGTTTGATTTTTTTTGGTGTGCATATTTTGAAGTGCAATTAGTACCTATTTTTGATAGGAAACTAGTATATTTTGTTGGAAAAATGTGGTAAAAAGCAGGGATATTCTGATGTGCGGTTAAATACTACCCATATAATGATGTGTTTAGTAACATATTGTGTTAATTTAATACCAGCACATCATCGCACGCGTGCGGCCCGTTCCGCGGGTACGCGTTCGTGTACAGCGTGCTGAGCGAGGGCGTGCTGCGGCTGCACGAGCGGCCCGGCGCGCGGGCCGCGCTGCTGTTCGCCGTGCGGCCCGGCGTCATCGGCTTCCTCGTGCTGTTCCTGTGGTGAGCGCAGCATCTCAAGTCATGGAAACAAGGAGATACGCCAGCATAGCAAATTAGTACGGGAACAACTGTCGCCATATCAAAGCGTCAAGCTCAATAGTGCGTTGGCACATCTCCCTTGTTTCTATGATCTGAGGTTGAATTAGAACTCTATTTAAATAAATACATCATTATTCGTTAAAATTATATTAAAATATCCTTTCATTTATTAGTCTAACCAAGTTAGGCATCTTCTAAGCACTATTTCTTTTATCATGTTATTTTTAAACCAAATGTTAATAATATTTTGACCAAAGTATGTCTAACGATATTTTGTTACGAGCAATGTTCGTAACTTTGGGTGCATTTCCCTCTTTTGCCACGTAATCCACGAAACGAAAAATGTATGAAATTCAGATCGATACCATGTGGATCCCTATTTCTTGTATGTTTTATATTATTGATTTGAAAATAAAATGTTTAAAGCAGTGTATCGAATGACTAAAGGAAATAATAGCAGTGCTTAAAAAATAATATCCTTTTTGCTAGAGCTGAACTCGTATGCGCTGAACCGCAGGCTATTAATTTGACATTGATGCACATCTTAATTATTGTTTAAGTATCGGCAGGGATCTTGATCACAGATCACGCATGTACATTTTTGGCCCAATAGACAGTAAGTTGACAATACGTAATAAACAATACTCCAATAGACGACAGCATCGACTGACGAACCAATCGCGTGCAGCCTCGGCGCCCCCCGTCTTCTTCATTCCGCCAAAGAGACCGAAAAACCAGCAAATGCGCAGGTGACGTTTGTGATCATGACTGATGCCGCTAGTTACACCTATATGAGAATGTAAAGTTCACCCGTCTTATAAAATTGGTTAGTCTATATCAAAATTATCAAAGGTCAAAAGCGGAAATGAAATGTTTTTTTTTGTATGTTTCCCAGCGTGGCGGTATACTATATGCGCGCCAAGGCGCTGGCCCAGCGCTCCATGGTGGACATCCTGCGCCACATGCTGGTGCTGCAGGCCAAGGACAAGGACTTCCTGCTCACCGCCATCGCCAACGTGTCCAAGGGAGGTCAGTGGACCAGTACATCTGCTATACCATCCTTCTTTGCCGCTAATAAAATTCGCAGACATTCATTAATAGGTCTAGGCCATACTTTAGAAAAAAAGAAAGAAACAACGAAAAATTGTTTATTTGGGACTCGCACAGGAAATTACAAAACAAAAAACAAAAGTGTGAAATATTAAAGTTTTGAGGCCAAAAGGCTATATCTCAGCATAGTGCCGTGACATTTAGGTAAAAATAAATACCGCAGCGCTGATAGTCTGATAGGGCCTATTATGTTCATTTTGTTGGATTATGTTCATTTTGTGTGCGTACAAAACTCGGTTTAACCATGAAAAGTTATTGGTGTACCCTCAGATCATAGAAATAAGGAGATATGCCATCATAGCAAATTAGTACGGGAACAACTGTCGCCACTTTTAGAACATTTTTCGACACAATTATAAGCGCTCCTTCTGAATAAAAAGATCTCCCACACATAAAAAATTCCGCACACCCTCAATCTAACACTGTTAATCATCACTCAACACTAGCACTAAACTAAAACACTGTATTTATATCATGGACCGTGTTCGGTTCGTCGCCAGTGTGTACGTTTGTTATACGGTCAATGTGACCGTATCAAAGCGTCAAGCTCAATAGCGCCTTGGCACATCTCCCTTGTTTCTATGATCTGAGGGTGTACCCATTGAGTCAATTGGATTCTTAGGCCGAGATAAATAAACATTACTAAGCACGTGCTTTGGCTAAGCTATGTTCCCGTCTCTGTCTTGCTTGCAAGTTGCACGACAGTGACAACAATACTGCTGAGCCAAAGTACGTGCTAAGTAACGTCTATTTATCTCGGCCTTAGTGTATGGTAGAGCTAGTTTTAATTTTAGTTTCGGAAGTCGGTGGCTTTGGTTTTTGTTTGCTTTTTTTTGCCACCGACTTCTAAAACTAAAATTATTATTTACTTTTTAGTGATTTTTCGAAGTCGGTTATTCAGTGTAAAACAGTTTCTTATTTTTTCCTTCTTAGTACTTATACGGTTAAAAAACCTTGGTTAGTAGTTATCTATGTATATCATTATCGGAATACGCTGACAGGCGTTGATGAATCAGTCAGTCAGGACTCACGACATTCAATTTAATTTTAAGATTAAAGTAAATGAATTGTATGATAAAAAATAAATACTATAGTGAAGTTGAAAACTTTTATTTAAAATTTAACTTCGAAACAATTGGAAATAAATAACTGCACGCAAGTTATGGCACTACAAAAACAGGCGCCAAACCCATGCAAGAAAAACGTCGTAACGAGTTCCCAGTACCCAATAACGCTATGTTTTTTATAAAACACGGTTCGCGATTTTTGAGATTATCAAGGAGTAGAATCGAAAAAAAAAACAAATTACTAAATCTATTTAGGTACGTACTCATTCAAATTATATTATCTCATGTTTTTGGCTATGTAGTGTGAGTGTAGTAGTAGATAGATAGGTTGTGCTTTTAAAATACCTATAATATGATTGTCCTAGCATGCGTTTTAACATAATTTATTAATGTTGTTAAATATATAAGAGATTTCAAAAGCGACTGACGCGGGCGGTTTTAGTCTTCAAAACATGTCACCAACGCTGATAAGAGGCGTACCTACTCAAAAAGATTCCAAATTTCGACTGACGTGGGTAAGACGCGGTAGCTCAGTTGGATAGAGCGCGTCGCTCTATGCAACTGAGCTATCGCGTCTTACGGTGCGGCAGAGGTCGCGGGTAGAAATCCCGCCCGCGTCATTCGTTTTTGAAATCATCATCATCATCTGCCTAGCCTTTTCCCAAATTATATTGGGGTCGGCTTCCAGTCTAACTAGTTTCGGCTGAATATCAATATTTTACGTGGAGCGACTGCCATCTGACCTCCACAACCCAATTAATGGGTAATACCGGTATTCGAATTTTAGACCAGCTGTCAGAGTTTTAGGGCTTCTGACTACCCGTAACGATTGTCAAAGATATTCCTATGACAACCGGGACCCACTGCTTAACGTGCTCTCCGAGGCACGGAGGGGTCTCGATGTGTAAAGAACGGTCACCCATCCAAGGACTGACCGCGGCAAGCGCAGCTTAACCTTGCAGATCGATCGATCAGCGCGGCCGTCATTTAGCCACGAGCCCCTCAGTCGTTTTTGAAATCTCTTATATATTTTATAACATTAATAATAACATGGCTTTGACATGTTTTAAATTCACAAAAATATACATTTGCAATCATTAATACCTTTCCAGAATGGCTGTACAGTCCGAAGCCTACAGACGAGGGTCCAGACAGCCACACGTGGAAGTACCTTCGCGAGGTCCGCAAGCCTTCGAACTCTGGGTTCCACTTCGACGCCTCCCGGCTCAGCCACTCCTTGATCGAGGGGCGGCCGCGCTCCTTCGCCAAGGAGAACAGGGCTTCGAACTATAACGAGAAAGCCGAAGACGGGGATACGGACAGCTCATTCAGCTGGCAAGGGTCCAATAATTACTTGAATAGGACCAATGAGACGGACAGGCAGTGGCCGTGATTAGGGGTTTAAATTGGTTGTGGTTTTGATTTGACTAATTTCGACAACAGTCAACAGTAAGTCGATGACTTTAGCGGTATTTTGAAACAAAAAGTTATAGCAACCAGTCGCTAATGTTCTAAAATTATAACAACATTAGTCCTTGATGTCGATCTCCATTATACAGGGTGACTTGTAATTAGAGCACAACCTTGTAAGGGGATATAGTACAGGTCATTTGCAACTACTTTTGTAGGAACACTCATATGCAAAAGTGCACCAACATTGAGTTATAATTTTTTTCGTGTTATTTTGAAAAACTCTTATGGGGTAACCTTAAAAAATTAATAAATAAAAAACTTGACATAATTTTGTTAATTTTCTTTTTATTATTTAGTCTATAACGTTCCAGTTACATGTCAGCATCATCAAATGTACATTATTGACATTATTCTAGACACAGTGCTCCAAAATCCAATAAACTTAAACAAATTTTACTGGCATTATTACACAAAACAGCCTGTTTAAAAAAAAAACACTATGACACTTACTCTGCGTATTATTAAAAAAACATCTACATTTCATAAGCTTTCAAATGAGATATAAAACCCTAACATAGCTAGTCCAATAGGGAAGATATTCGCATAACAAAGGCGCACGGCCAAAAAAAGGTCTGTTTCTACCTGCTCTACTAAGCAGGTAAAAACAGCCGGTCATTGTTTAATCTCTTTTGGGTTGTTTAGGTTAGTCCGTCCTTGTGATTCGTTGCGATCGGATGCTTTTGTGTGTGCTCTGCAGTTTTGTTTTATCTCTGACGACCCGGCTTGTGACTGTTTTTGTGATTGATTGCTCTCCTGACGACTTGGCTTTTCAACTGGTTTCCGTGTGTTATGCTCATCTGTGGTTTTGGCGCGTATCAAGGACTATGGCTCAAAGACAACGGGCAAATTTTACGAATGAAGAATATGCCGATATTCTGTACACTTACGGCGTAGCTAGAGGCAATGCTTTAGCTGCCCAGCGCGAATATCAACAGAGATACCCCAATCGCCGTTTACCTGATGTAGGCGTGTTTTCTCGAGTTTATCGACGAGCCCGGGAGACTGGACGCTTTCAAAGACGTCAAGGTATGTAATAAAAAATGTAATTTAATAAATAATTGCGATTAAATTGCAAGTTTACAGCCAACAGCTGCTTAAGCACTTTAGATTTTGTACCTTCTTAGAGAGTTAAACACAGTTCAACTGCCAATCGTGATTTGCTTCTGGCTGTACCTACTTACGTAGTACCGGAAAAAAAAAAGATAGTTTTCTCCGAAATGTTTTTGTTATTGCAATTTAACTTCGTAAGCAAACAAAGGCCTGACTTGGGTTATCATCTTTAAAAAATTGTAAGTGCATTCAGTATTAGCTGCGTGTTTCCACTTAGACCGTCATTTCATTACCAATAACAATAGTATTAAATTGTGGCGGGTGAATTCTTTGTAAACACTTGCAAAGCAGGTGCGGTACGTACAGATACTTTCCCTATGTTATCTTCCTTCATTTTTAATAATTATTAATTTTTACAAAATAATTATAAAACCACGTATTTTTATTTATTATTTTAGAACAATTAAATAAATAAATTTTGTCATTGTATTTCAGTCAAAATGGCTTCTTGGCCGAAATGGCTCCTTTAAAACTGAATGGGCTTTGGTTTATTACCCCTATTGTTTACCGCAATTGATTATTTAAATTAGTTTTTTTTTATCAGGCGATGCGGGCAGACCTCGAATATACCGTGCTGATGATGAAGAAGAAATCCTACGTCATTTTCAACGGGAACCTAACATCTCTACAAGACAAGTGGCCAATTTACTTGGAATATCACAGTATAAAGTGTGGAAAGTGGTCCATGAATCTGGGCGTCATCCATATCACTACACTCCAGTGCAAGTCCTGGAAGACCGTGATCCTGTTGCAAGGGTCCAATTTTGCAGATATCTGCTAAACTGCGACATAGAGGACCCAAATTATTTAAAACAAATTTTGTGGACCGACGAATCAAAATTTGACAAAGATGGAATCACAAATTACCATAACACACACTCATTTCTGGGAAGAAAAGGCGGTGGGAAATCCAAAAAAAAAACGACCGAAAGGATCGCAACGAAGATTTTCACTAAATGTGTGGATGGGAATTATTAACAATAATTTGATTGGGCCCTTTTTTCTGCCAGACAACTTAAACGGTGAATATTATGAACACTTTTTAAGAAATGTTTTACCTGAATTACTGGAGGACATACCTTTAGCCACCTTGCGTGCTATCAGGTTTCAACACGACGGGTGTCCAGCTCACTACAGACGACAAATCAGAGACTGGCTAGACGAAAATTATACCAATAATTGGATCGGTAGAGGAGGGCCCATACCTTGGCCAGCAAGAAGCCCAGATCTGACGCCAATGGACTATTACGTCTGGGGACATATGAAAACGTTGGTTTATGTCGATAATCAGCCTGTCCCAGATATTGACGAGTTAAGACGGCGAATCATTTTGGGAGCTGACCAAATTCGAGCAAATCTCAGCACTGCGGTGGTGAAAAGCGAATTGAGGAAAAGGATGCGAATTTGCGTGCGTAACGGTGGGAGTCATTTCGAAAATGAGATTTAAGTGAATGACTGAGGATGACTAGAGAACGTCAATTCTACAACACACTTTTAAAATTTTGTAATTTTAGATCTTTTTGTCTCTTTTAATAAGAGAAGTTTGAAGTAAGGACCAGCTACCCTAAAAATTTTAAAATTAAAATCAAGTTAAAATGTGTTGTAAAATTGTCACCACTAAGTGCGTGGATCACATTCTACTTAAATTTGTATTTATTGTGTTTTAAACATTATGGCCATTAATTTGCGAAACTTTCGATATTCCAGCCTGTTCTATTCTTTGGCTAATATCTTTAATGTTAAACTAGCTATGTCAGACTTTTACACCTCATTTGAAAGCTTATGAAATGTAGATGTTTTTTTAATAATACGCAGAGCAAGTGCCATAGTGAGTTTTTTTTAAACAGGCTGTTTTGTGTAATAATGCCAGTAAAATTTGTTGAAAGTTTTTGGATTTTGGAGCACTGTGTCTAGAATAATGTCAATAATATACATTTGATGATGCTGACATGTAACTGGAACGTTATAGACTAAATAATAAAAAGAAAATTAACAAATCTATGTCAAGTTTTTTATTTATTAATTTTTTAAGGTTACCCCATAAGAGTTTTTCAAAATAACACGAAAAAAATTATAACTCAATGTTGGTGCACTTTTGCATATGAGTGTTCCTACAAAAGTTGTTGCAAATGACCTGTACTATATCCCCTTACAAGGTTGTGCTCTAATTACAAGTCACCCTGTATAGATGTACAAATTAATAATACTATAAACATTTCACTGATAAAATACTTAACATTAAAACCAACCGAATGCAGAACCTCCTCCTTTTTGGAAGTCGGTTAAAAATAACCGTCATTTAGTTTCGATGTTGACTGTACAGCGGATTTCTTAGAGCAGTCTTTATCGTGTACAAAGCTGCGTGACTACTAACTCTATACTCCATTTATTTTATCATTAGACAAAAAACGTTTATACCGGTTTCGTTATTTGGATGTAGGCGTCTATTAATCATCGTTATTTCACGATAAATGCAAAACTATGCAGTCATTTCGTAATTTCGCCGTTATTTTTCTAATGCTATAATAAATGAAGTATAATGACAATTGATGATGGGCTCCTAGACTAGACTAACGGCGTCGTGCAAAAGTAATGGGAAGCGACCACATTTCACTGCCTTCCCATACAAATAAGAATAAGGCGTCACTTATCCCATGCAGACAAAATCATACAGTGTTCGAAACCAAACTTCGTGACGTAATTTATATTTTAAGTCAAAATGCAAAAAAGGAGAAAAAAAAATGAGACGGCCTATAAGGTTCGTCCGCAATCTGTAATCGCAGGGTTGTGATAAAAAATATCAACATACATACATAGTATTAACGTGTTGTATTGTATATCTCAATAATGTAAAATTAAATGAAATTAACTGGTGCTACATTGCATTTATATTATGTGATAATAAAAATAGAGGACTGATATAGGTTTTTAATAATCTATCTATACATATTTATGGGCGGGTGCCAAATTTATTATCTTTGAACATATTTTCGGTGACTATGGTATGGTATAGAGTCCCAGTTACTTTGGCCTAATAAATTCTTTTAATTTATTAGATAGCGTAGATTGATTAACTTTAATACTAAAAGCTTTATTTTTTTCAACACCACTTATTGGAGGTATACTTTTTAAGTTCCTAATTATATCTATGCCAGAGATTACAATGTATTATTGATAAGTTTTGGTAACTTTTGTATAATGTGTGAAATAAGCGAACTTTACTATTTCTTATCCTAGTGTCTTCCCGGCTTATTGCCAGGCTGTTTGAAGGAACTTCTTTGGTCTGTGACCTAACGTGCATCTGTTCCATGAATCAAAGCGCAAAATTTGCGCAAACATTATAATAAAACAAGTTTAAACGGATTAATCGCGTATATTACAGAGTTTTCCTACCTACCTACTTCAAGCCACATAGAAAGATTAGCCAATTTCTTAGACCTGTGAAGTGTCATATTCCTTTACAAGATGCAGGGGTCTACAAGATTGACTGTGATTGTGGGTTATCATACATAGGGCAAACAAAGCGCAGTATAGCCACTAGAGTTAAAGAACACATAGCTGACGTCAAAAACGTGCGCTCTACAAAGTCTGCAGTGTGTGAGCATGCCCTAGGCAAACCCAACCATTTCCTACGTTTTGATCAACCTCAAATCCTCGCAAAGGAGAACCGATATGTACCTAGAATGCTTCGCGAGGCTATTGAAATTAAAAAACATCCTAATTTCAATAGAGAGGATGGTTGGCAATTACCACCTGTTTGGAATCCAGTTCTTAAAATAATCAAGTCCCAAACTTCACACCGGACTACAAAACATCGAGACACCGTGAGCGATTATTGTGTGCATCGAAACGAGTACGATTCGAATAATATCGATTGAATCGATTGTGCGGGTAGATCGAGAATAATTTTTCTATAAATTAGCTGTCATGACGCCTACCACCTCAGTAGTCCTGCGACCACAAACGCTGCAAAGTGTTCGAAACGTCAGGAAAACTCTGTAATATACGCGATTAATCCGTTTAAACTTGTTTTATTATAATGTGTAATAATCGCGAAAACCTAAGACATTATTTTGCGCAAACATTTTAATTTGTATGTTTAGCAGAATTTAAGCATAAAAAATAAATATGATTATCATGTAACATTTTTGGCATGTATTAAATAGAATTAATATCCAATATAGACAAAATGCCATTACAAAAACATATAATTTATTTTAACGATTAATGTATTATTATTAGACATCGGATTATATGCATTTGCATATGTAAATGCATAAAACGCTATTTTCGTAGCGTTATTGCGTATTTTAGTACTTTTTCATTGATAGTGCTTATTTCAGGAGTTAAATATGTTAGGGGTGTTAAAAATTATTGAATAAAGTACACCCTTCCGAGATGACTATCAGAAAGGGTCCCTATGGGTACCCTTAATTAAAGGCTGTTCTTTAAAAAAACCCAGGTTTTGAAGGAATAAAGAAAGTTTATGAACGGCACCAGTTAAACTCTGCCTGAGTCGATTTTTGCTGAAATGGCGTCTCAAGTTCTGTCCAGTAACATCAGCTGATGTAGAGAGGTCATTTTCAGCCTGGAAATTAATATAATTGTGAAAAACGTCACAAGTTTGCTCTAGAAAAATATTTATTTGTATTATATTTACAATAATTACAACTGATATATTATGTATAAATATATTGTGAAGATAGTGCATATTTTTCTGATTTTCCGTGCATATTTGCATGTATATTTTGGCATTTTGATAGTGCATATAATCCGATGTCTAATTATTATCAATGAGAATGAATTCAGAACACCAAAAATCATAGAGATTGGTATAGGTATTATAGATACGACAGTATTAAAATTAAAATGCGCAAAATAAAACTGAAAACAGCTCTAAACAGCGCAATTTTAAAATATTTTATCGACTATAATTTTATTAATGTCAATTTGTATTTTATTATTATAAGAGAATTTATTATGCATTTATGTTTAGGATTTTTATAATATTACGAAGATGAACTGTATATTCCGATTTATAATAAATTAAAATATATTCGTAGACGTTGTTTTAATTATTGTTTGAATGAAATCAATATCCAAGTTTCTCGGAACGAAAGAGATTCTCAAATGTAGACGATATTTTTTTTTTTGAACCGTATTGCGGAATTTTTAGCAATGAATAAGGAATGCGCCAAATCAAGGACGCTTTCGAGAAACAACCAAGTAGATGGGGCGGACATTATCAAGGAAAAAGGCAGCAGTATTGAAGTATTTTTGCAAAGTTATTTTTAATATAATATATACTAATTTATATAAATGCGAAAGTTTGGATGGAAGCTAGTACGCTATAAAATAAATGCCCAATTTTATAAGAAATTACCCTGTCCATCCTCATTGTATTAGAGTAGGTATATATCGACACCTTTGGGTTCAAAGGGCGTAAAGACCATTTTGACCAAAATGAGATTTGAGCCACATATAATCGATAACTTTAGGCCCAAATTTCATTTTTGCCAAAATGGCCTTTACGCCCTTTGAACCCAAAGGTATCGATATGTTCTGTGATTTTACTTAGCCAATAGCAGCAATCTCACACAGTGGCGGTCCAAGGGGGGCGTAGGAGTACAGAAACAGAAACACGCACCGAATAGTTACATGACCTCTTCCTTTTTTCAAGTCGGTTATGAAGATTTAAAATTCTGGCTAAAAAATGTCAACTCTACTTACGTCAAAAGGTTTTAATAAAATAATGTTGCTATGACAACGCGTCCATAGAAACGTTTATTTACGTAGATACAAACTATAATTTATTTTAACTACAATTTTATTTCCATTATAATATTTATCTACTTAATACTTTTAGTGTAGTGTGAATTTAGTTTAAAGGTAAGTTGTTTCTTTGCTACTAGAAGGTTATAAAGTGTTAGGTACATTATTTTAGCTCTTGGCATAGATGAAACTGCGCGAAAATGATGACCATGACCCCTTCGTTACGAGCATAATCAAGTGTCTCATTACAGGCATTTATAACCAACTCTACTCTGGATATATTTTCAGCAATAGCTAGCATGATCAGTTTATAATGTTGCCACTTCTAGGACACAGGCCAGGGCCCCAAGTCTGCTAATGCAATTGTTATAATCGTGTCAGAATAGTGTCTCAATGGCATCGTTTTGACCAATGACGAAAGAGTGAGTCTTGCTGTAAGCCAATGACCGCTTAGGTTTTGATAGTAATGGTGTCATTATGACACCATTCGTACACTAGGTATTCAAATAGCAGAATTGGGGCCCTGGTAGTTTACCACGCGGGCCTAAGCGGGTTGGTGGACGTCACATGTCTTCGAATTTTAGGTTCTAGGACATGCTGGTTTTCTCACGATGTTTTCCTTCACCGTTTTTAGAGCAGTGCAGTGGTGATGAAACAAATTACACAAAGTTACCTGCCGGGATTCTTATTTACGACTAAGTCGGGGCCGCTATTACTGGCCCACCACTCTCTGACTTTCAGCAGCATCTGCAATTATCAAGCCCGACATATAATAGAGAGTTGCACGCTTAGCATGACCAATTCTATTTATATTCTACCAAAGAATAGACAAAGCTCTTTCTATCCAACTCGTTATCTCTTCTACCCGAGCACGCGGCGACCCGTGCTTGGCTTATCAGAGTTGTGTCTACTGAAGAGTAGAAACATTTCTTCTCTTCATTGTATGCATAAAACGATAGAAATCTTTCTGCAATCTGTCACTTTGTCCTACCCGTGGTCATGGTAAGCATGCTGCAGACTTAGGGCGGGTTGCTTCAAACCATCTGTATTCGTAAGTTAGTACGTAATCGTTAAGTCAGTATGAAATTGTCGTACAAGCCGCCATATTTGACGGTTACAGATACGTAACTGTAAGTTGAAACAACATGGCTTTAGTTAACTCAGTGCTGCATCCAACAGCATGGCGAGCGGCGAGAGTAGCCGTAAGAAGCGTCGTCCGGCGTGCCCGTCGCGCTTCGTGGCGCCGGGCGCGGACCGCAAGCGCCTGCCGTGGGTGCCGCGCGCCGGCCCCGACCGCGAGCTGGCGCGGGACAGCGCGCTCGTCAGAGCTGGCATGAACATGTACCCCCTTGGTGAGTAGGTACTCATTGTTCAGGGTTCCGTTCCGTACCTTAAAAGGAAAATGGAACCCTTATAGGATCACTTTGTTGTCTGCCTGTCATGACCATGAGGGGAGCCATCTGCTCATAGATGGCGCCACTAGGAGTATGTAATAGCGCCATATTGCATATTTCGGAACACTCAGGGCGCGAGTCGTACTTGCATTTGTCTGTTTTTTTTTATATTACAGCTGTATTCCGGTTTCAGCCGCCGTTGCTCAGCTCCTAAGGGTCATAGCGTGATGTTAAATAGCCTATACTATTCCTTCTGAATCTAGCTGTCATATATAAAAGGATAATATAGAATGATAAACAATTTTGCATGCCGTAAGGTAAAATGTATTGGGACCCTCTAAAAAATAACCATCTGATATAATTATGTACCTACATTATTGGCAAATAAATGATTTGATTTGATTTAAAAGAATTTTTCGCATCTGTCTGGGTAGTTCCAGAGATTAGCGCTTTTAAATAAACAAACACAAAAATCTTCAGCTTTATTATATTAGTATAGAATGAGATTGAGCGGCAAATACCGCAAAGCAAGTATATCTAGAGTTGATTATCAAAACGAATTAATGGACGTTACGTTACGTCAAGCGGATACAAAGTTTTTACTTCGCTCTGCAATGTATTATTAAACTCCGCCGAAGCGGAGTGATTCAAAAATATATTAGACTCATTTGAGTGTCCCCCTCCACGGAAATCTTTAGTAAAAGGCGAAAGATTTATGCGTTTTGAAGGGAAACCAGAGTTACTGAACAATCTTAGTACAACCGACCCAACCAAATGGCGGAGAATCTTAACACCGCGATTCAGAAAATCGGCGCAAGCGCACAGTGACATCTATTGAGTAGATTACGAACTAGAAAGGATTTGCTTTATAATATTTTTTTGCCAATTTTTTTCTACAGATATCTCATAATCATAATGTAGTATATGTCGTAAAGTATGATGTGCCAAAGGGGTAGAAAACAGTATTGTCATTATAATTATGAACATTGCGTTTGTCAAATATGGCAAGCAAGTATAAATTGGCAATGGTCCAATTAAGAGGCTAAGTAGAAGTACGGAAAACAGGTGGTATAACGTAAGTATGTAACAATTAGTCTATTGATACCTAGGAATGAGACGGTTGATCACTTAGCCCTATTGAATATTCTATCTGGAAGAGACCCAATACAATCATTTCAGTATAATAAACTCCGCCGAAGCGGAGCGATTCAAAAATATTATAGACTCATTTGAGTGTCCCCCTCCACGGAAATCTTTAGTAAAAGGCGAAAGATTTATGCGTTTTGAAGGGAAACCAGAGTTACTGAACTGGCTCGGTACACCCGACCCAACCAAACGGCGGAGAATCTTAACACCGCGATTCAGAAAATCGGCGCAAGCGCACAGTGACATCTATTGAGTAGATTACGAACTAGAAAAGATTTTCTCTAATATTTTTTTGCCAATTTTTTTACAGATACCTCATAATCATAATTCAGTATAAAATATGTCGTAAAGTATGATGTGCCAAAGGGGTAGAAAATAGTATTGTCATGTGTACTTAAAACAATATTATAATTATGAACATTTCGTTTGTTAAATATGGCAAGTATAAATTGGCAATGGTCCAATTAAGAGGCTAAGTAGAAGTACGGAAAACAGGTGGTATAACGTAAGTACGTAACAGTTAGTCTATTGATACCTAGGAATGAGACGGTTGATCACTTAGCCCTATTGAATATTCTATCTGGAAGAGACCCAATACAATCATTTCAGTATAATAAACTCCGCCGAAGCGGAGCGATTCAAAAATGTTATAGACTCATTTGAGTGTCCCCCTCCACGGAAATCTTTAGTAAAAGGCGAAAGATTTATGCGTTTTCAAGGGAAACCAGAGTTACTCAACTGGCTCGGTACACCCGACCCAACCAAACGGCGGAGAATCTTAACACCGCGATTCAAAAAATCGGCGCAAGCGCACAGTGACATCTATCGGCCAAGTGCGATTCTGACCACGCGGACCGTGGTGAGGACCACGCGGCGCAATGTGAGGACCCCTTTTCAGTACTTCTATGCGTACTATACTCAATTTAAAGTATATACATAAACATTTATAAATATAAAGTTAATTTTGCACTACTGATTAAATTGGATAATTGGATTCCAGGTGAAGAAAAAGGCATGTGCAGTGAATTTCTACCGCTGATGCAGACGGAATCATGGACTAAAGGCGTACCATTTCGCGACTCCCATATTCACAACGGGCCTTCAGATTCTATCGGTAAATATTATTATTTAAATTTTAAAGCAAAGCTTGTTAGCGCACGTTTGGAATGGGGACCAGCGAGGTACCAAGAGGGCAAGCCCGACGCATTTTTTTCGTTTTAGAGAGTATTTATATTCATTTTTCATGAATGTTAGTGAGTTTTAATGTTCGTATTGCTTTAATAACGTCAATAACTCGCCTAAAAAATGCACGAATAAAGTAACAACCCTCTAAAAAAAAAATCGGGCCTGCCCTCTAGGCACACCACTGATGGGAACCCAACTCAGAAAAAGTGATACGTCACGAAAGTACGAATAGAAGTTGCAATGCTCCTCATTGGCTGGCCAGCGCGTATTGTTGTCCATGTAAGTGAGCGAGACAGAGTACAAGAGAAGGGACTGCGACTGCCTGTCGCAGAGTTAAATTATTCTGGGTTATAGTTTACTAGTTCGAAAAAAAAACAGATATGAAATGATATGGATATTTTTGTATGGAAAAGTTGATATTTTTTCGTGATTTCTAGGTTAGTCCTGTCGTTAATCGTACTAGTTCGATACGTCCCTCGTTTTTAACCTTACACCATGTAGAATGCCAGAATACATAGTTCTAATATCCATGAGACATTATAGACATACAACATTGTAGGTAACTGTTACACCGCCACTACAAAAACAATACGACTGATGAACATGCCGCCCAAGAGACATCCTCCACCGGCGCTATACGGACCTCTGGGACCTCACGGCGAGATGCAGTTCCCTCCACTCAAGTCCTGGGCCGTGAGGGAGAAAGAGAGGCTGAAGGCTATTGAGGAAGACAAGAATAAGAATAAGCTTCAGAAAGGTGAGTGTATGTACGCACGGCTACAGATCAAGCTATACATTTCCAGTATAAGCTGATCTCGCATTGTATAGGATTTCGTTACAGTGAGAGGTCAGTGTAAACTGGGAATGTATAGCTTGATGTGTAGCCGTGTGTACATGTAGAGCAGGGGTAGCCAACTTCAATCGACCCAAGATCTACTGTTTACTGACTAGACTGTGTGCGATCTAACAATTACCCAATTATTGGGTATTATAACGTCGTCGGAGTTTCGGGCTTCTGACTACACATATAACGACTGTCAAAGATATAACTATGACAACCGGGACCGTCTGTTTAACGTGCTCTCCGAGGCACGGAGGGGTCTCGATTTGTAAAGAATGGTCACCCATCCAAGGGCTGACCGCAGCAAGCGCAGCTTAACCTCGGCTGTCATTTAACCACGAGCCCTACATGCACCAGTCCTAATAATATCTAAAAATACTTTTGGAGAAAACCGTTTTGAGTTTCAGTAAGGTGAGGTAGACAACACATCATCATTCATTCATTCCAAAGTCTAAAGGCGGCGGTCACTACTTACCATCAGGGCCCCAATTCTGCTATTTCAATAGTGTATGAATGGTGTCATAATGACACCAGAACGGTCAAAACCTAAGCGCTCATTGGCTTAGAGTAAGACTATCTGTTTCGTCATTGGTCAAAACGATGTCATTGATATACCATTCTGACACGATTACGACAATTGTATTAGCAGACTTGGGCCCCAGGTGGGCCGCCTGCTTACCACTCAATTATATACACACAAGACCACTTGTAACATTGAATAATTTCACCGAATAGGTTTGGTTAAGCTTGAAGACTTAATTTCCGGTGAATACGATAGAAGGAAAGCTGCCGAAGCAGAAGCAAAGAAGAGAAGAGCCGAGAAGAGAAAACTGGCGAAGGAAGCAGCAGAAATAGCTGCACAGGAGGAGTTTAAAAGGTAACGTTAATAAGATCCATAGTTTGTTACTCTTTCACGCAAAAACTACTGAACGGATTTTGATGAAACTTTACAGTAATATAGCTTATACATCAGAATAACACATAGGCTACTTTTTATCTCAGAAACGCGGGCGAAGCCGCGGGCGGCAGCTAGTTGTCATTATAATCAACGTATAATGCTCCCACTGCTGGGATCTGGCCTAATGACTATGAGATGGAGTGGGCCTAGTCCACTCGTGCCCAGCGCATCCTCAGGAGCTCTGGGGACTTTAATCACCACAGGAACACAACACTACCGAAGAGTAGCTTTATTTGTCTGTGGTATTCTGTAATGTGAGTTACTTCCCCAGTTGGGCTGCTTCAGATCGCGCTGTGCCCTATCCTTTTTTACCCGACTGCGGCAAAGGGAAGTTATAGTGTTTTAAACTTCTCTCTTGACTCAGGCGCGGTCGCAGCCAAAGACTTAGGGGTGTCATACCGAGAAATACCGACGTTATATACCGTGAATTACCGTGGATTTTTGTACGATTTAGGGGGGGGGGGGTAATGACCCCTACGACCCCCCCTCGGACCGCCACTGTCTTGACTTAGCCCATAATTACTTTGCAGGCGGTTAGCGCGGCTGGAGTTCGAGCTGCCCCGGGACCCAGAGCAGCAGATGAAGGAGATGCTGGCAGTGACAGAGGAGGAGCACTACCGGTATATCAAGCCGGAGGCCTTGAGGGCCATCGACTACTATTTGAACACGGTGACTGTCTTTGGTATTCGTATGACAACTGGTACCAACTGTTTAACGTGCACTCCGAGGCACGGATGGGCTCGATGTGTTACGAAATGGTGGCGTGAGCGTTACCCCAGCAGGAAAGTAGCTCCTAGGGAGATATGAGTGGGACGAATAATTAGTGCCTAATCTGCTGTAAATGTGCGCCAAATAAAAAATTTGTGCGCCTTGTAGTTTTGGAGAAAAACAGAAAAAACGATTCCTGCTGGGGTAACGTTCTTCCAGCAGGAAAATTCTAAACGAATGATCGGAGAGAGAAATATTATGCATGGGCAGAGAGCTTATATTTGTGCATAAATGTGCGCCAAAAATATAATTTGTGCGTCTTCAGGTTTTCGAGATATTTCATTTCCTGCTGGGGTAACGTTTTGCAGAATCGTGTTTCTCTAAAACCATTGTATGTGCGCTTGTAGAATAAACATACACGAATAGCCCTTAATTTGTGCGTATTTGTGACAGAATTAGATTTAAGAAAATATTTATAATTTTCAAGTAATCGCGCTTTTTCGAAAATCCGAAAAAAAATCGCAGCGCCTAAATAAGACAACGTAGAAGCTCGCTGAAAACTGTATTCGGTCCTTCTTGACTCTTATAATAACCATAAAAAGTTTAAATAGTGTACATGCATGCGTTATTGAATAATATTGCTGAAAGTCAAAACGACGGTGTCATAACTTTGACGAAAAAATACAAGAAATCGGCTCAACCGAAGACGTGTAAGTGTGAACCAAAAATTAGTGCTTTTAGTCAAAAATATATAGTAAAAATATTCAGCTTGGAATATTTCGCATTAAGTAGATATAAACAAAAAATTAAATACGTAAACAACGGCTGGCTATCCGACCAAATTCGAATGACTACAAAAAAGCGACGGATTCATACATATCGATGACCTTCTTAACTTTACTCACGAACCGGTTGCAACGTGTTGTGCCCGAGTACACTGAAGTAGAAAAGATGGAAAAAATAAACTTGTTAGTTAATAATACGAAAAAAAAACCTAACGAAGAGTTGATTATACTTAGATTGAAATAAATGGAATAATAATATTAGGTATTTTAAATAAACATTTTTTATAATAATAATATTATTATTATAATCTAGAGATTTTATGGATATACATAATTATAGATTACCTAGAAAAAATAATAGGAGGCCTATGTATTTTATTATACCCTTTTAAAATATTTTTGAATAAGTAGGTACCAATTTTTTTGCACACACTAACAATTTTTGGTTGTCTTTGAAAATTTCAAGGCCAGTTTTACAATCGAAATTTAGATTTAAATAAATAAATAACTCGTATTTTGATTAATTTATGGACGATCTGTTTCATATATAATCGCATACTTTAGTTTTATGCAAAAGTATAAAGAATACTTATTTTATCGAAAATAAAGTAGGATACGATTATTATGGATGGCAACACTAAGTACCAAGGACACTGTTGCGTTGAGTCACAGGTGTTGCGGTTGCACTGTTACACTTTATTGTTATTGTTTGTTTACTTATATTTTTTTAAGTTGGTTGAAAGTGAAGTATTAGTAAGCATATTCGGAGTTCGGACATTTAACAACGGTTTACCATTATGGCACCATCTGCGATGGTAAGTATTTAATGGCATTGTTTAGACTCATATATAAAAGTACGTACTAATGCGATCAAAATAAGAATAGGTCCGACCTTGCGCCATATTGTGACGTTTTGTATTGAAAAATGAGCTGTTTTGTAAAAAATCTAATAGATTTGGTAAATCCAAAACTCGGTTAAATAAAGTGAAAAAAAAAAATACGTTATTGTTTCGCAAATTAATTTTCTTTGTAAGACTTAGGTACTTACTTTTGAAGTGATAGTTGACAGTTGATGTTCCTATTATTATCGCGATCGCATACTTAAAACTTATACTCAGCAAATAGACGTACCAATACCTACTTTTTTCAATAGGTAGGTACCGACTTTATTTTTTTTAACCAATAATAATAATAATGTACTAAGGGTCAGGTTCATCGACAAGATAACAGTTACGGCTCAGGTTTCGTCATTGACGATTCGTCAGAAAACACGATACAAACCTACGTCATGATCATGACGGATGGACGTTCACATTGCATAGGGGCCGTCCATTAATCACGTGAGGCTCGAAAGGGGGGGAAAGGGGGGGTTCGGAAAAAATCACGAAATATCACAAGCGGGGAAGGGGGGTGTAGTGAGATATCACGTGTATTTATTGGGTGATCTTGGGTAGGGGGGGAGGGGTTAGTTAAAAACCTTACCACGTATCACCAGGGGCGAGGGGGGAGTCAAAAAGTTGCTAAAAACTCAACAAAATCGCGAAAAAAATATCTGCTGTTCCATACATTTTGTTGAGTTATGTGAACATAAATGTATGGAACAGCTGATTTTTTTTTGCGATTTCAGGGTTGCTCCCATAGTAAAAGTTGTTCATAATGGTGAGTACAATGACCCCTTAAAATATTTCCACTGTTTAACCTGCCACCCTGTATAGGCATGTAACTTGATCTGTGATTTGATGCCATAATTACTTTAAGAATAAAAATTAAGAGAGTAAAAATTATAATTTCCACATCAACAAGCTCTTTCATTTCATAATAATTATGGTCACAAAATATATTAAATGTACCTACCTACCTTAATTTAATGTATTTTTTAATTAGCCCCCAAAACTAGATCAATATAATTTCCTTCCAACAAATTTCTGTACGCGACTGTACGGACAATGGCTTAGGCTTAATACGTCCAATAAAGAAGGTCATCGATATGTATGAATCCGTCGCCTTTTTGTAGTCATTCGAATTTGGTCGGATAGCCAGCCGTTGTTTACGTATTTAATTTTTTGTTTATATCTACTTAATGCGAAATATTCCAAGCTGAATATTTTTACTATATATTTTTGACTAAAAGCACTAATTTTTGATTCACACTTACACGTCTTCGGTTGAGCCGATTTCTTGTATTTTTTCGTCAAAGTTATGACACCGTCGTTTTGACTTTCAGCAATATTATTCAATAACGCATGCATGTACACTATTTAAACTTTTTATGGTTATTATAAGAGTCAAGAAGGACCGAATACAGTTTTCAGCGAGCTTCTACGTTGTCTTATTTAGGCGCTGCGATTTTTTTTCGGATTTTCGAAAAAGCGCGATTACTTAAAAATTATAAATATTTTCTTAAATCTAATTCTGTCACAAATACGCACAAATTAAGGGCTATTCGTGTATGTTTATTCTACAAGCGCACATACAATGGTTTTAGAGAAACACGATTCTGCAAAACGTTACCCCAGCAGGAAATGAAATATCTCGAAAACCTGAAGACGCACAAATTATATTTTTGGCGCACATTTATGCACAAATATAAGCTCTCTGTCCATGCACAATATTTCTCTCTCCGATCATTCGTTTAGAATTTTCCTGCTGGAAGAACGTTACCCCAGCAGGAATCGTTTTTTCTGTTTTTCTCCAAAACTACAAGGCGCACTATTTTTTTATTTGGCGCACATTTACAGCAGATTAGGCACTAATTATTCGTCCCACTCATATCTCCCTAGGAGCTACTTTCCTGCTGGGGTAACGCACACAATGGTGGCCCATCCATTAATAGACCGTGGCAAGCACAGCTTAGTTATGAAGATCGATAGACTAGCGGGGCTGTTATATAACCACGAGCCACTAACAGTACTATGCTATTCCAGACTATAGGTAATCTATCTCTGTGTCAATTTCATCCAGATCCGTTAAGCCATTCTGGCGTGATTGAGGTCCCTGTACAGGGCTGTACTCAATGGGCCCAACTCGGGATAATGTCGGTGCCACAATAATATTAAGAACCTTACTACGATCACCCAGGTCCAGTGTTCTGCCGGAAAGGGGCGTTTCAGCCGCTTTACAATACACCATTTTTACTTCTTTAGGCTATATATAAGCGCGTTCCATTTCTGGCATTATACAATTAACAAAATGGCTTCTGATTGAATTATACTTCGTCTGCCAGTCATTAACGGGCAAGCAGCTCCCGGACTTCCCCATGGAGCTGTACAAGCGCGCGAAGGTCGCCGTGGACAAGCAGACCGTCTCCATCAAGAAGCGGATGCTCACCCTGACGTGGCAGGCCAACGTGCGGCAGAGCGAGGCCGAGATCAGGGAGTTCTTCGCACTGGCTATGAAAAGGTACGTCATTATCGTCATCATTTTAGCTACAAGACATAACACAACTAGGTATGTGAACAAACTTTCTAAAGAAATTAATGTAAATTTGACAATTTGCCTTACTGACTATTGTTTGCATAATTTGCAAGTACTATTGAAATGGAGTTTAGATAATATAATAAACATCACGCTTTCTTTCGCGCTTTCACTAGCAGTGATAGCCTAGTGGTTTAACCATGTGCCTCCCACGGCGAGTTCGATCCCGAGGCACGCACCGCTGACTTTTCGAAGTCATGTGCGTATTAAAAATCAATTATCACTTGCTTTAACGGTGAAGGAAAAACATCGTGAGGAAACCGGCATGTCCTAGAACCAAAAATTCGAAGACATGTGACGTCCACCTACCCGCACTGGGCCCGCGTGGTGGACTACGGCCCACTCCCTCTCACAGAGAGAAGGCCTGTGTCCCAGCAGTGGGAACATTATAGGCCGATTATATTTCTTTCGCGCGCTACCTTGACGGATGGTCTTTAATATGTAGTCAGTGGCGTGCCTAGGGGGCAAGCCTAATGTATTGTTTTTGGCTTTATGTTCATTTTTTATGAATTTAAATGAGTTAATGAGCTACAACGAAAAAAATGCGTTGGGCTTGCCCACTATGCATGGCACTGTATGTAGTTGTCCCCCAGGTGCATCCTGCAGTACATCCTGGAAGACCCAGCAGAGCGCTGGCGGCTTCAGATCCCGTTCCTGCCAGCGCTGTGGCCGGCGCACGTGGTGCGGGCTCCCGTACCCTGGCACTACCCCGTAGTGAGGGCCAGGGAGGCGCTCACTCACCGCTACTACCTGGGCAACCCCGTGCTGAGAGAGCTGAGGCGCATGTGGCATGACAGGTAACTACAGATCCCGCTCCTGCCAGCGCTGTGGCCGGCGCATGTCGTGCGGGCTCCCGTACCCTGGCACTACCCCGTAGTGAGGGCCAGGGAGGCGCTCACTCACCGCTACTACCTGGGCAACCCCGTGCTGAGAGAGCTGAGGCGCATGTGGCATGACAGGTAACTACAGATCCCGCTCCTGCCAGCGCTGTGGCCGGCGCATGTCGTGCGGGCTCCCGTGCCCTGACACTACCCCGTAGTGAGGGCCAGGGAGGCGCTCACTCACCGCTACTACCTGGGCAACCCCGTGCTGAGAGAGCTGAGGCGCATGTGGCATGACAGGTCACTAACACGTATTCACTAACATTACTATGACGACTCATATGATAGCACAGTGTACAGAAAACTCATTTAAATATGAACATTAGATATAAGAATATAAGAATGAGGTTCATATTCATATAACCGAATATAAACAAGCACTCATTTCTATACTTTTAATGTTCATATTCGAATGAGTTTTCTGTACACTGTGCGTTCCAGACCTCATAGTAATGTTTGCGAATACGAGTGCAAGTTGTTATAAAAAATGAGATGGAGGAAAGTATCGTGGGGAAACAGACGGACAACAAAGTGAATCTGTAAGGGTTCCATTATTTTTTGAAGTATGAAACCTTAAAAAGTTAACCAAATAATATAGCGTAAGAATGTTTTGGATTTCTAAAGAAACTGTTAGATAAGTACCTACAATAAATTAAAAGGAATTGGCATTATATTTTAGGAGCTATTTTTAGGGTTCCGTACCAAAATGGTAAAAAAGAAACCCTTATGGTGCGACTTCGTCTGTCTGTCTGTCTGTCACACCTGCTTATTTCAGTAACTACTTATGCTATAGACTTGAAATTTGGAACAGTTATAAAGAATGCTTGTTCAACTTTATTGCAAATGAAAAAAGTCCAAAAATATTTTTATTTTTATTGCAAAAGGGGCCGGAGTGGGGGTCCGAAATTTCAAAGTGGGGTTACTAGGTCAAGTGACATACCATATGAAAGGGCTTGATCTGCACATTTCAAAATATATTTTTATTTTATTTTATGTCTCACAGTTTTCGACATATGATGAAAAATGTCCAAAAAAATACCATACCCCTTATCTCCGAAGTTAGCAGGGCGAAAAATCTGAAATAATTAGAGTTGATAGGAATTGACCCAAATATGGCACCAAAAATAAAACGATGTTCCTAACTAGTACAGTTTTTTCAAAATCATCAAAATTCCTTCACAAACAAACTTAGTTATGCGGTCCGGTTTTTTTCACTTTATACGTCCAAAAATGATACGGAACCCTCGGTGCGCGAGTACGACTCGCACTTGGCCGGTTTTTTATATTGTGGTACGACAGTCCTGCTCGTGTCAATTAATTTTTGATTCTAACAGTCGGTTGCAGAAAAGGTCATTAAGTTTTAAAGGAGACTTTACCCATACAATTTCTATGGTTAAAGTCTCCTTTAAACTCAATGACCTTTTCTGCAACTGACTGTTAGAATCAAAAATTAATTGACACGAGTAGGACTGTCGTAGCACAATATAAAAAACATGTTTATTAGCATTTTTAGGGTTCCGTACCAAAATGGTAAAAAAGGAACCCTTATGGTGCGACTTCGTCTGTCTGTCTGTCTGTCTGTCTGTCTGTCACACCTGCTTATTTCAGCAACTACTAATGCTATCGACTTGAAATTTGGAACAGTTATAAAGAATGCTTGTCCAATTTTATTGCAAATGAAAAAATGAAAAAAAAAAATTATTTTCATTGCAAATGGGCCGGAGTGAGGGTCCAAAATTTCAAAGTGGGGTTACTGGGTCAAGTGACATATCATATGAAAGGGCTTGATCTGCACATTTCAAAATATATTTTTATTTAATTTTATGTCTCACAGTTTTCGACATATGATGAAAAATGTCTGAAAATTATTTTCCAATAATGTTTACTGCATGGCAATTAAAATATATAATAAATTACCCAATGTATTTAAGACTCTTAACTTTATGACATTTAAAAAGAAATTATTTAACTTCCTATTACAAAAATGTTACTACTCAACGACCGAGTTTTTAAATGAAAGATTTGATTCTAAATTTAAATTAGATGACTACTGACATTTGTGCTAATTGAATAGAATTTCATTATTTATTTGACATTGTATAGTTTTTATTTTTTTTTATTATTGTATTTCATTCTTGACATTATAATTATTAATAACTCCTGAGCGTGCATGTAACGGTAGTTAATTTTGCTCCTTTTCTTGACATTTGTTTATTTGTTAATGTTCAACTTTGACATACCTATATTGTTCTAATCCTCTTAATTTAAATTCTTGTCAATATTTGTACGCTGGAAACAGCAGAATATTATGGACATTATATAAATTGTAACACCTTGTAAAACAATATTCTGACAAATAAATTTATTATCTTTATCTTTATCTTAAAAAATACCATTCCCCCCCCCTTATCTCCGAAGTTTGCGCAGTGAAAAATCTGAAATAATTAGAATTGATAGGAATTGACCCAAATATGGCACCAAAAATAAAACGATGTTCCTAACTAGTAAAGTTTTTTCAAAATTATCAAAATTCTTTCACAAACAAACTTAGTTTTGCGGTTCGGTTTTTTTCACTATATACGTCCAAAACTGACACGGAACCCTCAGTGCGCGAGTACGACTCGCACTTGGCCGGTTTTTTTTCCTAACAGAAGTAAGAATACAAATAGGTACCCTAAATCCTTTACAGGTACCAAAACATGTTGATAGTGGACATGAAAAAAATGCAAGCGGAGGTTCCCTTCCCTCAGTACACTCACGAGTTCACGGACAACGTGAACAAGCTGGTCGCGGAGACCAGAGCGGAGCTGGAGGACAACTGGCTCATCGACGTGGCCGACACCATGGTCAGGATGCGGGGCCACTGGGCCGGCTACGTGGCCAGGAAGAGGAGCGAGTCCACCTTCAAGGTGGAGCAGTTCTTCAGGTATCTATACTATTATAAAATTTTAAAAAAGCTGTGTATCGTAGCTCTGCAGTGAAAACCTCGTGATGGCAATAAACGTAAACGTAAACGTCTGGTAAAATAACCTCCTTTTTTTTAAGTCGAATAAAAACATGTATGAAGTGTAAAAATGAAAGTTCTTCTGTTTTCTAATAAGTATTTAATGAATTATTAATATTATGTGTTTTTATGAGCATTCAAGGATCTTGATCTACGCAACAAATAAATAAGAAGAAAAATGAATTTGTGCTTTACGAGGTTTTCACTGCAAGGCGACGGTATGTACATTGAAGATATTCCAGAAAAAACAATTGGGATAGGGTACCTGGGACGTAACCTTCCCAAATGGATTTTTTTTGGATTTTTTGGTTGTTTGTGCGCGCATCACGCAAAAAGTACTGAACGGATTTTGATGTCGTTTTCACAGTTCGATAGCTTTAGCCACCCTACACTACGGAGGTCATTTAAACTGGTCATTTCGTTATCTAGTCCACGCGGACGGAGTCGCGGGCAAAAGTCTAGTATATTATCCGATCCGCGTGTAACGTCGACGACCAATCGAATATCGGTTCGCGGTATTTTCTTGGTACTAAATATATGACAACATCAAACGGATAAGAGAATAGGTATCATTTACTTACTAAATGACATTGAGACTAGATCGGAACCAAATCGAAACTATAATTTTGAATATTTCATTTATGAAAATTGGGCTTTTGTATGTCACAGTTGTATCCGCGCACTGATGTCGAACCAAATCCGAGACCTGGTCGAGAGGAGCGTCCAACATTTTGCTGAACATTTGTGTTTTTATTTTGTAAGTATTAAGGGTCAGCACCATGCAAAAGTCTTACGGGGGAACCATAACTTTATATAGAAAACGTAAAGAAATAGCCACGAAAAAAAAAGTCTGACTAGTTAAAGAGTTTCACTAGTGGCTAATGAAATCGTATTGAGAATAAATCTTGTAGATTAATGTAAAAAAAATATTGAAAATCACTAAAAACGTGCAAAAAGCAATGCCGTGCAACCATAACTTTAGCGTAAATAAGAACAAACACTTAATAAAATTTACTTAATTATAAGCTACAAAGAACAGAGTAGTAGCTGATAGTTTTTTTTTTCCATATCAATACTTCTGTTTTGTGTAAATAATTCACAAACTTTCTGAATTTTTCGCACGAATTTCCCATACAAATTACTATGGTGACACACGTTTTCTGACAACAGCAATTCGCAGACATCTACAGCTCAGTCGCCTGCGGGCTCTCAACGAGAGACCACGTCGCTTGAAAGAAAGTCACGTGATAAGCACGTGGTAAGCGTTGCGTATAATACCTACACATCACCCGTGCACAGAGGTCGACATTCCAAATTCTAGGAAAAAAAAAATTAGGTTTTTACACCTTGTTATTTGCTTAGCAACGGTCAAGCTTGAGTCTAGGAGGAGGTCTATAGGTACCATAAAACTTTTACTAGAATTGATAATCTCAATAATTATGTATGAATGATGTGTGTATGTATGTATGTACGCTACAACGTAATACATAATATTATTTAGTTTATGTGATAGGTACCTACTTATTTTAAGCGTGTTGAGTAGGTACATACAGTTCGTAAAATGTAAATGATGAGTCCTGTGAGTGTGAGTGTGTGACACAAATGTCAAATACGAATAAATAAATAATGTCAAAATGATTTAAAAATGCACGTATTTGACATCTGTCATAGGAATTAAGCTATTTTACGAACTATAGGTATAACTAGCGGCGTCAGTTATGATCACAAACGTCACCTGCGCATTAGTTTTCGGTCTCTTTGGCGGAATGAAGAAGATGGGGGGTGACTGGTTCGTCAGTCGATGCTTGTCGTCTATTGGACTATTTTCTATTACGTATTGTCAACTGTCTGTTGCCTATTGGGCCAAAAATGTACATGCGCGATCTGTGATCATCTTTAATGCCGGTACCTATACCTACTAGGTACCTAATTATTTGTTATCTTTTACAAGTACCTATGTGGATACCTAATAAAATAGAACCTACCTATTTCTGTAATAATGTAGGTACTAACAATGATTATGTAAAAACTAAACTAAATATGTACAGTTTAGCATTTGATTTTTTTTTACAGAAATATACTTACTCGTAATTATGAGTGCTGTCAAACCAAAATATAAAGGCCATATCGCCAGCAGGAAATGCGTGCATTATTCCAAAAAACGAAAAAGGTGAGTAGGTACCTAGTGTAGCCACCACAGGTACCTACCTGTAGGTACCTACGTACCTACATTATGGCAAAATTTGGTCTTCCCGCTTTTACGGTATTCGTGCAGTGTTCGGATGGAGGTGTTGGGAGGCACTCCATACATGAAACTGAGGGATGAAAAATTTTTTTCATGCACTCCTAAGTGTAGGAATAGGTCTTTAAAAATAACGTGAAGTGAGTGAGTGTCTTTTTTATTTAGGCGAATAGGTATTTGGTGATAATAATATAGGTAATGCGTAGGGATTGCAATCCGGCACCAATTTCAATCCAGCCGCATCCGGCCGGATTCCCACCAATTCGACCGGATCCGGCGGGATTGCTGGCATAAAAACGATTTTTTATTTTCGTTCTAAAATCATTTATGTAAAACAACATGATCAAGTGAGTGTATTATAAACGTATGAAGTTTATAAAAAAACAACAGTTTATTTCTTATAAAATCAACTTTATTTACGCTACCTAAAGCAACAATTACGAATCAATAAAAATGTAGTAGATAAAGTGTAACTAGTTAATTTTTTATCTTTTGACAGGGTTACTGGTAGGTAATATGCTGGCAATCCTTTACGGGGATGAAGGAGGTATCATTTGCAACCAAATGACCTCTATTCAAATGTCAACCACTTTTGTCATTTTATGTTTTTAGGGTGCCGTAGTAAAACTAGGAACCCTTATAGTTTCGTCACGTCCGTCTGTTTGTCTCTCTGTCCGTCTGTCACACCCTTGTCATATCCACAGTTCATAACCAATTTGTATGAAACTTCGCAGATAGATGTCTGTAAGCCGCCATAAAGGCCTGTAGTGGAAAAATAAAATAATTATTGGGTTTTTTTTTTTTTAATTTGAATAGGTCTTTGAAAATAACATAAGGGTTTCAAATTTGATTTTTTATTTAAGTGCATATTCAGTGAACTAGGAGCTCTGAAAGTCGTTAACCATGTCCCCCCCCACTGTAATTTTCCAACCACGTTATCGAAAATCTGAAAAAAATCAAGCTATAGGTACCTACAGCATCTAATAAATACTTTCGATGAAAATTGGTTTGACTAAGATACGTCAATAACTTTTTAAAATATTTACTATTTTCAGTTTTGAGTTTAACAACCGCAAAAATAACTTTGTATTTCATAGCAATATAATGAAATACAAACTTATATTTGCGGTCGGCAGACTGAAATACTTCTTGCTACGGAACCCTAGACTATGCGTTGTCCGACACGCCCTTGCTCGGTTTTTGAAGATGCTATACAACTTTTCAAATGGATAAAATAATGATGTATTTAAGTATATTATCTGCTTGCTAACACTTCAATACATAGTATTCAATCATAAAATGACAATTATCTTCAATCGTTTTTAAATCAAATATCAAATTACTCGATAAAAATAGTTGATATTTGCATGGGGTCATAAGAGGTCATTTGGTTGCAAATGATATCTGTTGTAATACAATGCGTGCACGAGTGAGCAAGACACGACGTTTTAATTTTTTTTTTCTTATTCCAATATTGGATTACTCAATGTCGGAATTGAAATAACGAAAAACTCGATCCGAGATTCCGATATGTCGAGATTCCGAGATTCCGTACCCTGCTCGGGACCCCTAATAGGACTGAACCATACGCACCCATACGCACAGAACAATAATACTCTGGCGAGCCCATACGCGCCCATAGTAGAACTAGAACCCATAATTCCCGAAAAAAACTGATCCCGATTCCGACTGTCTGCAATGTCGTCTTGTTATTTTTTTTGTGGTTTTGCTTATATTACGGACACTGATTAGCCGGGCTCTATTAATAAGGACCGATCAGTATTAATAATGACCAAGAGCGTCGGTCAAATTGATAAGTTTATTACTATGACCGGTCATTATTTTTGAAAAATTAATATGGCGCCTAGTTGTCACTTCGCTAGATATATTGAATCTTGATTACTGTCATGTATTGTGAGTTGTGACACTTACAAGAATAAGGCAAATCGATTGACGTAAGAATAATTATTAAAATCGGCCCACGCGTTTGGTCTCTAGAGCCGGAGCGCCACAAAGGAACAAACATACATACATACATACATACATATACTTATAGGCTGATAAACACATACCCTCCTTTGTGTCGCGCAGTCAGGTAAAAACATTGACAAACACTCATCGTCTTTGTTTTTGAAAATCGCAATAGCTATATATAATAATATAATAAATCTAATAGCTAATAATATAATATAAATATTGATGGACACATAAAAAAACTCTGTGCATTGAACCACCCCCTCTCCAATCCTTCTTTAAATGCAATTAAGAAAAAAAAAACAAAATAATACTAACTACCTACTACGCTACTTAATATTTTATTATGTCCACGTTGATCGTCGCACAAGACCACTGTTGTCGTCGATCGCTGTGTGGGTAGCGATTCAATACCTAATTTTGACAGATTTTGACAGATTCTGACTCGAGCCTGCGCCATATAGGACCCTTAAGATAGTCCTGACTAAGTTTAATATGTATATTATCCTGGTCTGAAAATACATAAATATGTTATTTTTTTATAGTCTGTTTAGTCTTTGATAGATGCGACGCTCATAAGAGGTGTATTCAAAGAGATTTAACTGGAGCAGGCGGGACGCGGTAGCTCTGCAGTGGTTAAGAGCAATGCCACGGTTCGGCAAAGGTTGTGGTACAAAACCATCCGTGTCAGATTTTTGATATCTCTTATATATTTAACTAGCTGTTCCCCGCGGTTTCACCACCGTTTCTCGGCTCCTAATGGTCGTAGAGTGATGTTAAATAGCCTATTCTATTCCTCATGAATCTGGCTATCATATACAACAAGATTTTTTCGAATCCGACTGGTAGTTCCAGAGATTAGCGCGTTCAAACAAACAAAGAAACTCTTCAGCTTTATAATATTAGTATAGATAACTTGATTCGGTACCCAGGAAGGCAACAACTACTCGGGCGAGTACCGCGACTACCTGTTCATCAAGCGGCCGCTGCTGCGCGTGCAGGTGGCGGGCCACCCCGGCTCCGACGACATCACCTTCGAGCCCTCGCTGGACACCATCAAGACGTTCGTCGTCAAGTGGTTCCACGCCATCATCAACCTGACGCAGGCGCTGCCCTCTGTGGACGCTATTATGTACCCCAGTAAGTGTTAATTAGGCTAATAATTGTACAGAGGCCTCTATTTCATGATACCCCTCACGCAGACAAAAACCTTAATGAAGGTGGTAACCAATTAATAAAGGCGTCTGTTTAGACATTAACACCCTTACCACAAAAAAGATAAACACGTGTTAAACGCGAATGCATTTTTTTTAGATAAGTTAGTGCTAAAACAAGTGCGGATTATTTTTGGTAGCATTCGTGTTGAACACGACGTGTTCAACACGAATGCTACCAAAAATCTTTTTTGTAGTACGGCCCTTAGAGTTTTGAAAAATCTAATGATGCAGATGCAGTTTTAGTTAATATCAAAATCGGTCCCAAGACTCCTGTGAGTGTTTTTCGCTATCTCTTATATAGGGTGGATTTGGCACTTGAAAAATTCACCCTGCATAATGTAGTTTGTTTAATTAATTTTCCGAACTATTTGAAAGCCGTTTTCAGGGCCTGAAATGCTTCCGCATGAGATGGTCCTAAACAATAATGGTAAAGCACGAAGGTTCGAATGCGGTTGGCCGGATCCGGATCACCGCAAATCCGGATAATCGAGTCTGTACAGTATGTAGAGACTCGATTGTGTACAGTGTACAGTAGTCAAAGTCAAAGTCAAAACATTTATTTCAATTAGACCATTTACAGGCACTTTTGAATAGTCAAGCAATAGTTGTCAGTCAGTTTGTCCGTTAGTTGAAGCTAGTTGTCCGTTCCAAAACGTAGATTCCTATGGAGAAGAACGGACAAGAAACTCCATGGTTACTCTTTTTTAACTAATTCAAATATACAATTTCTTTGTTTACATTTATGCCCTTGTATGTGAGAACAATGTGAGATATTTTAAAAATCCCTTAGGATAAAAAATAAAATCAATGGTACTAAAATAAAATAAAAATCATTTAAACCTATAAAATGTCAAAATATTTCTTGAGCAGTCAAATATAAAAATATCAAATGTGTACGTACACAGCGTCCTCGCGGCCGCACCCGCACCTAATGGCCGTATTCCCGGACGAGCGCTACATGGTGGGCGCGGTGGGCGCGGCCGTGCGCGCCGTGGCCGCCAACAAGCCGGGCCCGCGACACTTCCTTGCCAGCTACGAGGAATACTTCTACATCCTCAACGGACAGGCGAAGCAGGACCTGCTGGGATTCATGGCGCAGGAACCGCCACCGCTTTTAAAGGTAAGTTTTTACGGATCCCTTATAGGACCACTTTGTTGTCCGTCTGTCATTAACATGAGTGGAACCATATGCTCATAGATGGTGCCACTAGAAGTTTGCAATAGCGCCATCTATGACCAAGATATGATGTAATAGATGGCGCTATTACATATTTCGGAACCCTTAGGGCGCGAGTCATACTCGCACTTGTCCGGTTTTTTACGAATAACGTAGGTACATTGGTCCGGCCAACGTACGCACGACACGCAACGGATACGGTATACGGCGCTCGGTGCAGGCGGTACGGTACCGATGATGGACGCAGTGCTATATGAATTCATACAAAGCAAACCAAAAATGCGCAAAACGTTGCGTGTCGTGCGTGCGTTGCGACCGGGTCGGACCAATGGACGTTTACCTTAAAGGTAAAATACCAATTTTAATACGTGTGATAAAAACACGTCGTAACATAGATTTTTCCGGGTAACAATATCAGTTCATACTGTTTTTGCCTGACTCGATCTGTCAAATGTCGACCCATTCCATTGCAACTTTTGGCGACGTAGATAGCGGTCCATACCGAACCCCCGCCCCCTCACTCCGCCGCCGCCGCTTTCAAAACGTAGCTGCTGCTTTGCTTCAACTCCGCCACGTATAACTTACTAGCTGGGCCCCGCGGTTTCAGCCCCGTTGCTCGGCTCCTAAGGGTCGTAGCGCGATGTTAAATAGCCTATACTATTCCTCATGAATCTGGCTATCATATACAAGACGATTTTTTCGATACCGACTGGTAGTTCTAGAGATTAGCGCGTTCAAACAAACTCTTCAGCTTTATAATATTAGTATAAATAAGCCACAACAAACACTTCCAAAATCAACCAGCTTCCAACGACTCCAGGACTACTCCGCCCGTATCCACATGTACGAGCAGCTCCGCGACGAGATCCTGTTCCTCCGGCGGGACATACCGCTGAACATGATCATGTTGGACTGCGCGCCCATCAACGACGCGCTCTGGGACATCGTGAACGGCTTGCGACAGCACATCGTCGACCACTTCATCGCTGTCAACAGGAAGTGGAATAGAACGTAAGTCGCTCATAAAAGGTGCATGCTCCCAAACACCTTTTTTTTTCAATATTCGGCATGAAATGTGCTTTTTCGTCCTACTACGATACCAAGCTTCCCCCACGTCTTTTTAGGGTTCCGTACCAAAATGGTAAAAATGTCTGTCTGTGTGTCACGGGTGCTTATTTCAGCAACTACAAATGCTATTGACTTGAAATTTGGAATAGTTATAAAGAATGCTTGTCCACGTTTATTGCAAATGGCGCCAAAGTGGGGGTTAAACATTTTTCAATAGGGTTACTAGGTTGGGTGACATATCATATGAAAAGACTTTATCTGCATATTTCAAAATCTATTTTCGTTTTTTTATGCCTTATAGTTTTCGACATATGATGAAAAATTTAAAAAAATAGCATTCCCCACCTTATCTCCGAAGTGTGCTAAGAAAAATATCTGAAATAATTAGAATTGATAGAAGTTTCCTAAATATTGCACCAAAAATAAAACGATGTTAGTAACTAGCGCAGTTTTTTAGAAATCATCAAAATTCCTTCACAAACAAACTTAGTTATGCGGTCCAGTTTTTTTTAATTTAATACGTCCAAGAATGATACGGAACCCTCGGTGCGCGAGTGCGGCTCGCACTTCACCGTTTTCTTTTTCTCAGCATCTGCAACATCTACGAGGAGATGGCGGCCCGCACGTCCGAGAGCCCGGAGACGACGGCGCAGCTGGTGGAGCTGATCAACTACATCATGGACTGCCGCGACAGCGCCATGTTCGACCTGCGCGAGAAGGCCAGGACCACTGCCGACCACGTGCTGTTCCTTATGCAGCATGCGCATCTACACTGTGAGGTTTAGGGGCAACGCAGACGACAGACTTTTTGTGAGATCTAGTCTGCAGCGCCCGAACAATCTACGTAACTTACTTTATTTATTTATTTATTCAGTAAACCAACAGCGTTACAAAAAATATACATAGTTTGCTTATTACAGATAAGTATGGCCAATTATAGGTTTCCCTGTATAACTAGGAGATTATACAGCTAACGATCAGACAAAAAAAAAATAAAATAAAGGATAATAAGATTGAAAAGAAATGCACGTAGTCTAGCAGAAAGGACTCAACGTACACTATTGTTAGAAAAAAAAAAAAAAAAACAATAAGCCAGATACAGCCAAATGCACGAAGAAGTTACTGCACAGATTGTTCGGGCACTGCGGACTCGATCGCACAAAAAGTCTGTAGTCTGCGTTGTCCCTTATACAGATAGATTTTGGCTTTTTCTGGATCTGGAGATCTGTCAAGGTTCCGCGCGAAACGCAAAATATCTTGGGTCTTTTGCAAATTGCAGCTGGTTTACGTTGTATGTTGATCCAAATTCGATTCGCGACGATAATGATAATAAATTTACTAAATCAATATATGCCTCGAAATTATATTTGCGGAAAATACGATTATTTTGTGAAAACATTACGATTTTTCTCAAATATAATTTCGAGGGCTAGGGCAGACAACGTTGTACGGTATCGGCCATCGAACATTTGTTTCCCATCTCGTCAATTAGTTCGAGAAAGCATTTAAAAGTATTTCATTTGACATTTCCAGTTGAAGACGTTAACCTGAACACCCGAGTATTCCTCTGGCCACTAGACATGGAAGAAACCATAGACCTGACGCTTAAAACCCTGAACACCAAGAAGTCTATGGCAGAAGACAAGCTGAGGAGTCGGAAGACGATCTTCGAGGACAAGCTGAAGAAGCACGAGAAGGACCTGGAGGTGTTCCGGAGGTTCGACCCGCCGCTGCTGAACTTGGACCTGCTGAAGGATGTCGTTGAACGAGTTGAAGGCATATTCAGAAACTTGATGGTAAGTCACCCTATCACTTAAAGTGTGTGTGTGTGTGTAAAATGTTTATTCTTTCTTTTGTTTTCTTAAAAGGTTTTTAGGGTTCCGTACCAAAATGGTAAAAAAGTAACCCTTATGGTGCGACTTCGTCTGTCTGTCATGTCTGTCTGTCTGTCTGTCTGTCACACCTGCTTATTTCAGCAACTACTAATGCTATCGACTTGAAATTTGGAATAGTTATGAAAAATGCTTGCCCAACTTTATTGCAAATGAAAAATATCAAAAAATATTTTTATTAGTTGCAAAAGGGGCCGGAGTGGGGGTCCGAAATTTCAAAGTGGAGTTACTAGGTCAAGTGACATATCATATGAAAGGGCTTGATCTGCACATTTCAAAATATATTTTTATTTTGTCTCACAGTTTTCGACATATGGTGAAAAATGTCCAAAAAAATACCATTCCCCCCCCCTTATCTCCGAAGTTTGCGGGGCGAAAAATCTGAAATAATTAGAGTTGATAGGAATTGACCCAAATATGGCACCAAAAATAAAACGATGTTCCTAACTAGTACAGTTTTTTCAAAATCATCAAAATTCCTTCACAAACAAACTTAGTTATGCGGTCCGGATTTTTTCACTTTATACGTCCAAAAATGATACGGAACCCTCGGTGCGCGAGTACGACTCGCACTTGGCCGGTTTTTTTTATACGACGTTGGCAGGAAATAGGCGAAAAGCCCGCCGGATGGTAAGCGGTTACCCAAGCCTAAAAAACGCTAGCAACACCAAGTATTACAGGCGCGTTGCCGACCCTTTGAAATGAGGATTCTGTGCCGACAGCTTAAGGGACAAGCAGGTCCCCCGCTGTCAACACAGCGCATCCTCAGGAGCTCTGGCGACCTAACTCACCACAGGAACGCAACACTACCGAAGCAGGTTTGAGCGAGACATCTCGCTGTGCCCTACCTCACTTGAACCCGACTATTGTAGCCAAAATAACCTGAAGGGTTATTTTAACTAGAGTAGGAAAATAAAGCAAACACCTTTATACAAAACACTATGTATTTTATTACTTTAACAATTATAGTAGGTACCACACTTTGGTAGACAGAAAATACTAGAAACTCAGGGGTGAGTAGTTCGCTGGCAATACGGGTCTTCAGGTCTTCAGGTAATGTGGCTGGAGCACTTAACTGGTGGTCAGCCGCTGGATCAAGAGGGCGCGCGGCCCTGCTTATATAGCCGTAGACTCCGCCCATCAGCTGCATACGGGGCGACCGCCAACGACATCGTCACACTATTTAAAATGTTTTCCTACACTAGGAATTGTGTGCGGAAATCCTAGATCATAAAAACGAGAGATGTGCCATGGTGCTATTGAGCTTGATGCTTTGATATGATCAATGTGATCATGTTGCCGACGGACCGCACGCGATCGATGACTAATACCTATACAATTTTAGTTTAGCGTGAGTGACGATTGACGAATAACAGTATTTAAATTGAGAGTGTGGCATTTTTAATGTATGAGAAATCTCTATATTCACAAAAGAGCATATTTTGTAGTTGTGACGCAGGCTGCCTTAAAAGTGGCGTCAGTGGTTCCCGTACTAATTTGCTATGATAACGTATCCTTGTTTCTATGATCTGAGGCGGGAATCGAACCCTTGACACGTTGCGCAGCAGTGAATCTCTCAGTCACTGCGTCGGCGTGTAAAAAATATGTAGCGAGAGAGCGTTTCACAAGATAGCGTTTCATAAGAAGTCTCTTTTACGCTATTTTGGCTGCCCAGAGGGCCTAGCACGAACAATTCTGACGTTGCGTATCGTAAGCATATTTTAAATTGAAAATACACGTTTGCTACACGATATTTTTTTATAAATTAAATACTTTATTTATAACTCTGTATTTATTAAAAACCACAAGTTGTATAAGATGTTATCAAAATGTTTTAGGACAGCTGTATTTTAGATTCAAAATTCGCTTCCGTTTACGATACCGTACGTCAAAATGTTTCGTGCTGGGCCCACTGAATGTCCGTAATGTTACAACGTTTTTAACGGTGTTGGAAGATTTCTTTCAGTACCAATTCTCGTTCACCACTTTATAGTAATCTAGGCAATCTACTTTAACACATAAATCTACGAAAAACATAAAACTTTAAGGGCCGTACCACAAAAAAGATAAACACGCGTTCAACACGAATGCTATCAAAAATAATATGCACTTGTTTTAGCACTAACTTGTCAGAAAAAAGTGTGTATTATTTTTGGTAGCATTCGCGTTTAACGCGTGTTTATTTTTTTTGTGGTAAGGGTGTAAGGAAAAACATAAAACTTTAGCAGCAAAAGCTAAAACTAAAGCAGCGCTTTATAAATTGCGTCCCTCAGTCTTGTTTGTTTCCCCAACAGGAAGACAAACGCGAAGCGGAGGACATAATAAACGAGGAGACGCTGCTGGAGCAGGAGGTGTCGGTGTACTACAGCCTGCAGGCCATGGTGGCGGGCATCGAGCCCTTCCACCAGCTGTGGCACACCGCGCACCACTTCTACGACGGCTACGAGAAGTGGTGAGTTGATTATACACGTCGCCATTATTTGTTAGACCATAAACTGTCTTTTACGGTGATGATATCTTAGGGTGATTTCAGTCACATTTATGCCGGTGCGGATGGTGCGCTTACCATCCGCACCGGCGTAAATGCGACTGTAAAATCACCCTAAGATATTATCACCGCGCGGGCCACGGGATAGACGTATCTTGTACCGTTTCATAGTGACACGCGTACGAAACGCGTGCGATTGTATGGCTTACGAGCCGCGCTAACCGCTCGCGCTGGAAATTGCGTGATGCGCCTTTCTCGCGTAGCGGAAATTTTTAAATTTAAGGATGCGCGCTACAATTTTCCATTTAGTGAAGTGATGACTTAAAATCTTTAGAGAGAATTTTGAAAATTGGAAAAAAATACTGTTGTGACGGTGTGGTGGAAGCCGCTGGGCGTGGCCTGTGGATATATAAATGCCGCGAGGTGGCCAGGCGCCCTCTTTAATCCGTTCCAGCTAGTAGCCCCTCCCTCTAGTTGTCCTCCCCCCAGCGACGCTCTAAGCCGAGGTCCGTACCCCAGTAGGGGGTGCCCTTAGCGTGTGGTCGCTTAGTTTGTAGTTTTTATTTAGTTTTAAGCCTGGCTGGAGGCATTTGTAAGTCCTCACCAGATGACCGGTTAAGCAGTAACGGCTGTTAGAAGCCAACTGCGAGAGGCCCTTCAAAAAAAAAAAAAAAACTAGGTGCCCTCTTTTTCCGGGAGCAGTCCAGGAGTTAAGTTCACCAGCCACATTACTTGAAGACCTGAAGACTACTCACCCCTGATTTACTAGTCGTTTCTGCCTACCAGACTGTTGTACTACTATTGTTCAATGTGAAAAATACATAATGTTTTGTATAAAGGTGTTTGCTTTATTTTTCCTAAACTAGCTCAAGTAACCCTTCAGGTTGGGTACACTACATAAATACGAAAAACTTTATTCCGTCAGTCACAAATACGAATTTCAAAATACCGATTTTTATAATTCCGAATGGTTCAAAATTCCGAATATAACAACTCCGACTTATCATTACTCCTATTTTTATGATTCCTAAATTTCAATATTCCTAACGTTTATGATGACTATTCTCAAAATACCGAGTTTCAATAGATCGAATAACAAAAAGTCCGACTTAATGATAATTCGAAACATCAAAAATACGAATTCCGATTATTAAAGTACCGATTAATACAATTCCGAAATAAAAACGCCTTGTAAAACTGGAATTTGTAAAATACAGGGGATTTGCAGCATGCAAGCAAGCATGCAGCATGCAAGCAGACATGCAGCGTGCAAGCAGACATGCAGCATGAAACCAAGCATGCAGCATGCAAGCAGGCATGCAACATGCAGCAAGCATTGTTTCTGTCACGGCTCCGGCGCTGCGGGGTTTGGGCGGCCCCACGCTAGCTTATCGTCGCAGATGGTTTTAATGCTCACCACCGCAGCTTCAAACCACCTGCTCCTCAGCTCGCGGGCCGCCCCATCCCTCCGCGCCTACGCGGGCTTAAATTAAACTCTAGGGTAGGGCAGACAAGACTACGTGAAGTCGGTTTTGCAGCGATTCGTTTCTGTCACTAAAGGGCAATGACCAAAATGTTAGGAGCATTGGTGCCTTTTATTTTTTTCGCGGCCATTCTTGAAACCATGGCGTATATGTAGTAAAATCTATCACGATTAGGAATTTTGAAACAATTTTTATGCGTACGCAGTCCGAGACGAAATATACAGGGTGTATTCTAGAATGTGGATCTCTATGGCAGCTATACCAACCGTTAGAGATACAAAGATTTGATCTTAGAAAACTATCTAGAGTTTATCAAGTCTATTAACACTGCATTTAAGATTTTTTGAAAAAACGTTTAGTTCATGCTAAAACCAAGAAAATATAAAATTATTTTTTTCGCAAAAATAGATCTTCCTGTTTATACCAATCAAAAAGTTATAGGGGCATATGGTGTGTAAAGTTGTTACAAATTGGAGAAAATCATCCTTTAAAAATTTTTTTTCTAATTAATCCTGATTATTCCTATGCTTTTTAATAAAAATAAAAATGCAGTTTCAGTTTTCTCCAAAATCTAACTTGTATCTCCTTTGACTACTTTGTTCTATTTCTTATAGTTTCGGATTTCGCCTTGAAGTCGCATCTCAAATATCATTCTGCATAAACTGATATATCTTAGTTCGGACTGAATTTTAAGCTATAACGTAGTATACATTTTTGTTTGTAATATTTTTTGGCAACTATTTTTTAATTTGATTAATGGCCGCCATAAAAAAAGGCACCAATTTTGGTCATTGGCTTTTTGAAATTCGAACTAATAAAATTCGGAAAAGTGATTCAGAATCCTAATTTTAGTAGTTTATTCGAAGTATTGAAAATTGGAATGTCGTTTTTCGGACTGAGAACCCTTCAAGCATTTGATTCTTCGGACGTATGAAAATCGGAAAACTAACAAATCGCATTTACGACTTTCGGTAAAATAAATTTCGTGATTTTTAATAATAGACATTATAATTCTTAGGTTTTATAAAATTAAGACTTTTGAAAATCGGTACATCGAAATTCGGAATAAAATATTTCGAAGTATTTGGGTGTTCCCCTTCAGGTTACTTTAGCTACACTGTAGTATTACGTATGTCCCCCCGTCCCGCCAGGTACCACGGGCCGTTCCTGGGCCTGGACGCAGCGCAGATCGCCTCGGACGTGGAGGCGTGGTGGCGGCTGCTGCACAAGCTGGGCCGGCAGCTGCACGAGTTCCCCGGCGCCAAGCGCATCGCTGACGTGGTGCGCAACAAGCTGGACAAGTTCAAGCTGCTGCTGCCCGTGCTGTGCGCGGTCTGCGGACAGGTACGCGGACTATACATGGCCAATCCATCGGGTTTTGTTTTGGTAAACACCCTATAAACACCCGTAAACACTTTATCGGATGTTTACCAAAGAAACCCGGTGGACTGCCCATGTATACATACAACACGTTTATAGCGGATTTATTTTTAGTAAAAATTCCCTATAATTTCAGGTAGGTATTCCTCCGGAATTGTAGAATAGAATAAGATAATATAAAAGCGAAATGACCGCTCTTTATGCATTCAAAATCGTGCCATTAGCCTAATTTCGAAGCGTGTAAAACCTATCGCACAATAAGCAACCTAGCTGCGGCTACCAATTCGACATACCTAATAGGCGGGCAAGAATTTCTGGCTGTCTAGTGCATGGGGCCCAATAACAATTAGTCACTATATTAAGGCCATGTTGTTTCAACTTACAGTTACGTATCTGTAACCGTCAAAATGGCGGCTTGTACAACAATTTCATACTGACTTAACGATTACGTACTGACTTACGAATACAGATGGTTTGAAGCAACCCGCCCTAAGTTGAATTGGTAGCCGCAGCTTGGTTGCCTAATGCGCTGGTAGTTTAATACACTAATTCGTTCGGATCATATCGTCGCTCACGGCGCATGTAACGCATTCCGCGTTAATTGTTCCGGCTTTTACTATTTTTTACGAGACTTGGTATATGCTGGAAGATGACACATTAAAATATAAACATTTACTGCTACATAAGGTCTTAGCCACATTTTTACCGTATCGTTTCACGGTACTGTAAAAGAAAGCAACTGCCACTTTACAGGCCGTCGCTCGCACCGGAATTTGACACGACACGGCGACACGGCGCCGTAATGCATTTATTTTCAACGCATCGTTTCAAAAAAAGAAGATATGTCGTCATAGCAAATTAGTACAGCAACCACTGTCGCCACTTTTAGAACAGTTTGCGACACAATTACAAGCGCTCCTTGTGAATACAAAGATCTCCCGCACATTAAAAATTCCGTACACCCTCAATCCAACACTGTTATTTGTCACTCAGCAGAGCACTGGCACAAAACTAAACTACTGTATTTATATCATCGATCGTATTCGATCCGTCGCCAGCGTGTACGCATATTAAAGCGTCAAGCTCAATAGCGCTTTGGCACATCTCCCTTGTTTCTATTTCTATGGTCTGAGGGTGAAACCTCTTGCGCAGGGCATGCGCGAGCGCCACTGGGCCCAGATCAGCGCGCTGATTGGCGCGGAGGTGGTCCACTCGGAGGCCACGACGCTGGCCGACATGGTGGAGCAGGGCGTGCACGTGTTCGCGGCGCAGCTGGAGGAGATCGAGCAGAACGCCTCCAAGGAGTACGCGCTTGAAAAGGCGCTCAGCAAGATGAAGGACGAGTGGATCGGCGTGAAGTTCGAAGTCGTGCCCTACAGGTCAGCCTAACAGATTGTGTGTCATTGTCCTACTGATATTCTCCACTTGCCCGCTAAGCACGTTGTCTTTTCTTTATTCTAATACTAGCTGTTCTCGCGACTTCGCGTAGAACACGGGTAATTTTTTTTTTTTATTTATTTATTTAGTTTCATACATACAGCTACCATTACAGTTTCCCAATACGGTAAGTCTAGATAATAAATAACTAAAATCTAAACTAATATTATAAAAAGGAAAGATTTGTTTTATTTGTATGTTTGCTTGTAATGAATAAACTCAAAAACTACTAAACCGATTTTAAAAATTATTTTCCAGAAGAAAGCTACATTATCACTAAGTAACATAGGCTACTTTTTATCCCGCTAAAATGCACAGTTCCTGTGGGACACGCGGACGAAGTCGCGGGCAAAGTGCTAGTACACTAATAAAAAAAAAAAAAAAACTTACAACCACCTAATTCATAAGTAATGCTACTACTTATCCTTGTATTTGAGTAGAGATCGTGAATCAGCAAACGCAGTGTAAGACGTCGTCAGACTAAATGAAAAGACGAACTTCTAGAAATCTTTATTTAGGAATTTTTGTCGCAGGCTGATTGATAATGTATACGGTCTCAAGGACGTATGTTTGACATGAGTGCTTTAAGCCTTCTTTCTCCACCCGCCAGGGACACCGGCGTGGGCATCCTGACGGGGCTGGACGACATCCAGCAGCTGCTGGACGACCACATCCTCAAGTCGCAGACGATGCGCGGCTCGCCCTACGTGAAGGCGTTCGAAGCCGACATGGTGGCCTGGGAGGAGAAGCTTATCAGCATGCAGGACATACTGGACCAGTGGCTCACCGTGAGACTGACCATTCATTTTATTCTTAACTACTAGTAACAAGCGGTTACCGTCGTACATAGAGATCTGCAATCTGAAGGGTAAAAGTCAGAGCTTATTAGAGCCATCCGACACCCGACCAGCACCGCCTCGCCTCGAGCGGTTAGTATTCTTTGTATGGAGTAGGTACTATGGGTATACGCTCACTGCATCAACTCGCGCCTCGCCTCGAGCCGAGTGGTCCACTCGGTGACCACCCGTTGCTCGCACGCTTGTCTTGCGTTGCCCACGCGCAGGTCCCGAATGAAAACTACTCATCTATTCGCGGACAACGCAATGTCCAATCGTTGACAAATAAATCTCAATAGATGGCGTTATATATATCGATTTGTTATTGAAGTTTGTGTAAAATTCAGAACATGAAAAAATAGACCATGAAAAATATTTGTCCTAATTTAAAAAAAATCTCTATGCACAATAAATGTATAGCCCGAGGATAGCCCGCGTTACGGCGGTCACGTTTCTTTGTATGAGATGAGGCATATGTACGCGTAATATAATATTATCTGTGACATTTGACACTATTATTGGTACTGACCGCCACTGTAGACCGCGTCTATCTAGACGACGCTTAACATTTAAAACTCGTGTTTCCAGTGCCAAGCCACATGGATGTACCTCGAGCCCATCTTCTCATCCGAGGACATCATGCGTCAAATGCCGACCGAGGCGCGCAACTTCCGTGACATTGACAAGGACTGGAGGACCATCATGTCGGCCACGCAGAAGCAGCCTATGGTCCTCGAAGCCACCGACTACCCTGGCCTGCTGAAGGCGCTCAAGAACAATAACACTTTGCTGGAGGATATTCAGAGAGGACTGAACGATTACTTGGAGAAGAAGCGGCTGTTCTTCCCCAGGTTAGTTCATTGTCAGATTTTTCTTTTACAGTTTTCGTTTTGAGTTTGTCCGAAACAATTGTTTAAAAAAATTACCTTATAACTTTATTAAACCTTTTGAATGTTACGCTAATGTATGATTTTCATCATATTTTTTTTCAATATTATGAACTTTTGAATATATTAAAAATTATAATGATTCATCAATCTTTGGGTTATGCTAATAAATTATATGTTCGTTTTCAATTAGTAGGTATGTTTATTTTGCATTTTAGTAAACCGTAGTTTTCGACGTCCATAGACGTCGTGAGCACTTTTTTGTTTGACGTCTATACACGTCGTTGGCGTTTAAAAGGTTAACCGCGTGGTTAGGTTTTCTTACGCATATCAAAACATCTTTATAGCCTTTTAGCCAAGTTCTCAACAGTTTAGTATGCTATTTCAGATTCTTCTTCTTGTCTAACGACGAGCTGCTAGAGATTCTCTCCGAGACGAAGGACCCGATGCGCGTGCAGCCTCACCTCAAGAAGTGTTTCGAGGGCATCTACACGCTGGAGTTCAACTACAACCAGGAGATCGTGGGTATGGCCTCGTCGGAGGGCGAGCTCGTCAAGCTCTCTTCTACCATACAGCCTGCCGATGCCAAGGTGAACCTACCAAGGAGTTATAAAGAGATAGGACGTTGCCATACTTTAATATTATTTGACTAATTTATTGTTTGACACTTTGACATAATGAGGGGCTCGTGGCTAAATGACAGCCGCGCTGATCGATCGATCTGCGAAGTTAAGCTGCGCTTGCCGCGGTCAGACCTTGGATGGGCGACCGTTCTTAACACATCGAGACCCCTCCGTGCCTCGGAGAGCACGTTAAGCAGTCGGTCCCGGTGGTCATAGGAATATCTCTGACAGTCGTTACGGGTAGTCAGGAGCCCAAAAGTCTGACAGCTGGTCTAACATTCGAATACCGGTATTCCCCAATAATTGGGTTGTGGAGGTCAGGTGGCAGTCGCTCCATGTAAAATATTGATATTCAGCCGCAACCAGTTAGACTGGAAGCCGACCCCAATCATGTTTGGGAAAAGGCTAGGCGGATGATGATGACTTACTTTGACATAATCATTGCGTATTTATTTTTTCATTCATATTATTTGTGTGTTGCACCGATCGACGTCACTAAGTCAACGATGGCTGTCTCCGAAAATCAGCGCTGTTGTTCGGTTCCGGGCATGTCACAGCATTATGCTGAGCGATGGCCGATTTGCGCGAAAGTGGCGCATATCTTCCCAACAGTTCTTTTGTTTTGTTATGTGTTTAAACTTAACTTTAGTGCTACATGTAGACATAAATAATTGCATTTCTTTTTTTCATACATATTTTGAAACAATATCAGTAATTAATATATTTATAGACCTGTCTTTACCCAAAACTGCAGGGTATGGTGGAGCGCTGGCTGCAGCAGCTGGAGCAGCAGATGGTGATGAGTCTGCGCGACGTGGCCAACGAGGCCATCGCCGTGTACCCCGCCGCCACCAGGGAGGACTGGGTGCTGGCCTGGCCCGGCCAGATCGTGCAGTGCGGCTCCTGCGTCCAGTATACTGTAGAGGTAAGTCTACAAGAAAATCAGCTAAAACGCAGGTGACGTTTGTGCTCATGACTGGTGTCGGTATCTATATCTTTCTAATGCTCGATGTGTAAACTGTAAGTTATACTATGTTACGCTTATTGTGAAACTTAATATTTCTGCCCAGACGATAGAAGCGATAGAGACACAATCGCTGGCCTCGCAAATAGAGCGCAGCACCGCTCAGATCACCGGGCTGGTGCACGTGGTGCAGGGCGCGCTGGCGCCCGGCCGCCGCCTCACCGTGGAGGCGCTCATCGTGCTCGACGTGCACGGTAACGTGGCCTGCGCTAGCTAGAACATAAGGTTCACTTTGGTTTAGCATTACTACAGCTTTCTGTAGAACACTTCGGCAAGGTAAGTTTCCCTGTTTCTCCCGCCAAGCACCATTGTGTTCCGGGTATAAAGGGGCGCACTGCTCCCTTAAAAAGGCAACGCCATGGCGCACTTCATGGCGTTCTAGCCGTCTGCAAAATATTGCTATTTCATCAAAAAATTTATCGCTGTTTTGTGATGAAATCTACCGGGCTAAAATGCGCGCCGCGACAAAATTTTGTCGACACTTTTATCGTGCATTTGTCTCGTATTTGCACGAGAAAGAGCGAGACAAAACGGTCGAGAAAATTTTGTCGCGGCGCGCTTGTTAGCCCGGCTAATCTCTGTTTTGTGGCATTAGAGACGTTCCTGTCCTTCCAGATTCTGGATAATTTGGACATCGAGGTTTTTGCCAGTTGCAACAACTAGTTGTAAATAAATACTTGGTACCTCCGCAGGTCGTTCGATCCAGGAGGAGCTGCTCGCGCACAACGTGTCGGACGTGGCGGACTTCAACTGGATGTCGCAGCTGCGCTACTACTGGCGCGGCGAGAAGCTGCTGTGCTGCATGATCACCACGGACGTGCAGTACGGCTTCGAGTACCTCGGCAACACCGGCCGCCTCGTCGCCACGCCGCTCACCGACCGCTGCTACAGGTGACTCACTGTTAATAAGCTTATTGACATTTTATTGTTTCTTAATTTGGTATACACACCGGCAAACAACTTGAGCAAAAAGCGACCGTGGCGTTATGGCGAAAAGTTTGCGCATCAACACTTGGTTTGCCATAATATGTTATTACTTCCCAGAATTTGATCCATATTAGCAACACTTTCGGATGGTGCATTAATACAGTGTGTATTTTTTTTTTTCAAATCAACGGGTTCGATTCCTGGCTAAGAAAATTAATTTAAAAAAAACTAATGATGCAATTTTAATTTTCATCAAAATCGGCTCCGAGACGCCTTTAAGTATTTTTCGCTATTTCTTATAGTTTCGAATTCAAGCCTAGTTGAAAAATTCACCATGTATAAGAGATTTTCAAATATCGAATGACGCGAGCGGAGTTTGAATCCGCGATCTCTGCCGTATCGTGGCTAGTACTCTGAACCAACTGAACTATCGCGTGCTCGCTTCACTCGAAATTTGATCTTTGAATACGCCTCTTATCAGCATTGGTGACATCTATGGTCCATATTATTTCATGCAGGACACTGATGAGTGCCCTGAAGCTGAACCTGGGCGGCGCGCCCGAGGGCCCGGCCGGCACGGGCAAGACGGAGACCACCAAGGACCTGGCCAAGGCCGTCGCCAAGAAGTGCGTGGTCTTCAACTGCTCAGACGGCCTCGATTACAAGGCGCTCGGCAAGTTCTTCAAGGTATTTTTTTTCTAAAAGCTGCTTTGTTTAATCTTGTATGAGATAATGATCAGTGACAGACTTATTTTAAACGACTTAGATACGATTTTTACTCTTTTATAAATTGCTTTTGTGTTTGTGAAGCAACTTTTACGCGCAAGTTTGTGAGGATGTATGGATTTTTGTTACTCTTTTAAGCAAAAACCCACTGAACGGATTTCGGTGAAACTTTACAATAATATAGCTTATATATCAGAATAACACGTAGACTAAAAAACCTTTAACAATTACGCTGAATCTGAATTTACGGGGACAAGGCCGCAGGCGAAAACATGAAGGTAAATAAGGTATAACTAGCGGCATCAGTTATGATCACAAATGTCACCTGCGCATTATCTGGTTTTTCGGTCTCTTTGGCGGAATGAAGAAGACGGGGGGCGCAGAGGCTGCACGCGATTGGTTCATTAGTTGATGCAGCATGAGTATTCACTATTACGTATTGTCAACTGTCTATTGTCTATTGGGCCGGAAATGTACATGCGCGATCTGTGATCAAGATCCCTGACGATGCTTATACGTGGGTGGTCCTGCGCAGGGGCTGGCGCAGTCGGGCGCGTGGGCGTGCTTCGACGAGTTCAACCGCATCGAGCTGGAGGTGCTGTCCGTGGTGGCGCAGCAGATCCTCTGCATCCAGCTGGCCATCCTGCGCCGCGAGACGCGCTTCGTGTTCGAGGGCACCGACCTCTGCCTCAACCCCACCTGCGCAGTCTTCATCACCATGAACCCTGGGTAAAGCTGCACATACTATTTCGAGATGTTCCTACAGCAATTTTTTTAGGGTTCCGTACCTCAAAAGGAAAAACGGAACCCTTATAGGATCACTTTGTTCTCGCTTGCGACACCGAATATCATAATTATGCTCGTTGCCGACCCTTTGAAATGCCGACAAAAATGCGTCGGGCTTGCCCTCTAGGCACGCCACTGGGAGAGAGACGGTTTTAAAATATCACGCATCACTTGTCAGGTATGCCGGACGTACAGAGCTTCCGGACAACTTGAAGGTGCTGTTCCGGACCGTCGCCATGATGGTGCCGGACTACGCCATGATTGGTGAAATCACGCTCTACTCCAACGGGTTCGTGTGTGCTGGCCCGTGAGTACAACATATACGTCGTTTAGTGGTGAGCATTTAACACCAGGGACCGAAAAGGTCACCCGTATAGGGGTTAAACCGGGTTATTTTTTTTGGGTTAGGTGAAAAACCTTGCATAAAGGTTAACCCGTATTCTGGGTTAATCAGCCTTATAATAACCGGTTCACGCATAGAGTTAATTTTTGTTCCTTTTTTTTCATTTTTGTTCTATTTCATTCGGGTTAATCAGCAATATTAACCGGTAACGGTATCCGTATTATAGGGTTAACCGGTTACCCTGCATTAAGATTAACCAAAAATATGGGTTAGAGATTTAACCGGTAACCTTTTAACCCGATTAATCGGTCCCCGTTTAACACTCATCAATTAAAGTATTCATCCGGTAAATTCATAAGTATTTGCTGTTTGCAATAACTTTTTCTTTTTATAAGGCTATTTAACAACGTGATTACCGTTGAGTTGCAGAAAAAGTCATTAAGTTTTAAAGGAGACTTTAACAATAGAAATTGTATGGTTAATGCCTCCATTCAAATTTAAATGTAATATAAATACTTACACCGAATTACCTACTAAATATCTCTCGAAAATTAACTAATAATTGAGTTCACTGTTTTTAAAGCATAAGTGTGTGTTTGTTTGGAGAACGAGGAAAACTGACCTACCGTGATACAGTATTTACTAGTACGGAGGTCAGGGTGAATTATTCTTGAACAACCGCATACTTTTACATTATTCTGAGATAACTTTGTACCTACTAAGTATATTGATTTGAGCACGTTCCAGTACCTACTGTTGGGTTTGCAATTGTGTTGGTTGTTATTTTATTTGCCAATAAAGTTTATTGTTTATAATTATCTTTCTGCAACCGACCATACGTGACCTAAAACTCATTACTCAGTCAAGGCGAGCATTTTACCTTTGACATCTGCGCGGTGGTAACACGGTGAGTTCATCCCAAGTAGGCATACTGTGACTCGGGACGAAACAATATTCTGAAGCTTTTGTATGCAGTTCCAATATTTGAAATCACACTCATTATAAATGCTAAAGTTTGTGTGTGTTTGTTACTCCTTTACGCTAAAACGGCTGGACGTATTTCAATGAAATTTGACAACGAGGTAGCTTGGAACCTGGAGAAACACATGGGCTACTTTTCATCCATGTTCACGCAGACGAAGTCGTGGGCAACATACTAGTACTTAAACATATTCTGTACACTCGTCCAGTCTGGCCCGAAAGATCGTGCAAGCCTACAAGCTGTGCTCGGAGCAGCTGTCGTCACAGAACCACTACGACTACGGCATGAGAGCCGTCAAGTCCGTGCTCCTGGCCTCCGGAGCTCTCAAGAAGAACTACCCGGAGAAGGACGAGGCCCAACTGGTGTTGAGGGCCATCATCGATGTCAACATGCCTAAGTTCTTGTCTCAGGTAAATACTTTAGCTAGGAGGTATTCTTAGGTAGTTATTACTAAACTTAATTTCAATAGAACTTGCGAACTATGTCGTCTACGTCGTGTTTGGGCTCGTTGGATTTTTCTTTACAAGTACAAGTGAGTCTTCTCATGACCACGGTCAATGCAACTTGATTGAAACGTCGAGGTTAGTCAAAATACTGTTATTTTGATTAAGTTTGTGCGTGAAAAGTCCCGATATAATAAAAAAATATACTATAGATCTAGATGATGTCCAGGGTTTGAAGATGGAGCTGGGTAGTTGTCATTATAAGCTTATTTTGAAAAATGTTTTTTAAACATAAAACCTTATACATAGATTTGGAGTCTGTAATTAGTCTCCGATAGATGTCACCAACGCTCTTAAGAGGCGTGAAAAGAAGTTTCCAATTTCAGCCGATTCAGACATGACACTGTAGCTCAGTTGGTTAGAGCCTCAGATCATAGAAACAAGGAGATGTGCCAAGGCGCTATCGAGCTTGATGCCTGATCTTGAGCAAATTGCTCATATTAAAAACGTACGCGCTGGCGACGACCCGAACACGATTGATGGTATAAATACAGTGTTTTAGTTTAGTGCTAGTGTTGAGTGACGATTAACAGTGTTAGATTGAGGGTGTGCGGAATGTTCAATGCGTGGGAGATCTTTTTATTCACAAGGAGCGCTTAATTATGCGCGTAATTGTGTCGAAAAATGTACTAAAAGTGGCATCAGTTGTTCCCGTACTAATTTGCTATGATGGCATATCTCCTTGTTTCTATGATCTGAGGTTAGAGCGCTGCCCCGGCTTAGGCAGAGGTCGCGGCTTCAAACCCTGCCTGTGCCAGTTGTTTTTAAAATCTCTTATTATGTATTTAATAACATTATACATATATTTGCTTGTGCTAGGACGTGCCCCTGTTCGCGGGCATATACTCGGACCTGTTCCCCGGCGTAGAGATCCCGGTGCCGGACCGCGCGGAGCTCACGCGCTGTATCCTCAAGGAGCTGGAGAAGAGGAACCTGCAGGCCACCGACTGGTACCTCGAGAAGATCATACAGGTAAGTATCTACTAAATACTTCGTACTTGTGGTCGACCAAAATTGCTTGCCAGCTGAACAACAGACAGTCACTATAGTATGTATTTCTCAGTCAATGCGCTATCTTTAGGGTCTAATGACATTGCCTAAGCGTAAACTATGGCAACGATAACATGACGCACGCTTTTGTTATCTGATATTTTGTATGCAAGTCAAAAAACAACACAAGTCGTAATTTTCTTCAACGCTTGCAAATGAAAAACAATACCAACCTTCACACTGGATATCAATTCATGAGATTTTTGTGCACAAAAACCATTGTATTTTCATGTGACATTTTAATGGATGGAGGGGAGGGGGGAAAAATATTTACCTAAATAGTTCACAGGGTTAACAAGATTGAAAAGGCTAGGAACCGCTGGTCTACCTACACTTTGGAAGTCCAATGTTGGTTGATGCTATTTCTAGATCTACGAGATGATGCTAGTGCGTCACGGGTTCATGATAGTGGGCCAGCCGCTGGGCGGCAAGACGCAGGCCTACCAGGCGCTGGGCGAGGCGCTGCGCGCGCTGCAGCTGGCCCGGCCGCCGCCCAGGCACAAGGAGTTCGGCGCCATCTTCCGCATCATCAACCCCAAGGCCATCACCATGGGCCAGCTGTATGGCTGCTTCGATCCGGCGTCCCATGAGTGGTACGTTTCACGCTGTGTTCAAGTAAAACCTTATTATAGACACAGGTATCAGACTGCCGCTAAATATATCCATTAGGCAACATTTGTCGCGCGACATTATGCACTACATGTTGCTTGAACGGCAAGGAGGAACTTTTGTTTAGAAACGTTTTCTGTCCATTCATGACCAGTCGTCTACATGACATGTCTTTCATACGTATTTAGTAAAAAACTGTTATTTTGACATTAGACACTTTAATTTTATTTATTTGTATACATGTCTAAGGATGCCGCACACTTCAGGTAAACCGGTCCGGTTAACCGGACCCGGCTGCCGGATCAGTACCCCGATCATGAGTTTTTTTGACGTGTAGTATCGTTAACGTAATCATATTTTGAATTGAAAATACACGTTTGTTACACAATATTTATATAAATTAAATACTTAATTAATTTCTCTGTATTTTTTAAAATGTTCAAATTGTATAAAATTTTATCAAAATGTTCCAGGACTGCTGTATTGTAAAACAAAATATGCTTACGTTAACGAAACTATACTGCAAAAAAACTCATGATAGGGGTACAGGGTAAAAAACCTGACGTCCGGTAAGAATGCACGGTCGGTCCGCCGGGTCGACCGCAGAAACGGAATGCAATCTAGCCGTGTGGGCGGAGCTCAAACCGGCGCCCTAATTGCGTAACTCAGTTGCTATCACCATGGTATTAATTTTGACATCCATTACGCCGTATGTTTCTTAGTCCGTGCTCCCATAACTAGCTTACCGCCCGCAATGGATGTTGTTGAATTGTCACAATGGGGTGGTGTTAAAAAGCCATGGTGATAAAAATTGAGTTACGCGATTAGGGTGCGGGTCCGATAAACCTGTTTTGGGAACCGGACCGGGTTACCTGACTTGTGCGGCCTCCGTAAATGGTTTGTGTTGCAAGATCGAAGTATCTAATCTTCACCTACATCTGTACAAAAAATTTTATACAATTTGCACATTTGAAAAAATACAGAGAAATTAATTAAGTATTTAATTTATATAAATATTGTGTAACAAACGTGTATTTTCAATTCAAAATATGCTTACGTTAACGATACTACACGTCAAAAAAACTCATGATCGGGGTACAGGTCGGACGGCGTGCTGGCGATAGCGTTCCGCGAGTACGCGACGTCCGCGACTCGGGAGCGCAAGTGGATCGTGTTCGACGGGCCCGTGGACGCCGTGTGGATCGAGAACATGAACACCGTGCTCGACGACAACAAGAAGCTGTGCCTCATGAGCGGCGAGATCATACAGGTCGGTGCCGGGAATAAACTGGCTCTTCACTATACCCTATCCGTTTTACCAAAAAATAAAATGTAAACAAACCATAAAAAGGGTTGTTTGGATGTCGCATTTACAATGATAAAGTTAATATTGACATTACTATAGCAAAATTTAATTATTTATTTCAAATACCACCTTAAACTCTTTACATTTATTACAAAACATAAAATCTTAGATTTTACAATTATTAATGATACCAATATTAATACGTATAATTTTTTTATTAATACAAAAATAATACGAATAACTAACTTACCTTATAAAGAAACTAAAATGGCAAGGTTTCCTAATCTGTATTTCATTTTATACGCTGGTAATTTAAAGTGTACTTTATAACTGACTATTTTACATTGGAACGAGTGTTTCTTAATTCGGTCGGATTATGACCGCCATGTTTTGTTTACAGCTGTGATTGAACTCGTTGATGCCACCGTGTTATTATTCGATATTTCGTTGTGTTTTCGTTATTATTCATTAAGTTATTGATTTTGTTAAGTTTGTCTTCTTTGTTACTGTTTTTTTTATTGTTTTTGTTTTGTAAAATGAGTGAACCTAGGCAATATTTGCACTTTTTCATCACCGAAAAAAAAGCGGTCGAAGAGGACAGTGATGGGTTCAGTGGTTAAGAAGACCCTTATCAACGTCTATAAGCATGTAGAAGAGACGTCGCTTAAGGATTCCTATGCTTACAAGTACGACATAGCCGATAAAACTGCGGAGATCATGGGGATATCTCAAAGCTATTTGAGAACCATTGGTTTGTTTGTTTACATTTTATTTTTTGGTAAAACGGATAGGGTATAGCCAGATTTGATAGATTTAAATATTAACACCCTTACCACAAAAAAGATAAACACGTGTTAAACGCGAATGCTACCAAAAATAATACGCATTTGTTTTAGACAAGTTAGTGCTAAAACAAGTGCGGATTATTTTTGGTAACATTCTTGTTGAACACGTGTTTATCTTTTTTGTGGTACGGCCCTATACATTTAAACGATTGCGATCGCTCGCATGCGCGCTAAGCTCGGAAATATGCCAGTTTGAATGATTACGCGTCTCCCCCATGCCCTGTCGTTTGTCTGGCAACGAAACAGTTGAAAAATAAACTTTGTATTCAGTGTCTAAGGGCCGTAAGATCAATCGTAGTTTAAACCACAGAAGAGAGTTTAACCTTCCGTCTTCGATTGTTTCTTTGGGTTTTTGTATTAGAAATCTGGAATCTGTCAGCACTTCAGATCTGGGGTGGGCTTCAGCCGCTAACTAGGTAAATTGTGGGTGTCCGTACAATCTCCGCGTCTTGAGCTAGTGATCTTGAAACATGTTTCTGCAGATGACGAACAAAATGAACCTGATCTTCGAAGCCGCGGACTTGGAGTTCGCGTCGCCGGCCACCGTCTCGCGCTGCGGCATGATCTACATGGAGCCGGAGATGCTGGGTATGACGCTTTCATGGGTCTCCCCACATTTATCGACGCGGAATCGGCTAACACCGGTCAAAAAAGCCTTTATGTTTACGAAATAAGGGTGTTATTAATACCGTTCGCATCGGCTCGGATCGGACGACGTGACGCGACGCGGGCCGACGGCAAAACGAACCGTTTGCCTATTAGCTGATCGCAGTGTGGTGATACGCACACGGCTTAAGCCGATTCCGCGTCAGTAAATGTGGGGAGACCTCAGATCATAGAAACAAGCTATGGAGCTTGATGCCTGATCTTGAGCAAATTGCTCATATTAAAAACGTACACGCTGGCGACGAACCGAACACGATCGATGGTATAAATACAGTATTTTAGTTTAGTGCTAGTGTTGAGTGACGATTAACAGTGTTAGATTGAGGGTGTGCGGAATGTTCAATGCGTGGGAGATCTTTTTATTCACAAGGAGCGCTTAATTATGCACGTAATTGTGTCGAAAAATGTACTAAAAGTGGCATCAGTTGTTCCCGTACTAATTTGCTATGATAGCATATCTCCTTGTTTCTATGATCTGAGGGGGAGACCCTATTTTTTCTTTGCGTGTCAATTTATTAAACGTACTAGCTGTTATCCGCGGTCTCACCCCTGTTGCTCAACTCCTAAAGGTTATAGCGTGATGTTAAATAGCTTATATTATTCCTCATGAATCTGGCTATCATATACAAAGAGATTTTTTTGATTCCGACTGGTAGTTCCAGAGATTAGCGCGTTCAAAGAAACAAACTCTTCAACTTTGTTATATTAATATAGATTACTTTTACCGTCATATAGTTAGATTCTATTATTTGTACCTCCCATCAAGTCTACCCGGGAACAGGTGATGGGACACAAAGAGCAAGACATAGTTGTTATTTGAGTGGATGTGCGAGCATTTCGGTGGAATAAGAACTTTATTTACTGTAGAGACACTTCAATTTCCCTTACCACATTGTGAAATGCGCTTCGCCGCGCGCCGTTCGATGTAGGTTGTATATTACTGCATAGTTTGTAGCGTTGCAGCTGTAAACATTAGGAAATTCTGAAGGGTGGGCGTTTTGAAGGCTGTCTTTTATTACTTTCAAAAAGTACTTTGACGTTCAAAAAGTACCGATTCTCGGTCTAATTTGAATATACGACTTTTTTTTTTTGTAATATAAACGATCAATTAAAACTGTTCCCGCAACTGTTTTGCAGTTAATATGCTTATGATGATATTGACGAGCAAAACCTCATTTGTATTTCCACACGTAGGCTGGCGAGCATTCCTGAAGTCCTACAGCGTATACTTGACCAAGAAGCTGATCCCGGAGCAGTACGAGCTGATCCAGGAGCTCATCGACTGGCTGGTGCAGCCCATCCTCGACTTCCTGCAGTCAAGGTGTAACTCCTTCGTAAGAGTGGGCGAGATTCATCAGTTTCATGTAAGTCACGTAGTAAACACGTTTTAGCCAATGTTATCCGGCTCGAAGGACCAGCAATTATGGATTTTATTCGCCCGAATATAAAATGGACCCGTTGAAATTGATATCAAATACTAAGGTCTAGGTCCCTTGGCGTGTAAAAAATTCAAGCTTCTAAGTCAAAAGATACGGTCATTTATGTCACATATTTTGATGTGATTAGTTATAGCGCCATCTATGAGTCTTGTTATCGATTAATCTACACCACATTTGACAAGCTGCTTGACTAATTAGTTCTAGGGTTTACAATATACATGGGACTAAAACAACTGGCAAACCTCTGCCTAAGCATTCAGGGAACACTGGTGTGATGTTATATAATCCTACCTTAATATTACAAATGCGAAAGTAAGTTTGTTACCTTTTCACGCCTTAACCGCTGAACTGATCATCATGAAATTTTGCGTCTACATTGTCAGGGATACAGAAAAGGACATAGGGTACCTTTCATCCAGAAAAAGTACTGTTCCCGAGGGAAATAACAATAAGTCGCGGGCAAAGGGCTAGTTTCATTAATAAATTATTGATTGTTGAGTACAGTGTGAATGCTTGACCTAAATCGTGTGTGGCAGTCGTTCACGCGTCTGTTCACGTGCCTGTTGGACGCGGAGACACAGTTCAGCACGGTGTGGCTGCAGTGCAGCTTCGTGTTCGCGCTGCTGTGGGGGCTGTGCGCCACCATCGACAGTACGTACACACAGCTACAACTACCACATTCATTCATGTCACCAATGTATTGTTCACTCAGATTATAGAAACAATGAGATATGCCATCATTGAATAACAAACTGATGCCACTTTTAGAACAGTTTTCGACACAATTACAAGCGCTCCTTGTGAATAACAAGATCTCCCACACATTAAAAATTCCGCACACCCTCAATCTAACACTGTTAATCGTCACTCAATACTAGCACTAAACTAAAACACTGTATTTATATCATCGATTGCGTTCGATCCGTCGCCAGCGTGTACGTTTAAATTACGGTCAATGTGACTATATCAAACCGTGAAGCTTAATAACGCCTTGGTACATCTCCCTTGTTTCTATAATCTGAGATTGTTCACATAAACCTTCCTCAGGAAATTGTTTAAATTATGATGAAAATCACATCATATCTGAGAGAGCTAGCTTCAGCTTTGTAGAGCGTCGTATTCGTCACTCATATCTATGTGATGTTTTGTCACTGACTTGTGTAGTAGATACCGGACTGTTAGTGCTTCGTGCGACAGAGATGACGCTCTATAAAGCCGAAGCTAGCCGATTATCTTTCTAAAGCTCGGCCGCGTATGTTTACTTTCAGGCGAAAGTCGCAAGGTATTCGACACGTTCTTCCACAAGCTTCTGGAAGGGAACAACAACAACCACCCGAAACCAAAGTCTTTCAAGCTGACGAAGAGCCAGCTGTTCCCGGACAAGGACACGGTATTCGACTACCTGTACGACAAGCGGAACAACGGCACCTGGATACCCTGGATGGAGCTGGAGAAGGACGCCCCTCTGCCGCCCAATGCTAAGGTATACTGTCTTGCACCACATTGCACTTGAGAGAGTGGTGCTTGGCATAAAAATTGGGGTGAATATTTTCATATAACTTTCATAAAAATATGCTTTTGTACGAGCGAGAGGTGACAAAATGCGAGAGCCCTCATAAGAAAAAATACAGTTTATTCTTAAAATTCCTGATGTGTGCCTAGCGGCTTCGTCGTAGGTCCAGTTCAGCATACCACTACCACTAGTGCCTGACGCTCCAACTGAAGTCATATAATAACATGTAGGTGAACGAGCTGATCATCCCGACGAACGAGAACGCGTGCCTGCGCTTCTTCGTGAGCGCGGCCGTGAGGGCGGCCGCCCCGGCGCTGCTGGTGGGGCCCACCGGCACCGGCAAGTCCTCCATGCTGCTGGACTTCCTGCTGGCGCTGCCCAAGGACAAGTACATCACCAACACCATCAACTTCTCCGCCAGGACTACTGCCAATCAGGTGAGATCAAACAAATATCTTCTTTACTAATAAAGGTGAAGTTTGTTTGCTTGAACGCGCTAACCTCTGGAACTACCAGTCGGATTCGAAAAATTTGGTTGTATATTATAGCCAGATTCATGATGAATAGTATAGGCAATTTAACATCACGCTACGATCCTTAGGTGCCGAGCAACGGGGGTGAAATCGCGGGGAACAGCTATAAATAAAACCAGACTTTTGCCGGCGACTCCGTCCGCGTAGGCTGTAATGAAGTGACCAGTTTAAATGACCTCCGTAGTGTAGGGTGGTTAGTACTACCAAGAGGTCAAGCTGTATCTCTGGTTTGTCCGCAATAGAGAATAATCCAATAGACGACGAGCATCAAGTGACGAACTAATCGCGTGCAGCCTCGGCGTCCCCGCCTTCTTCATTCCGTGAAAGAGACCGAAAAATCAACTAATTCGCAGGTGACGTTTGTGCTCATGACTGATGCCAGTACCTGTACTTTACAAGAGACAAGCCACTGACTACTATAAGCAGACTGCTTAAGACACAGAGTGGGGACGCACACACACACACACATAACACAGTATTATTTGTACTTATTTCAGACGCAAGACATCATCATGTCTAAAGTGGATAAAAGACGTAAAGGTGTCTACGGACCATCCATGGGCAAAAAGGTAATCAAATGACACCTAAACACCACTTCATGTCATAGAAATATCCTATTTAAATATCCTATTTTCTATTCACATGTACCATGGTATTTAATTATTTTTCACTTTACATATGTCAATATTCATTACCTTTACTAATTGCATGCTGCACCGGTCGACGTCATCACGTCAACGCCGGCTCTCGCTGAAAACCAGCGCTGTGGCTCTGCTCCGTGCATTAGTTACAGCATCACGCTGAGCGATGGCCGTTTTGCGAAGATGTGACGCACATTTTCCCTAGCAGTCTTTTTTTTTGTACTTTTTCAAACTTTTTTTTTGTATTTTTGTTTTACTTTATTTATGTGCGTCATACCGACGCAAATAAACGCATTTTCTTTCTTTCTTTCTTTCATCTCTGTGCCTTTCATCCAGATCCGTTCAGCCGTTCTGGCGTGATTGAATAACAAACATCCATCCAACATACAGTCTAGATTTGTTAGGATTAAAGTTGTTTATAAACGGTGCAACCATCATAAACAATATGTAAATTGTTGTGGTCCAGTGCGTGTTGTTCGTGGACGACCTGAGCATGCCGCAGCGGGAGCAGTACGGCGCGCAGCCGCCGCTGGAGCTGCTGCGCCAGTGGCTGGACCACGGCCACTGGTACGACCTCAGGGACATGGTCAAGCAGGAGGTCGTCGACATCGTGAGTACTGTGCTAGTCGGGTACACACTGAGGGAGCAGTACTGGAGCTGCTGCGCCAGTGGCTGGACCACGGCCACTGGTACGACCTCAGGGACATGGTCAAGCAGGAGATCGTCGACATCGTGAGTACTGCACTCACTACCAGATCATTCGGAAGCCTACGAGTTTGAGCAGCAGGATCAGTGAGAGGGGGAACACAAAGAGGTAGATGGTATAATTATCTGGCTGTAGCTGGTGCAACTGACATATATGAACAACTAGCCGTTAGTTGACATGAGAATTTACAGCAGATTTCTGCTTCGTGCTGAAAGAAAACTTGCAACACCTTTAAAAACTTTGTAATACATTGACATTCAGGGGAGCCAACATTGCGTCGAAGGGAATTCGTATGTGAAAAGCTCAATAATCAGTTGCCTGACCAGGCTTTAAGAAAATGGCGGTTAATCAACATTATATTTCCGACTGCCAGCTATTCGTGTCGGCGATGCTGCCGCCGGGTGGCGGGTCCAACCTCATCTCGTCGCGGCTGACGCGCCACACGCTCGTCATCGCGGTGGACTCCTTCGAGGACAACACCCTCAACAGGATCTTCGGCACTATCATGGATTGGCACTTCGCTAAAGGATTCGTGGAGCCACTTCAGCGACAAGCCAAGGTATTGTGTTGAAACTCTTGTGCTGTAGAAGGTTCTATCAATTAAATGCCCAAGACAAGGTGATTCGTTCCATATTCACTTTTGTCAACTCACATCTCGACATTTAAAAGGGGTGATCCATAGGCTGGTACGCCAACGAGCCCGTGAGCCAAACGTATGAACCGCCAATAATAATAATATCAGCCCTGTTTGTAAACTGTCCCACTGCTGGGCACGGGCCTCCTCTCAGAATGAGATGGGATTAGCCATAGTCCACCACGCTAGCCAAGTGCGGGTTGGCAGACTTCACACACCTTCAAGAACTTTATGGAGAACTCTCAGTCATGAAGGTTTCCTTACGATGTTTTCCTTCACCGTTAAAGCAAGTGATAATTAATTAATAATTAATTCGCACATGACTTTGAAAAGTCGAAGTTTGAAAAGAACGGTGCGTGCCTCGGGATCGAACTCGAACCTTGCGCCGTGGGGGGCACATAACCATGTGCCCCCCACGGGCTATCACTACACTGTTTTCTGCTTATACAGCGATTAAATGAAGTATCAAAAATCATGATAATGAGACCAACCATCCACCTCACAGGCAGTAGTAGGGGCGACGATGGAGGTGTACAAGGCGGTGACGCTGCAGTTCCTGCCGACGCCCAGCAAGTGCCACTACCAGTTCAACCTGCGCGACTTCTCGCGGGTCATCAAGGGAGTACTCCTGGTCCCCGCCAGCCACATGAAGGACCTCAACAAGCTGGTCATCCTGTGGATCCACGAGGCGTACAGGGTGTTCTACGACAGGCTGGTGGACGATAGCGATCGGTAAGGGGATAAATCCTATTCTACTAATATTATAAGTGGGAAAGTTTGTGTGTGGGGGTGTGTGTGTATGTTTCTTACTTCTTCATGCTTAAATAGCTGGACGGATTTAGAGGCATAATCGGCCTATAATGTTCCCACTGCTGGGACACAGGCCTCCTCTCTGTGAGAGGGAGTGGGCCGTAGTCCACCACGCGGCCCCAGTGCGGGTTGGTGGACGTCACATGTCTTCCAATTTTTGGTTCTAGGACATGCCGGTTTCCTCACGATGTTTTTCCTTCACCGTTAAAGCAAGTGATAATTCATTTCTAATACGCACATAACTTCGAAAATCCGTTTAAACTTGTTTTATTATAATGTGTAATAATCGCGAAAACCTACGACATTATTAACTTCGAAAAGTCAGCGGTGCGTGCCTCGGGATCGAACTCGAACCATTCGCCGTGGGAGGCACATGGTTAAACCATCAGGCTATCACTGCATTTTGGATTTGGAGGAAGTTTGGCAAAAAGGACCTGAAGAAACACATAGGCTACTTTTCATTATATAATATTTTCATACAGACGACGTTCCGGGCAACAGCAAGTGCCTATATTTAGTGCTAAGTTTAAATTGTTGGTTTTCGTCAATTTTGCATCTATTTCACATAAAAAGAGTGTGGGAAATCAAACGTCCGAATCCACAATTCACTACGTATATTATTTAATTTTTTACAATTTTACGACTGTTCCTACGTCCCGGTATTCGATCTGAGATTGCGATAAATGGCGATGTCCTTTTCACTTCCCGCTCACACATTGCCCCTCTCGATCACACATCGAATTTCGCAACCAGTCTCTTCATCCCACATCTAACTACACTAGTATTATAAAGCTGAAGAGTTTTGTTTATTTGAACGCGCTAATCTCTGGAACTACCAGTCGGATTTCTGTTTATCTTTATCTTGTATATGATAGCCAGATTCATGAGGAATAGTATAGGCTATTTAACATCACGCTACGACCCTTAGGAGCCGACCAACGGGGCTGAAACCGCGAAGAACGGCTAGTCCTTTTTGACATTTTGAGTATCTGACATTTAGCGTTCTGACGATTTGCGAATTTGACATTTTGCGACGAAGTCTGCCGATCTGACAATATACGTGTCTCATATTTTGCGTATACATAGACCTATAATTTGAAAGAAAGAAAAAAGAAAAAAAATATATTTACCTTCCGTTGTACAGAAACACTTATCTAAACACTGTGCATCGTTACAACTAGAAAAGAGTGTTTTCGATGAACTCTGGCACCCAATGTAAGATTTAACTTGTGTTTAGGGTGCCAGCGTCCTCGCCTATAATTTGAACATATATCAGTAGTTGTGGGACGAGCACAGGGAGGTGATTCTCGCTTTGTGCGATAAATCAGTGATATGATCAATATCGTATCATGTAGATATCGCATTCGATCAAGATCATATCTACTGAAAATATCGGTCCCATGCTAAAATCGGTATTCTCGCGGGCAATAGATATTTTTGTAATAGATATTGACGTATTATTATGTTCATTCAATCCTTTTCGAGTTTTTGTCTCTGCCAAGACACGTTCCGTTTTTGTGGGTTGGTGCTCGGACCAAGAATTAATGATAAATTTTGATAATTTGTCTTCAAATAATTTTTTCTAGTCATTTGGGCTAAAAGTATGAATAAGTTATCATTTTACAGTAACCACCATTAGATTTTAGTCAAGTAGGGAGTATTTATTTCATTCTAATAAAAAAAAAAATCTTAACATGTGTATACTTTTTGTGGAACGGAGTGTCAATGTTTTGACAGTGACTTTTATGGACATCTGTCAAAAATTCTATATTTTTATTCGTGTTTAATTGTTATTAAACATTTGTTTATTTTTTCTAAAATTGTACTCATCCTTACGTAATTTTAGCTTAATTGAGAATTGAATCATTTTAAGTAATAGTGCCATAACCTAAAAGTGAAGTGAAATCGTTTGTTTTTGTTTGTTTGTTTTGATTTGGGAATTTTTCTGTGATACAAGCCTCGACAACGGACAAATTTGTCTGTTAAGACGATTTTCTTTCGAAATTCATAGTTTTGATCAATTGAAAGCAAAATGATTTTACCAATCTGACAACAATTCTACAACTTCTTTTACGCGCGTACGATAATTCATTCGATATGACACTATCGACTGCTCCATACCACGCGATGCATGTCGAACGCTTTACCATCGATATATATCTGCAGTGACTTCACGAGAATACCGAAAGCTACATTCGATCGATATTTTGACAGTTGTTGCTATATATATCGAAAGTGATATTAAATCGAACCCGCGAGAATCGCCTCCCTGTACATTATTATTAAGATAACTACTTACTAAATTATAATTATAATGATTATTATTAGGTGGACCATTAAAGTACCTATGTATTTGTACTGAACTGCAGGCAGAAGTTGTACGAGGTGGTGTACAAGGCGGTGTACAACAACTACCGCGTGCACATGGACGCGGTGCTGGGCGAGCTGGGGCTGGTCCCGGCCGGCGACGCGTGCGGCAACCAGCACGCCTGCAACATATTCTTCGGCAACTACATGGAGCCCGACGCCGACCCGAAGATCTACGACCAGGCGAGTCGGTGCATGGCGATGAGCGTTACTAGTAGCACAGTCTACCTACTATACAGGGTGTCAGGTTAGACAGTGGAAATATTTTAAGGGGTCATTCAGAATCAAAATCAGAATCAGAATTTGATTTGCTCTAAATGTAGGTACAGAATTAGATAATAAACATAAATAAATGAGATCAGCTACATTTTACCTTCTGGCATGCAAATTGACATTATTCACACAAATGATAATAGAAATAAAACTAAAAATGTCAAAAATACAAGTAAAAATTATCAAAAAAAAATGTCATTGTACTCGTCATTATGAACAACTTTTACTATGGGACCAACCCTGAAATCGCGAAAACAAAATCAGCTGTTCCATACATTTATGTTCACATAACTCAACAAAATGTATGGAACAGCTGATTTTTTTTTTCGTAATCTCAGGGTAGGTCCCATAGTAAAAGTTGTTCATAATGATGAGTACAATGACCCCTTAAAATATTTCCACTGTCTAACCTGCCACCCTGTACTTACGTTGTCAGGGGTACAGAAAAGGACTTGGGTACCTACCTTTTATTCAGGAAAAAAGTACTGTAGTCGTGCTTTAGGACGCTAGACAGCGCTAGGTGTATGTCACGCAGACGAAGTTGCGGGAAAAGTGCTAGTGATATTTCTATAAATGTCTAGAACCTAATACTATGTCTTTAGCGTGTTTTTTTTTCTATGCCTTTTCATAGAGCCCCTATGCGTATACTCAACTCCAACACTCCGCTCTTACTGCGCTGTTGCTGCGGAGTTTGTTGTTGCTGCGGAGTTTGTTGCGCCGTTTCTTTTTCGCAGCTAAAACACTAGGAAGCGGTGAAGGGCGGGCGTTTTTGGGGGCTGTCTTATGTATATTTTGACGTTCAAAAAGTGCTAATTGACTTAAGCCCAGTTTGAATAAATGACTTTTGAATTTTAAATTTTACGGCGACTCTCTGACCCTCTTCGTAAATAGGAAATAGCGCGTGTGTGTATGTTATTTGTGTTTAATAACGCACTCGAGAAAGGCGTGTTTTTTGTTTTAAGTCTTAAAAACTGTCGGGCTTGGCCTGATATTAAACCATAGGCCCGCCACTGTTTGAAACGCGATATCTTTGCCAATTGTGAACTGAATTCTGTTAATTTTTATTTGGTAGAGAAAGTTGAAGTTTGACAGAAATAAGAACAGAGCTTTGGAATAATACTACAACGAGACTAGAGTGTATTTAAACTTTTAACATGGAGGTACTTTTACGCAGTTCGCGCTCAAGCGATACACGTCTCCCTTCGTCTAGTGTCTGCGCTAATGTGTCACCTTCAATATATATATTTTTTTAATGGCCTCTCGCAGTTGGCTTCTAACAGCCGTCACTGCTTAACCGGTCATCTGGTGAGGACTTACAAATGCCTCCAGCCAGGTTTAAAACTAAATAAAACTACAAACTAAGCGACCACACGCTAAGGACACCCCCTACTGGGGTACGGGCCTCGGCTTAGGGCGTCGCTGGGGGGAGGACAACTAGAGGGAGGGACTACTAGCTGGATCGGTTCATTATTTTGGGTCGAATTTAAATCTACAGGCTCAGCGCGGGCTGGCTCGAGCAGGGTCGATTAGGGGACTGTGTCATACTCGGCGGCGGACTCGGGTCATGATGGGGACGTCGCGACGGGCCTCGTCGGCGAAGTCGGAATGGGTGTCACCTTCAAACACCCGCTCGTCAATAAATACTTTAATATTGTATGTAAAGTTAAAATTCTCAAAACCACAAAAAGACAAATCTGACGACGCCCTGATTTGAACACGCGACTCGTGACTCTAAAGTCTCATGGCTAAACCTCCTTGCTACGCTACTGTTCATTAAGGGCGGGTTGCTTCAAACCATCTGTATTCGTAAGTCAGTACGTAATCGTTAAGTCAGTATGAAATTGTCATACAAGCCGCCGTATTTGACGGTTACAGATACGTAACTGTAAGATGAAACAACATGGCCTAAGTATTTCAAATATGGTTTAACCATAAGCCATATAGAATGACGTCATTACAGTACTTTGATTCTCAGGTACTAAGCTTGGACGACATGACCGCGAAGATGGAATACTACTTGGAGGAGTATAATGTGGTCTCCTCATCGCCGATGTCTTTGGTGATGTTCAGATATGCGCTGGACCACATATCTAGGTGCACGAGGGTACTGTTACAAGATAACGGTAAGTAGTTATTGTTTTACCATAGTCCTGCACGCTTAGCATGACCAATTCTATCTCTATTCTACCAAAGAATAGACAAAGTTATTTCTATCCAAATCGTTATTTCTTTTGCCCGAGGACGCGGCGACGCGTGCTTGGCATATCAGAATTTTGTCTACTGAAGAATAGAAACATTTCTTCTCTTCATTGTATGCATAAAACGGTAGAAATGTCTACAATCTGTTACACAAAGTAACAGATTGTAGACATTTCTACCGTTCTATTCTTGTTTAGACAAAACTTTCTATCGTGTTCATGCTACGGTTTCACCCCCGTTGCTCGGCTCCTAAGGGTCGTAGCGTGATGTTAAATAGTCTATACTATTCCTCATAAGCAAGATTTTTTCGTATCCAACGGGTAGTTCTAGAGATTAGCGCATTCAAACAAACAAACAAACTCTTGCTATTTGTATAAATTTACGGGCACAGGAGGGCACATCTTTACGTAGTATTATATTAGCCTTCACCTGTGGAGGGGTTCTTGTAGATTGATGCAAGAAATAAAAGGCTTATTATTTTTATTTTATTTATTTTCTATTAACTCTGTGCTTTTGTCTGCCACTGTCAGGTAACTTACTGTTGGTCGGTGTGGGCGGCAGCGGCAGAAGCAGCGCCGTCAAGCTGGCCGCCAGTATACTGGAGATGAATGTCGTACAGGTTTGACTTAACACTAAACTTAACCAATAATTTTGACTCAAATTTCCTTCTTTCTAACGCATACTATTGCAAAAACTAACATTATGCCTGCTTGCATTGACTAAATAATTCTGTTGTGATGTTGTTGCAAATGTGTTGCGAAGTTGCTGCAACATTTTGGTGCGCCTCTTTACCCATTACTTGCGAACATATCTCACTACGTAATTTACGCGTGCAGCTCGCGAGCTTTTCGCAAACAAGCGCATTCGTCAGATGTGTACGATCCACAGAAATCAAAACAATATGTCAATAGAAGTCGCAAAGGCGCGTGACCTTGTCGCCGGTTTCGAGCAAATTATGTTAGGCAGGTGATGTGTAACGCGCCACTACAACATCGAGAGCGGAATTAAGTTTAATTTATATTGCATTGGATGCTTGATATTGACTGCGAACCGGCGACACGCGTCTGGTTGTAAAATGTAGGAGATAACATTTCTATTGACTTATTATTCAGATTCCTATAAAATATGGTTTAAAACTGAATTGGAATTCAATGGTGTGTGCCTTCAGATAGAAATATCTCGAGTGTACGGTCAGAACGAGTGGCGCGATGACATCAGGAAGTTGCTGATGAAGGCCGGTATCATTGGGAAGCCCGTCGTCTTCCTGTTCGCTGACAATCAGGTAAGAAAGAAAGAAAGACATTTATTTGTGTGGACATGACGCACAAAAATTTAATAATAGCGTTAGTATTATATATTATTATCTGTGATAATAGCAAGAAACAAGTTACGCCTTTAAAACAACACCGTTTTTGTATTCCGCCAGTTTTGTATGTTTCGTCCACAGAACCTTTGTCGACTTAGGGCGAAACCCCATTATTGCGTTGCGCTGCGCTACACTTCTCCGTTGCGTTGTTGTATGCAATGCGTCGACGAACCAACGGAGTAGAGTAATGTGAAATGACGCAAGGCACTAATGGGGCCTCGCCCTAAGTTGTATTACGTAAGGATATGGTTTCTGCAAGCCAATTCAATTTGAGCTGGCATCATTGGTTGTTATTATTAGAGGTCGGAAATTATCCCACAGGAACGTACCACCGGAATAAAAAGTAGCCTACCTATGTCACTCCGGCCCATAAACTACTTTATACAAAAAATTATGGCGGTCCGTTGCTGCGTTAAAGAAGGACAAGCGAACAAACACTAGTGGGGATTTAACCAGTAACAACTGAGCTTGTCGCAGAGTGCCTCCCTCCTCTGACCTCTCAGCCTCGGCTAGCTATGAGAGGGAGTCTCCACAGACACAAATCTTGATATTTAAATAAAACACTGCAGGATGGTTGGAGAGGTATATTGCGAGAAGTAGGTTGTATATTTGCACTTTATAACGTTACACAGAGGTATAAAAATAACTGTTACAAAAAGAGACTATTTGCTTATAGCTTTGCACACTTGATAAATAGGTAGTAGGTAATAAATAATAACAGTACAGCGGTACAGCGGTCACAAGTGATGTCGTTGGAGACTAGACAAAGAATGACGAAACAATGCAAAAAAATATGAGATGTTCTAATTTTGAAATTTAAAGTTAAAATCTAAACCGAATTTAGAAGAATGGGATGAATGAAGTGGCCAGCAATTGGAAGATTGCCAGCACTAAATGATGAAAGAAGGATGACTCCGTCACAAGCTAACGTGTGCTAACTGCTATATCAACCAGCGGTTACTCGTGCAATATTTTTTCTGGTTTGATCAGATAATGTACGAAGGCATGGTGGAGGACATCAACATGATCCTGAACACGGGCGACATCCCCAACTTGTACGGCATGGACGAGAAGGTGGAGGTCATGGACAAGATGCAGACCGCCGTCCGGGAAGCGGTGAGTTTATGACCCTTAGTGTAGTCCACTGCTGGAAATTAACTTCTTGTGAATCAAGAATTGATGTTTTGTAAATCTAGATATTAAGAAAAAAAACTATTACGGGTTCGTCCAGCCGTTCTATTCAACCGATTTGCTTGATTTTTTAAAAATATGCATAGATTCATCATCAAGCGTTGGAAATCAAAATTAAGTTATATTCAAAGCGCGACTTCTTTCTCTATAGCTCCGGTTCTAATTAAGGTACGCACTTACGTTAATAATTAGGGCCGTACCACAAAAGAGATAAACACGTGCTCAACACGAATGCTACCAAAAATAATACGCACTTGTTTTAGCACTAACTTGTCTAAAAAGAGTGTGTATGATATTTGGTAGCATTCACGTTTAACACGTGTTTATCTTTTTTGTGGTAAAGGTGTTAAGGTTTTAGAACTCACTGGAACAAGTTCTTTCATATGAGCCTTTGCCCACTTAAATTGGTAGAGGTGGAGGGGAGCTAGGTGTGTACAACCAACTTGACTTTCAATATGGGTTTCAATGAGAGCGTTATTTTTGAATTATTATATTATCAACACTATTCTGTGGAGCAGCACGGGTCTCTCGTGACTTATTAATTACAAACCCATGAGCACGTTATGTGAGAGTATCTCGCATTCAACACCATGACAGACGGCTCAATATCCACATCTAATGGAATAACAATATGTGAGATGTTTGCTACTAACTTCTCGTCTGTTTATAGCTCTAAGCAGGAGTCGAGCAAGGATATTAACACCAAAATACTATCACAATCACACGAGAATAGCAGTTTATGTTTAACAAGTCCAACTATAAGCTATGAGGTTCTGCTTAAAAAATTAAAAAGTCTAGATGGAAACAAAGGTGCTGGCCCGGATGGCATACCGCCAATATTTATTACAGCTTGCGCGGCAGAATTAGTGTGTCCACTTGTGCTCATATACAACAAATCCTTAACCTCTGGTGTATTCCCTCTAAAATGGAAAATGGCAAAGGTGGTGCCTATACATAAATCGGATAACATTGACACCATATCGAATTATAGGCCCATCTCAATTCTTTCAACGTTTGCCAAATTTTTTGAGGTACTACTCTGTCAGCATTTCCAAAACCATCTAAAATTATACTTAAGCGATCATCAGCACGGATTTGTGGGTTCACGATCCACAAGCACTAATCTAGTTTTATTCACGGAATTTTTAATAGAGGCCGTAGACTCTGGCCATCAGGCTGATGTCATTTATACTGACTTCAGCAAGGCCTTTGATAAAGTGTCCCACAAAATCTTATCTCATAAGTTGCGTGCATACGGTGTCACTGGCAGCTTGCTTGAATGGGTGACTTCATACTTAGTTGACAGATCATTCTTTGTCGTAGTGAATGGTTATCAATCGAACGTGTATAATATCTCCTCTGGAGTCCCACAGGGCTCGCACCTAGGACCAATTTTATTTAACTATTTCATTAATGATATCCCCAGCTGTTTTCAACACTCCGAAATTTTTATGTATGCGGACGACTTAAAGTTCCTCAGAATAATTAAGTCAGATAGAGATTCCATGTTTTTACAGAGGGACCTTAATAATCTTATTCAATGGTGCAAAAATAATGAAATGCATTTGAACTCAAAGAAATGTTACCACGTTAAATATACAAGAAAAAATAATCTAATAAAAACAGTGTATTACATTAATGAAGATAAAGTTAATGAAGTAGATACTATACGTGACCTCGGAGTTCTGTTTGACAGAAAATTAACCTTCACACCACACTTAGACCATATTACTAAAAAGGCATCCAAGATGCTGGGCTTTGTCATAAGACACTGTAAAGGTTTTCGTCAAAGTAAAACAAAAATACTACTTTATTATAGCTTGGTTCGTAGCATATTAGAATACTGTAGTGTGGTGTGGCGGCCGCACTATGCCACTAATAGTTTGCGTCTAGAACGCATTCAAAAACGTTTCCTCTGGCATCTAGCCTTTTCGGTAGGTATAGCGAAAAAAACACCGTCTTATAAAAACAGATTAAAACACTTTAACATACACAACTTAGATGAGCGAAGACGTTTAAATGACGCAATGTTTACATGTAAAATTTTGAAAGGTAATATCGACTGCCCGCCGTTGCTTGCACTCTTTAACTTTCGTGCTCCTTCAAGACTTCCACGTAGACCTATTACTCCACTCTGTCCTCCTCAGAGAAGAACGGTTCTAGGTGCCAACTCTCCGTGTGCTAGGTTTTGTAAGGTATTAAATGGTTGTAGCGATCAAATTGATTTCCACTTTGATTCTCTCACTAAGCAGAAATCTAAAATTCTAAACTGCTTATCTGATTTGTTGTAGAGCCTTGAGATGCTTAAACATTTAAATTATCAATAGAATTATTCTTCTGACTTTTTAATATTAAGTTTGCTTGTAAAATGTACTTGTATCCAAGCTTACAAATAACATTGTTTAACTTTTGGTGCATGTGGTGTTTACCTTTAAGTAATTGTTACACTGCATAATGTTTTGAATTCATGTTTTATTTTTATGGTGTAAGTGTAAACAATTGTTGGTAGACCTAATAAATAAATAAATAAATAAATAAATAAATAAATAAACACCGCACTTAGGCCATGTTGTTTCAACTTACAGTCACGTATCTGTAACCGTCAAATATGGCGGCTTGTACGACAATTTCATACTGACTTAACGATTACGTACTGACTTACGAATACAGATGGTTTGAAGCAACCCGCCCTTAGACTTTGCTAAGAAAGTGTTTAATACGAATACGAACATTATTGATTGAAGTTATAGTTCATATTCGTATGAAACGCTTACTTAGCAAAATAAGTACAAGCCCTTAGAGCTGTCCCTAAGAACTTGTTACTGGTATTCAGACTAATAGTTTAGTAGAAATAGAGTTACCCCAGATACCTAGAATACATTAAAACATATATCTAATAATTACTGGCTTTTGCCCGCGGCTTCGCTCGCCTACAAAAGGTACCCTTTGTCCTTTTCTGTACCCCTGACAACGTATATGCAAAATTAAAATTTCATGATGATCAGTTCAGCGGTTTAGGCGTGAAAATTGTAACAAACAGACAGACAGAGTTCCTTTCGCATTTATAATATTAGTTACGATTGTAATGTTTGTCATAGGGCAAAAAAATCGAGACCACCCCGCTGGCCATGTTCGGTTTCTACGTGGAGCGTGTGAAGGCCAACCTCCGCATCGTGTTGGCCATGTCGCCCATCGGTGACTCGTTCAGGAACCGCCTGCGCATGTTCCCCTCGCTCATCAACTGCGCCACTATTGATTGGTAAGACATTCTAATTAACAGTGCAATTTAATATGACATTAATTCGTAGTTAATAAAACAAAAAATATTTTTAACCGACTTCAAAAAAAGAGGTCCTGTATGTGACCCGTTTGTATGTCTTCAAACCCGATACCAAACTCTGGCTACGCCTGTGCCAGTTACCGTGTATTGTAGCGACTGCTACAATAAACGGTAATCTGTTAATCCAAACTACCGTAAGTAACCAAATAAAATGAAACGCACAAGAATCATTGACCCATTTTCCCAAGTTCTTTGACGCAATGACGCATTGAATTTATTACGTTATTGCGTTACAATGACGCAATAACGTGTCATAATGCCGCAATAACGCGTCGCAATGACGCCATAACGCTTAACAATGACTCAATAACGCGTCACAATGACGCAATAACATGACGCAATAACGCGTCACAATGACGCAATAACGAGTCATTATGACGCAATAACGCGTCACAATGATGTAATGACGCATCACTATGACGCAATAACGCGTCAAAGTGAGTGTGAGTGAGCATTAGTGAGCATTAGTAAGTCCTGGGCCTGCAGTCTCGACATAGATAGTGATCGCTTTACGACTAAAATTGGTTGTTCCGCCGTATTTCTCCATTGATTTTTTCAAAGATAGCGACCGATTCCGATCGTAAAGCGATCGTTACTATGTCGAGACTGCAGGCCCAGGTGTGCTCTGCAGGTTCACGGCGTGGCCGCCAGAGGCGCTGGAGCGGGTGGCGCACATGTTCATCTTCCAGATGGAAGACGTGGAGGACTCACTGCGCCTGGCCTGCGTCGACATGTGCCAGCTGTTCCACACCACCGTCGTGCAGCTCAGCGACAGGTACACACATCATCTGTGCAGCACATGTTCATCTTACGTGGAGGACTCACTGCGCCTGGCCTGCGTCGACATGTGCCAGCTGTTCCACACCACCGTCGTGCAGCTCAGCGACAGGTACACACATCATCAATTCAGCCGTCTAGTGCTGGATATAGCCTCGTCCAAGCATTGCCACAACGAGTGTAGAGAACAACTACGATAAAATGGCGCGTCCCTCTACTTGACACTGCAAGTTAAAGTGACATTTTTACTTGCACTGTCAAGTGGAGGGACGTGCCATGTCATCGTGGTATCGTAGCTGCTACACGCTTGTGATTCCAATCACGTAATAATTTGTTTTACAACAAAAATCATGAGATTCAATTTTGATCAACATACAACGTAAACAGAGCTTCAGTTTGCAAAAAACGGTAAAAAATTTGGATTTCGCGGGTAACATAATAATGTATAATATGCGCATCTCGCCGCTCGCCTCACACATTTCAATAATTTCAGATTTTACAAAGAACAGAAGAGAATGGTGTACGTGACGCCGACCAGCTACTTGGAGCTGATCAAAGCTTTCATGTCTTTGTATGCTCTGAAGGTGATGCAGATCACCATGTCTAGGATCAGGTAACTCAATTAACTATCAATTAGTAGTAGAGCTCGTTTAGAAAGAGCTTGTTAAGAGAAATTTACCGCCAGACCACAGAATACTACTGGATTATAACTGGATGACTCCGCAAAGACAGTTAAATAAATAACGACTTTTGCAACAACGCAATAAAGTGTAATTTAGCTCGCACAGCGCTGCGTGCCTAAAACTATCTTTATAAGTATATAAATATCAATTGCTGTTCGTTAGTCTCGCTAAAACTCGAGAACGGCTGGGGCTGGACCGATTAACTTAAAACTTTGTAGTTGTTGTAGGCAAGCCAGGGAGGAAGGTTTAACCGTCGAGCATTGCAACGCATGCCGGGCACAGCTAGTACTAACCTACAAGATAGTCTGTAACCTACAAGATAGTTGCTATCGCGTAACTCTATCTCTTTTGATGCGGCCTAAAACCCAACCCAATGAATTAGCCTGGCCAGGAATGCCCGCCGATGTACTTGTAACTTCTTGTGCGTCAGGCCTGAGGCCCTAGTGAAGTTGCTTTCATGTTAGCGTTCATGCCAAACGATAAGTATAAAATGTATGGAGGTGACATTGGTGCTGACTCTGTTGAACGTCGCACTAAACTAATTTTATTCACACTACATCTCTTTCTTACAAATAACATTGAAAAAAGCCTAGAACTGTCAAATTAGTCTTCACCCTTGTCATTTACGGGAAAATAGTCATGACCTTTTGCGATTACGACTAAATTGACAACAAAACTATTCAAGTGGACTAATTTGACAGGATTAAATATCTTCTATCCTTTTCTCATGTTTTTTATTAGAAAGAGACGTAATGAGACTAAATTAGTTTAGTTGGTAAACAACAGAAACGGCACCATTACCTGCAGAAAAGTCACGTGACCTCACTAATGTCACTTCCATACATAATTTTTATCCGTTGAATTTGGCGTTACCGCTAACAGAAAAGGAACTTGGCTAGGGGGGCAGACCATATAGATTTCTGTCGCTAAGCTGCATTGGTTTGAAGGATATGGATGGGTGTTGGTGTAATTACAGGCACATGAGATACTTCAACTTTGTTTTAGGGTGGACAACGCAACTGTACTCTGGTATTGCAGGTGTCCATACGCGGCGGTGACTACTTACCATCAGGGCCGCAAGGGCGGATCCAGGGGGGGTCATGGGGGTCGTGACTGGGCTGGACCTAGGTCTACATATTTATTAAAAAAAAAAAATGTGGTAAAATACACGTGGTGACCCCCCCCTCTGTCTGCCTCCTACCTTCTTGTTTGCCGCTCAATAACATAAAAACATTACACTAGTTTTGGTCTCCGCTGAAGTCGGGTAAAAGTGCTGACGATGTTGATAACTTAGCGAAAATATAGAGTAGTTGATAACTACAATCGGTTGACTCCAGATACGAGACGGGCCTGGAACAGCTGGACTTCGCGGCGGGGCAGGTGGCCGTGATGCAGCAGAACCTGCGGGACCTGCAGCCGCAGCTGGTGGAGACCTCCGACAAGACCGAGAAGCTCATGATCAAGATCGAGCAGGACACCGTCGTCGTTGAGAAACAGAAAGAGGTGACGTCACTGTTTTGTTTTATTGATTTTTTTATTTCAGAACTAGCTGTTCCCCGCGGTTTCGCCCCCGTTGCTCAGCTCCTAAAGGTCATAGAGTGATGTTAAATAGCCTATACTATTCCTCATGAATTTGGCTATCATACCCATACAAAAATATTTTTTCGAATCCTACTGCTAGTTCCAGAGATTCAAACAAACAAACAAACTCTTCAGCTTTATAATATTAGTATAGATGGGCTAGCTTTTAATCTCGAACTCGACTACGATGAGTGTACTCGGAGATGCGTTATCAATGTGTCATGCGATCATGCCACATGCGTTTTTATAATACAACTGTAATATTTTCATGAGACGGCGTTCAAAACCGGAACTCCGCTGGTATCCACTATCGGTGTCTAAGGCAGTGTGAAAATTAAATAAAGTTATCGAATGTATACATTTCTGATGACAGTTACATTTAGCCAGTTCTGACAGTGAAATAATACAGCTTTTTCTGTAAAACCATTAGTGAACAACTTCAACACTCTCTGGTAGATGTCACCAACGCTCATAAGAGGCGTATTAAAAGCGGCGGCGGCGCAGGCCATCAAGGACGACTGCGAGTCGGACCTGGCGGAGGCCGTGCCGGCGCTCCTGTGTCAATTTGTCTTGAATCTCCCCTCAGATAGTGGGCGCGGACGAGGCCCTGGCCAACGAGGCGGCCGCGGCGGCGCAGGCCATCAAGGACGACTGCGAGTCGGACCTGGCGGAGGCCGTGCCGGCGCTCCTGTGTCAATTTGTCTTGAATCTCCCCTCAGATAGTGGGCGCGGACGAGGCCCTGGCCAACGAGGCGGCCGCGGCGGCGCAGGCCATCAAGGACGACTGCGAGTCGGACCTGGCGGAGGCCGTGCCGGCGCTCCTGTGTCAATTTGTCTTGAATCTCCCCTCAGATAGTGGGCGCGGACGAGGCCCTGGCCAACGAGGCGGCCGCGGCGGCGCAGGCCATCAAGGACGACTGCGAGTCGGACCTGGCGGAGGCCGTGCCGGCGCTCCTGTGTCAATTTGTCTTGAATCTCCCCTCAGATAGTGGGCGCGGACGAGGCCCTGGCCAACGAGGCGGCCGCGGCGGCGCAGGCCATCAAGGACGACTGCGAGTCGGACCTGGCGGAGGCCGTGCCGGCGCTCCTGTGTCAATTTGTCTTGAATCTCCCCTCAGATAGTGGGCGCGGACGAGGCCCTGGCCAACGAGGCGGCCGCGGCGGCGCAGGCCATCAAGGACGACTGCGAGTCGGACCTGGCGGAGGCCGTGCCGGCGCTCCTGTGTCAATTTGTCTTGAATCTCCCCTCAGATAGTGGGCGCGGACGAGGCCCTGGCCAACGAGGCGGCCGCGGCGGCGCAGGCCATCAAGGACGACTGCGAGTCGGACCTGGCGGAGGCCGTGCCGGCGCTCCTGTGTCAATTTGTCTTGAATCTCCCCTCAGATAGTGGGCGCGGACGAGGCCCTGGCCAACGAGGCGGCCGCGGCGGCGCAGGCCATCAAGGACGACTGCGAGTCGGACCTGGCGGAGGCCGTGCCGGCGCTCCTGTGTCAATTTGTCTTGAATCTCCCCTCAGATAGTGGGCGCGGACGAGGCCCTGGCCAACGAGGCGGCCGCGGCGGCGCAGGCCATCAAGGACGACTGCGAGTCGGACCTGGCGGAGGCCGTGCCGGCGCTCCTGTGTCAATTTGTCTTGAATCTCCCCTCAGATAGTGGGCGCGGACGAGGCCCTGGCCAACGAGGCGGCCGCGGCGGCGCAGGCCATCAAGGACGACTGCGAGTCGGACCTGGCGGAGGCCGTGCCGGCGCTCCTGTGTCAATTTGTCTTGAATCTCCCCTCAGATAGTGGGCGCGGACGAGGCCCTGGCCAACGAGGCGGCCGCGGCGGCGCAGGCCATCAAGGACGACTGCGAGTCGGACCTGGCGGAGGCCGTGCCGGCGCTCCTGTGTCAATTTGTCTTGAATCTCCCCTCAGATAGTGGGCGCGGACGAGGCCCTGGCCAACGAGGCGGCCGCGGCGGCGCAGGCCATCAAGGACGACTGCGAGTCGGACCTGGCGGAGGCCGTGCCGGCGCTCCTGTGTCAATTTGTCTTGAATCTCCCCTCAGATAGTGGGCGCGGACGAGGCCCTGGCCAACGAGGCGGCCGCGGCGGCGCAGGCCATCAAGGACGACTGCGAGTCGGACCTGGCGGAGGCCGTGCCGGCGCTCCTGTGTCAATTTGTCTTGAATCTCCCCTCAGATAGTGGGCGCGGACGAGGCCCTGGCCAACGAGGCGGCCGCGGCGGCGCAGGCCATCAAGGACGACTGCGAGTCGGACCTGGCGGAGGCCGTGCCGGCGCTCCTGTGTCAATTTGTCTTGAATCTCCCCTCAGATAGTGGGCGCGGACGAGGCCCTGGCCAACGAGGCGGCCGCGGCGGCGCAGGCCATCAAGGACGACTGCGAGTCGGACCTGGCGGAGGCCGTGCCGGCGCTCCTGTGTCAATTTGTCTTGAATCTCCCCTCAGATAGTGGGCGCGGACGAGGCCCTGGCCAACGAGGCGGCCGCGGCGGCGCAGGCCATCAAGGACGACTGCGAGTCGGACCTGGCGGAGGCCGTGCCGGCGCTCCTGTGTCAATTTGTCTTGAATCTCCCCTCAGATAGTGGGCGCGGACGAGGCCCTGGCCAACGAGGCGGCCGCGGCGGCGCAGGCCATCAAGGACGACTGCGAGTCGGACCTGGCGGAGGCCGTGCCGGCGCTCCTGTGTCAATTTGTCTTGAATCTCCCCTCAGATAGTGGGCGCGGACGAGGCCCTGGCCAACGAGGCGGCCGCGGCGGCGCAGGCCATCAAGGACGACTGCGAGTCGGACCTGGCGGAGGCCGTGCCGGCGCTCCTGTGTCAATTTGTCTTGAATCTCCCCTCAGATAGTGGGCGCGGACGAGGCCCTGGCCAACGAGGCGGCCGCGGCGGCGCAGGCCATCAAGGACGACTGCGAGTCGGACCTGGCGGAGGCCGTGCCGGCGCTCCTGTGTCAATTTGTCTTGAATCTCCCCTCAGATAGTGGGCGCGGACGAGGCCCTGGCCAACGAGGCGGCCGCGGCGGCGCAGGCCATCAAGGACGACTGCGAGTCGGACCTGGCGGAGGCCGTGCCGGCGCTCCTGTGTCAATTTGTCTTGAATCTCCCCTCAGATAGTGGGCGCGGACGAGGCCCTGGCCAACGAGGCGGCCGCGGCGGCGCAGGCCATCAAGGACGACTGCGAGTCGGACCTGGCGGAGGCCGTGCCGGCGCTCCTGTGTCAATTTGTCTTGAATCTCCCCTCAGATAGTGGGCGCGGACGAGGCCCTGGCCAACGAGGCGGCCGCGGCGGCGCAGGCCATCAAGGACGACTGCGAGTCGGACCTGGCGGAGGCCGTGCCGGCGCTGGACGCGGCGCTGACGGCGCTCAACACGCTGAAGCCGGCCGACGTCACGCTCGTCAAGTCCATGAAGAACCCGCCCGCCGGCGTCAAGCTCGTCATGGAGGCCGTCTGCGTCATGAAGGGGATCAAGGGGGATCGGAAGGTTGATGCTAGCGGTTAGTTGATGGTTTTACAATTATTGGTGGTCCCCCGTGGTCGAAATTCGACCTTATAAATAAATTTTAGCTCTCCGCTGTTTCTCCGTACGTGCAATATTCTTAAAAAAGGGGTAAAAAGTTTTCTATTAAATCTAACCTCAAAACAGTATTAATTCTTTCTTAAGGGATGTAGGTAATATCAAAAAACCGGCCAAGTGCGAGTCGTACTCGCGCACCGAGGGTTCCGTAACATTTTTGGACGTAAAAAAAAAATCGGGACCGCATAACTAAGTTTGTTTGTGAAGGAATTTTGATGATTTTGAAAAAACTGTACTAGTTAGGAACATCGTTTTATTTTTGGTGCCATATTTGGGTCAATTCCTATCAACCCTAATTATTTCAGAATTTTCGCCCCGCAAACTTCGGAGATAAGGGGGGGGAATGGTATTTTTTTGGTCATTTTTCATCATATGTCGAAAACTGTGAGACATAAAATAAAATAAAAATATATTTTGAAATGTGCACATCAAGCCCTTTCATATGATATGTCACTTGACCTAGTAACCCCACTTTAAAATTTCGGACCCCCACTCCGGCCCCTTTTGCAATGAAAATAAAAATATTTTAGACATTTTTCCTTTGCAATAAAGTTGAACAAGCATTCTTTATAATTGTTCCAAATTTCAAGTCATAAGTAGTTGCTGAAATAAGCAGGTGTGACAGACAGACAGACAGACGAAGGCGCACCATAAGGGTTCCTTTTTTACCATTTTGGTACGGAACCCTAAAAACCTTTCATAGTGGTTATCTATGTCGTTATAGAAATATGCTGTCAAAATTTCAGCTTCCTTGGTTGAGCGGTTTTATCGGAGCGATGATGACTCAGTCAGGACATGTAATTTTATATAGTACTAGCCGTTCCCCGCGACTTCGTCTGCGTAAAAATGGATAAAGTCCAGGTCCCAGGCTACCTGTTTGCCAAATTTCATCCAAATCTGTCCAGTCGTTTCAGCATGAAGAAGTAACAAACATACACACACACACCCAAAGTTTCATATTTATAATATTAGTATAGGATAGATAGAAGTATTTATAAACATCTTCTACACTACTATCCCTGTTTTCGTCATCATCACCATCTGCGTATAGTTTGAGCAGTCTCTGTATGGAACAGGCAAACCTATCGAGGACTACTGGGGCCCGTCGCTGAAGATGCTGGGAGACATGAAGTTCCTGGAAAGCCTGAAGAACTACGACAAGGATAACATACCGGCGCCTATCATGAAGAAGATCAGAGACAAGTAAGATGGACGCTATTTGTAAAGCAAATTCGATATAATAACGCATTTAAGCGGCAATTACAATACGAAACTAGTCTCGTGAAAATATAGCTTAACAACTATAGTCCAGGCCGACTAGCCCTGCCGGCTTAGCATGACCAATTTTATCTCTATTCTATCAAAGAATAGACAAAGTTCTTTCTATCCAACTCGTTATATCTTTTGCCCGAGCACGCGGCGACCCGTGCTTTGCTTATCAGAGTTTTGTCTACTGAAGAATAGAAACATTTCTTCTCTTCATTGTATGCATAAATTTTTCTACAATCTGTCATTATGTCTATTCTTCCGTCGACAAACCCCGTTTCTATCGTGGTCATGCTACGCATGCTGTTGACACCGTAAGGCCGCGGCCGCACTGGTACGGTGACAGCGACGCGACGGCGATTTCGTGAACAAATAGATTTCGCTTGTCGTTCCTGCAGTACGGCTACCGAAAAATGTTTATATGAGTTTGTTTTCACGAAATCGCCGTCGCGTCGCTGTCGCCGTACCAGTGCGGCCGCGGCCTAAGGCTCCCCTTCCCGTGCCAGGTACATCCCGGACCGCGAGTTCGACCCGGCGGTGATCGCGAAGGTGTCGTCGGCCTGCGAAGGCCTGTGCCGCTGGGTGCGCGCCATGGACGTGTACGACCGGGTCATCAAGGTCAGTAACACTTACATACATACATACACTGGCTGTGTCCCGCGGTTTGACCCCCGTTGATCGTCTCCTAGGGGTCGTAGCGTAATGTGAAATAGCCTATACTATTCCTCATGAATCTGGCTATAATATACAAAAAGAATTTTGCAAATCCGACTGGTAGTACCAGAGATTCGCTCGTTCAAACAAACTCTTCAACTGTATTATATTAGTATGGATAAACTCACGCCTTTTCTTCCAATGAGGGTAGACAGAAATTACAGAACGCCACGTACTATGATTCCTACACACTCCTTTTGCTTCGTCCATGTCCATACATCTGGTCACACACGCACGCTGGTTGCGAGTACGACCTTTTTGAAGAACACAAGAGTGGATCCAGCTGAGTCAGAGGTCACGTAATAGAGGTCCAGCCAGGACAGGCTTGAAATATTATTAGAGGTCGACCTAGGCTTCCTGTATTCGGTTGCCCCAGGGGGTTCAGGATCCCCATGTTGCCCCCCTGGATCCGCCCTTGGAAGAACATCACCAAAAAGACAACAGTTAGTCAGAAACAAGTAAAAACTAGCTTTCATTCTTCTACGATTTAGCAGTAGAGCTCGAAGTTATTGACATATATTTTTGTTGTGTTTGTCCGCAGGTAGTGGCTCCTAAAAAGGCGGCGCTGTTCGAGGCGGAGTCGGAGCTGCAGGCGCAGATGAACACGCTCAACGCCAAGCGGGCGCAGCTGCAGGCCGTGCTCGACAAGCTGCAGGTGCGTCACACTCATTACTGTTCGAGGCGGAGTCGGAGCTGCAGGCGCAGATGAACACGCTCAACGCCAAGCGGGCGCAGCTGCAGGCCGTGCTCGACAAGCTGCAGGTGCGTCACACTCATTACTGTTCGAGGCGGAGTCGGAGCTGCAGGCGCAGATGAACACGCTCAACGCCAAGCGGGCGCAGCTGCAGGCCGTGCTCGACAAGCTGCAGGTGCGTCACACTCATTACTGTTCGAGGCGGAGTCGGAGCTGCAGGCGCAGATGAACACGCTCAACGCCAAGCGGGCGCAGCTGCAGGCCGTGCTCGACAAGCTGCAGGTGCGTCACACTCATTACTGTTCGAGGCGGAGTCGGAGCTGCAGGCGCAGATGAACACGCTCAACGCCAAGCGGGCGCAGCTGCAGGCCGTGCTCGACAAGCTGCAGGTGCGTCACACTCATTACTGTTCGAGGCGGAGTCGGAGCTGCAGGCGCAGATGAACACGCTCAACGCCAAGCGGGCGCAGCTGCAGGCCGTGCTCGACAAGCTGCAGGTGCGTCACACTCATTACTGTTCGAGGCGGAGTCGGAGCTGCAGGCGCAGATGAACACGCTCAACGCCAAGCGGGCGCAGCTGCAGGCCGTGCTCGACAAGCTGCAGGTGCGTCACACTCATTACTGTTCGAGGCGGAGTCGGAGCTGCAGGCGCAGATGAACACGCTCAACGCCAAGCGGGCGCAGCTGCAGGCCGTGCTCGACAAGCTGCAGGTGCGTCACACTCATTTTCGGCATGGGTACCCCCAAAAACCATGGAAATGACACCCATAACGAATAATTCGTGATTTTTTATTGCCTTCATCTTCGATTTTGATTTGTACTGCAAACAAAAATAAGAGCCTATACTATTCCGCATGCATCTGGCTATCATGTACAAATTTATTTTTTCGAATCTGACGGATAGTTCCAGAGATTAGCGCGTTCAAACAAACAAACAAACTCTTCAGCTTTATAATATTAGTATATACTAATATTTTAAAGCGAGCTACAACTTTAAGTGGACGGCAGGGCACGCTTTTAACTTTACGAATTATAAAGAACTAGCGACCCGCCCTTGCTTCGCACAAACATTGAGAATCAAACATCTCAAAACATCGAGATTTCTATGCTGTATCTAAGTTAAATATTAACAAAATTATACACGTAAACCTTCCTGAATAAATGGCGGTGAAAAACGCATTCAAATCCAATAAGTAGCGTAGCGGACAAACAGACCAGCATACTTTGTTTTATTAAATACTATAGATTTGTGCAATCATATCTCATTCTCTTTAGACTCTCAACGACGAGTTTGCGGAAATGACTCGTAAGAAGAAAGGTCTGGAGGACGAGATAGAGCTGTGCTCCACGAAGCTGGCGCGCGCGGAGCAGCTGATCGGCGGCCTGGGCGGCGAGAAGGCGCGCTGGACCCAGCTCGCGCACCAGCTGCAGGAACTACTGGCCAATATTATTGGTGAGAAATCTAAACTAGTCCTTCACCCCAAACGGTGAACTCGCGCTTAACCGATTTGGATCATGTTCGAACTTGAAAAATATTTTTGTCTCATTAAAGGCGGGTCTCCAGCGCCGGACGGAACCGGAAAAAACCCGTCACGTGGTCGAGTGTTTTTGCTAAACAAAACGCGTAGGCCACGCCCCTTTTTTGTTCATTAAACATGTTCGATGTTTATTAAACACGAAAACACGTCGCTGGAGACCCGCCTTTATTCGCCTACGTTCCGATCAACGATACTCGAGTTGTCGTCGAACAAACATTAAACATACAAATGCCGAATTGTTCGAGTAGACCCGTAGAACTTCGTTCGCTCTTTCAATAAGTCAATAGAATGTTATGTAGATAGGTAAGTAGGTACTATATTTCTATACGTGTCGCCGGTTCGCAGCACATTTTTTACGTCGAATGCAATGTAAATTAAACTTAATTCCGTTCACTTGCGTCACATATTTAAACCAGCGCTCTCGATGTGTGGTATCGTGTAAGACACAACGCTCCTTACATAATTTGTTCAAAAGCGGCGACAAGGTCACGCGCCTTTGCGACTGCTATTGACTTGTATTATTTAGATTTCTGTGATTCTGCACGACTCTAAGGCTGCGGGCACGAAACTTGCGATGGCCGAGCGATGGCGGCAGTGGGCCGACGGCGATGTATACAAAAGCTGGCACAGTATAGCGACGGGCACGAAACGGGCGACGGCGGAGCGGGGCGACGCGCGACGTGCAATGCTTTTGTATACATCGCCGTCGCGCCGCCCCACCATCGTTCGGCCGTCGCAAGTTTCGTGCCCGCAGCCTTAAATGTACTTACAAAAACATATACTTCACAGAATAACGCTTGTATGTCACAAAGTTGTAAGACTTCTAAGTGTTCATGATTGGCCAAATCCCTATAGGAAATAACGAAAAATACTCAAAGGGGTCTCTGAGTCGATTTTGAAGAAAACTAAAACCGCATCATTAGATTTTTGAAGTCCCATTTACTTACTAGCGAGCCGCGGCCACAAGTCCAGACACCCCTGTTACTTCGAAATTCCTACTAGAAATACTGAATCATCGATCAAACTCAGGATTCAATGGTGGTAGGTATAAAAACGTACCTAAACGATTGATGTTATTGGCTAGGTGACGTGTTGCTGTCGGCTGGATGTATCGCGTACCTGGGCCCCTACACCGTGAACTACCGCCGCGAGGTGGTGCAAGTGTGGAACAAGCGGGCCAAGGCGCTGAGTGAGTAATCTTCTTCGCGTCTCCTTTATACATCTCACATTGCCCGCGACTTCGTCCGCGTGACGAGCCCTTGTAGAAAGCTTAAAAAACGTAAATGAAGTTATCAGAATGTACTTTTATTCAGAGACTTTTGTCTCGCAAACTTGCTGAGCAACCCTGCCTATCTGGGTGCTTTTTATGGTTCCGAACCTCAAAAGGAAAAACGGAACCTTAAAGGATCACTTTGTTGTCCGTCTGTCACCGGACCATAAGTGGAGTATGCACTAGAAGCATGCAGTAGCGCCATCTATGATCAAGATATGATATATCTACTATGATTTCATAGCGGCATAGATGGCGCTATTGCATATTTCGGAACCTTTAGGGCGCGCGTCATAGATAGTCGCACTTGTCCGGTTTTTTTAATGATGCAATAAATTACGAAACCAATGTATGTATTATTTTTATTGATTTATTGGATCAAAAATACACAGCTAAATTGATTTATTCGATGAAAAATACATATTTTTTTCGGTTTCGGTTTTTCGGGGGCTCTCATGGGGCTGGGGGCCCTAGGCCCGTGCCCCACGTACCCTTATGGTTAAGATGGAACTCATGGAACTGTGTATGTGAGTATAGATAGATAACATCCCCTACAGGAATCCCATGTTCGGAGTCGTTCTCCCTAATCACTACCCTGGGCGAACCGGTGGTGATCCGCGTGTGGAACATCGCGGGGCTGCCCGTGGACGCGTACTCCATCGAGAACGGCATCATCGTGGAGAAGGCCCGCCGCTGGCCGCTCATGATCGACCCGCAAGGTAACAAGCGTTCCAATCACATAAGGGCCATATCTCATTAGGATATTATGCTATGGCGGCGATGCCAGTAACGTTTCTGTGGCTACCCTTGGCGTCCGTGAGACGCCAAAACTGGCCGCCGAAGCGGATGCCAGACGAGATTAGTATCGCTTGTTCACGCAAACAAAATGAACGTCGGATAAATGTGTGCGGGTCGAACGAGGGAGCTGGGCGTCAAAGTGAGGTAGGGTTGGGTACGTTGTAATACAATTTGATATGTTTTAATTGACGGCGCTGCTGGCGTCGCTGCCATGCTATCCTAATGAGATATGGCCCTAAGAAGTCCCATCGACGCTACGTTAGCTGCCCTTGAATGTTAATTATTTTTTACTTTTTCCCCTTTTTGTTTTACTCAGAGCAAGCCAACAAATGGATCAAGAACATGGAGCGAGAGAACCAGCTGAAGGTGATCAAGCTGACGGAGCCCAACTACGCGCGAGTGCTGGAGAGCGCCATCCAGCTGGGCTTGCCCGTCATGCTGGAGAACGTGCGGGAGCAGCTGGACGCGCTGCTGGAGCCCGTGCTGCTCAGGAACGTGTTCAGGTGAGTGCTGGAGAGCGAGCTGGGCTTGCCCGTCATGCTGGAGAACGTGCGGGAGCAGCTGGACGCGCTGCTGGAGCCCGTGCTGCTCAGGAACGTGTTCAGGTGAGTGCTGGAGAGCGAGCTGGGCTTGCCCGTCATGCTGGAGAACGTGCGGGAGCAGCTGGACGCGCTGCTGGAGCCCGTGCTGCTCAGGAACGTGTTCAGGTGAGTGCTGGAGAGCGAGCTGGGCTTGCCCGTCATGCTGGAGAACGTGCGGGAGCAGCTGGACGCGCTGCTGGAGCCCGTGCTGCTCAGGAACGTGTTCAGGTGAGTGCTGGAGAGCGAGCTGGGCTTGCCCGTCATGCTGGAGAACGTGCGGGAGCAGCTGGACGCGCTGCTGGAGCCCGTGCTGCTCAGGAACGTGTTCAGGTGAGTGCTGGAGAGCGAGCTGGGCTTGCCCGTCATGCTGGAGAACGTGCGGGAGCAGCTGGACGCGCTGCTGGAGCCCGTGCTGCTCAGGAACGTGTTCAGGTGAGTGCTGGAGAGCGAGCTGGGCTTGCCCGTCATGCTGGAGAACGTGCGGGAGCAGCTGGACGCGCTGCTGGAGCCCGTGCTGCTCAGGAACGTGTTCAGGTGAGTGCTGGAGAGCGAGCTGGGCTTGCCCGTCATGCTGGAGAACGTGCGGGAGCAGCTGGACGCGCTGCTGGAGCCCGTGCTGCTCAGGAACGTGTTCAGGTGAGTGCTGATTCCAAATATTTTGTCAAAAGATCTAGAAAAAAAGATAAAGAAAACTCACGGACAATTAATTACAGTAAGAAATACAGTAGTGGACTACTATTAAAAAAGTACAAATAAATTATTTTATTCCAAAGAAGGAATAGGAATAACAAAAAATAATAACAATTTATCACAAAATGGAAAACATAGACGCTTTTAAAGTTTTTGGAGGGAGTATCGCTCCGTGATTGTCGCGCGAAGCGGACGTAGGTGGTGTTACGTCACTTATCATGCATGCCGTCCGTGTCTAGCAAATCATTTTAAAACGCTTATAACTTTGCCAATTTTGTAGATGTTTCATCGGTTTTTTTTGGTGTTAATTATCTTTTTTCAAATAGTTTACTGATTCACAATAATAAAAATTTATTCAACATCCCTATTGTCAAATACCCGTTTTTACCCTCCTTCTGGCGCAGTCGGGTAAAAACTAGCCCGTTTAACCGCATCTTTACACTCCACATGTATCTTTAGCCAGCACTAAGTTGAAAAACACTAACAGTAAAGTAAAAACATCCCCAAGAACTCACGTTCCTCTATAAATTATGTTATTGTGTGAAGGTCCGGCGGCGTGGACTGCCTGAAGCTGGGCGACAGCATCCTGGAGTACAACCACAACTTCCGGCTCTACATCACCACGCGGCTCAGCAACCCGCACTACCTGCCGGAAGTCGCCGTCAAGGTCAGTCCGACAACTACGACAAGGACGTAACAATATGCTGACAATAACTTATATGCCATCATCATCATATCCGCCATTCAACTGCTAGACATAGGCCTCCCCCAAGCGTCGCCATATTGGTCGATCCCATGGCCATGGGCGAGCAGCCAGGGGAGGTTTGTGATCTTAGCTTTACTAGGCTCCGCCCAACGCCATCAGATGGCGCTTGTGCTCTTTTTGTGACCGAATTCTTTGCTTATGACTCCATGAATACTCTTTGCTGTATTCTTGCCCAGATCCGAATAATCATGGTCTGTACGATAGCTCAACGTATTCTTCGAGGCATCTGAAGATGTTTTTTCATTAAAACAGTCGCCCTTTCAAGGCTACGCTAAAGCCTAGGGTTCCCTCGGCAGGTGACGCTGCTGAACTTCATGATCACGCCGCAAGGGCTGCAGGACCAGCTGCTGGGCACCGTGGTGGCGCAGGACCGGCCCGAGCTGGAGCTCCGCAAGAACCAGCTCATCGTGGAGGGCGCCAACAACAAGCGGACGCTTAAGGAGATCGAGGACAAGATCCTTGAGGTCAGTAGCTGTCTACGATAGATGGGATAGGGCAGCCCCGGACCTAGGGGCTAGCCGGGGCCCGTGCCCCGGGCGGCAGATTTAGAGGGCAGCAAATTCATGTCTGGTAGACGAAAACATTGAGTATAGTGTATTCGTCTTAATGTAGTAATCGCAAAGAGCAGCGTTAGACCGGTTGCTGTGGCGTTCTTTGGGGGAGGCCTATGTCCATCAGCATCAGTGGGCGTATTATGGCTGAAATGATGACGGTAAAAATACTGTCGGGCAGGGGCGAGATTTTTCAGTTTTTGCCCCGCCTTGAAATAATTAAAGATCTGGGGCTGGGATAAGGATGGATGCAAGTGGATAAGATCCTTGAGATAGTAGTGCGTTAAGCCCGGTTTCCAACGCGAGCGGAATGGACCCATTAGGGGCCCTTTTAACTCGCAAGAGTAAATTGCATAGGTACTTGTATTCTCACCAATAAATAGTTGGGCGGAAAGAACTGCACATCCCACTAATATTATAAATACGAAAGTTTGCGCGTGGGTGTGTGTGTGTGTATGTTTGTTACCTCTTCACGGTGAAACGGCTGGACGGATTTGGATGAAATTTGGCAATGAGGTAGCCTGTGACCTGGAATAACACATAGGCTACTTATTATCCCAGAAAACGCGGGCGAAGCCGCCGGCGGAAGCTAGTAATAAAAACATCGAAATCACCATTTCAATCAGGTTCTGTCATCGGCTGGCAACATCCTAGAAGATGAATCAGCGAACCAGATCCTGTCGTCATCCAGGGTGCTATCCGTGGAGATCGAGGCGAAGCAGGCCGCGGCCACCATCACGGAGGCCGAGATCGACAGAGCGAGGCTGCTGTACGTGCCGGTGTCCAAACATAGCTCCGTGCTCTTCTTCTGCATATCGGATTTAGCGAACATCGATCCTATGTACCAGTACTCCTTGGTTTGGTGAGTAGATGCATAACATAACGTCTGTTATTACCTAAAGCGGTACTCAGGGATCATCATCTGCCTAGCCTTTTCCCAAATTATATTGGGGTCGGCATCCAGTCTAACTAGTTTTGGCTGAATATCAATATTTTACGTGGAGCGACTGCCATCTGACCTCCACAACCCAATTAATGGGTAATACCGGTATTCGAATGTTAGACCAGCTGTCAGACTTTTAAGGCTTCTGACTACCCGTAACGATTGTCAAAGATATTCCTATGACAACCGGGACCGACTGCTTAACGTGCTCTCCGAGGCACGGAGGGGTCTCCATGTGTAAAGAACGGTCACCCATCCAAGGACTGACCGCGGCAAGCGCAGCTTAACCTCGCAGATCGATCGATCAGCGCGTCCGTCATTTAGCCACGAGCCCCTCGACTCAGGGATATACAATTGAATTTTCCATGTGTGGATGAAGAAATAACCAAAAATACTCCAAGGAGTCTCGGGACTGATTTTGATAAAAACTAAAACTACATATATCATTAGATTTTTCAGCTAGTACTTCCAAGAGTATCTCTGGTTTATCTTACCAGAATTAGATGAAACGTGGCTTAGAAATTGGACCCCAAGCTATCAAACTGTGAAAACTACATCTAAATCCATTCAGTACTTTTGCGTGATGCGCGCACAAACAGACAAAAATAAAAAATAAATATTTTTGGGTAGATATGCGGTTACGTGATTACGTCCCAGTTTATCCCAATTCTTTTTTGTGAAATATCATCAATGTACAGACACGGCTTTTTTACAATTTTATAATAGTATAGAAGTATTCCCCAATAATTGGGTTGTGGAGGTTCGATGGCAGTCGCTCCATGTAAAATATCGATATTCAGCCGCAACCAGTTAGACTGGAAGCCGACCCCAATCATGTTTGGGAAAAGGCTAGGCGGATGATGATGATGATAATAGTATAGAAGTATAGATATATAGATTATAACTCTGCTTGCAGGTTCATAAACTTATACAACCAGGCGATCATCAACTCCCCTAAGAACGACGTCCTCAGCGAGCGCCTGGACGGCCTGAACGCGTTCTTCACCAGAAGCATCTACGGCAACGTCTGCCGGAGCCTGTTCGAGAAGGACAAGCTCATCTTCTCTCTCGTTCTCACGCTTGGAATCTTGAGGGCTAAGGTACCAACGAAAGATTACAGGCGCATGAAACTTTTTGCTGCGTCTACGCGGTCTCCACCTTTGAAAAACCGGACAAGTGCGAGTATGTAATTTCCGAAATAATATGTAATAGCGCCATCTATGTCGCTATTACATCATAGCAAATATATCATATCTTGATCATAGATGGCGCTATTCCGTACTTCTAGTGGCGCCGTCTATGAGCACTGACACAGACGGACAACAGACGGATAAAAAAGTGATCCTATAAGGGTTTCGTTTTTCCTTTTGAGGTACGGAACCCTAAAAATCACAATAATTTATGTGATATCGAAAATCAAAGGCGTCGCCTTCCGAAACTGATTTGTTGAAGGTGGTTTTTGTATGTAAGCACTTGTATTGACCTTAGGGCGAGTTGGACGAGGAGCTGGTGTCGTTCCTGCTGACGGGCGGCGCGGCGCTGGACAACCCGCACGACAACCCCGCGCCCGGCTGGCTCGCCGACAAGGCCTGGGCGGAGATCGTCCGGACCACCAGTTTGGACGCGTTAGTATCCAACAGTGTTCTTAGCAAAATAGCATAGCATAATCAGCCTATAATGTTCCCACTGCTAGGACACAGGCCTCTTCTCTGTGAGAGGGAGTGGGCCGTAGTCCACCACGCGGGCCCAGTGCGGGTTGGTGGACGTCACATGTCTTTGAATTTTTTGGTTCTAGGACATGCCGGTTTCCTCACGATGTTTTCCTTCACCGTTAAAGCAAGTGATAATTAATTTCTAATACGCACATGACTTCGGAAAGTCAGCGGTGCGTCCCTCGGGATCGAACTCGAACCATTCGCCGTGGGAGGCACATGGTTAATCCACTAGGCTATCACTGCACTACAGTGTTCTTATCTATACTAATATTATAAAGCTGAAGAGTTACGCGCCAATCTCTGGAACTACCAGTCGGATTCGAAAAAATATTTTTGTATATGATAGCCAGATTCATGAGGAATAGTATAGGCTATTTAACATCACGCTACGACTCTTAGGAGCCGAGCGACGGGAGTGAAACCGCGGGGAACAGCTAGTGATGAACACAAAAACTCCGGTTATGAGAAATAGCCTTTTTGCACTTTTCGGTGGTGAATAAAGTGCCCCTCTTCCTGGGAAGTCGTGATTATCGTGTATTGTCGGGATATTATTGTTTCAGATAATATATAACAAGTTACAGTCATGCAAGAGATTTATGACTTTGATATTCGTAAAAACTATTCTGTAATAAAAAAGACGGTAACATATATTCGCGCTAGCATAGTGTTTTAAAATATTAAGTTAATCAAGGATCAGAACCGATCAAGGATTAATCGGGAAGGATTAATCTTCAGGGGTCAGTGGACACGCTACTGACCCCTGAAGATCGAGGCGTCCCGTGCAGATCATGACACCTGGCGATGCAGTCACTTCGCAATATGTCCCTAGACATATAAACTATTATATGTATGTGTTGGAAATAAATCAAAACGTTACTTCATCATTGCTATTTGGTGCAATAAAAAATCATTTGATACAAACATGAAGACTTAGGCCGAGATAAATAGACGTTACTTAGCACGTACTTTGGCTAAGCTATGTTCCCGTCTCTGTCTTGCTTGCAAGTTGCACGACTGTGACAACGATACGGCTTAGCCAAAGTACGTGCTAAGTAACGTCTATTTATCTCGGCCTTACATTTTTATCAGGTTGAGTGGCTTTCGGGAGCATTTCGAGAAAAACATAGACCAATGGAAGGCATTCTACGACCTCTCGGCTCCTCACGAAAACCCGTTCCCGGCGCCTTTCGACAAAGTGGAGGGGATTGCCAAGCTAATCGTGCTCAGGTAAATTGTCAGCTATTAGCACATATTACAGAATCTATATTAATAATATAAATGCGAAAGTTTGGATGGATGGATGTTTGCAACTCAATCTCGCAAGAACGGCTGAACGGATCTGGATGAAATTTGGCACAGAGATAAGTCTGGAATAGCACATAGGCTACTTTTTAACCCGAATAACGCAGGCGAAGCCGCGGGTGGATGCTAGTACTAACATAAGACAGTTAAATAAATAGCGACTCTCGACAACGCAATAAAGTGTAATTCAGCTCGCACGCCGCTGCGTTCCTACAATGCTATTAACTTACAAGGCAGTCTCGTTAGTGCTTCGTGCGACAGAGATAGACGCTATATAAAGCCGAAGCTAGCCGATTATCTTTCTAAAGCTCGATGTGTAATCGGCCGCATATAGTGTTGCCCAAATGCAAGACCGAGACGAGTCTAACCCTGTCTTTGGTCTCGGTTCTGCATCAATACCCATAGTCGTGGTCTTAGTTTTAGTATTGTACATTCATTCTTGGTCTTGGTCTTGCTGTAATTAGGTGGTCTTGATCTTGCGAAAATGATTGTTGCATGACCGATTTTGGGCAACACTAGCCTCATATTGTCAGGCCCGCCGCAAGCGGGAGTGCAAGGAGTGCACCGCACACGGGCGGCACTCCAGGGGGGCGGCAAATCGAGCTATTGATCACGTACAATTCACTCATTCTCATAATATTCGCGAATGCGAATTCAAATATTGGTTACACCACTAGGTATTATACTTAGGTACTTAGGTAATAATAATGATTTTACACATAATAATATGTAAACAAGAATATATATTTTTTTTTGTTAAAAATCCGAACGAAGCGCTTTGATTGATTCCACTTTCATGATGAAAACCGCGAAAACCCGGAGACGGTGTTCCCCAATAACTACAATCTGGGTATCTTCAAGTCGACAGGAATTCCTCAAAAAGAAAAAAAAGGCCAACGTAGGGGGCGGCATAATCGATATTGCACACGGACGCTCAAACACCTAGTGGCGGGCCTGCATATTGTATCCGATACTACGGAATTGTCAATTAAGGTGAGCGTCCATTGGCACGGCCCGGACGCACGGCACGCAGCGGATTTTGGTGAATTCCTATAGCACGCGTGCGGGGCGGCCGGGTCGGGTAGTGGACGCTGTGCGATAGGAATTCATACAAAGCAAATCAAAATCCGTTGCATGCCGTGCGTCCGCTGCGGCCGGGCCGTGCCAATTTATTTTTTTTGGAAATGGCAATAATTTCTCTGCTGTCAACTGTGACTTTGATACAAATTTTGATATTTGGCTTAAACAATTGACATAAAATTATTTCAATTTATCTTATTTGATGTTTTATAAAATTTATTATTGAAAACTAATTAATTAATTATAAAAATGTATCACTTATAACAATTTAAAAACTGACATAAATGAATGTTAATGAATTGTTAATTTTTATGGACAAGCATGCAAAACTATCTCAAGATTTGCACACCAAATGCTGGTAGAATATGTGTGACGAAATATGTGTTTTTACAATCTATGTACCTACCATGTTCTGGGAAATAAATAAATTGAAATTGAAATGGACGCTCACCTTTAGTCCGCCCCGCCCCGGCCGCAACGCACGCACTACACGCAACGGCTACGGTATACAGTGCTCGGTGCGGGCAGTACCGAATAGTGCACAGCATAGCATAGCATAATCGGCCTATAATGTTCCCACTGCTGGGACACAGGCCTCCTCTGTGAGAGGGAGTGGGCCGTAGTCCACCACGCGGGCCCAGTGCGGGTTGGTGGACGTCACATGTCTTCGAATTTTTGGTTCTAGGACATGCCGATTTCCTCACGATGTTTTCCTTCACCGTTAAAGCAAGTGATAATTAATTGCCGAATAGTGCACGTAGTCCTATATGAATTCATACAAAGCAACCCAATTCGTTGCCAACCAAAACCAGTCTTAGTACTGCCGCTAAGTGAGCACCTCACGGCCCAGGTGCATCCGGCCCGACAAGCTGATCCCGCTGGTCCAGCAGTACGTGGTGGCGGAGATGGGCCAGCCCTACGTGGAGCCGCCGCCCTTCGACCTGGACCAGTCGTACAGCGACAGCAACTGCTGCTCCCCGCTCATTTTCATCCTGTCGCCCGGCTCCGACCCCATGGCCGGGCTCGTCAAGTACTCCATGGAGAAGAAGGTGGTCAGCTTCGAGACCATCTCGCTGGGGCAGGGGCAGGTGAACTATCTATACTAAAATTATAAAGCTGAAGAGTTTGTTTTTTGTTTGAATGCGCTAACCTTTGGTACTACCAGTCGGATTCGCAAAATTCTAGTATTATTATAGCCAGATTCATGAGGTATAGAATAACCTATTCATATATTTAGTATAGGTTATTTATCATAAATGACCTGGATTTTGATGAAACTTTACAGTAATATAGCTTAGACATCAGAATAACACATAGGCTAATTTTTATCCCAAAATCGCGGGCGAAGCCGCGGGCGGAAGCTAGAGTCGCAATACGTTGTTAGTGGGTGAAATCGCCCAAAGTTTTGTTCAAGTGTATTATTGAATTGGAGTGTGTTATTGTGTGTTACATGTTCTGTTGTATTTTAAATACAACCCATATAAAATATGAGTTGTACTTATAACGAAACACCCATACAAAATATGACTTCCAGTTGTACTTATAACACAACAGAACATGTAACACACTCGAAATCAGTAACACACCGGAACGAAATTTTAGGAATATTCGGCGATTTGACCCTAGTAATATTACCCCCTAAAAAGAGTAACCAATGTAACCATGGAGTTTCTTGTCCATTCTTCTCCATAGGAATCTACGTTTTGGAACGGGCAACTAGCTTACTAATGGACAAACGGACTGACAACTATACCTTGACAATTCAAAAGTGCCTGTAAATGGTCTAGTTGAAATATTTTTTTTGACTTTGACTTTGACTTTGACCTAGGGCCCGATAGCCGCCAGCATGATCAGCCGGGCGGCGGCGGCGGGCGGCTGGGTGGTGCTGCAGAACTGCCACGTGATGACGTCGTGGATGGGCGAGCTGGAGCGCGTCTGCAGCGACGTGCTGCTGCCGTCCGCCACGCACCGCGACTTCCGCCTGTGGCTCACCTCCTACCCCAGCGCCGCCTTCCCCATCACCGTGCTGCAGAACGGTACCTGCCACTATTTACATAATATATTCATAGAAAATGTTTTCTCCTGACTGACTGACTTATTTTATTTTATTTATTAAGGACAAAAAACATGTTAAGGCGATACATTAAGAATCTTATAAGATAAGTAGTTAAACATATAACCCACATCATTGTCCACGGATTATTGAAAGAAATAATGACTAATAACACTGATGGATCAACGCACAGCCAAAAACGTGAAAATTGGAGGACGTATTCTCTATGAATGATGTAGGCATCCGATAAGAAAGGATTTCTGAAAATTCCACCCCCAAGAGGGTAAAAAGGGGTGGCAAAGTTTGTACATAGGAAAACATGTTTACTTGACCTGATAAACTTTATTGTAGAGAGTTTTTGTTGAGTTGACAGCTCTTCCCGATATGATTTTTGAAATCAAAACACAATCGATAATCTAATTTGAAATCTATCAGAACTGACATTTTGAGAGGCTTCGACCCCCTAGCCCCCCAATCCGCTACTAGTAGTAACTTCCTCCCTCTCAATAAGCTTGTAAGCTTACAATTATAACTAGCGACACCAGTTATGAGCACAAACGTCACCTGCGCATTAGCTGATTTTTCGGTCTCTTTGGCGGAATGAAGAAGACGGGGGGTGACGAGGCTGCACACGATTAATTCGTCAGTCGATGCTCGTCTAATTGGACCATTCTTCATTACGTATTGTCAACTGTCTTATTGTCTATTGGGCCAAAAATGTACATACGCGATCTGTGATCAAGATCCCTGCCGATACTTATACTTAATTTTTGAAATCAAAACATTCGCCCATCTAATTTGAAATCTGTCAAAACTGACATTTTGGGAGGCTTCCACCCCCAGCCCCCCGATCCCATTCTAGTAGTAATTTCCTGCCTCTCAATAAGCTTGTAAGCTTACAATTACTGTGGTACTTCTAGGTGTAAAAATGACAAACGAAGCTCCGAAAGGGCTCAGAAACAACATATACCGGTCGTACACATCGGACCCCGTCTGCGACCCGGAGTTCTACATCTCGTGTCCTCGCACGGAAGAGTGGCGGCGGCTGCTGTTCGCGCTGTGCTTCTTCCACGCCGTCGTGCAGGAGAGGCGGGCGTTCGGGCCACTCGGGTGGAACATACAGTACGAGTTCAACGAGAGTGATCTGAGGATCTGTATTATGCAGCTGCAGGTACGTTGAGTGTTATAAGAAACAGCTGGTTTAATTGTACAGCAATGTGTTGGTGACGATTTTACTTTTGAAGGCATTTTTTCGCAAGCTTGTTAAAGTAATAAAAATATCCTTACATTTAGAGCCTAAACGCACTATGCGACTGGTCACAATGTGGCCTGCCGCAACTTCAATATTTTATACTAGCTTTCGCCCGCGGCTTCGCCCGCGTGGACGTCGGAAATTATCCCATGGGAACGTACCTCAGGAGTAAACTTTAACTACCTACAACAACTTGACAGTACAAACAGACACTTCAATTTTATTTATTTGTATAGATAAAGCTTGTATAGAGAAGCTTAAAAATGGAGTAACTTCTCCCGTTTTCCCAACATTTCCCTTCACTGCTCTGCTCCTATTGATTGTAGCGTGATGAAAGGTATACTATAACCTGCCCAGGAGTATGAAGAATAATTGTACCAAGTTTCGTAAACATCCGTTGAGTAGTTTTTATTTCTATAAGGAACATACCACGGAGGAAATACACAGAGGAGATGCCCTTAGCTAACACGAACCGTGATACTTTTGGAGTCGTGACGTCATCTTGCCACGCCCACTTTGGGCGTGGCCTCAATCAGTCGGTCGCCACTGTTAGTGCGAATAAAACGTTCGCGTTCCCACCGTTTATTATTATTTTCTTTAATATTTAATAGAAAAAGATGAATGTTGTATTTGATTTTGTATGTTATCCTGCAAAAGCTACTCGGATAAACGTTCTGATGCTATGAATGGCGTCACATTTCACTTGCAAATATTTTTAAACGTAATTTATTCTAAGAAGTTCTAGAAAATACTCGGAATGACATTCGACACTGTCCCCTAGAAATACTTTTACTGCTCGACAAAAGATGGCGTCACTTTTTATCACATGAATCGGTACAAACTACGTGATAATTACTATATCGTTATGATTAGTAGTGTAGTGAAATAAATTTTAGATTACTTACAGCCTTTTTTTGCAAAAATATCGTATTATTCGCAGTAGGTATTACCTACTGTATAGTAGATTATTATTTTGAGGCGCACGCACGCCGTACGGCGTGAAATAGCCTAAACAATTAATGTTTCCATCTTACGTTTTGATTTCACCCTAAAAGTTTTGTCACTTTGACACTAAAATCTTTTTCGTTTTAATAATTAATTTATAGTGTATTCGGATAGAACTTGCGAACAATGTAAACAAACACTTTAGTCAATATTTCTCTAATAACCATCACCATCAACGATCAAACACGGTTTAATTTACATTCTGTTCACTTTTTCTCTACCTTCAACTGTAATTAATAATGAAATAATAAATAAAAACTAGATTAATCCATAAAAATTAAAAATTCATTTTGCGGTTGAAGTTAGATGTCAAATTGACTTTCAAAGTTTTTTTCTTCGAAACTCTATTTGTTTTTGAAAATCAGTGAGGTTAGGTTTTATAGAGAAATAAACTTATTCTATAATATATTTTTTTTCAAATTCTCTTACTAATTATTATGTCTAAGTAATATTATTATGTCCTATACGTACACCTAGACTGCCCAATATCTTCTATCTTTCAGTCCATCCAAAGGTTGTCTGGAAGAGATCGCCTTGAGTGATAAGACCGCACATTTTAAATTAGTAGGGAAGCTTTTTCTGTATATGATATTATGGTGTACAATAAAGAGTAAATAAAAAAATAAAGGGTTATGTCGACGGCTGAAAATTAAACCTTCTAAATGACCCAATTAAAGGTTTTGCTAGCCGGTTTGGCCCAAATCCGTGTAGCATATTGGAGAAAATGTGTTGTCCATGTTTTAAAAGAGGAAAATATTAAAAATATACATACATACATACCATACCGCTACAATTATTTAATAACTAGCTTCCGCCCGCGTTTTGGGGGTAAAAAGTAGCCTATGTGTTATTCTGATGTATAAGCTATATTACTGTGATGTGTGTGTGTAGTAGGATTTGCATTTATATAAGGTCCTACTCTTCATACTCGAAATATTTTAAGAGGCACATCTGTTGGTGGCCTAAAGATGCTATACCTACAAACGAAAAAAAAAGAGTATATATTTTTTTTTAATAAATTAATTTAAAATTATTTGATATACATAAAAATACTCGCTTTTTATTATTTTCAACATCCACTACGCTAGTTTTTAAGTAACTTATTATTATTATTCGAAATTAGCGTAATAGATGTTGAAAATAGTATTTTTTTTAATAGTATTTATATTTAGTGTCAAAATAATTTTAAAATAATTCATTTAATAAAAATAAATACTCAAATATTTTTTTTTTCATTTGTATTGCATCTTTACCACCTATAGATGTGCCCCTTAAAATATTTCGAGTATGAAGGGTAGGACCCTATATACAACCACACCGCAATGTTTTGATACACTATGTGTATCACTGTCAACAATAAATGACCAACCTTCACACAGTATACGCGACATCTAGCAATCCTTCCTCCATGAGCCTCTGTCAGGACTCACGGACAGACTTGACAGACTCTGTCAAGTGCGACAACTTCACACTTGCGTTTCGTTGTCAATTTTATTGATGTTCTGAACTAATGAGCGGATGCGACATATAAATATATATATTTTTTAAATAGGCCGTAGGTATTACAATGTGTGAAAATTTTTAGGAAAGAATTAACGAAAATCAGATTTTTATTATATGTTCGTACCACAAACAAAATAGGGAACTATTTACACAAATCTCATTTTCCACTAAACCTTAAGGGCCGTACCACAAAAAAGATAAACACGTGTTCAACACGAATGCTTCCAAATATAATACGCACTTGTTTTAGCACTAACTTGAATAAAACAAGTGTGTATTATTTTTTATTTTAAAATAAGAGTCATCCTAAGCTACCCTTTAAATTGATCTTTTTTCCCTACAATAAGGCGAAATTCCAGAAAGTGGAAACACTAGTAGTAAAACAGTTTTGACTATTTGCCAAGGTAAAACTAGCGGAATATAGCTAAACTACGTCGTACCAATTTTTAGTCGTAGACTTGTAGGTAATGCTATTCACCACTAGATGGAGACACTTTGAGGTGGGTGGAGTCTCAGGTACCCTCCGGCCCCCGCGTCCCGCAAAATATCACGCATCGTACTAAAGACAAATCCCTTTACAACACCTCTACTCTGTAATTCCTCTGTGGAACATACAGACAGACAGACAGACAGACAAAAATTTTACTGATTGCATTTTTGGCATCAGTATCGATCACTAATCACCCCCTGATAGTTATTTTGAAAATATATTTCATGTACAGAATTGACCTCTCTACAGATTTATTATAAGTATAGATGAAACCGCATGATCTCAACGCACTGACGATCATGCGGTTTCATATAAAAATATTGAAGTTGCGGCAGGCTGCATAGTGCGTTTAGGCTCTTAGTCAAGGTGAAGGTTACACTGACTGAATGAAACTGGTGAATGATGAACGAAACTGGTGCGTGGGATATTTTTGCTCTGCTATTTCACATTACTGTGGCTCAATCACGTGGTATTTTGACGTATAGTATCGTAAATGTAAGCATGATTTGAATCTAAAACACAGCAGTCCTAGAACATTTTGATAAAATTTTATACAATTTGCACATTTTTAAAAATACAGGCAAATTAATTATTTAATTCATATAAATATTGTGAAGCAAACGTATATTTTCAATTCAAAATATGCTTACATTTAAAATTCACAAAATGGACGATCCTCACCCAGATGTTCCTGACGGAGTACGCGGAGACGCCGCTGGCCGCGCTGCACTACCTGGCGGGCGAGTGCAACTACGGCGGCCGCGTCACCGACGACAAGGACCGGCGGCTCCTCCTGGCGCTGCTCTCCATATACTACAACGAACGAGTCACTAACACCACTGAGTACGAAATTTGTTACATTATGAACCAAATTGTAAAAACACCGGACAAGTGCGAGTACGACCCGCGCCCTGAGGGTTCCGTACAAACTTATGTAACTATGTAGAATTAGATGTATTATTATCTATCTATACTAATATTATAAAAGGGTAAGATTTGATTGTTTGTTTGCATTGAATAAGCTGCGAAACTACTGAACCGCTTTTTAAAAAAATATTTCACCAGTAGAAAGCCACATTATTACTGAGTAACATGGGCTACTTTTTATCCCGAAAAAATGCGCAGTTCCTATGGGTCACGCGGACGAAGTCACGGGCAAAGTGCTAGTATAAAATAAAATATTCCACTATAAATATGCAATAGCGTCATCTATGAATAAGATGCAGCTATTACATACTGCTTCTAGTGGCGCCACCTATGAGCGGATGCTTCGAACTTGCCACGGACAGATGGACGACAAAATGATCCTATAAGGGTTCCGTTTTTCCTTTTGAGGTACGGAATGGAACCCTAAAAATATCAACCAGAAACGGCCCAAAACGTTGTAAATGTTGGTGTATCAGTTGTAAATCTCCTTAGGTACTCGTTCTCCCCGAGCGGCGACTACCGCATGCCGGCGAGTATGGAGTACAACTGTGTGCTGGAGCACATCCGAGCGCTGCCCGCCACCGCCCGCCCCGAGGTGTTCGGCCTGCACGACAACGCCGACATCACCAAGGACAACAAGGAGACCACGGCGGTAACTTTAATCATTTGGACCCCTCCCTCCCCCTTGTGTTTACACAAGTGTTTCTTACCGTGGGAGAGCCATGCTTCGGCACGAATGGGCCGGCTCGACCGGAGTAATACCACGGCCTCACAGAAAGCCGGCGTGAAACGTGTTTCGCCGAGTGAGTGAGGGTACCGGAGTAATCCATTGTTGTGGGGGGGGGGGGGGGGCAAAACTGCGCTCAACAATGCCTAAGGCAAGAGCAGTATTTTAAAGGCCGGCAACGCACTTGTGACTCATCTGGTGTTGCGAGTGTCCATGGGCGGCGGTAATCACTTATGATCCCTCCTATAATATAAAAAAAAAGTATACAGGGTGTTGATTTAGTCACCTGCAACTTTTAAAGGGGTGATTCAACCCGTCATGCTGAACAACTTTCCCTATGAGTGAGACCCATATCCAATTCGTAAAACCACACGTTAAAAATTCCACACAACCCCAATCTAACACTGTTAATCGTCACTCAACACTAGCACTAAACTAAAACACTGTATTAATATCATCGATCGTGTTCGGTACGTCGCCAGCGTGTACGTTTTTATTACGACCAATGTGGTCAAACTAAAGCATCAAGCTCAATACGATAGTGGCCTACTATTAAAAAAGTACAAATAAATTATTTTATTTCAAAGAAGGAATAGGCAACAAAAAAGTAAAAGCAAAAATAATAATTTATCACAAAATGGAAAACATAGACGCTTTTAAAGTTTTTGGAGGGAGTATCGCTCTGTCTTTGTCGCGCGAAGCGGACGTAGGTGGTGTTACGTCACTAGTAGGTAGTGCCGTCCGTGTCTAGCAAATCATTTTAAAACGCTTATAACTTTGCCAATTTTGTAGATGTTTCATCGGTTTTTTTGGTATTAATTGTCTTTTTTCAAATAGTTACAGATTCAGAATAAAAAAAAAGTAGTTAACATCCTACAATGTGACCATATCAAAGCGTCAAGCTTAATAGCGCCTTAGCATATCTCCCTTGTTTCTATGATCTGGCTCTGCGGTCTCGACATAGATAACGATCGCTTTACGACCGAAATCGGTCGCTATCTATGAAAAAATCTATGTAAAAATACGGCGGAACAACCGATTTCGGTCGTAAAGCGATCGCTATCTATGTCGAGACTGCAGGCCCTGAGGTAGACAGCTCCCTCCGCAGTTGTTGTTCGGCACGCTGCTGACGCAGACGCACATCGCGGCGGGCGGCGGCGCGGAGGGCGGCGCAGGCGCAGTGGAGCTCACTCACGACATCTTGCAGCGCCTGCCGCCGCCCTACGACATAGCGGCCGTGGCCGACAAGTACCCCGTGCTCTACTACAACAGCATGAACACCGTGCTCAAGCAGGTATGACTACCGGCATCAGTTATGAGCACAAACGTCACCTGTGACTACCTGATTTTTCGGTTTCTTTGGCGGACTAAAGACGGGGGGCGTCGAGGCTGCACAGTCAATGCTCGTCGTCTGATTGGACCATTTTCTATTACGTATTGTCAACTGTCTATTAGGCTGAAAATGTACATGCGCAATCTGTGCTCATAATTCACGCCGCGACCTATACATAACTATACCTACCAGCCACTATGGACTTTAAATCTGTGTATGAAAAGTGTCCGTCAAAATGCGTTAATTTAGGGCGCTACTGTAGCAAGAGGGTAAATTTCAAATAACACGCGGCGACCCGTGCTTGGCGAACTAGACTTTTGTCTACTGAAGAATAGAAACATTTCTTCTCTTCATTGTATGCATAAAACGATACAAATCTTTTCACAAACTGTCATTTCGTCTATTCTTCTGTAGACAAAACCCGTTTGTATCGTGGTCACGCTAAGCGTGCTGACAGAGCTCGTGTCCAGGAGCTGACCCGCTACAACCGGCTGCTGTCGGCGGCGGCGCGCACGCTGCGCGGGGTGCACCTGGCGGCGCGGGGGCTGGCCATCATGAGCGCCGAGCTGGAGGACTGCCACGACGCCTTCCTCAAGGGCGCCGTGCCAGCCGTCTGGATGGCCAAGTCCTACCCCTCCATGAAGCCGCTGGGCTCTTACGTCGCCGATTTGCTTTCACGGTGAGTCTCATCAGAGACGGCCTTACCACAAAAAAGATAGACACATTTGCCAAACTTCTTGGCAGTATATGATTAGGTATAAATGAGACAAAGTTGTAGTATAGTCTGGTTATAATTATCCAAAGGTGCATCTTATATACTAACGACTACGTGTTGATCACGGATAGTAGAAACATTTAATAGATATTGAACGTGCGATAAAGATCATAAGATTGCGATGTAGATTGTAGATACAGCACAAAGATATTGTACTGTAACAGTACACCCCCCTTTAAAAAAATTATTATGGTAATAGTGTTTACAATATAAATTTGACCTAGACCTTACTAGTTATTTGCTGATGTATATAAACAATAATGCTATTGTACGCGGTGGAATTTGATGACGCCTGTTGTGGTGTGATTTGCTGACGTATGTAATTTTGACTTAGCTGTTGCACGAGTGTTTATTATTTTTTTCCGTTAAACTCTTCATTCTTCTGTCCAGTGTTTTTATTATGCCGTAAAGTAGGATCACGCCGAACAAATACAGCACAAAGATATTGTACTGTAACAACACACGTTAAACTCGAATGCTACCAAAAATAATACACACTTGTTTTAGACAAGTTAGTGCTAAAACAATTGACTATTATTTTTGGTAGCATTCGTGTTGAACGTGTGTTGAACAGATGTTTATTTTTTTGTGGTACGGCCGAGAGAGTCTAGTCGCCCCACTCCATTCCAGGGCTCTAGGGCACACCAGAATATGGGCCCTGTTGGAAAGTAAGAAACTGACCAAGTACGAGTCGAACTCGTCCACTGAGAATTCCGTACTTACTACAAACTTTGATGTTATTAACTCGAGATTATAATAGCGAGAACCAGACTTGCGTTACGGGCCTAATATCGACATTTCGGGGCCCATGTGAGAACGGGATATTGATCTGAGGGCCTAGCACGAACGATTTTGACGTTGCGTATCGTAAACGTAAGCTTATTTGGAATTGAAAATACAAGTTTGCTACACAATATTTATATAAATTAAATATCTTATTTAAATCTCTGTAACGCAAATTGTATAAAATTTTATCTAAATGGACTAGGACTGTTGTATTTTAGACTCGAAATTCGCTTACGTTTGCGATACGATACGTCAAAATCATTCGTGCTAGGCCCACTGAGTGCTGAGTGCGAGTTGCAAACCTTCGCGTAAACATTTCGCGAAGAGAATAGAACAACCAATCACGTGCGTTAGCGTCTTCACATTCAAACGCGAATCGATGTCCGATCGTTCACGGAACTATGGCCATTGTTTTGGCCAAAAACTAATAAAGAATCATATTTTTTAAACCGCAACATTTTCATAATAAATATCTATGACTTAAAGTCAAATTAATAACTTTAATATGCAAAAAAATATTATAATTGATGAGCTTTCGCCTATTTCCTGTGTCCTTCCCTTTCCCTCACACAACCCTGACCCCTATGGCAGAAAGAGAAAGAACATTGGACATCCGCTGTCATCGCAAGCAGCGCCATTATGCGCTTACGGGAAAAAATTGCATCACTTACTTAATATCTTCTACGCGCGATCGAGCCGGCTCCGCAAAACTTTTTCTATATCTGAAAAAGTATTATTCCCCGCTAATAAGCTAATAACCACGTGAGTGTCGTTTTCCAAAAACTTTAGTGCAGTACATCACACGCCAGAAAACACTGGACTTACTCGAACTTTCAACAACTAAGTACCTACCTACGCTGCCGAAGAAGTCGTGGTGTGGTGAGTCCTATTTCTTTACCTACCTTTACTTCTCCTTAGGCGACTGCTCATCAGTTTATAGTACGTAAAAATAACGGCTCGAAAGCATTCCGCTCCGCATTAATTGACACCCCGAAGTTTACTACTATTATGTAAACACCCTCCAGCCATCTTTATTCATTAAAACTTTTAATAACCCTCCTTCTGGCGCAGTTGGGTAAAAACATTGTGACTAGGATGATACAATTACGGTAAAGGCGTTTTTCCCCCCTTTTTTGACTTTTTGGCTTTTTTGACCCCCCCTCCCCCCTGGTGATACGTGGTGAGGTTTTTAACTAACCCCTACCCAAGATCACTTGTATTTTTTTGGTACAAATTATCTTATTTTTTTCAGAATATTATCTTTAAATACAGCATTTTTTTTCGGTTTAGAAATTGCGCATTCAACGAAAAAATAAATACACGTGATATCACACCACACCTCCCCCTCCCCCCTTGTGATTTTTTCCGAACCCCCTCCCCCCCTTTCGAGCCTCACCTGATTAATGGACGGCCCCTTAGGTGTTGTCGACTTACCGAACACGAGTAGTGGAATCCAATCCGTTGTTTTTATTGTAATAACAAGAGGGACAGCGCGCACGCAGTCCCTCACTACCAAAAATAACGCGTCCGAGTTATCCACATTAGGGATAATCGCAGGGGTCAACCCAACCGCAGTGCAATGGGAAGGCCTCGCCCTGGGGGAACCGCCTTCATGATCACGGTGTCCCCTACGCCAGGTAAGTATGAATTCCTTAAAATTAGGCGCGGTGGTCGTTTAACGGCGGAGAATCTTAACACCGCGATTCAGAAAATGTACCGAATGGCACAACGCCATCTATTTACAAAATTGGAACTAATTTGTGAAACGGCTTGGGCTTAGGGTGAAAATATAACTTCAATAATAAAGCACGCACATAGTTATTAGTTTCCCAAAAATAGGGATAATGACAATTTTAATCTCGTTTGTAGGTATTTAACAGTTTTTAACTCTGCATTGGGAATCTCAAAAATGCACTCTCTATGAGATTCTCTCCCGTATTCACAAACATTACATTACTATGTGGTCTTGAACGCACAGTGTACAGACAACTCATACAAATATGAACATTATATGTATAAAAATAAGGTTCATATTCATAAATATAAATATGAACCTAAAAATAATACATACAATTTACTTTGAATGAGTTTTTGGTACACTTTGCTATGAGTCCTCATAGTCATGTTCGTGAATACGGGGGTCTTTCATTTTCTTCAGATGCAAATTACGCTAAAATGTAGCCACTTGCATATTTATTTCTGGATTTGAAACAAGAATAAAACACGCAAAATGTTTATATCAATTTATTTTACTATCACAAACAAGTTCACTACTCTATTGTGTATATCATGTCTAAAGAAATGCCTGTTTGGGTACATGGGTGTAGGTAGCTGACCTTCAATACATTTATTATGTTTTTGTATGATTTCAAGTAGTATTAATATTAGGCCATGAATTTACAAATCACAATGAAATGGTTAACAATTAAATTGAGTGGTTTGAAGTACATAGTTTGAACATACGACAAATGGATTTGTTTTAAAGCAATATGGCAAGTTTGTAACACAGTTACATTCATGTTTCATAATTAACAAGATAAACAAAAATTCAGTAAAACAAAAGACCCGACTGCGCATTATTTAAATATTATAACCAGTGTGCGGAAAAGGGTGACAATATTTACCCACAGTTAGTAGAACAGAGTCAAAAACCGGAGACTTCCTTATAATTAAAAAAAAAAAAAATTCTACGAAAAGAACAAAAATATTGTGGAGTGTGGGAAACATTTCATTTTTTTTACCACAGGGTAGGTGAGGGGTGAATGGTGGTGAGGGATGGTGAGGGGGCGAGGATGTTGAGGGGGGAGGGGATGGGGTGCGGGTGGTGAGGCTGGTGCGTGGGGAGAGGGGGCGCGGGGGTGAGGGGGGTGAGGGTGGTGTGGGGGGAGATGGGATGCGGGGGCGGGCTAATCAAAGTGCCCGTAACACATATTTCACCTATTAATTTCAATAATATTTATTACTAGCACTTCGCCCGCGACTTCCTCCGCGTGTTCCACAGGAACTGTGCAGTTTTTCGAGATAAAAAGTAGCCTATGTTACTCACTGATAATGTAGCTTTCTATTAGTGAAAGAATTTTTAAAATCGGTCTGTAGTTTCGGAGTCTATTCGGTACAAACAAACAAACAAACAAAAAAATCTTTCCTCTTTATAATATTAGTATTATAGATATAGATTAATAAAACTTGTTTTTTTCAATTATTCAAAATATTTTGAAAAAATCATGTTTCTTTCCAAAAGATTCGTTCTGTTAATATTTCTAAGTAATATGCAAAAAAACGGAAAGAAACCACAATATTATTTTGTTATTTTCGTGGAAATAAAAAAAAAATGTAGTTTTAAGTAAGTCTCCGATTTTTGACTCTGTTCTACAAACTGTAGGTAAATATACTCATCTTTTTCCGATCACTGATTATAACCCTACGTCACTCTCACAATGAAGACGAATCTAACGACACCTCATAATATTATGTTGAAATGAAATCCATCAAGATGCGCTTGCTGCAGAGTGTGCCAAAGAAATACACTCAAAAAACATTACACTTTTTCTGGGGCAGTCGGGTAAACTAAACATATAGGAGCGCACTAACATATTAATATTTTAACTTAAAATATTATTAAAAAGTAAAAAAATAAGTTTTTAAACTGACACTCACTAACGCTATTATTAACACTGGAAATAGGATATCTCTACTCTAGTAGAGATCAAATAAAGCAGTCCTTTGTGTGTTCGCTGAAAACTTCTAATTCATTTGGGCAATTTTTCGAGGAAGGTTTCTGTGTGTAATACGTTCGCCACATTATTAAATTGTACCCGTGCGAAGCCAGAGCAATTATTGACATGCGTCAAGTTCACGGAAAAAAATATTAATATTCCATTTTAAGTGCTAATAATATCAAGCTTGCTAAACATAATGACATTTAGCGATATATAGTTCTGAAACAACCTAGAACTAGAGGATATATCTTCATATAGAATAGAGTATATTTAGCGACCCCACGTACCCGAACTATAGAGGTACACATATTTGTACTCAGTCTTTCGACGATTGTACTAATAAAATGCCGTGTAAAGCTGTAACACATGAACGCAAGCGACAGGCGACCACACCCTGATACTACCCCCGTATTCACAAATATTGCTATGAGGTCTCGAACCATTGTACAGAAAACTAATACGAATATGAACATTATCTGTATAACCTTAAGGTACATATTCATATAAGCGAATATAAACAAGCGTACGAATATGAATCTTAACTTAATACATTATACATGACGTAAACTTCATATTTGAATGAGTTTTTTTTACACTGTGCTATGAGTCTTCACATAATATGAATAAGGGGGTACGTTACTTGTGTAGGGCACATCAACACAATGGAAACATTACCTGCGGCCTCGTCGCAGGTACTGCTCGGTAAAGACTCGATTCTCTCAATAGTCACACAGTCTGCTTATGCTCATTATACCTAATCTTACTGCCCATGTTGACAAGTCTATTGTTTAAGTTTTATATCGAAAATGTATTGTTTGGGGCAATGTAGGTATATTATCTATAAAAAGTATAAAACAAAGTCGCTTTTTGTCTATGTGTTTCCGCTTATTTCTTCTAATCTATACAATGGATTTTAATGCGATTTTCACCATCATTTAGAATTTTGTTTAGGAAAGTTTATAAGTAAAATAGGTACGTTAATATTTAAGTTAGATAGGTACCGCACAGAAATCTATACGTTTTGACATCAGTAGATTGCACCCGTGCATAGCAGGAGCGAGCCGCTAGTAATTTACTCCCTTAATAAAATTATAAACGCGTCTTTATTTAACCATTGATTAAATATATAACTATACTTGTCATTTGTATGACAATGAATAGAGACGACAATTGACATAAGAGCTGTTTAATTTAATCATCGTTTAAGGGGTTATACGTAGCGCCCATTAATGTTGTAGACAGATATGTGTGAATCGAATCTTCCTTAAAATTCTATAAGAACGATTAAAGGAGCTCATTAGACTGAATGACGTATCTTCACACAACGCAGGAAGTAAGTAATTTGTAAGCAACCGCGTTCTATTTCGTCATTTAATATGCCATTCCCCACGGCATGCATTCAAGTGCACTTGACACAAATTACGAGTACATTCAGTATGAAGAGCTCATAAGTGTTAGCGCTCGGTCTAACACGAATGTAGTAGGTACAAGTAAGCGATGCTTTACAGTCTTCAACGTCTAAATTCGACCACAAATTTTGTTTTTTTTTTTTTTCAAAACAATTATACCCATTTTATATCGAGAAAGATGAACGATAAAATGCTAATAGTTTTAGCTCGCATCCACTAGAAACAACTTAAGTAATAGTACTAAAGTTCTACACAGTTATACATACTTAGTTACATAAACATTTATTATAGCACATGTGAATACTGACAGGTGATATTTTTGACACATTCCATCCGTAAAATTCAACGATCAAAAATCGATAAAGTTGTCAATATATCTTTAAGAAATCGACGCATTTAACCCTGGTTTTTTTCTTATAGATTTCTTATTTAATACTAATACTTCTGATAATTATGTGAATTGAAATGAAACTAACTTTACTTACACATACAACTTATGTAGACAAATGATTACAGATCAATTAAAAATAAAGTTAGTTTTATTTCAAACGTAAACTAAACCAAAAGTGCAGTCTCGCTCAAGCAAACAACTTTGTCATGGGGCTTGGGATAGGCCTGCGTTCAACACATCTCGTTGATGAACACTCAGCCTTCAGAATTCCGTGAAGCCAGGTCTAACAGTTTGTTCATGAGCTCCCCGCCAAAAGACTCCCTGTACTTCTGGCTGATGTTATTCAGCAGAGCGTACGGGGTCTCATAGTTCATATTCTCTATGCTGGACAGGGTGGTGTCGTCGTACTTTCTGCCTACGACCCTGAAGCCGTTAGCTGACATCTCGATGCAGTAGTTGGAGTTCTCCAGAGTGGTCAGGTTGATGTAGATGCGCTGGTTGTTGCTCTGCAACGTCGGAGATATGCAGGCACTCTTCACGTGCTTGCGGATGTCGTTGATGGCGGCCTCGGCCTCCTGAGGCCACGTCTTTTCGTCCAACACCCTATCTGTCATGATGATTGTCTGGAAATAGAAAAATATGCGTCAAATAATTGAATGTATGGTCTACCTCAGTGCTTCCATAGGGCCAACTTATTCTGAATACATTCGTCTGTTTTGTTTTATTAATGAACTAGCTGTTCCTCGCGGTTTCAGTCCCGTTGCTCGGCTCCTAAGGATCATAGCGTGATGTTAAATAGCCTATAACTTTCCTCGAGAATTGGGCTATAAAATGCAAAAAGTTTTTTTTCAAATCTGACTGGCAGTTCCAGAAATTAGCGCGTTTTAACAAACAAACAAAAATACTCCTCAGCTTATATGTATTAGTATAGACTAGCTTCCAGCCGCGGCTTCGCCTTGAATCTCTCTATCTACTAAAAAAAACCGCATTAAAATCCATTGCGTAGTTTTAAAGATCTAAGTATACATAGGGACAGACAGAGGGAAGCGACTTTGTTTTAATATACTATCTAATCTAATGTATAACTATGCAGATTCAAAACTACCACTTATCAGTGATAAGTGGTAGTTTTGAATCTGCATAGTTTTATTTGTTCTTTATTTAAAATATTGTCATATATTCTTTCATTCTATTTATTTAGAGATGTATTGACATGACTGTTTCGTTCGCAGCCTGAGCTTCCTACAAGACTGGATAGACGAGGGTCCTCCGATAGTGTTCTGGATCTCGGGCTTCTACTTCACGCAGTCGTTCCTGACAGGCGTGCTGCAGAACTACTCGCGACATAACAAGATCCCCATCGACCAGGTCCATTTCGAGTTCACCATCACTAAAATGGAGGCTGAGAGTAGAGATGAACCCGATTTTGGAGTGTACTGTAAGGTTGGTTATAGCAATTTGAATATAATTGGACCAGCTGCACTCTGGTTTCCTAAAAACTTAGGTTTGAAAGCCTGATCCTGATCAATCTGATGTCAAATTTCATCTTAGTTGCTGTGATTGGTTTACCAAAATAACAGCGACCAATCATATTTGACCAAGGTGACGAACTGACGACAGATTTAATTGTACAAGTGTTTAGAACCTGGTTCATAGATTGGTGACTTAGATTAGTGTAATATCTTATTTAGCAGCAAGAAAATTGGATATAGGAACTTGCGAATGTGATCAACTCGGATACATCTTCTGGATTTCTTGTCATTTTTGTAGGTATTACACAAATGTGATATTTAAATTGCATGCAGCAACCATTCGAAGTGGATAAGGAGGATCAAGAGCACAGTGTATTTATTTGGGTAAGACTCTTAGAATCTGCATGGGAGTGTATTGTATAACGGAGCTTTTTTGGCGCTTAAATGGCGCGGCGCCTAAGAAGCATGCGTGACACGCACGAATAATATTAGGTACAGATTTTAAAGCACCGTTTGATATTTTTGCGTGTAGGTATTAAGCAATATATACCGAATGCTCGCCTAAAGCCTGCTTTGTAACAGTCAAATGTCAATAGATGGCACTTGGTTTCCTTAAAGCCTTTGGTAATTGGTACGCATTGCGTTTTTACACCAAATAAAATAACTGTACTAGTAGATTAGAGATTTCTGAACGATACCTTCAAACTATCTAACAAACCTCTCAAAAATACTAACACAAATCCTTCCACACAGGGCCTATACCTCGAAGGCGCAAGGTGGAACCGCGAGACAATGCAAATGGACGAGTCCTATCCCAAGATCCTCTTCGACACTATCCCTATAATCTGGTTCAAACCAGCTCTCATAGCAGAGTTCAGTCCCCCTCCCTGCTACTTCTGTCCTATTTACAAGACTAGTGAGCGGAGGGGGGTGCTGGCGACCACGGGGCACTCCAGCAACTTCGTCATGTACATCACGCTGGCGTCCTCCATGAAGGAACAGCACTGGATCAATAGAGGGGTCGCTAGCTTGACGCAATTGGATGATTAGAAAATCTAGAAAGTCCGCATAAATCTTAATTCTGTATTTCGTATAATATTCAATCAAAATGTATATTTTTGCGATTTTTAATGAAAGGGAAAGAGAGAGTAATCCACTATTTACTGTCTAGCTAGAAAATATTAATGAAAAGAAAAGTTTAAGAAAGAAGTTCCCTGGGAACTACAGGTCTAATTATTATATACTTTGATTATTGGTAATTATTGTATTTTTATGTAATTATCACTGTGATTATGTGTCTAGTCTTAATAAAATTTTTGCCCAATAAATGTTTTTCATTTAAAATTTTGTTTGAATGAAGTATATTATTATAATACTTTATTTTGCAATTATCGCAGTCTACTGCTAGACATGGACAAACACAGACATTTATTTCTTAAATAGAACATTTGAAACCAATTACACTATTTTTATCACACTATATAATATTATAAATGCGAAAGTTTGTGCGTGTGTGTGTGCGTGTGTGGGTGTGTGTGTATGTTTGTTACACCTTCACGCTGAAACGGCTGGACGGATTTGGATGTTTGGCTCACAGATTATAGTCTGGAATAACACATAGGCTTCCTTTTACCCCGAAAAACGCGGGCGAAGCCGCGAGCGGAAGCTATCACACTAATATTATAAATGCGAAAGTTTGTGAGGATGTATGGATGGATGTTTGTTACTCTTTCACGCAAAAACTACTGAACGAATTTTGATGAAACTTTAGAGTAATATAGCATCAGAATAACACATAAGCTACTTTTTATCCCAAAAACGCGGGCAAAGCCGCGGGCGGAAGCTAGTACACAATAAATTACGAAAAATACAAAGAAGAAAACAAAGACATTACATAAACGAAATAATGAAGATAGGTACCACAGTCATGCATTCACAGCCATGTGTTCTTCTCAGACTTCAAACATTCTGACAGCATTGTAAGCGGAAAACTGTATTGTAAGAGTGTGGCCGAACAAAGAGTGAAGCTACTGGACAACCCTGAGACCTCACGAGATGTGCTTGGCAACATATTGGACCTCATGGACTATTGGCAGGAACCGAGCTGGTACGAGTGACTGTGAACATCCTGTGGTAATTAATACAATAGCCCAATCAAGAGAAGTGTGGAAAACAGGTGGTATAACTATATATGGCAAACAATTAAATGTGTGTAAACATAAACAAACTATATATATAGTTTTGTTGGACATTATATTATTTTATAGACCTTAATATGTACCTTTATAATAAATAAATAAATAAACATATAGAACCTCCCTCTTCATTGGAGTCGGTCAAAAGTATGTTAAAATTAGATAGTGTGTCACATAGTCACATCAAAGGAATCATTGGTATATTCCAGCGAACCCGCTATCTATCAATCAACCAACTCAGCCAAACGAGGTCCACTGCTGAACATCACAGGCTAGTATCAAAATAAAGAAGTTACAAACAATGTGTTGACTATCAGCCCATTCGGGTACTGGGAGCCATAAACAGCCTATGGGCTCCATCAGTCCGGCCCATGTCTAGTAATTTCTGGGAATAGGCACGTTTAGCATGCCATAGATAATATAGCAAGGTTCATAGTTAAATAGTTAATTTTGGCTGTTTTCCAAGCTTTAGGTACCTATCATAGAGGATGGTTAGCAACTCAGATTATAGAAAAAAAAAGGAGATTCAGCCATCATAGCAAATTAGTATGGGAACCACGGTCGCCACTTTTAGAATAGTTTGCAACACAATTACAAGCGCTCCTTGTGAATATAAAGATCTCCAACACATTAACAATTCCGCACCCCCTTAATCTAACACTGTTATTCGTCACTCATCACTAGCACTAAACTAAAACACTGTATTTATATCATCGATCGCGTTCGGTCCGTCGCCAGCGTGTACGTTTTATTTATGGTCAATGTGACCATATCGACGCGTCAAGCTTAATAGCGCCATGGCACATCTCCCTTGTCTCTATGATCTGAGGTTAGAAACTATTTTATTCATGTAAGTAGGTACAAATAATAAAGTCAATATACGAGCAATGTCCATTGCCAAAACTATAAGTGCGACGTGGACTTGTTTATTAGAAAAAAATTTGACTTGTTTTCTCTATAACAATAGAAAGATATAAATGTGGGAAGTATTAACTTGTTGAATGAATAGCTCATTGCACTTATTAGCTACAATATATTTTCGGCTTGTTGAATGAATAGCTCATAGCACTTGAGTCGTGAAGAAACGCAAGGGGATGAGATATGAATGTTTGTATTTTACAAGCTTTTTTCACCATGGTTTACCCTGACGAGACCATTATTTGCCAGAGAAAGGATATCTATAAATTTAAATTTCGCGGTATGTTGAATTAACACTCACCTTTAATTCTGCAATTGATGCGGAAATCAACTGAAACGATAAACGGTCGCCTTGTTTATTACTTTTAACTGTATGTTAACGTATTCATCGCAAAGTTTTATAAAACACTTCACGTTCACACAATTTGCAATACAAACTAACGTCAATGTCAACAAAATCCATAGACAAAATAGGTACATGTACTTTTTTTTTTCCTGAGACATAGACTACGAACGAGTCTACAAACAAAGAGTCGATGACGTCAGCGTATTTTGATTTTCCTGTAGTGTTGTACAAAAAAATCATAAATATAAATATTAGATAAATTAAACGATTATTAATAACGTTATCTATGAATTAATTATTTAATGTTATTTTAATAGAGACATTACAAAAAATTAAAAGCATCATTGCAAATATGTAAATACGAAGTAAGTCTATTTTACATTTTGTGAAAATACGATCCCAAATTTTGGAAAATTTATTTAAAGTTCTTTAAGAATGTAACTGAAATAAAGTCTTTCAAAACGGTATTTTATTCTTATTTTGTATTATTATAATCTGGAATGTGGTATTATGTTGTTTAAATGAATATTTTTTGTCAATACAATAATTTTATTAGCCGTTCATATAACCGATATTTAAATAATTATTGGCCGTTGCGCCTCACTATTGATATAATTCCATTTCACTATTTCAACGATGGTATGTAAAGCAAACCTTCTGTGTCAATCAAATCATAAGGAATTGCTAAAGCTTGTTAAATAATTTCTCTACTATTAACAAAATAATAAAGTGAAATATTAAAAACCAACAATTATTTAAATAATAGACACTGCTTGTGCTGTTGTACAATTTCTACATTAAATATTTTTTCTATGAACAGTGCGTGGAATGGATCTTTGTATTTACAATAGAGATGGGTAACTAGCCGAAATTCCAATAGCTCAGCTAGCCGGCTATTTGTGGTGAAATAGCCAGCTAGCTAGCCAGCTATTCAGCTATTTGGCTATTGGTTAAATGACTCACTAGCCGGCTGGCAGTTGATAGCGCTAGCGGCAATAGCTAGGTAGCCGTCTTGATTATCGTTCCACTGCCCCGCGAATCAGTTTGATTCAAGTTCGATCCTCGCCGTGGTAACAAATTTATTGATATTTTTTGATGTTAGGATTTCGTTTTTTATTACTTTTTATACTTTTTATTATTTTTTAGACTTAAAATTAAATGAATTTCCGTGATTATTAAATTTATTATAATAAATAGTAAAAAACTGTTGAAAATCTATCTACAGCGCCATCTCTATTCATTGCTATGAATTATGAAGCATTTTGTTAAGTCAGTTCACACTTTTGTTATACAAATAAATTATAGATGGCGCGCTACGTTAGTTGATGAAATCGATTTATTTCTATCGACGCTATCGTCGTACAATTTTGAACCTAATGTTTTACAAAATTAGGCTTAAAATCGTAAATCGCGCGCGCCGCCGCTCGTACGTTGGCTAGTTGTCATAGCTAATATAGCTAGGTATATGAATCACTCACTCAGCTAGTCAGCTACGGCGGCTAGCCGGCGGCTACCGGATAGCTGGCTAGCTGTAAACTGGCGTCGGTTGCGCGGTACGGTACAGCGCAAGCGCGATAGCTGACTAGCCGGCTAGCCAGCTATTGTGCTGATGAATATCATAGCCGTGGCTATCTCTTGGATAGCCGGTATTCAGCTAGTTATTAAAATAGCTACCCATCTCTAATTTACAATTTGTTGCTATGTTGCATAGATGGCGCAGCGAACTTGTAAACTGCGTATGCCGAACTGACGTTTTTGGTTATTTTTGTTCTCGCCTCGTGTTTACTTTAGTGTCTAATTTCGGTCCAATTGCGAAAATTCTGTTGTGCAACAACCAAAAGGTTAATATTTCGTTCATTTAAGACATCTCCGTACTATAAAGTATCGATCCACTCTTCCGGACTAGGTATATGTATACATTATTATCACGTGGTGGTGTGGTGGTTTATATAATTCTTGTTTACCGCACAAGTAGAAACTTTGCGCATGTGCGTCCCGTCAGTAACCTCAAATTGTAAAGGCACGGGTTCGGCAGGTTCCGGATATCCGGGTCGCGACGCGGCGGCGGCGGTATTGTGATGTGCCCTCGTGCAAGGCGTTCGCGCCCCGCGTGTGGACAGCGTTGGTGATATCGGACCGCGCGCGCCTGCCATGGCCCAGGCTCAGTTTACGCGAAGCTCGGAGAGCGACGCGTGGGCGCTGCTCTCGTTGAAGTCGGCGCCCCCGTCGCCCTCCAAGGTGCAGTGGGCCCAGGAGCCGGCCCCCACCGCGATCGCGAGGCTCGACGGTCGCGACTTCGAGTACCTCATCCGGCAGAAGCGTGTCGTGATCGGCCGGAACTCTAGTAGGGGCCAAGTGGACGTTAACATGGGACACTCGAGTTTTATATCGCGCAGACATCTGGAACTGTTTTACGACCACCCGGAGTTCTACCTGACGTGCAACAGCAAGAATGGCGTGCTGGTGGACGGCGTGTTCCAGCGGAAGGGCTCCGCCGCCATGCTGCTGCCCAAGAGGTGAGTCCGCGCCGCCTGCAGCGCAGGCCCGCCGGCGCCCTGCACTTGTATTTACGTGCACTCACTAGCTTTTGTTTGTAAACAAATCATATTGTTTATGTTCAACCCACCTGTTGTATTTTTGTTTAAAAAAAGGTAGTGTTCATATTCTTTGTTGACACAAGTGGCTTATGTAAATCATGTTCCTAGACTTGAAATATGAAACACCTGGCCACTTGGATATGTATAGCATTGCTAATAATATGTCATGAAAATGCACATCTATTTTTATAGTCAGTCATGCATGCCAGCTTGTTGTAATATTTCCTCATTTTATCATAAAACATAACATTTCTTTTCACACAAAATACACAGAATAATAATTAGTCACCAGTGCTGTAGAATACATCAACAATATTTTTGCAAACACTCACTGTCTTATCTAAAAGTGGTAAACAAAAACAACATTTTGCAATTTTACGATCAATGTCCAAGCTTAATGAATAGTTTGATAATGATTATCGCTTGTTACTAGTTATTTTCAGCATATTGCAGATAAGAATCATCCAATATGGTTGTACGCTGATTGTATGATGCAATACTTAAAATTGTGATTGTTTCGCTGAGATTTCAACAGTCATTCTTGAACATTAATTTTATTTTGGGAATGACTAACAAATATAGAGAATTTGCAAATTTCACTTTCATAAAGGCATCAAATTTAGCTGACTTGCGGTAAAAATATATTTTTAAATAGCTCCAGTCAGTTAAAATAAGTACGGTACTTGAATTACATGTTGTTGTCTAAAAACTTCATAAAATTACTATAATGTATTTCACTGTCAGTCAGTTGCATCATTTTTGTCACTGATGGAGTGACAAAAATGATGCAACATGTCATTGAGTGGCCATGCTATGACATGGAGTAATCATGCCACATGTGGCAGCATGACTGTCTATGTACTTCCTAACTTTTCATTTTTATCGATCAACATAATATATTTCATTCATAGTATTCTGCATCTTTAGGTTTATTGATAAATGTGCTTTCCCACTGGCCAAGCAAGGAGAAATTGAAAAAAAATTGTTTTGCTTGCTAGGAAGGAATTCTTTTTTTTTTGCTATACCATTTTAAATTTTCTTCTCTCTTCATCCCATTGCCTGTGGAAAAGTACCTTAATGCAGTACTCTCTACCTAATCTGCATCTCACATGTGGTACGGTACTGGTAATGTAGCTGGACCATTAAAGCAGACAGAGTTAGGATTAATGTCTGTTCATTGATTTTATTAATGTTCAAGGACATCTTTGTGTTAATTTCTATTTATAAACTAATCTAAATTTATGTCTGCATTGATATATAAACAAATGATATTCATGTAAAAGGCAGATATTTGAAATTTGAATCCTATTTTCGTTTGGCAATGATTGTGATAGCATGCTTTGTTATAATTAATGTTTTTAAATACTTAAATAGAAACCTGCCCAGACTCTATTTGGAGTGCAGTGAGCTATACTGAAATATTGTCATAAAAAATCTTTGACATTTAAAAACCGTTACAAATTCTACAATGAAACTTATTGAATTTGTCAATAAGTATGCTATGCGATTTCAAATAGTTATAATTTGTTCGTTGTGTACTTATAACTGTTAAAACTACTTGTTTTGTGATTGCTATATATTCCTTTTTGAATAATAGCATCCGCAAATAACTCAATTATCTGACTAATAGGTAAAGATTGAAACATTGTAAGGAAATTCAATTCCTCCACATTTCTGCACTAATTAATATTGAACATAATGCTGTTTAACCTTCTGATAAAGACAATAGGTGGCACCACTTGTCTTATATAATCAGACAGCATGATGAAAGATTTCATCTCATGCTCATTTACATAAGTAATTTGGTTTTCTGTTATGTCTTAAATATTTGAAGTACTTAGAAGTATAATAACTCTTTGTGAATGAGCTTTTCTGGGGAAGTAGTACCAGCATAGACCTATTTTTGCTGCTAAGCAGCATGTATAATTATAGGCACATGAGACATTTTCAACTTTATCTCTAGGTTGGACTGTGCATGTGGCATAAAATAAAGAAAAAACATCATTTCAGAGATTTGGGTTGGAATACCGGGCTGGAATTTAGGTGTTCATTACATCTGTTTGTGATGCCTATTATAGCTAAAACTTGGTCTCCAAAAGTCTAATCATTCTTTAGGGAAGGAAACTAATAAAAGGAAGTATGTATCAATGTGATTAAACACTTCACGAGCTTCCATTGTTATTTAACTTAAATAATTTACGGAAAATATTACATTATAGGTATATACCTAGGTGTTAGGATCAGTTTAAACAAGTTTGTTATTGCAATTGAAACCAACTCAAAGGTGAATGGCTCTTTTATAGTCATGATATTTGAAAATGTGGCATATTAAGTATATTTTATGTACCTCATGCACCTCCAAAATTTACGTAAATGCATGATGCAAGTATTGCAGATTGTTTTTTGGGTTCCGGACTTCAAAAGGAAAAACGGAACCCTTATCGGATCACTTTGTCGTCCGTCTGTCTGTGGCAAGAGCCTTAACGGGTGGAGGCATCTGCTCATAGATGGCACCAGTAGAAAAAACATGTGATAGCGGCATCTTGCTCATAGATGACGCTTTTGCATATTTCTAGTGGAATATACCTACATTATAGAATTAAGTTTGTATGGAATGCTCAGGGCGGGCGCGACTCCTATTGACATTTGTCCGGTTTTTTCATATGTATAGATTGATAATAAATTATCCGCGTTTTTCAAAACAGCTACATGATACCTACATCAAAGTTTAAATATTGAATAAGCGATAGAAATATGGTTTGATTGCATAAATAAATTATTATGGTCCATTTCAATCAAGCGCGTGCATTGCATATAGGCAAGTAGGCAGTGACCACCCTTTTAAGGTTTAATAAAACCATTTTAACTATTACTATATCAATATACATAATTATATATCAATAATTAGTCATGATTGATATATTTTATTTATGTAGTAACAGTTATAATAGTTTTATTGAATTATATGAGGTAGGCACTGCCTACTTGCTTATATGCACTGCACGCCATTGATTTCAATAGAACTGGTAAACTTTGTAAACAAACTTTCTATACAAATTCATAAAATTTTGACAGTTGGCCATACTGACATTGTTTACAAAGTTAACAAATTCAATTGAAACGGACCCTACTTCATAATGAAATGCTAGCATTCAACTAAGTACAATAAAATACCTATGGTTTTCCTTCCTCACATATTATGGTACTTTTTTTACCAATTTTACCTATTTCAATGATTTCAATTTAACTCACAATGTACAAAGTTCTTACATAAAGTTAGAAAATGTTGACTTAGGTAGTACCTACTACTAAGATGTAAAAATAACTGATTAACTTAACTGAGTACACAACTCAATTATAATATAATACAAAGTTTTGTCATTGAGGGTCATTCAACTTTATTGATTTATCTATTGTTATTATCTATTTATCTATGTTGCTAACTATAATAGGTGTGGTACATAGTAAAACACCTATAAAAAGAGTTAAAAAATATAAAAAAAACATTCCGACGAATTGAGAACCTTCTCCTTTTTTTGAAATCGGTTAAATAGATGAAAAGAATAGCCCAAGTGGACCTATCACACGGGCTATTCTGCTATGCATTCACAAACATTTATTTGTGCCTAAAAAAAAGATCTGCTCTGTATGGTACTTATAACATGAATTTGTATGTTCTATAAATATCACTTAGTTGGACATAGAGGGTTTGCATTTGGCAATTGGAAGAAATTTCTAGACATAAATATGTACCTATTAAGTTCCTAGTTATAATCGAAGGGTTGAACAAGTAGGTACTTGATTAGTCATTGCAAACAATTTGTTTACAATGTAAGGGTTATATTACACAAATGCAAAACTAGAAACGGGTTAGGCCATCGCCTACATAGCATGATAATGAGTATGACGTGTTTCTTTTTTTCCAATTTCCTATTAAGGCGAAGGTAAATGGTAACGGCTTTAAAACTCTTATTTCGCCGTCAAATAATGCAGGTTAGTTGTGCAATTTTTTTATGTTAAACTAGAACATATATACATCAATCGTACCTGTGAATATTTAACTATTGTTGTAAAATACTTAATGAAATAAATTCATGAATTCGTGTCTACCCAAAACATAAAAACGTAATTACTTTCAAACCGCTTAAGATATTTTCAAGATTTGTTTTGTGTGAAAAGATTATGTTACTACCTATAATAATACCTGTTACGGCTGTTACTTTTTTTTATTTTATGTTTTAGATACTAAAAAGTAATAATACGTCTAATTCTGCACAGCGCGCTCCTTGATAGGCGAGTCGTATTGCTCGGTGGATGTATGTCGCGTTGCTTGAGCTCAGCGCAGAACACTCAAGCTATACCGCCCAAATCACTCAAGGCCGTTGGCGTATACCGGGGCCTTAAGTACTTATAGGACTACAGGTCTGATACATTCATACTTGAAATATTTACCTCTATTTGGACCGTGTCCAAAAAAATGTTTGATGGGGGATGCACATCACTGGTGGCATTGTCACCAGCGGAATTAAAAAGTGTTATTTACGGCATTCGGGCATAATGGACCATTTTCAAATGTCCTCAGTATACATATTTATCGACAGAACTATGGCTAAAAGCCACATTACATTGCAGAGCGCTAACCCTCCATCTGTCGCATTTGAAAAATCCGCCTCATTCAGGTCGAAATCAATTGTGTCTGTCAAGTGCGACAGATGAACGACTAAGTGAGCTAGCGTGCTAATTTCACACTTTGTATAAGGCAGTTGGCAGCTAGCGTTCCTTTTACCTGAACTGCCGAGCTAGTCAACAGCTCTGCAAATTGGAAAATGTAATGCGACTTACGACAATTTGATGGTCTAGGTCTACTGAGCGATTGGTGACTGCTGAAAGCAACAGAATTTTGTGCATTGCTTGGTAGGTTCATTCGGATCATACACCAAAATAGATTTCGTATTAATTTTTGATACTGCCCTTTCTTCTATCGGTTAGCCAGAAGCACGAAAAAGCACCATCGTTTCATGGTTGACATACAAGAAACTCGAACGAAGCGCTTTGATTCCACTTTCATTGTAAAAACTGCCAACAGTGGAATGCGCTCCCGAGTGAGTGTTTCCCGACAATTACAATCTGGGTGTCTTCAAGTTACGAGTGAATCGATTTCTTCTAGGCAAGCGTGCTCCATCGTAGACCACATCATCGCCTAACATCAGGCGAGATGGCAGTCAAACGCAAGCCTATTACCAAATGTAAAAAAAAAAACAAAATACCCGGTTCAGGTCGAGACTTATACCTAGACCTCAGATTTTCCTCATACAAAATCAATATGGTTGCTACCAGAACACAATATTTCGCGTAACGGTGACTAATCTGTTAGCAAATAAGTCTATCGATGCTGATACCGTTGTGGTATGTCCATGATGCGTGCTGACGTCATCGCCTCACCCGTGATTCACTTTTAGGAGATAGTTGAATGTCCTAGTATAGGTTTCTTTTTGATGACGTTATTTGGCTTACTGGTTTATTGCGTCCGCATTCACCTACTGCTGTGTGTCACTGTGTTGTACTTTTTCTTTCATTTTTGCTGCTGTTGTCTTACTTCTACTCAGTAAGACAGGAAAGAAACCTCAAAAGTCAAATGAGTGGAGCTCCGTGTTAAATATTGCATTCAATTATATTTAAAAGCAAAGATTATGAGTATTCAACAGTTCATACGAGATTATCAAACCCTATGTAATTTAATGTCCTCTGGGCTGGGACTCGCGCATCCACATGGCGCCCCATGTAAGCATTCGGAATGTGGTATCATAATATTAGTGCATTGACATTCAATGCAATTGCTTATTTTGCAAATTACGGCTTACCTCGATATTATGTTCAACCCATCAAATTGCAATTTAAGTGGATCTTATGTAAAATTAACAATTTATCGCTAATTTTTTTGCTCTATTGGTAGTCTTTCGAGTCGTATAACCCGTTTTCCCAGTCTATAAATATCCCGACTCCTGGGTCAAGAGTGTCAAGACTAACCGCTTGTGAGATCGCAATCTTTAGTTGAACTCATCCCTCGGGGCTTAGGACTTCTTAAGTCCGTTCAGGGATTATGGTATTCAAGATCACTTAAGTCATAGAAAGTCATTGTTCTTCAGATAAGCTTGCTGCATTTTGTACTTCTTATCAATTGATGCTTTGGTTGTTCTTTCCAATGTTTTCCATTTTGGAAGGAAAAGGAGTATTGTACACAAGCAAATCCTCTTCTTAACTATACCTTGGACTTCCATAAAATTATTTTCGATATTTCTGTCATCTCTCTCAGCATCCATTATGCTCAGATTGTCCAGGTTGTGTCGGAAATCACTTGTAATGCCTTTTTTATGCGGGTACATAAAAAAAGGTGAGGTCATCATTTTTAGCAGCTCAAGTTAATGTAACTAAATGCAGACAGTCATCAGCATTTCTCACAGTTCCTCTTGCACAATTCAACACACGAAACTGGCTTTCAATACAATCCACAGATCATAAAAAGCCATCAATCACAAACCTCAGCAAGCAGCCGCAAAATGTTGTTTACTAGGCGATACCATGTACAGGTGCATTATGTGTGTCACATGTGTTGGCTGGCCTTCGGCGTAATGCACATGGCTATCAGAAGGCAGCCTATTAGATGTGAGCCAGTGATGTCATGGGAAAGTAGGACTTGCCTTGAACAGTTGAACCTAATCTGTTTGTTGGGCATTACTACTAACGAAAATAGCTTCACCACTATCCACTGTAATCGAAATCTTCCGAAAAGCCAAGTTCACATAGGTGCTCTTAACACCAAAAGTTTTAACTATATATGTATTATCTATTTAGTGTTCATCTTCGCTGACGCCAAGTATGCTTAGCGTCAGACTATTTCCTCAAAACGGATGACAGTGGTGCATTCTACATTTCCTCAGCTACGTATAGTAGCTACTACGAGAGAAAAGAGCAAGCCTCTCATGTCGTGTTCCTGACTAAGAATTTCTCATCTGTCTTATTTTGCGTGGAAAGGTTTCTTTAAGGAAAATTGGTAGCAGTATCCATATTATTATTCCGACCCTTAAGCTTGCCTGAATTAGATTGCACTTGTGGCAGCCTGGTTATCTTTGTTCAGCATTGGGCAACGATGTCCAACGGTCAATTCACGTACCATTAATTTAGCACTATGGGTTGTATTACAGAACCAAACCCAAAACTGAAGCATTACATAAAACTAGTTTCAACCAATCAATTGGTTTTAAATCTATGCTCAAGGCGAGATCGGTGCTTGAGTATCGTTCTGTAATACGAGCCTATAGTATGATTGACAGTTGATTGAACAGAAATTAGATTTTGATTTGACTAAAAAATTATATTCTGCTAATCAGTTTTGTGGTATATTTAAGCACGGCAATAATATTTTTTTGTTATTTATGTGCCAGTTCAGATTGTTAGCAGAATGTCTGGTTCGGTTTTGATCAACTTTTGATAAATTTTCGATTTCATTGCGATTTAAGATCACGTTTGTCGTTGTTTAATAGAAGAATGCCATTTACGACATTGATAACACAGGCTACATCGGAACTACATTTTGAACATTTTAGTTAGGAGAATTGCCCTTCTGATACTAGTATCAGAAGGGCAATTCTCCTACCTATTCTCGTACCTAGTCAATCAACCTATTTTCTTTTACCGTTTCTTCAGAATTCTCGTGTTTTTTTACGCTTTTGTACCTATCTACCTATCCTTCTGTGCTGAAGCATGTAGTCCTCAATGTTGCCTTCAGTATAGTTCCGTAAACTTTCAATAAACTTGATTTGAATGTTGAAAGTGTAACAGGAAAGGTGGCGTATGATGACAAGTGGATAAAAAGTGAAAGCACTCAAACATGAGACCGCGTAGTGCCCATGCCCACATTCATTTAACGTGAATCATTCAGTTGTTTTCCGTGGTTTTGTCGGTATTTTTCCTGTTTCGGGTGATTTATTTTTTACTGGACCTATGTCGCTATGCAGAACTCGAAAGGAAAGGATTTAATGCAGTTGTTGAATTGTTAAAATAAGCTTGATGATGATTTAGCTCGCCTTTTGACCAGAATGTCTTGGATGTGTGAACTAGTAGAAGTAGTGGTTTGACAGAAAGGACTGTTGTTAGATTCAATGGGTTGGTTGTTTGTAACCTATGAATATGTGACTTCAAAAGCTTGGTTTATGCCAGCTTTGATATCAAACAGTTCTCAGCACTATAATATTTTCTTCAGTATTTGCTTCTACTGTATCCTTCATGGGACTACAATACCCCCAGTATTGTAGTCTCATTTTATTTTGCAGTCCTGGCTTTTTAGCTATATCCTTCATAAGTTCACGAGACTGCAATAGGTACTGGGGCCTCATTTTATTTTGCAGCCCTGGGCATTTTACAGCCTTAGTTCACCACAGCTCGACTATGCCCAACCTTATTCCTCTTAGCTTGCCGTTGACCTTTAACATTCAATCCCATTAACTCACCGGGAATGGAAAACTAGTCACACGTAAATATCTTTATTCAACATACACACACCTATGTTAGCTAAAATGACATTCTACGCGTCTGAATGTTTTGCTCGCCTGTATTGATAGTATTACGAACTAGGTCGCTCGAGATCTAGATATGTTAGAGCTATGTATTTCAATGCTAAACAGGCGTTGTATACCTAGTGTAGTATATATATAATAGACATTTCCATATGGCGTCACCGAAGGGATTATTCAATATCGATGAAGTACCTATCTTCTATTTGTAGTAGTATTTAATTTTTGATTGCTCTATGCCAAGTTTCCACCATTACTATTTAAATGCTACCCATTTTAGGCTCTGTTGAGGGTTTTTCGGATTTACTGTTAGAGCCAGGATGTGGTGGGTAGTTCTTCTGTGCTTGTGGCTTCAGATCTTCAGTTGCCTGATGTGCTAGTATCCTTTGACTCTGCCACTTATTTAGGATGTAAGGATCTAGGGATTTACAAACAAACTTCTTCTCACCAACTTAATCAAGAAGTAGGATAGGATAACGGACTATACGGAATTATATTTGTTGGAATCGTATTTCACCATCAACATATTTTTTTATTTCTCTCTTAACAAAGTATATTTTGTTTATATGTATTTATCTATGTATTTATTCCTATATCATATATTTATTATTTTATAGTCAACATTGAATTTTGTTGAGTTTTTGAGAATTCAATTGAGTGCAGTGATAGCCTTGTGGATTAACCATGTGCCTCCCACGGCGAATGGTTCGAGTTCGATCCCGAGGCACGCACCGCTGACTTTTCGAAGTCATGTGCGTATTAGAAATTAATTATCACTTGCTTTAACGGTGAAGGAAAACATCGTGAGGAAACCGGCATGTCCTAGAACCAAAAAATTCGAAGACATGTGACGTCCACCAACCCGCACTGGGCCCGCGTGGTGGACTACGGCCCACTCCCTCTCATAGAGAGGAGGCCTGTGTCCCAGCAGTGAGAACATTATAGGCCGATTATGCTATGCTATGCTTATGCTATTGAATTTTGTGGCACCTACCATGTTTTCTCTCTGCATCACCCCAAGGTAGACTGGCAGAAAATGCCTAAGGCATTAAGTCCGCCTTTGTGCAGTATTTTTTTTTTACTTGTGCATAAAGTATTAAATAAATAAATAAATAAATATATGATCAACGTTAATCACACTAAATAGGTCATAGGTACCTCTTATAATTATCTAATTAATTTTAATAGATTACTACAACAAGTCCATTTATTATAATGATTAAATACACATAGCGGTCTACACTACGTATTGTTTACTTCAACAGTTCAATTAGCCTATTTCTGGTAATGCATACCTACGTCACTCTTCAATTAAAGTGGGCCTAATTTGCTTGCTATATTGTCTGCGATTGTCTGGAATTCATTGACGTAGCTGCTAGCCTCGGTAAATGAGGTCTTGGCTATCCCTGAGTAGTGGTGTATTTAGGATTTTTTTACAACAGAACAAATTGCTTTGGGCTTTAAACCAGCGCCAGATAATGTACCTATATTGTGTCAAAGATTTGGACAACAATCTTCACTTTGTCATCGATTGTTGATTTTAAGTGTACCTACATCAAATCAAAGTCACTTTGATTTTAAGCTCACATCAAATCAAAGCGTTCAAAAACCAACAAGAGATGGCAAAACTCAGATGTTTCTCCAAATCTTTGACACGTGTCGCTTAATATACCATCATCAATTCATCATCTATTCCATCAGTTCCACGGTACACTTTGGAAAAAAATACCTAATCAGGTTCACGCAAACGGTACATTCCTTGAAATAAACCTGTACTCTGCGATCCCGCTCCTTCACTAACCAATCAGTCTTCGTTCCGACATTGACACCATTGTGAAGTTCATCTTACCTATTAACAACTACAACCGTGCTACTAAACAAATGTATCCTTGTACACGTGTTTACATCGCGGCATGACGAACTGTTTGTGCGTCTGCGCTTACGCAACGTACACGGGTTAGCAGCGAGCGTGCGCGCCGCGGTTGTTTGTTTTGACGGCTTGCACTTTGCAGCGTGTCTGACTGGTACAGAGTAGGTAAGCCTTAAGTTGCTATCAGAGAGAGGCAGAATCGGAGAGATTAATTTATGGAATCAAAGCGTTACTTATTTGCAATTACAATTTACGTAGTTAACTATTTGTATATCAAACTATGATGCAGAAAGCTCCGCTGTTCTATCTGGACTAATTATATTACGTCTTAAAAACAGACGTAATTGACAATAATTGTCCTGGAATTGGAGACCCTCAAAGAAGCGGATAAGTATGTTACGCAATGAGGGTGGTCGTCTAATTCTTGTTATGTTTTCTTCTTACATGTTGACAAAATATTGTCAATTTGACACAGCATCATTAAGTTCTCTAACGTAGGTATTCCTGGACTACGCACTCAGTTTTTTCTGTTGATTTATAATTTATATGCAACGAGCGCCGTGTGAAAAAATAATTAAAATCAATATTCTTTAATTGCATCCATCTACGTGGTTATGTAACATACGACTTTAAATCACGCGCGTGTACGTGTTTGTACATACTCGTTTAGATAATATTATATTTTTATTGCCGGTTTATAACAGAACATCGATGCCAGAATGATTGATACTGATACTTTTAATTATTTCATTGATAATTCGAGGTGATGGGTTAATGACGTCAAAATATACATTATTTTAAGAACGCTTTTGATATGAAGTTATGAAATAAATAAAGTATTTGGTTATTCAATTAATGTGACAATAATTAGGAGCAGAACAATTTCATATTACCTTTTATTTGTAAATAAGCTCTATCCATTAGAATGGGTTATCTAATTGAATGATAAGTATGAAATCTTCATGGAATTACTTTGAAAATATTAAATTGCTTGTGTAATAGTTCTATCTACTATGATTCAAGGTCAACGTCTTTAGTAAAACCGTTAAGTCCATAACATAGAGAACGAAATGTATCCTCAGCATTAGATAAATGACCCTCCTTCTGGCACAGTCAGGTAAAATAATAAAATAGTTATTAAAATCGAAGTATTATGGTAGGTAATTACTGCATGAAGTTTTAAAACATCACAATAGCAAGTAACTTACATAGTCAAAACACAAAAAACAAACTAGACAAGTCTATAATCACGTTTTTCATATGAATATCGAATTAGAATACAGAAATAGCTACGGAATAGTTAATGACCCAACTTAAAGCATGTGTTCGCGAAGACTTGATAAATAATAATTTATCAATCATTACTTTTTTCCGCTGGCAACTTAATTGTCAGTTGGATTTAAAAAAAAAAAGCTTTTGTTTAGTTTGTTGTACTTATTTTGGAGTATGTCGATGACTTTTGATGATTTTTTGCTACCAACGACTTCAGTTATTATTAATACTAGGTAGGTATTTGGAACTAATCATGCATAAATCATAGTCTTAACAGTCTTATACAGGCCATTATGCCAAAATCGCAACGGTATCTAGACGATGCTTATTTTTTTACAAACTTTCTCGATTTCCAACAGCTATCGGCGTGCCCAAACGCATTCTGTTCCCGTATATTCCGGAGCCCACGCATGCGCGACGGTACAGTGCCAACGTTCCGTTGCGCAATGACACACCGCGTATATTGGTAAACAAGTAGGATCTTTACGCGCCGGACTAGTCAATCTCATTGACATGAAGTGGGGGGAAGTGTTTTTGTGTGCAATAGATAATTTGATGCGGGAGGAGGGGGGCGGTCGCAATGTTATGTAAACAACAAACAGGATCTTAAGCTGATTACCTATATACCTACTACCTACTAGTCAAGGCTTGGATGATGCTGGCATGAGGGAGTTTATTATTAGTTTCTGTGAAAGTTGATGGAAATTCTGATGGCTCTCTGTGTCGCAAAGTAAAGTTGTCCTAATTTGATTTATTGAATGCATTTGATTGCGCTATGTCGGCTTAGGTTCCTAATAACAGGAACTTTGAAGGTTTCAATGACCAAATTGGATGAACGGTAGGGACGAGCTGGAGAAGTAGCAGGGGGACATATCCTGTCTACAAGTAACTCGATAGATCTAATGTTTATGTCTGATTATGCCACAACAGGTCATCATAAAATAGAGATATCAGAAAAAGGTACCTACCATTGAATTGGAAACCTTTTTTTGATCGAAAATCAATTCTTTAAACAAATTACAGTATAAAAATAGCCATCGGTTCAGCCAGTTAACAGCGTATTATGTCACTTTATTTATTTCTATACCTTTTAAAATTCTATTTGTTTTGATCGCTAATCGCCTCGAGTCACATAACTTTTGAAGGTTGGCTCCACACATGTGTTGTACAATATTAATCTTTATTTGATTAATGATAAGGCTGACATTAGTGTAACCGTGTGTTGTGTACCATTTATCATTAAATACAGGTTTGGCGACCTAGTGGACGTCATAGATATGGTTTACGCTTGTCTGTCCGTATGTGCCACGACGGTTGTAATGTAATACATTCGTTGTTATCGCGGTAGACATATATTGCTAATGGAAGAAATAGAACGGCGAATTCTAATATGAGACCTAAATGTCACTCCAGAGTATACATCAATATTAATGTCTCCCTGTCCTTAGGATTGCCACAGATTGTTCTGTATCTTCGGCCCAATTTCACATTGGGCTCTATGAGCATCAGTATGGACAGCCGTTGTGTCAGCTACAATCAACTATTTTTGGAAGACGGCCCCAAAATACTTGAATGATGATGAGTGAAGTTGTAAACATTAATATTAAACACGTTTCGGCACTGCAAGATCACGCGAGCGATGTGTGTAAATAAATAAACAATAGCTGCGTTATTGGCTTAGCTGTCATTATTGGTGATGGCTTGCTTACACGTGTTTTTAACCGACTTTAAAAGAAAGAGGTTCCCAATTCGTCTGATTCTTTTTTTCATTTGGTAGAGGAAGCTCCAGCGGTGGTCACATATTAGGTCTTTACCTATGAAATTGCCGTTCTGCAGTACTGGCCATTTCAAATCAAAATAATTTTTGTTTGGCTAAGAATTCTAATTTCAAATTAATTTTATTTTAAAAACATGGATTTTTTTTTCCAAAAGTAGTCATTTGTTTATTGATTAGTGTTACATTTTCATCGCATTTCAATCTTTTTCGTCATCATGGATACGTTAAAAATTCGAGTAATAGGGTTCTTGCCAACATTGAAAATATGCTACAGATTGTGGTCATCCTATCAGTTCATAGCGTAAATAAACTTATTTCACTTGATTTTCAACAAAAATAAGTATATTTTTTACAAATTACACGAAAATAAAATGCAATATTTTTTGTTATTGTAGCTGTGACAAGAACGGCCTGTTGCACTCTGGTGACGTCACACGCTAGTAAGCCAGTGTTGCCAACTTATTTTTAGGGTAAAGAATTCTTCAGGGTAAATTTGAGGGTAAAATTTTAGGGAGCGCCTCCGCAGCTGGCGCCGACTAGGCTCCCAAAAATAATGCCGTTAGGAACCGGAGTAGCCTTGGAGTAGCAGTGATACCAGACGAAAATAATTGCAAACTACCGTAGCAGCAGATTAATGTTGCCGTGTTTTAAGTTGAATTAAATACCTTAGATTGACTTTTAAATTAGTGTCAATGTAAAACAAAATACAACTTTTTTGGACTTACAAGGGGGAGGGAGGTGGTCGACGGAGCCCCGGTACGCGGAGCGCCTATTTCTATCTGCAAGGCTAAAAGTAACCTAACACGAATGGGTTGACGGGGGCTTCGTTCGCTCGCTCACTGAAGCCCCCGTTAACCCCTTCGAACCTAACCTGTCCGTGTCGGGGTGTCCAAGTTCCCGAGCTCGCTTCGCTCGCTCTTGGACCCTAATTAGGTATGTTACTCAAATGAAACATGAAATGTTTCTTTAATTATGCCAAATTGCCAACTCCTTTTCCCGCTTTTTTTTCAAAAGTCAGCGCCCGCTGCCAATTTAGCAACCGGTGCCGGCTGAAAATTCAGGACACGGCGGCGGTCGCGGAGTCACTTCCAAAATTTTAAGGTTAGATTTCGTATTCTTGTTAAGATTACTAAAGTTTATGGGCTTTTTGGTAAGCAATACATGTAGGTACCTAAGTATTTGAATTGAATTTGAGTTAAACAAATTCAGCATATTTTTATTGTGAAACATGACCATTGATTAAGAAAGAACTTGTTTTATTGTATATCTAAAACCAAAACTTTAGCCAGGTATTTTTGTATAAATAGTTATGATTTTAGAGTAAAATTAATCAGGCATTGGGGTAAAATGAAAATCTAGCTTGGCAACACTGGAGTAAGCATAAGCTAGGGATGCAAGAAGTGCCAAAATGTATCGATATATATCGTATCGATAAAAAAAAAAAAATCAATATCGGTTTCGATTTATCGAAAAAAAAATATCGATATATCGATATATCGGTGAAATTTTCAAAAAATATTAGTACTTTACGAAATTCTATTGTGTTTGCTTTTACAAGTTTATTTCAATAAATCTGTCAGTATTATTACTATTCATAAAAGTATGTAGTGTGCGTTTCACTAAGTATTCCTTTCGGCGCTGAATTTCATTAAGTTGCAACGTTTCTAACCGTAGATCATAGAAACAACATAGAAACAAGGGAGATGTGCCAAGGCGCTATTGAGTTTGATAGGTAGGTACTTACTTAAGTTTGGTCATTTTAAGCGTAGTACAAAATTACACGCTGGTGACGAACCGAACACGATCGATGATATAAATACAGTGTTTTAGTTTAGTCTTTAGTGCTAGTGTTGAGTGACGATTAACAGTGTTAGATTGAGGGTGTGCGGAATTTTTAATGTGTGGGAGATCTTTTTATTAACAAGTAGCGCTTGTAATTGTGTTGAAAAATGTACTAAAAGTGGCGACAGTTGTTCCCGTACTAATTTGCTATGATGCCATATCTCCTTGTTTCTATGATCTGAATTTTTAACGATGTTAGAAGACAGTGTTCTTTCAGCACCTATTTTCATTCTCAACTTTTATGCGCCTGCCAGACTATGCTCCTTGCGCTGCTCATCGCTATGCTCCTCGCGCTGCCGTGCTTTGCCGCGATGTTGCCCTCTCTGCCGGACGAGACGAGAGAGAGAGAGAGAGGACGAGGAGCATGACGTGTGGCATGACGAGTAATGTTGCCACACTATGTCTCTGCCTCCTTTCCTCGCTACTTCCCATGCCATTCGTCGAGTGTGTGGCAGGCGCATTAGTGTCCCTGACATTACTTTATCACTTAAATCTAAAAACTGTGACATTTTAATCAATGGTGACTATGGGCTTGCTACTGAAAATATATCGTTTTGGATACGTTTTCGATACTTGATATTTTTTTTTTCGATATATCGAAACCGATATTGATATTTTTTTAAAATATCGATACGATATATATCGATACTTTTTGGCACTTCCTGCATCCCTAGACAAAGCTCGTTTACTATTACTAGCGTGTTACGTCACTTCCGTCAGAAACAGCGTTTTTGGAGCGGTTTTGGAAATTTATACTTTATCACTGATTTTTATTGATAAATACAGTAGATCTCCCTGAAATATCAATGTAGTGTGCTTATAATATAATGAAGATTAATATAAACCATTTCCCAAAATGAGGCAAATACCGTATTATGGAATACGAGTACCGTCGTAGCAGCAACGCGCCACAAGCGGCACGCAACATCAACGACGTTTACGGAGCTAACACTACAAACCAACGCACCACCTGTTATTGGTTTGCTCGCTACCGTTCTGGAAATTTCGACCTGAAAAATGAACCTCGCGGTCGTCCGAACACTTTGGTTGACAATGACGAATTAAAGGTGATTGTGGAAGCTGATGATACACAATCTACGGCTGAATTAGCAGCAGCTTTCGACGTTAGCGTCAAAACAATATTGGTCCATTTGCGTCAAATTGGCAAGGTAAAAAAGCTTGACAAATGGGTGCCCCACGAACTCAATGATCGCCAGCGCGAAGTACGCGTCGAGACGTGCCTTGCACTGCTCAACAGACACACAAATGAAGGAATTTTGAACCGCATTGTTACCTGCGATGAGAAATGGATTCTGTTTGATAACCGCAAGCGCTCAGCAAGTTGGTTGGATCCTGGTTCAGCACCTAAACAATGCCCTAAACGAAAACTTATCCCTAGAAAAGTGATGGTCACTGTTTGGTGGTCTAGCGCCGGTGTGATTCATCACAGCTTCTTACCAAACGGGGTGAGCATTACTGCAGATGTGTACTGTGAAGAACTGAACACAATGATGAAGAAGCTGGCACATCTCCAACCAGCATTGGTCAATCGCTCGTCTCCACTGCTCCTGCACGACAACGCGCGACCTCATACTGCACAGCAGACGGTCTCCAAGTTGCAAGAACTGGGGTTGGAAGCTCTCCGTCATCCGCCCTACTCACCAGACCTTGCGCCTACAGACTACTAACTTTTTCCAGAATTTGGATAACTTCTTGGCGGGAAAAAAATTCAATACCCGAGAGGCAGTACAAAATCCCTTTGAAGAATTTGTTGCCTCCCGTCCAGCTGATTTCTTTAAGAAGGGCATCAACAAACTGCCACTGCGTTGGCAAAGATGCATTGATTGCATGGGTGATTACTTCGATTAATACAAATAGAAAATACATGAAAAAAATTCGTTTAAATTTTTTCATACAAAACGGCAATTTCATAGGTAAAGACCTATTATAACTTTTTACTAACTTTGATTATTTAGTTTTTTAACTAGCTTCAATAAACGGTGTTTATTTCACTTCGCCTATATTGACGATGTATTAATTCTTGTATTCTCACTGCAAAAAGTTGTATGTAGGTTGGGTTAGTGGTAGGTAATTAATTTACGCTATTGCTGCAATCGCGTGTGTTCATGTCCCTCAAAATAAAAACAAAAATAAGAAGGCGGCGCCGAATCAAATCTAATCCAAGGCATCGACTTCAGCATCGACTTCCGAAACTGTTTCACATATAACATTTGTGGTCTTTTTGAAGGCGGTTCTAACTTTTTAAATATTTTTTTATCTTCTTGGTGCTAATGTCATCCCCGTGAGTTCCCGTCTATATGCTGTACCTACGCTTGTTATGAATCCTACTTTAGCTGGTAAAATTGTTTCATTAATGGGGTTTTAGCAAGGTCTAGTTGAGCAAGTATGTATACCTATTATCATCAGGGTCTTGATAACTTATACTTCATCAGGGTCTTGATAACCCGGATATCCGATGCATTGGCTGGTCTCCTCAAAGCGAATGGACATATTGCTAGAATTAAAGTTAATACCTGGAATTTACTATGATATAAATAGTAAAAGCAGTTTGTTTACTTCGATGACTTCTTTATATTTAGGTACTTCGATGACTTCTTTACCTATATTTTTTTTTACTGAAACGTGTAGATTTAGATTATACCTAGCATATTTTCGGCCTTGCATTGCCAACATCTTTCGTCTCGCTCCACCACATTTTATATGTTTTAAGTTATAAGTTTTCTGAGCAAATGATTGTCAGTTACAAATGTTATGATTATGATATCTATTGTTTGTTACTACCGTGATAATGATAAAGTAGGGTTGACAGAATGCTGTTTTGAAAGGGTTATCTTATCAACAAGCATTGACAATTCGTAAAGGTTGATAGGTACCTATAAAAAATGTGTGATATTTTTTGGTAAAAGCAAAATTTTTATTATTTTAAAAGTTTACTTCTAAAAAAACTGTTTATTCTTTTATAACCAAAGCGTTTAATATCGTAGTCTTTGAACATGGAACACTAATATTAAGGGTTGTCAAGGTTTTATAAATAAATTATTAGGGGTGGTCGACAGTCGTTCTGTCGTTCATCAACTCCATAAAAAATATGACATAGGTACCTACTTTGTCATGTTTTTTTTTTCTTTTATTATTTTTAACCCGTCGCTTCACGCTTCACCCCTGAACCTCAGGGTTTTCACCTAGTCCATTTAACTCTACCTTTGCCCTAGTTTATACTTGAAATTTTAGAGGGTAATATAGATAATAGCTACGACTTTAACTGGGTTATTGTCAAGGGTTAATTTAGATAAGGCCAGTCTCTTGACTAGGTCTCCTTTGTGCGAGCTAGGGATTATTTACGTAGTTACTTTGGACAGTGTTTAGGTAAAACGTAGTGTAGTTAATATTCTACTGTTCTAGTATGACTAATGTTTGTTTTAGATTATTCTGAAGCTAAATTGTTACAAATATTGTTTTATTTAATGTGTAGAGATTACAGTGGCGTGCAGTGCATATAGGCAAGTAGGCAGTGCCTACCTCATATGATCCAATAAAACTATTTTAACTGTTACTACATAAATAAAATATATCAATCATGACTAATTATTGATATATAATGATGTATATTGATGTAGTAATAGTTAAAATGGTTTTATTGAACCTTAAGAGGTAGTCACTGCCTACTTGCCTAAAGGCAATGCACGCGCCTGTCAGATTAGATATTATATATATTTTTTGTTGTATGTATGTTATACGATATCTTCGTCGATTTTGAACCGATTTTAATGATTTTTAGGGTTCCGTAGTAAAACTAGGAATCCTTATAGTTTCGTCATGTCCGTCTATCTGTCCGCCTGTCTGTCCGTCTGTCTGTCCGTCTGTCCGTCTGTCACACCCTCGTAAAATCTACAGTTCGTAACCAATTTGAATGAAACTTCGTAGGTAGGTTCCATATAAAATTAACCAGCTTCAATGAACGGTATTTAATTCACTTTTCATATATTGTTGATTTATTCATTCACACAGCAGAATAATTGATTTATGTAGGTTCGTAGTAATGAATTCACTCTATTGCTGTAAAAAATCAAAAGCATCGACTTCCAAAATTGTTTCACATTTAACATTAAGTATTGTGATCTTTTTGAGGCGATTTTAACTTATTTTGCAGGGTTTGCGGTCTCTTATTTTTGGTGTTTTTCAGAACACTTTCAACCATCATCTCACTGCCTACTGCATTCAGAAAGACCTCTTTCTACATTATTTCGCCTAATCATTCAAAAGGTTAATAAAGCATGAGCATAGTATAATCAGCCTATAATTTTCCCACTGCTGGGACTCGGGCTTCCTCTGTGTGAGAAGGAGTCGGCCGTAATCCACCACGCGGGCCCAGTGCTGGTTGGTGGACGTCACAGGTCTTAGAATTTTTGGTTTTAAGACATGCCGGTTTCCTCACGATGTTTTCCTTCACCGTTTTTAGAACAGTGGTGATGAAACAATTGCTCAAAGTGTGCGCCTGCCGGGGTTTGAAACCACGACCTACACTTGTAATTCGGGGCCGCTGGGCCCAAAATTTACGTTGTATTCCTGGATGCATCAGTTCTTGCGCCCACGTAGGCACGTATTGGTCTGCGCGCATGCGCCAAGCATGCTTTAGGCGAATACGGCGACATTCTACAGGTCCAGTGCATCGTAATCCGATACTGGAGTACGTACGAGGTTAGCTGCTATGCTAACTGAATTATAGGAAGTGATGCAGAATTATAGGAATAAGACTATCATTCTATACCTTTTGGACCTTAGGTAATTTTCTATACATCACTTCAAGATAAAATACATAGGTACTAAATTGGAATATTGGCAGAAATTATCTTTGCAGATTTAGAAGATTTGTGGCTGATACATTTACATTTATGGAGAATTATTTGTGGCGGAGCTTTATATTACCTTCTATGTCTTTTTGATTTTGAGAACAACAGTAACATTTTCATTTCCCATTCTGCGCTTCATAAACGAAGAATTATGAAAATAACCGTTATAATATAGACACGGACTCGAATACTTACGGCCATCGTATTTGCTCAAACACGAACAAATAGACAGCGACATTCTACCGGTCCGGTGCATCGCGCGTAGCAACTAGCTGGGGACGTTAGTACTGTATGCACGATGAGATGAGATCGGCATTTAGTGTGCAAAAGTTATTTTAACTTTTTGGCGAGATGTTTTTGACAAGGATGATGTGCTAGAGTGTTTGTCCTGTAAAATAGTTACAGCTGTAGAATTCTGTCAGAAATTAGACCATTTAATAGCGTCTGATGACCGGAGATGCACCTTTGATGCAGCCTCTAACATGGGAGGGGTTAGGAAAGTGTTAAAAAAACACTTTCCTGACTGCTCTCATGTTAGAGAGTCTCACTGCGAGTCTGCGATGGTAGCAAACAGGCTTGCGGCCTGCGTAATTGTTGGGGACAAGCCTCAAGCAAGTCCTCAGGAGCTCTGGTACCATTGCTCACCACAGGAACCCAACACTACCGAAGAGTAGCATTATTTAACTGTGGTATTCTGTAAGGTGGAGGAACTTCCCCAGTCGGGCTGCTGCGAGATATCCCGCTGTGCACTACCTCTCTTTACTTTGTGTTTTGCATACTGAGCTTAGATTTTTACATGAATGTCTGCAAAATATCATCTGATTTTGGGAAGGACAGCTCATCTATAGTCCGCACGATCTTGACCAGGCAGAAGTTAGTCGCGAGTGGCTACTAATTTAAATAGCTAATTATCTTTTACTACATAAATCAAGAAATAACTGAAAATGTATGTTTTTTTGTGAAACAACAAAGTTTATTGCCCACGTTTAACTGTTTTCTTGGTTCATTTCAGCCCGGCCATAGATTGTGCGGATGCCTTTGGATTGAGTTACAATCTAATCACTTCTAGTCCTTAGTCGCTCTTAAAGATCTGTCCAAATTCACTCTCCTTGGCTACGTGCTTTGACAAAAGAGGAAACATGGAAATCCTTTTACCATTATACTGCCTTTGGATTGAGTTACAATCTAATCACTTCAAGTCCTTAGTCGCTCTTAAAGATCTGTCCAAATTCACTTTCCTTAGCTACGTGCTTTGACAAAAGAGCAAACATGGAAATCCTTTTACCAATATACTCGATGCAGTGGTTTTGACCTCGAAATATGGTTAATGACATTATTTACTAAAGTAGGCGACAAGTTTGCGGAAATTCATTGCCAAGGTGACGTTTCCGAAGAAGTTAATTGAATTTGTTATGAAACGAACGGAACCTAGACATACGACTATACGAGTAGTAATTGGATGGGAGAAAATATATGAATCTCCTTTCCTACTCCTGCGTGTAATGCGCAGACACATAGAATGCATAGCTTTTCTGGATTTGTGTTTGTTTGATTTATTCATTTGGATCAATCCAAGGAAAAGCCTTTGATATATTTGTTTGATGTACTACCTAATAAATATAAAGCCTCTAGTTTTTTGCCAGCATAAACATTTGCTATTAAGCCCCAAGTCCTAGAAACCATCCAAGGTCAACTGTGGAGTAGTCAGTGTAAAGTCTGGACGTCCATTTTTGTTTTAAATCAACCAAACTGTAAGCTACCTAAGAGGCATTGGACTAATTAGTCTATCTATCGGCCTGTAAAATATTCGTCAGTAAAAAGCCGAACAACTCGCGGCCACGTTGGCAGCGTTGGCACGTCGACATTATCACAACCTACATCTAAGCGCCCAATCTAGCGTTGATAAACAATACGGTGTTTGTGTTCGTTGATAACAGAGCGATCTCGTTCAGATTTTGTGTTACAGATTTGTGGTTGTAATTATTTGAGTCATGTTGTATTAAGTCTAGATTGAAATAGGTTAGATTCTCATAGATTACTGGTTATGAGAGAGTTGTTATGAGCTATAATAGACTCTCCCAAATATTAATTTGTCACTGTTTAGTACTGCTTTGATATTGGTTTATTAAGGACTTAGGGTCAGTTGTATCATCTTATGTATCTGAAATCGACGAAAATGGCGGATTGGATGACAATCTATACTAATATTATAAAGCTGACAAAGAGTTTGTTTGTTTGAACGCGCTAATCTCTGGAACTACCAGTTAGATCCAAATGATAGCCAGATTTATGAGGAATAGTTTAAGCTATTTAACATCACGCTACGACCTTTAGGAGCCGAGCAACGGGTGTGAAACAGCGGGGAACAGCTAGTTGCAATTTTTACAAATAGGGACTGTTTGGACCTGCCTGATTGATCACCATCCACCATAAAATATCTGCTACTTCTTCTCTTACTTAAGGAGATATCAACTCCACATCTGACTTCTTTTCTGTTCTTGACTACTGCAAATCTGTAGCGTCATCAATCGTTCAACTTCTACAGTTGAACATAGTACCTACTCCTAAAACTTGAAGTACACTCCACCCACCTCCTGAAGAAATAGAAGCCTTACAATCGGGTCCTTTGTGATTCTCTAATGGATTTGGTTTATCATGGCCCCGATTAATATCGCATTCAGGCTCAATATCTAATTAGCTTTTAATGGTTCGGAAGTCTTTCAAAGTATATGTATCGTTAACTGGGTGAAAGGCGGTATCAGCTTTATCTATTTCTGCAGGGTCATAATAATGTCTTTAGGTTATGCTGCCTGCTATATTGGAGTATACAGGGTGATTCAATATAAGGGTTTTAACCCGTAAACACTGCATGGCTCTGTACACTAGTAGTTATTCTGGAAGGTCGCCATGGTCGTATCTCAACTTTAAGTAATTTTGTTTTTCTCTTACAAAGTACTAATAATATTTTAACTTTGCCATGTCGTAGCAACCCTAATCGATGGGCGGAGCCAATTATTAACAAAGATTGTACATATCTATAAGTAGGCACTGGCGCGTCCTTTGACCTTGTCGCGCGTCGCTCGAAAACACAAAGGTACCTACACCGTGTCTAATCGGCGCATATTATTCATAATATGCGCCGATTAGACACAATTTCACTCATGAGTGAAATTATCAGTAACTATTAAGTTTGTGGGTCTACCATTTTCCTTTTTTAATCCCGCGTAGCTTTACACACGTACGCGTACACTCATAGTTTTGGTAGGTAGGTAGGTACCTACATGAAAATATTTACTAAAGGAACAACAAACACAAAGGGTGGGTGCCTACCTGAACACAGAACTCCACACAGAACTCGGTCAGAGTCACATAACTCTAATTTATTAGTCTTCACAAAAATTGGCGGGACGGGTGGGCATTCTCTTTGTGCTGGTTGGCTAATCAATGCGTAATACCACCATGGGTTGTACGACGAAAGGTCCCAGTGGAGTGAAGGCGATGCACCAAACCACTGAAGCAATCGTACCTACTACGGAATTCTTCTGTTGCGAAAACGCCGCCGCCTGTAGCATTGTCTTGCTGATGAAGATTATTTTCATTCGCAACTAGGTAGGTAAGTACCTACCTACCTACTATTCCGTCATGATTACTCATGATTCCTCGCTAAATTCACTGCAATCCAACGCGAAACTAGACGACATGACGACAAGCATCCGATTCGGAAGCATCAAACGAACTAACAAAATAAATACGTAATTATCTAACTAGCCTACAAATAAAAATGTACACAATTTTAGAGATCGTTATGATATTATGTGAATTCCAATAAATACTATTTTTAAAATAAAATAAGAAGTTCTTTTCATTGTGGATAAAACATACCCCTGACATACCTACACTGTGATGCCTACGGTAATTCTGTCGATATGATAAGGAGCGAGACAAAATTATGATATTGAGGTTGACTATTTGTAGCATTAATTACAAGTCTTACGGGTTTTTTTTTACCTATTTTCTGATTTTTTTGTGAACGAAAAAATATCGCTTATTACGAAACAATGCTAATTTCGGAATAATCGAATACAGTTTTCGAAAAGTTCATAAAGATTGCCCATCATCATTACACTAATCTTATGTAGGTACTTGACGCATGAATAAATTAAAAGTTAGAATGATATTTGTTTTATCCCGGTTATAACTAGTTGTTTCGAAAAATGTTCGGTTTGTAAATCTTAGTTAAAAAAAAAACAATTGTACGGAACTTAGTAAATTAATTTTCGAGCCAGCGCGGCGGCGCGTCGGCAAAGCTCAAACGATTGTCGGTCCGCAACATTAGCAGAGGCGGCTTAGCAAAGGGTTTTTGTAAGTTGAAAGACTTTGAATCTTATTTTAATGATAAAATAACATTCAAAATAATTTCAGCTTAAAAAAATCTTTCGGATTTGTCATATCCAATAAGAAAGCCGGAAATAATTAGGGCGTGTAGTTAGTGTAGTAATACGTTCGACATTGGTTGCATTTTTACCAATCAGATGATTCCAACTGCAATCAATTCTATTTCACCAAAGAGTAATGAAACAGTTAGGTCGTTCGATTTGTATTATTTTATTTGTACTTTTAAGGGTGGATTTCTAATAAACAAAGGGAATTACATTACATAGCGAGCTAAAAGGTTTTTTTTTTAACTTGTATTTTTATAAAAACCTAGTTGTCTGGTTTTAACTAACAGTTTTATGCAAATGTATGTAGGTACATCTAATTTTGCTCTGCGTAGGTATGTCACATACCGTACCGGTATTCAAGACCTAATTCAATCTTGAAATAAAAATACAACTTGCCTCTCTGATGCAAGAAAATGATAGGCTTTTTACCATTATGTGTTAAGTGTCCTATCTGTCGCATTTATCCCTTTATCGATGAAGTTCAACAGAGGTCAATCAATTTCAGGGTTGACTCCATCAAAAATATGAAAAAAACTTTGACATGTCGAAAACATTAAAAAACTTTAATAAACAGTGTTGGGGATCTCATACAATGATCAACAATACACAACAGAATATGGAATTTACGGCTGAACAATGGTTTTACGAGTCACGCTGTATATTGGAGTTAATTGTTGTGGCTTTCAGAAATTAACATGCCATTTCTGTCTACCTTCCTCTTCTGCATTAGAAGAAACTGACTAAAACCCAATTTAGTTAACAATGATGGCAGCTTAATCCCCAACAATTATTGTGATCCTGATCACCAATAGGCGCGCTGATTATTGCAATGGTTTTATTAATAAATCAATTTATAAAACAATCACAATTACAAAATGGTATATTTTATTCCAAACATTTTATTTAGACATCTCAGCTCAACTAATACTCTGAATTCCAAAATTACGTATTCAGGGCTGAACTAAAATAATTATTTTCTCTTTCATTTACTTAATTCAAGCGTGTTTAAATTGTAGCTGCGACAAAATTAGATAGTCCCCAGCAGTACACTACAAAGTACAAACACAGACTAGCTTAATTTATGCATATTTTCACAGAAACAGACTCAGGTGATGTTGGTTTTATTCATCTACCTACATAATATTTTTTTATATCCAGTTTAGACGACACAAACGACGGTAACGAATTAAACATCATAACATAATCTTTTTATCGTCCCAGAGGCCCTAGACAAGTTGCTTTTCTGTTAGCGTTCACGCCAAACGCTACGTCCAAAATGTATGGTAATGACATTACCTGCAAAAAGTCACGTGACTCACAAATGTCAATTCCATACATTTTGTCCGTAGCGTTTGGCGTGAACGCTTAACAGAAAAGCAACTTGTCTAGGGCCTCTGATCGTTCTGTTTTCCCCTAATGTGTCCATTAGCTAGTAAATAGTGCCTATCCACTTCCACCATGAGGAGACCCGCAGGGCTCTTTATAGCCACGGCACGATCAACATTGAATGCGTATTGTCGCAGTAAAAAAATGGTTTTCCCAAAATGTCGCACAAGAAATAATTGATGATATACATTTAATTTCAAATGGGTCTATAGTAATAATAACTAAATAATATGGTGCACAATGTGAAAGGAAACGTAACGTGACCGATTTTCAGAACAATGAAACGGTAGACGCCGAATACACGCTATGTTTTGACAGCCAAAGACTAGGTAGCGCTGAGACCGACCTTAAGTAAGAAAATAAAGAAGAAAATGCTTACATTGGACTTACGTTAGAAGGTTGGCCGATGATTTCATATTGAGTATAAACCGACAGAATCGTTGGCCGAACAATCCAGAATTCAGGATCAATACCTAATAATATTTTTCTCTCATTCCTCTTCTTAATCTTCGGATTGGGCCTAAGACCTAATTTCTTAAATAAATCTTGTTCTCAAAAGTTGGCACCAGCTATGCGAGAATGCGAGTAAAGGTAAAAGATTAATTGCAAGTCAGTAACGTTTGGTGGCGGGCCTGAATGTTCAATCAGATGGGCGTCCTGATCTATGTGATCTTCTCATAGATGGTCTTTTAATCTACCCTAGGAAGGAAACGAAAGTCTTTTTTCATAGTCACGGTCGATGACTTAAATAAGTGGAAATTCCGCAAGGTCGCCTAATGCGTCATTATGATTTTTTATGTGAAAAATCGTTAATGCTTTGGTTTGTTTTTAAATTATCGATATTATAAAACCTTTATATTTATTAGTTTTTACAGAACGCTTGTATGTTAAAGTTCAACACGGAGGGTCTAATAAATTAGTTAGACCGTCTGGTCCACCGTGATTTTTACGAAAAAAAAACTACTATTTTATCTTATGCTCGGATAATCCAATCATGTTTCCAAAATGACATAATGTTTGGATGTTTTCTTTTGACTACGAATGCCTAAAAAACATATTTTATACCATTCCCCCTCTAAAAAGCTTATTTTATTCACTGAAAACAGTGAATAAAAAGCACTTTTACTCACTGTTTTGATGTTTGAAAATGGAACACACCAATGTATTCGACCACAGATTTAAAGAACCTATGCTAGATGCGGCACGTTATTAGATTGTATGAAAACCGAACGTGTCATCTTTTTTATACCTACGATAACTTCACCCCAGCCATTTAGTGATGTGCTCAGAGTAAACAGAATTGTTTCAATCACTAAGCGTCACTGAGCTAACAGACTTTTTTTAGTACGAACAGTCGAACATGCAGGGCACGCTTGGTCGTGGCTTGCCGTATCTAGTGTAAGTGTAATCTGTGTAGACCTATATTGATGTGTTCTAAATTCAATTTGATTGGTCGACATTTTCGACAAGGAGTTTAGCATTAGAATAAAAACTGTTTTGTGTTCTTTGCTGTCCTTAGTAAATTGACGCTATTTTGAATACTGTAAGTTGTACGAACACAAAGTTTAGTGTTACTTTAATCTTTAATTTTGTGTTTGTTTAGTGTTGTTCTAATCGATTAAAAATGCATTCTAGTGATGAAGATGTGTTAGCACCTGAGTTTGTGAAAGAGAGGGCGGCCGATATAGCGGAAAGGTGGAAAGCTTGCTACCCAAAAAATCACGGCTGGTTTACATCAAAGCCAATTTAACTTTACTTTTTCTTCATTATATGTATATTTTCACTTAAATCTTTCTTTTTCTCGTAGTCATGGTATAAAGTATAGTATGCAACTCTTGAATAAAACGGATTTATATCGAGGGCCATGAATCGCTCGCGTCGCTCAGGATTCTAACCAGGGACCATACAACCCCGAATATAAGTTAATTCTTTCGGAAGTGTTACAGAACGTACGCCTACAGTAACGGAAAAGTTACCTCTTGGTAGTGTTAGCCCTCTCATAACCCTAACGTTAGGGTAACCCTATCAATAAGTTAACTAGTACAAGATGTTACCGGCCCTTGTATGATTTCCAGTTGAAGCGATAACCCTTTGAAAGGGTTAGTCGGGGTAATCAAAGGGTTTTAAATCAAATTATTTTAAATTACGTTGAAGTGGAGGAACAGATTTTGTCCTTGAAAGTTTGGAATCATATAGTATTGTTCATTAGTGTTTCTTACTCTGTTTGATAGGACGGTGCGGTTTTTTAAGTTTTAAATTTGTAACGTCTGAATATTGAAGATGAACAAAGGTAAGTAAGAGTATTTTAATTAAGTATCACATATATTAAAACTGTAAATAGCCTGTGTCTGTACACTGAAAGTGTTTTAAACTTTTAGTGGGCTTGTAATCAGTATAGATACCAAATAACCAATTCTTGAACATTTTATGTCGCAAAAAGCATGTGATGGATTTTGATTAAAAGACAATGCCGGATGTAGTAGCGTCTTTTCTTTTTCGGGCGGCCATCGACCATTTTTTTTAAATACAAAATAGGATAATAAACCAAACTTACTATCGCAAGTATATCTCTAAACTCAGTCCGAACTGAGAGTTTGGTAGATACTGTTTTTCTTAAAATATTTTTTTTTTTAAAGAAGAATAAGTAATAATAAAATATTGCATCAAATCACAAAGTAGTATCAATATAATATAAGTTTATTAAAAAAACGTACCTATAGATCTGATATATAAAATCAGCCAACTTCTAGGGGACTGAGTTTAGAGATATACTTGCGATAGTAAGTTTGGATTATTTTCCTATTTTGTATTAAAAAAAAACAAGGTTTGGTCGATGGCCGCCCGAAAAAAAAAGACGCCATTTTCCGACATTGGCTTTTGGTATGGTTTTTTTTTATACTGGGTTAAAATCATGAAATGACATCTGTCGCCCTTGGGTGGAGCGAGAGGGTGTGTCAGACTACTACTGACTAAAAAATCCCACCCCGTTCCTTCTTGCCTATGGTACTGGGGTCAAAGCATGCCCTTTCGGATTCGCCCTCGGTCCCCAGTAGGCTTCGGCCCTGCTGGGCCCCTACAAATTGCCGACAAACTCTTTGAGACGCACGGGAACAGCGCGCGCCATAGACGACTTGGGCTTGGTCCGGATCATTACCGGACGGTCAGGCGGCGAGCTACCCATTGCTCTCCGCCCGCAAGCCCGCGCTATGGAGGCCGGAAATCGGGATCGGGATCCCGGCGACGGCCGCGGCGACGGTCGCGTCTGAGACGCAAGCGCCGTTGTCTCAAGCGGTCGGCCTCCTCCTTTGCTAGCATTACTGCTTCGCAGAAGGAGGCGACCGCCTGCCATCCCTCCTCGCTCCGGACCATGGCCTGGACCAAGGCCCGGCGCGAGAGATCGCCGCTGCCGATCGCTCCCACGAGGACACGACGATGCTCGTCCCAAGCGGGACACACCTCCACGGTGTGCTCCACCGTGTCCTCCGGTGGTCAGCGCAGTGCCGACACCCGGACGTCACCTCCGCCTTCACCCGCAGCAGGAACCTCCCGAACTTGTCATGTCCGGTGAGAACCTGCGTCATGCGGAAGGTAAGGACGCCGTGAGGTCTTTCCAACCACGCCTCAAAGAGGGGACTTACCGCCGAAATTACGGCGTGCCCTACCTATCCGATAGGTAGGCCTCGACCACACGACAGGCTTTTGGTATGGTAATAGCTGAATATCCTAATGAACATTTCAGGTAACTTTTACCTCAGGATAATGGCTAATACGGACGATAAATCGTCGCGAGTACAGCTATTTTTAATAAATAAAGAGACAGAGAGATAAAAATTCTAAACAAAATTTTTGTTTTTATTAAGTACTTATTAACAGTATCTATATAAATACCGACGTGGATTAGTTACGGATTTTGTTAAGTTTTATTAAGTTCTACAATAAAAGGGTTTTTGAATAAAGATCTTTCAAATAAAGCGTCGAAGAGACCTGAAATGTAGGTACCTAAATAGCATATTGAATATGGTAAAAAAAAATAAAAAAAATCCTGTGTTTATATTTTAGGAGCTGTAATACTGAAGCGTCAAGACTGCGCCATTGGAACGGTGAAAAATTAGTTTTTCGTCAATATTTCCCGTCTTACAGCTCCTAAAATATAAATACAGTTTTTTTTTTCTATATTTTTGCAATTTCTTTAAAAATTCACTCTGTTATTTACCTAAATTTCAGGTCTCTGCAATGCTTAGTTTTTAAGATCTAAATGACCGCATTTCGGTACGCTAATATCCCACTAAATTGTTCATTAATAGTTTTATAATAATAATTCTTATTTTTTAGAGCACATATATATTTCAGACAGCGACAGAAGCTCAGACGAAAGTGAATCAATACATTTTGAGGAATTAAGGACAATCGATCTTTCATGTGTGTCAATACCGACATTGCAACCAACATTAGACGATAATACGTCTACTCCCGATTTATCTTTTGAAAATGACTCTAAAGAAATGGAAGATAAGGCTGTAAATACTGATAACTCAGACAATAGCAAGGAAGATGTTATTCATGAGTGTTATTCTTTTTCTTTATTAATTGCAAAATATCTAAGCAAATTAGAAGAAGGACGACGTAATAAATGTATGCATCAAATAGTTCATGTGGTCATGCAAAGTGTTCAAGAACAACAAAACCATAAATAAGAAAAAAAAATGTGTATTTTAATAATAAATAATACCATGTTTTTTAAGATTTTTATTTAATCAATAACGATATCGTCATTTAAAATTGTTACAAAAAGAAATGGAAATCAACAATTAACGAAATTATGGCCCTATTTCCAAAAAAATAAACAATTGGCTCAAAAAACATTTAAAAAGTAAAAATGATGATGAATGAGCCGATCGAATGACATTTTTATGATTCCGTAAAATAGACAAGATTAAACATGAAACAATCCCGACTATTCCAGAAAAAAATAAATTTAACTTTAAAATCACTGCAATAATGACCATAATCGTATGTGTATGGACTGTGGAGTCGCTAGACCCTAGACTGCGTGTTGCGACTTGACGCGTACACCTGCCGAATGCATGCAGTTTAGTACTTTATAATAAGGCACGAGAGATAAAATTACAATATTTGTAGTCCGAATGGGTAACTCTGTTATAGTCGTTGAAGGGGTAACCCGTTCAAAATGTCTTACTAGTAAAAAGTATAACCACCAAGAATGGGTTTTTGAATATACAGGTAAACAAATCGAAGGGGTTTGGAAGAGGTTATCCGTTGATGAGGGTTTTCGTAAAAGATGGTAATAAATATGAAATTGGTTTTAAAACAACACTTTGTCGAAACCCTATCAAAAACTCTTTCAATGGGTAACCAAAATGGTCCCTGATTCTAACACTTGAATCACTCGCTACGCTCGTGATTCAATCATCATGAATCACTCCCTACGGTCGTGATTCAATCGTTAGAATCCTTCACTAGCTCGTGATTCATCTATGGCCCTCGCTTTAAATCCGTCCTTTATTCACTAATTGCATAATATACTATTTGTCCACACCAGATCTTTTTGGATTTCTTTCTCCGTTGATCTATGACAAAACCATCGCCATAACGATTGCATGCGAGACAAAATGCAACGGCACAGTATCGCTTGTATTTATTTACGTTTTCAGCGGGTCTACACGATCTAGGCTGAATACTAATGCGCCTTTCAACGGTTATGGAGATTGAAATACTAGCTAATTATCGGCTTGAAATGTTTTAGTGGATGCGAAACATGTTTCATGTTATATTAATTTTAATTATTGTAACATAACTGCAGGTTTAACGTAATTAAACATTAAAAACACATGTTTATCAAAGTCATTTCGCACGTCAACACATTTAAACACATTATACATTTTATAACCTACTTAGCACAAAGCTAAACCAGCCCCTCAGGGTCAATTGCCTCAATTTTGTACCCACCCCAAACGCAATGTCGTCTGCTATTGCTTATATCCAACATCCAACACAGCCCCTGATTAAAACATTCAAACAAAATTCACTTGTCACTGCATGTATTGTACGTACGTATCAAATATGTATTCTTTCTGTATCTAGTGTCACTGGCAACTGTGCACATCCAAAAATACGTACCGTCTGTGTGACGGACGCTTGCGATGCGCGACGACCTATTTTTGTCTCAGTCCCGTATGATTTGTTTACAAAGGGTCCGCTACAAAGGAATGTCTCGAGATTGACATTTGTGTACGTTTTTTATGATTTGTGTCCAGTTCTGACATGGGAATCTGGTTTGAGGAAGATATTGAGTAGATGAAAGATATCTTTGAAGCAGACAGGGTTCGAGTTGAAAAGAGTCTTCTCGTTGTTACCCCTGGCAAGTTATTCATGTCATTATGGTTATTCAAATAGCGGGTATTTCAAATTAGCTTGTCGAAATTGAGTCTCCATCCTTCAATAATAACGTTAATAAACATACCTACTCCCAACAAGATTAACTGAATGACTGATTTCGGAAGTCCTTGAATATCTCCAAGATCGTTTTTGAGCAAGTTTATTTTACGATGAAAAGTTTCTGGTGAATCGCTAATACATTTTTCATTTATCTTTATGAGTCCTATTACTTTATAGCTTATACATATTATAAAATGGCGTCATTACAAGATAACGTCATATTTAGGTCATCAAATTGTTTTCTTTAGCACCAAAGTGTCTTGAAAAATTATGACTAAGGAGTATAAGCTGAATTAAAAAATTAAAACTGCTGCAGTAAACTAATAACACTGCAGTTAATTTATATTTCAAACATTCCGGTGTAATTACGTTTCACATAAAAACTAAACCTTCTCAAGTCAGGCTACGAAACAGCATGGACTGGACTTACGCATTCTTTATCCACCATGGCTTTCGCGACGGAGGTCACTGCTCTCCCGAGACGACATGACGCCACGCGGTGTCTTTATTGCCTGTCTAATGTCTGCATGGGGTTAAACAATGTGTTTTTTTATGTATCTGGTTTTAACTACACATTACTCTGCCATTCGAAATGGTTTCAGAGCAAAAGATCGTCCAGATATGCTGCGTTTTTAGACGAATAGTTTTATGGCCCAGAGTTTTGGATGTCGCTGTTTTAAACTGGGTTTACGTGATTTTATATTATATTTGGATTTTTTATACTTCTCAAATTGTTATTACTACTGTTCTACTTACTACTTGGGTGGTAGTATTACAAACTGTTAAATAAATCGTTACTATTCTTCGTATAGTACCTATATTTTTGTTAGAAATGTTGATAGATATGACATCTGGTGTACATACATAAAGATGTTCTATACTAAAATATCAGAAAGAAGTGAAATCAATATGACACAGTGCCTAACTATTTGCACGTTATTTACACAACATTTAACATAATGTTTGTAACGAGTCCCGCGGCGTTGACGTACAATCAAGTCGCATGCCCAGGCAAAGTGGAGCATGGCGCTGTCAGATCGAAATTAAACCCAAAATCTCTTGTCTCACAGTTTAAATTACTTTGAAGACCTGCCTGATCTGAAGAAACACACGTGTGAGAGCTCTAAGGATTTGCTATTTTATCATCAAGGTGTTAAAGCTGTTTTTGGTCTGAATATATCTCGGGTAGCAACGGATCCTATTATCAATCTTAGTCAGTCTGGGAGCATATGACTGTCGGCGAAGTTTGCTCAGCCTTTTGGTGGACAACTGGAGTTTTTTTGTGCCTTTTTGGCCTTTAATGGAAGCCGGTTGACGACTTTATGGGGTACGCGTTTACAGTTACAGAAAATGAGGTTGAATTACATGTAATGGTTATTGTAAATTAAGTATGTGTTGATGCTGCTTATTTGACAATTGACATGTCGAAGATACATTATTATAATTAGCGGGACTTTTATGTTTATAATCATGACAAACTGGCTATTTTGGTTGCCGAGGATTGCCACAATAATGCACATTCCCATCTAAGAAAATGACGAAATGCAAGCAGCCATAAATTCTGCACCGTGTGAACGAATCCGCTGCCTACGAGATTAGGGTTGTCAGATGGCCGAGAAATCGGGGAAAGTCCCGGAATTTTGCGTCTGATTCCGTGTCCAGTAAATACACTTTACTGTCCCAAAATTCCAGAAATCATTTTTTTTTATACATTTTTAATAATCCTAAAAGAGTCGCCCATTTTTTCTTTTAAGATTGGTAATTACAGTTGGAGTTAGAACTTGGACCCCAACTTCGTTCGTAACCCTAGAAATGTCCAGGGAATGATAAGCCTACTATATCTGGCAACCTTAAACTGTTGGCACGGAAATTTTCGGAGCATCGATATAATAATAATTCAATGTAATTTAGCGTTATTATGCGCCAAGGTCCTTGCGGCAGGACATGGGCCCCACGTGCTGGCGACTGACTCACTGCTGACGTCACTCATATAAATAGGATATAGAATACTCTTATAGTATTTTTTTGGTCTGCCATCCGTCCATTCATACGTCAATGGAATGGGTCGTGCGGTGCTTGTATTGTGTGCAAATTGCTCGACAACTTTTGTGGATGGCTGGTGTCAGCAGCCGCGATGGGTATTCAGGGCATGGCGACAACTGTCATGTCTGTGGAGAAATGCTGTCTGGTTTCGATAAACTACCTACTATGCATTTTTTCATCATCTACATACCTATTATATCTTGCTCCTAGAAAGCTACGAGTAGGCTTGTGTGTCCCGATTAACCAAATACGACTCCGTTGTTGAAACAGGAAGGAAGTTTATTATTAGGAACCGTCAGTTGATTTATGCACATCGCTAGGCGATTGGAATCTACAGATTAGAACTGAAACGGTTTAAACAACCATTCATTGTAAAATGACCCACTACTTGTAATATTGTCAATCGATAAAGTTCATAAACATTCAAACAGATGGCGCTGTAACCAAATCTCTAAAACAAATGCATGTCGCAAGATTTAATGGTGGCTCTAACTCCCGCAAAGTGGACAAAGTAACATGATATACAAACTCGTCCCGATTGCCTTCTAGAATTTCTTCAGAGGTCATTGGCCCATTTCCTTGTACAGAAGTCTGCAGTACCTACTGAGTCACAATTTTAGCATGTACATGTTTAGTATCTGATCGTTGGAATGTATTATCAACAATGATTTTAGATCAGCTACCAACATCAATACGGTATTTATTAAGGAACAACATATTTCCGAAATCCATCACTAAACCTACAAGAAATGCTTCCCATTACTCAACTTACGGAAACGGACGGATAGGAAACGGACACCTCGAAATCTTAACAGATTGCAGTAATGATTTAGTATTTCGATTTCTATCTAAAGTTATTTCTACATCTGCTATTGCTATTTGCTTCAAAGGATACAGCTCCAGTAATTTAAAGCCGAGTTTCTCAACTGCCTGACTAAAGCTTCTGGTTGTAACGAATGGCATGAACAGCATGGCATTCGTGTCCGAAAGCTATCCTTGCTATCTAAAGTGCGAATCCAAAACTGCCATGTGTATCATCAGCAGTTATTCATCCCTTGTTTCCATCAGCGTTGCTTGACGCCATAGGTAGGACCATTCGATCAGCACGCCGCCATTTAATCTAAAATCCCATGATTGTATAGTTAGTATGCAAATACTCGTCACATTGCGCGTCATTGTTTACGTTTGATGTCTACGCAAATGCTCTCTATTTTGGGATTATTACAAGGTTTAATTTTGTCGAGTACTGAAATAACTTTGTTTTGTAAATAGTTGCACGCTGCTTCGAGGGTGAGCCGAGCTAGTTCGCCGATTACAAGATCGGTCATACACGCTGGATATATTTTCTCAAATAATTGTGGAGGCGTTTCATCATGTCCACTAATGTTGTTCAATGAGTTGTTTCAATGAGCGTCCATTCATCAAAGTTGAAAATATCACTCGGTCTCTATCAGTCAAGAGACTAGACTGGTTGTTGAACTTGAATTTAGAAAATCTGCAGAGCATTCCGTACAACTGGAAGAAAGTTTATTGTCCTAAATAAACGAGGTTATTATAAGATTTAGATTTGAACAATATTATGTATTACTATTATTACTACATCCTTGAATGTGAAGCGAAATGCTTCACATTCAAGGATGACAATGGACTCAAAATTATATTATGTTTTTGCTACCTACAAACATACTACGTGCTACTTTCAGTCACATGGGAAAGTATCCGTCCGTCCCATCCGTTTCTAAAACTGTCATACACAAGATATTATGTCATTGTTTAACAAGCTTTGATCTATCTTGAAACTAGAAATAGGTATTACTTCATAATATTTTCCTTATGAAGAGCACGAAGAAAATACTAGAAATAAAGTTTCTCAGCTGCTCCTGTTAGTTTTTCTTTTCCCTAGAATTTTCTTTCGACTTAAAGCCGATCTCTGTTTTCAAACGTGTTCAGTAAATATTTACGAAGATAAAAAAAACCGGCCAAGTGCGAGTCGTACTCGCGCACCGAGGGTTCTGTATCAGTTTTGGACGTATAAAGTGAAAAAATTCGGACCGCATAACTAAGTTTGTTTGTGAAGGAATTTTGATGATTTTGAAAAAACTGTACTAGTTAGGAACATCGTTTTATTTTTGGTGCCATATTTGGGTAAATTCCTATCAACCCTAATTATTTCAGATTTTTAGCCCCGCAAACTTCGGAGATAAGGGGGGGGAATGGTATTTTTTTGGACATTTTTCATCATAATTATGTCGAAAACTGTGAGACATAAAATAAAATGAAAATATATTTTGAAATGTGCAGATCAAGCCCTTTCATATGATATGTCACTTGACCTAGTAACCCCACTTTAAAATTTCGGACCCCCACTCCGGCCCCTTTTGCAATGAAAATAAAAATATTTTTTGACTTTTTTTCATTTGCAATATAGTTGGACAAGCATTCTTTATAACTATTCCAAATTTCAAGTCGATAGCATTAGTAGTTGCTGAAATAAACAGGTGTGACAGACAGACAGACAGACAGACAGACGAAGTCGCACCATAAGGGTTCCTTTTTTACCATTTTGGTACGGAACCCTAAAAATGTTTTCGTTTGAGTAGGAAATATTAACTTAGCTTTATAATAAAAGATAAAATTCCAAACCTTGGTAATGCTAAAGATTCCTAACGGTTGGATCTAGCCCAATTTTTTTTGCTTCAAGATAGCAATGACTAGGTAACTGTTTTAATTGAATAGGTACCTTATTTGACATGAGTTTCTATTGTGATTTGTAGGGGACGAAAGCAAGAATTCTAAACGAGCTTTGGGTATAATAATTTTCTTCTTTGTGTCCTTACTAAAGGGGAATATTTTGCCACGTCTACTTCCTTAATAAAATAAAATAAGACATTCATAACATCAGCCTTCTCTGTAGAATTTTGCTCACAAATATCACAGGCACAGCTAGGATCCGCAGTCTACACGTAATGAGGCTTCTTCCTCCTTGGGGAAGTACTAGGTCTCGGAACTTTTTCCATTAATCAGAACAGACATAAGAGGCTTAAAAATACAAGGCTCGTACCCTTTTTCGTTAGCTCCTCCTAGCAAAAGAACATGATATAAAAAACCTACAAATTACGGACAGTTACAAAGTCGGTACACATCGATGTATGACAGACGGACATGAAGAAGTTCCGTTGGCTGTCCAACGGAACTTCGGAACGGAACGGTTAAAGGCAGAATCATATTTCGCAGTTCCTATTTCGCAATCAATAAAGTCTTCGCCAGCTTCAAAGTTCCTAACGATGGGAATCGAAGGAATGAAAGCTTTTCCCACTTGGACGCCTGTAGCACTGACATGGACTTAATTGGATGTTGCTAGCCTTTGAGTTTCTTGTTTGCACGAAGGCGGATTTTTATTTGTGGCTGCCTTTTTCTTTTGGGCGTTAGATGATATTGAATGCAAGGAGGCTGTTTGTAGTGCGCTCGAAGCTACGTGTTAGAGAAATGAGGTTGGATTTATAGATGCTGTTTTAATTCATAATAAAAGTAGTGGTTACTATGTGAAATTGTTTAGTTTTGTTGGTTGTCACTTCGCTAAAACGCGCTTGATTCCTAGATACTTTTGATGTGTGTAATTGTAATTACATAATATCTTCTAGACGGGACATGTATTATTTATCTCGCTTCCAAGATACATACATATTTATAAGATTTTAGCTAATCATTGACTCATATTGACATACATAAAATGACGTGGGCACAGTTATGACGTCATCATCATAGCAGCGTTTAAGCTCACGTAGGTACGCAACCCATGGTTATCAAATTCACAAATAAGTATGACGTACGTAAAAATAATTTATTTAGTCTGACGTTAGAATCCAAAAGATTTTGTCTGTTGAAATATAAGAACAGATAACTAATTTTGCTTTGTAACTTTATCAGGATCCATAGAGACAAATTCAGACCAGACTAGTTCAGTTCTAAGTTCACGAACCCTTGGGGAAACTAGACTATCCTAAATCTCACAACCAAATGAGTCAAAGATGTAACAAGCTTAAATTACAACAGCAGTTTCACTAAAAGCTAAGGGTTAAACTAGAAACCTAATCTAATCCTTAATACGGTAGTGTCCTACTATTAAAAAAGTACAAATAAATTATTTTATTTCAAAGGAATAGGCACAACAAAAAAGTAAAAGCAAAAATAATAATTTATCACAAAATGGAAAACATAGACGCTCTTAAAGTTTTTGGAAGGAGTATCGCTCCGTCTTTGTCGCGCAAGCGGACGCAGGTGGTGTTACGTCACTAGTAGGTAGTGCCGACCGTGTCTAGCAAATCATTTTAAAATGCTTATAACTTTGCCAATTTTGTAGATGTTTCATCGGTTTTTTTGGTGTTAATTGTCTTTTTTCAAATAGTTTACAGATTCACAATAAAAAAAAAGTAGTTGACATCCCTATTCTAAATATTTAGTCTTAACTTCACTTACAATTCTGTCTTTGACTAAAACATGTTCGTAAACTAAGATGTCGCATTCAATTGAGCATTTAGGAACTCCAGCTTTGGTCAATTTAACTTCACGAGGTTTAGTTGGAGTCAGATTAATTTGCCTCATGCAAGATTTGACTTGAAGCAAAAGCGTCAGACGAAGTAATCCTTCCTTTCCTTGAGACAAATGCATAGTCTTACTTAGGAATGGAATTAGTCTTCAAAGATCCTTGCTGTCTGAACTAATGAATATTCATCTTCCAGATTAAGGTGCTTATCTCTTATGCCACTGTTTCGCTTTGCTTACTATCAAATAAGATTGTAGTCGTGACTGGTGTTGCAAATGATTCTGTTAAGAATCCTATTGTTGTGTATTGAGATCACAAAATCATTTAGTTCCAATTGCAAAGCTTTTTTGGAGAAGTCAGATATCATCTTCTATTCATCGCCTTCTTCATCAACGCATATTATTTAATTGCGAGGATTATATATTGTAATACGATATTTAAAACGAAGTGCTATACTATTTGTACCGTCACATGCTGCACGGATCTCAGTGCTCACAAATCCATAAACTTGAATAACATCCAGAATCCAAAACGCAAACTGCGCGCTAACTGTCCTACAGAAGTCGGCTCTAAGCAAATAGCATTAGAGTTTCAAATGAAGTGTTTGCACTAGCAGGACAAACAGGATTCAATTTATACGGCTAAGGGACGGCGATGGACAAACACGTTGGCTATGTAAATATAATGTAGGGTTGTGTTGGGTTTTTAAATTTTCGAAGGTTATTTATGAAATGCAAATTTTTAAAAGATTGGCTGTTTTCACGTTGTGTTTGAGCAGCAGTAGTCAAAATGTAATGTATGTTATGTAATATTTTCTATTTTATAGCGCAGAGTAATTCTGTTATTGTTTTTTCTACCAATTTTTAAACTGACCTAGGTACTTAAATTCTTTATTTTGTAATACATCGTTTATGTTATCAATAATTTGTGAATAATGATTTCTAAAGACCAAATAATCAAATCCATTATCAAAATGCAATATTCTAATAGCTTCTATAACAGAAGAACAAAATAAATCCAGAAACGTCAACCCTTATAAACAACCATTACACATTGCGGCAATCCGAAGCTACAGACAGTTCAGATCTAACGCACACAAACACAGCTATCCACGTATCCACAAAACACTCACACATTGACACTAAGTAAGGTTGCGTTTGATAGCGAAGACAGTACATCATGATTAGATTCATGTTGTTTGTGGAGGTATGTTTGCAGATTCAAATAAAGTTTCATGGTCACGGGCAATTGAGGAAGCGATTGAATTGCAATGTTATTGAGTTCTGAGGATAAACAAGGCGAACATGAAAATAAATTTCAGAAAAAAATATGTCTTTAGATAGAACTCCTCCAGGCTTAGGACTTATTTTACGAAAGAACTATGGATAAGCTTCTCTTATGACTGACATCGTCTTGATATGCCGATCTGTAGGTCATTCCTCATAGATTATTCCTTCAAATCGGTACCGTTCTACAGTTTTCGCACTCTAAAGTTTAGAGTGCGTAAACTGTAGAATAGTACGGTACCGGTTTACCGACCGAAACTATCTTGATTATGAAGTTGGTATGCCAGTTTAGAGTCTAAACTGGCATACCAACTTCATAAAGCAAGATAGTTTTGTGGATTTAACTGAATATATGTAGATGTCGCTTTGCTCACTTTTATGTTGTACACACACTTTCAATATAATATTCTATCGTATACCAGCTTAAGTGTAAATCATTTCCATATTTATAGAAATACTGATATAGTTATTAAAAATGTATCCTTGCGTACCTATTTTGAATATTTTCCAAAGATTTTCAAGTGCGAACAATTTAGGGCCACATTCAGCTTGAACGAGTAGCGACATTTACATCGGAAAACTATAAATTCCTACGGTAACAGGTTCTATATTCAGCAAAAACTGATGGCTCGATTGGGAATCGATAAGATAATGTCAATTCGATTACTGGAGCTAGGCTGATATGATTTCTAAAAGACGGTAGAGATTTTGCTTTCTAAATGAGATCATTATCATGGTCAAAGCAGAGTTATGAGAAGCCTTAAGAATGGGATTATAATGGACATGATTTATAATTTCTAATTTCAAAAGCGTCAACACAGTTGGCTTATAACTAGTTATAACTGTCAATTACCGGCAATTATTAAAAATTTTCTAATAGCTTCAGTAGTGCCGCAATACTTAATTATACCCCACAAGCTTAGTCACTCCTTTAGAAATATCCTTTTCAAAACATCCTGCATACTTAGCTCATCAAACATTCAGTCCAAAGCGTGTTCCACAAAACATAAACGGAGCTACATAAACCCCGGCATCATAGCGCGTGGGTAACGCAGTCTGGCCTGGGGGTGGCGTCTTCGGGAGGCGTGACCTTGGAGGGCGACGACCGCGCTGACGTCACCACACTCTCCCCGCACCCCGGCCACCCCCGCTTCCTGTTGCCAACCGGCGTGGCGTGTAGTCGCGAAATATTTTGGTTTATATAGGTTACTTGGGGAGACTTGTGGGGTGCTGTGTTTTAGCCCGGGTCAAGTTATAATGTATGTGTTATTGTTGTTTCAGGTATGTTGGTGGTTTTGACGGGAGATGGCGCTGATTATATTCAACAAACGTATGTAGTATCTTTGAGGAAGAAAGCCCTATGGTTGATGCCATGAAAATTATAAGGTGTACATGTACTAGACTAAAAGGCGATTAACCCCTTGTATGTCTTCAGACGATCGGCAACTAAAAAGTATCATGTTTTTATTTTCAACTTCATTGAAGAATTTTATAATGGTATAAAACGTTTTTAGGAACTGTAAAAATCTAAGTTAGCCTAGGCTCCATAAAAAATAGGAAGAAAAACGCTAAAATAGCTTGCGAGACGTTCATTCAGACGAGTTTTTGTCTAGAAACTTTTTTTACCAAATTATGGTACATTGACTATTGAAAGGAGAAACGCTATGTCATGATCATGATAGAATTAGATTTGCTTTTGTCTCTAAAATATCTAGCAAATGAACCGTGTGGCTAAGTGTAGCTATTTCAGAAGCATTTTAGGTTGCAATATCGCATTTTCTACCAGAATAATAATAGCTGATCACCAATCCATCTACCAAATGCGATTACAAAAGCATAATCCCCACCAAGATCGATCGGTGTAGCGATTTATGAGGGAGACGTTCACAAGTGGACCACTAGGGGTGCACAATGCGACCTATGACTCGCTCTGACCCATTTCTGCTAATCCCCTTCCTCACGCCATTGTTCAACGAAGTATGACTGAATGCTTACTCTTGTCTGAATTAGATGCTTCACTGATTAATCCCCTACAGAAATATAATAGAGAGGGTAATTTTTACAAAATCTTTCAACTAGTTTTAATCAAATATACCTGTTTGATACTTATTACGGCCTAGAGAAAACTTAAGCTTTTATATTTCGTAATAATGACCTCGCTTCGCTTTCATCAGAGTTTTACCCCGAATATACTCGGTATACGCGTTCGCATGAATTTATTTCACATCTCTCTGAGGGCGCCACTGCCCGCTGGCACGTGTTACACGCTTAATTAAGTATTCTATGAGTGCCCGGCGAAGGAAAATATTCTGAGCAAACATGTTCCTAATAAAAGTGTTAGGGTGCGTGCACATTGGGTAATGAAAGCTGAACCTTTTCTTGATATGCCAAAACCCGACGGTACTTGCATGGAGTGTGAGGTACCGTACGTTACGTTCTCGTCTTGTTTCCTCACACGATCGCCAATGTGACTGTATCCTAAAGCTTGATTTAGTCAGTATTGCCAATAGGAAGCCGGAAGCCACACGTTCTCGCTCTGGTATAAGTAAACTGCCTTTAACTATTATAGTATATGAAAATGGAGGAATATTGGCTTTGACCGCTCATTGCGCTATTATTGGGAGGTGTTCAGCATTGGATATTAATGGGAAACCCTTTGTTCTAATCATCAAGTTCTTTATTCTCCTAAACCTGCATAGCTTATTGTACTATTAGGTTTCCTTAACCTTCAAGTTGTGAAATTACTTGACGTTCCAAGAATATTATTTTTCAATTGTCGAGGTAAGAAACCTCCAAAGTCTCGTCTGGGTGCAAATAAAGTTCAGAACAGGTGAAGTCTCATAAACGAATAAACTCAGTTCCTCTGCGACATGAGGACAAAGTTTCCAAGTCTCGAAATTGACACAATAAACTAATTGCTAAGTCTGTTTTCGTTTTTACTAACTTTCCTTTAATCATGTTTATTTTGCTTATTTTCAAGTTACCATAACAACGTTGCCTTATCTGGATATAAAAAGAATAAAAACGTACACGAACCTGTGTTATCGTTGATAGATCTTGAGCTCAGATAACATTAATATGACGTGTGGAGGGAACGAATAAAGTTTGTACGCAGAAATACCTTTTGGGAACACCTAGAATATGCATGGATGAGGTACAGGCAGCACGCGTTAAATGACTTCTATCTATAGGAACGGTTTTGTCGCCGGAAGAATAGACAAAATGATAGATTGTAGAAAGATTTCTACCGATTTAAGCATGGTGATGTTAAAAATGAAGATATGAAATGTTTATATTCTTCAGTCGGCAAAAGTCTACAACGCCAAGCACGGGACGCTGCGTGCTCGGGCAGAAGAGAACGAGTTGGATAGAAGATAGAACTTTGTCTATTCTTGCTAGAATAGAGATGGAATTGGTCATACTACGCGTGCAGGTAGCTTCAACGTTGTGTTGGGCCTTAATAGCCCCAATTTCCGGGAGCACCTAGGTCCTAGAAGATTGTTTAGTCTGAAAGAGATGAAGGCTCCAAACTTTGGACCTTAATAGCCCCACCATATTTAGGACCGACATCACACCCTTTGGTACACATTAAGCCACATTTCTCAATTTGTCTACTTCAAATATACCCCTACATTACAGCCACTCGCAAAAAATAACGCCTCGTTTGTCAAAAGCTTTCCCCCACGGAATAAGTTGTCATTCTACCCCCGAATTTGCATAAGTCGGTTAACGCGTGACTCAGATTGTTTGGTACTTGCTACCTCACCCTCGTTCTTATGGGTAGTGTTGTGACTAAACTTGGGAATAATAGGCATTCCGGTGTCTGTGTCCACATCGCTAGGGGTACTTATAAAACCTACTAGAATAGTCTGTTTGAATATTTATGACTGTGAGTAACCAGAGTCTTACCATAGGTACTACATTGTCGTTCAATGCGAGGGTAGTTCTGCTAGTTAGGTTGGGGTTATGTCCCAAAACTGATAACGCGAAAATCACTGAGCCACTATGAAGTACCTATATAGATACACCATGTGTTGAAAACAGAGAGTATTCACACTGAAAATAAAACAAATTAGCAGTAGGTGTCAAAATGTCTTCGAGGTCTATTTTATAATTCTGGCTGGAGTTGGCTCATCGAGACATTAGCGCATGAAATGCTAAGAAAACAGTTGAAATGTGGGCAATTAATTTTGTTGTTTCACAAAAATATACTGAAGTTATTTCTTGATTTATATAGTAAGGGACAGTTACCAATTGAAATTAGCAGCCACTCGTGACTAACTTCTGCCCGGCCAAGTAAGATAGTGCGGACTATAGGCCGTTCCCAATAACCGATCTATCTATCGGCTCTTTCCCCTACTAGAGATATATTTTTGACATAAGCTGTATAGAAGTAATGTATTATTTCAGTAGGTACTGAAAGATCGTGTATGAAGAGAGAAACTCGGTTTAACAACAACGTTTATTTACTTCCTGTCACCCTGAATCATCCAAATGCTAAAAATAGGCTTCCTACGTATGGACTTCGTATTTTAGGTCACTGAAGTCATACAAAAAATACTTAGATACGGTAGTTATTCTTTTTATCCGACTGCGGCGAAGCCCAAAAGGAGGGTAAAGTGTTTTCAGTGACTTGATTTTTATTGCATAGTTCCGGTGATTATGTAATATCACGTGGGGTTTTTGTCGATATATTGATTTTGCTGGACGTGATGAAGATCAGAGTGATAATCCTCTCTTCTCCTGATTAATGAGTGGCTGTGGGTGGGGAACGGACCTAAATATATCATGCTGAAGAACGTCAATGTTAGTTTCAGGATTGTGGCGATCCTTATTTATTTTGGGCGATTGCGGGAAGTGTTTTGGACGCTGAAGTCACAGCTAGAATTTACGTATATGTACTAAAATTCTGGCTATTTTTCTTAGAGAGCCTTTAAGAATTATGAGAGTTCCTATGAGATTTGCCATCGAGCAAAACGGAAAAAAAGAGTAAGACCACAATTATGGTGAACTTAGAAAACTTTGAAGGTTATCCTTACTTTAAGGGAAAATGGGAAAAATACGTCTCTTGCCCTAATTCCCTTAGCAACATGAGGATTAGTGTCAACAAGACCTGCTTGCTCGGATACCGCAGTAAATCGTTACTTAATTATACAATATCAGTAAATAAATATAGAGGAAAATAATATAGTACTGATCTGTACTGATGGAATAGTTCGAGTCTCTGGAGTTTGTTAAGTGGAAGTTTTCCATGGATGCCATTAATCTTTAGTTTAAATAAGGTTTATGTATGTATTTCTATTTCGAAGGCCGTCGTGTGAAGGATGCGTAGGTTGAATATTTCGTCACATGCAAAACAGTACAACAGAAATGTCCGATTACGAAATTTTTGTAACCGAAAATACACGGTGTTTTTTAGCTTAGAAACCAATCCATTTCACTATATGAAATGTATTCGTTTCTTTTTGTTATGACTTTCTGTCTCGACCCAAATCATTTGCTACAATAGGTACAGCGACATATTGACGGACAAACTAACAGCTCCGACAGTTCGTCTGACCCAGACTACCGCCCAAAACTCCCCATCTATTTTCACCAGACATTTGCCGAACGACGAAAAAAATATTCTATAACGCAACCTAATAACATAGTATCCGGCACGTCTCATTTCCCTACCTCGAAAACTGTTTTGTAATTCAGCCGGTTTATACTGAAAGGGCACGGGGTGAAGGACGCCTGTTATGCTGGAAAATCGGCGATCGATACTTTGTGTGTTGCCTGTCCATGCAAACATCCACCTTATGAGCTCCAGAATAAAGTTTGACTTCCTCCTCTTGCGTAATATGTTGACCTGTTGGTTGCGAACGTGTTTCGACTACGAACTGCTTCAATTTTGAGCGGCTGTGCTTATTATAAACGTTTGGCAACTTGTTGGCGATGACAGGGAGAGGGATGTTGGTAGAATGCGAGATACGGATAAGTTTGTCCCTATTTATGTCACAAGTGATGGTTGGCGGAAGATAAGTTGGGCCAACAATACGCCGGTAGTGTCAGTAGCAGCTGTTGTAAGTCAAGGGAAATAGGTTAAGCAGTTTCGTGCTGCAGCGTGTTCTAACATTGTTACTGCTGCATTGCGTTTTATGTGCTGTACTTTGGTTAAGTTTTGTTTTCCACAGTTTACAGCATGAAAGAGAAATTAATTGGAGTCAGAAGCATCATAAAACTAACTACTACTAGGACTAGTTCGTCAGGAAAAAAATCTGTCCACGGACCAATAACTATTTCTTCTTTGAACATATTCTATAAGTGCAATCAAAGCTAAGCTTGTCTGATGTCTTTATTTCTTCAAAGCAATATAACAAGCTCTCCCTGCAATATTGTGTTCACGTCCAAAATGTTTGTTCAACTATATTCGCTGAGCTCAGATCCGTTCCGCTCCTTTCAAAATGATGTATAACGAAAGTATTGTTGTCCGGAATCCTGACAGAGCTATATTCGGATATATCTTGTTATGTTACCTTGGGGTACTTGAAGTTCTGAATAAATGTATATTAATAGATGTTTGGGTTTTATTTGTTGATGAGTCGCTTCTTATAGGTTTTACCTTCAATATTTATCTAGGTATGTATTTGGTAATACTGTTCTTGTAGGTTTGTCCATCAATGCTTATCAAATGCACGAGCGACCTCCTGTGGCCGCAAACATTTTACTGCATTGATGAGTAAATATGTGAAAATATGCAAGCAAGCTTATGTCCATAAGCTTGCTGCTCATGATCAGTTAGTTAAATTAGGGATAGCAGATATTAATAAAACTTACACCTGCGAAGCTAGTGGTTTAACTGAAGCAATTAATTGATTTTGATCGACTTCCATAACATTGCGCCAACATTCAAAAACCGCGATACATCATAAGCCCTTAAAATAAACATAGCATGTCTAATTACTGGTGCGGCAATTTAGTCGCAGCGATAATCGCACACGTGCGTGGGTTCTTACGGAGTTGTAAACAAGCGTGTGACTATTGATTTCTTGCGACCTGCCCGCGTTGCCGCTGCGACAAACACGTTACCAGCTTTGTTTGTTTGTTATTTTTGTTTTGTCGGGTTTTTTTTTTTCATTTTGGGGTGGGAAAGTATTTAAAAGTTGATTGGGTTGTAGGAGGTCGTTTATTAAATTTGTTTATTTATATTATAACTTTTGTAAGACACGTTTAGGTTTGTTTATGATTTTGATTACGTGCATGTTTGGCGATTACCCGGTCCCCTAGTAATGAGCTGATCACGCAGCGTGGTCGGATCTCGAGACATCACTTGCATGGTTCGAGATTGAGTGGCTGTGGACCCCTGGCACTCATGTCCCGGGTCCCACTTTAAGAAACTCTGCTCTAAGTTGACCCCAAGCGGAATTCAACTTCCCTCACTTCAAAAAACGTGGTAATAAATAAAGTCCCTATCTCAAACTCTATTTATACAAAACATAATTCATTGAATTAAGTAATATGAGCAAATTGTACTCGCATACGATGTCGACGGCGCCAATGTTATTGTTCTGATAAGAGTTGATAATGCAACGGTATCAGTAACGCTTTGTATCTATGTGATAAGATTCATATGGACATGTTGCGTTAGAATGCTCCCTTATGGCTTCTGTACTTTGACTCATACCCATAGACTCCTCTTAACTTTTACCACTGATTAAATATTTGTATAACTGCCCTTGTCATTTTGTATAACTAATAAGCTGTTTAATTTAATCATCGTCTATAAGTAAGAGGGTTAATTGTTTGCAGTAACTTGACATTTAATTAATGATACCATAATTACATTAATACTTAATAGTGTTGGGGCGCTGAACGAATTTTCGAATTTGGTCGCCTTCGACGACCTGAGTCTGCCTCCGCTTTGTTACAGCAGGCCAAGGCTGCTCTCCCTCCGCGCCTCCGGGTTTACAAAAACACTCTAGGGGTAGGGCAGACAAGATCACGTGGAGTCGGGGTTGATCTATTCGGTTCAGTTACAACTTATTCACTACCGAAAGTCATTTCGGTAGTGAATAAGTTGTAACTGAACCGATGAGATTTTATCTCACAGACGCGGTATGTTGAAAGTAGTCATACTTTCAACATACCGCGTCTGTGAGATAAAATCTAAGATTTACCGAGTGGTGGTAAAAGTTCGAAATGAACGATGATCACAGAACAATTCGGACGAGATTCGGACTTTTACCATTAAGAGTGAGTAAATTTTAGGTTTTACTGGTCAATCTTACTATTATTCTAATTGGATAGCTAGAATAGAATACGTGAAACCGTCATTGGGACCAATATAATCGCGTCATAATAATTTATACCCCCCCCACTCCCTATGGCTCAAATCCGGTTGCACCTTCCCCTTATACCATAATATACTAGTGTTTACATTATACTACGCTAAAATTCGTACACATACCTAGTTGCCATTGGCTGATAACAATTTGTACTTGTATCAGTTTGATAAGCGCTGCAAATTCATGTCGATATTTCTTTATTGTTTGTTCATAATGCTTATGTTTGGGGGAATCCTATCGGTCGCTGTGATTGGACAGATATGTTTTGTATCCGGTTTTTAAAAAAGAACATGTTTACGGATTCTTGGTTGCTGAGCGACTGGATAAGTTATTTTTTAAAGATTTGATATGTAGGTACTCGCATTGGCTTAGTACCGAACTTTTGAGCTTAAATTAACCTGTAGAGTTGGCAAAGCCGGGTGAATCCCTCTGCTCAAGTAGGTACACTGGCCATTTGACCGATTTGACAGGATTTGGCCATTTAAAACTAATTCAGGCACTGTCATTTTGTATTATTATTTTGAAAATAGTTAAATTTTGTAGTTTTCACTTGTGAAAGGTAGTCTGCTACTTCACATCTGCGAAATTATGAAATGTTTTAACACAAGTATTATTAATAAATTATGTACCAACATGGCTTTATTTAAGTACAATCTGTAAGCATGTATCTCTGTGTGATTGTAAAATTTCCGTAGTGTGATGTGTTCACCTCGCCCCCCGCAAAAAGTGGCAGAAAATGTTATTCGGTGATTCGCCGCTTAGCAACTACATAGGCTATAAGACAATACTAGGTGAGTTCTTAAAAGCCTTGGAATGTTCTGTCGGTTTGTCAATTCAATTTTCACAGAAACATTAAAAACACGTCGTTTTTATCTGTTCAAAGAATCGGCTATTCCAATAATTTTCATTGCAATCCAAATGAAATTGCGATCAGGCGTTTCCCCGAAGCGGGCATGCACCCTGCGCCCTGCCGATGCCGGGGGTTGCTATAAAATCGATACGTTGTGTTTATCTACGGAACGACGTTACGGCGCCTGTAAATACAGAAATGGAGCGCTGCACTTTGTTGGCGGTCAAGCGCGAGTTGGAACGTGGACACTTGAATTTTTTTACGAATAAAAAAAAATGATTTTCTCCTCTCGCTTTGGTTCAATATAGAACAGTACCCCTATCATGGGTTTTTTTGACGTATAGTTTCGTTAACGTAAGTATATTTTGAATTTAAAATACAGCAGTCCTGGAACATTTTGATAAAATTTTATACAATTTGCACATTTTAAAAAATACAGAGAATTAATTAAAATTAATTAAGCATTTAATTTATATAAATATTATGTAACAAACGTGTATTTTCAATTCAAAATATGCTTACGTTAACGATACTACACGTCAAAAAAACTCATGATAGGGGTACAGAGCTCTGTTTTCAGTTTCTGAAAGCCTGTTTAATTTATTCTGTTATCCGGGGTGTTCCCATGGACCACTCAAAACGAAGTACCTATATACTTCGAATAAAAAATAAGCAGCTTCAGTTTGATTTATGTTTTGTTTACAAACGTGAGAAAAACAGAATTTATCAGTAGAGCGTTGCATTATTCCAATGAGGTAAATAATTTGTTTTGCTCCAAAGCTGTACCATTTACGCAATGACGTCATCACTTATAAATAATGGCCTGTACACAGTGGCTCATGATGGACACATGGACACACTTTATCCTCTATTGTTCCATAGATATATGTTATGCTGTTAAGTGATTTAGCTCATGATTATGTTTTCATTGTAAGTCTTGTAAGGAAACCGTCAATGGACGAAGTTCAGTCAATAGGTAATTAAATACAAAGGGTCATCATCAGGGTCTTGGCCAAATGTTCATCGTTGGATGGACATGTATTCAGTCTTGTTGATGCATAGACGCCTGCTTGCACTAGACGAATCACTGTCACAAACTCACAACATCAATTAAAAGTCGGAAGTGGTAAAAAAATATGCCGCTTAAATCCGCCATGTTGTTTTTCTATCTAGTAATATAGCCAGTGTCACTCGCATCATTAAAACGAATCTAAGGATCATTTGTTAAAATCGGTTCACTCGTTTAGCCTCTAGGAGGGAACATAGCCACAGACATACATACCAACTAAAACATTACCCTCCTTTTGGGCTCCGCGGCAGTAGGGAAATTACAGACATACATAAACGTACTCTGTTCCATAATAGTAGTGACCATAGTAAATAAAAAACCGGCCAAGTGCGAGTCGTACTCGCCCACCGAGGGTCCCGTACCATCCCTGGACGTATAAAAGTTAAGAAAACCGGACCCCATAACTAAGTTTGTTTTTGAAGGAATTTTGATTATTTTGAAAAAACTGTACTAGTTAGGAACATCGTTTTATTTTTGGTGCAATATTTGGGTCACATCCTAATCCAGCTCTAATTATTTCAGATTTTTCGCTCCGCAAACTTCGGAGATAAGGGGGGGGAATGGTATTTTTTCAGACATTTTTCATCATAAGTCAAAAACTGTGAGACATAAAATAAAATAAAAATATATTTTGAAATGTGCAAATCAAGCCCTTTCATATGATATGTCACTTGACCTAGTAACCCCACTTTAAAATTTCGGACCCCCACTCCGGCCCCTTTTGCAATGAAAATAAAAATATGTTTTTACTTCTTTCATTTGCAATAAAGTTGGACAAGCATTTTTTATAACTGTTCCAAATTTCAAGTCGATAGCTTTAGTAGTTGCTGAAATAATCAGGTGTGACAGACAGACAGACAGACAGACGAAGTCGCACCATAAGGGTTCATTTTTTACCATTTTGGCACGGAACCCTAAAAACCAATGACCTCTACCCAATCAAATGATCATTAAGTCTTATCAGAACATCAATGAATGGATGCAATGTAAACAGACCCATTTTCCTTGTTGCGTCCACACAGTGGACGATGCTGGCGGGCTATGGGTTATGGGTCGTACATTCAGAGAATAATGTGATTACTTTAATGTTTTGTTTTGAATGTAAAGAGCTCGTATGTTGAAAGTTGATAGATAAATACAATGCGTAAACAGAAGCGTGTATCGTAGCGCCCTCTTTCGACTTGTGAGAAAAACATGAATAAGAATTTATTGCACCAGATGGCAGTGTTTTAAACACTGTTACAGTGGCTGTTCTAGAAATTATTAGTGGGGCGAGTGTTCAGACAGATTTGACTGGGGGGGGAGGAAGCTTAGGATTTATGGACTCAAAGCACAGATTCCTGAAAGGCATGCCAGTTTCGGCCTCGTGACCAAAGTTCATTTATAGCAACGGTTCCTAACCTTTTCAATCTTGTTACCCCTATAACTTATTAGAGAAACTCATTTTACAACCCTTAAAATGTTATCACATGAAAATATAATAATAAATTGCACAAAAAGTTGATGAATTAATGATAATGCAGTGTGAAGGTGGTATTGTTTTGCATTTGCAAGGTTTTTAATGTTAGGTACAGTTTTTAATGATTATTTATAACATTTATTATCTATTACCGGCCTTATTACCCCCGCAGAATAACTGTTTTACCCCCTCGGGGGTAATTACCCCCAGGTTCGGAACCCAGGATTTATAGGTATGCAAATATAACTGCATAGGTATTTAGAAAATACCATAAAGCTCTTAAAATAAGCAATGTTTTGATTTGTTAATTTTTCAAAATGCTTACATTTTTACAAGCTTTTATTTAACTTGCCCTGTTAGTGGAAGGCCAAATCTTGCAACAGAATTTTAGACCTGTTCCCCCAACCGATTGAACTGAAATATGTAACCTCGGTGACAATGCAATAATATGGTACCATGGAGGTGGTCTCATGATGAGGCTGGAAGGTGGTCATGGGAACTCCTCAACTTCTCATAACTCCGTCGTGTTTGGGCTCAATTGATTTGTCTTGACAAGTAGGTACTCTAGACCCAGATGATGTCCATCAGGGTCTCATGTTGGAGCTGGGAAGAGACAATTATAAAAGCTTGTTCTGATAAAATGATTTTCAACATAAAACTTATGTTCCATTGCTTTTGAAAAGTTCGTCCACCTGACAACTATTGTTGAATTGTAAAAATGAAAGCTATTGTCAACTGGAGTGTGCTACGCTTACGCATCTGCCCACTATCTACCTCTTCAAACATATAAATGTTTCTGAAACAACACAAAAATCAACAAAATACACTTCGTTATTCCGTACAAATGAATTCAATAACTTTTTCCACGTAACGTTGGATGCATGCTGACGTAACGAAGTCGCAGTGTATTTGTTTTGTTTCGCATAACGGGCTCAACTTTGTAGCGGGGTCACGGATTGTTATGCTTTGAATAAATTTAGAATTAGACTGTCGTTCAGATTGTTTGTGTATAACAGAGAATTATGTTGGTATGAATAATTTAGAAATGAAAGTTTATTTGTATGATAGATTAAAGCTCAATTTAGAACTACTTGGTTTTGATACTACCTCGACACAATTTTTAGGGTTCCGTAGTTCTGACAAGGAACCCTTTATAGTTTCGTCTGTCCGTCTGTCTGTCCGAGGTTTTGCTAAGAAACCGTTAGTACTATTCATAATGCGAGTAGTACTGACACTGATTTGATGCAAATACAATCCTGAAAGATCCCAAAGTGGAACAACCTCGCCACTGTATTCCCAATTTACATAGTACAAATAATATGAAAGCATTCTTCTGTTAGCTTAATTATAGTTAAAAGTATTGCTATGCTAGCAAAATCAATGTCAACCGATATAAAATGAACTATCAATTCCTCTTGATCCATTCCTCTTTATCGGTTCAATCCCCAAGCAGAGATTGCATCTGTCTCGCGAAGTACAAGTTAAATGGGAACAGTCCAACCTAATTCGAAATACCGACGTATTCGATTGAACTTAATAAAATATCGAAGTATACCCAGCTGCTCGTTCTAGGAAATTAAACCAGCATAGAATGTAGGTTTTGAATTAAATTAATATAAAAGCACTGAGGAATTGTGATGTAGATTGTTGTATGTATATTCAGAAACGTTGCTGGAATTAGAGCTGTGGAGAATTTGAAATTAGGGAGCTATGTGGATGTTATTTGTCTGTAGTGTAGATGTAGATGATCCATAACAGTGTGTGGGTAAATAACTGCGGAATAATTATCTCTTTAGTGTACAGTTTTATTTACTGTTGTTTTTACTGCGGGGATTATGCCATTTATTTTGATTATTATACTATGCAGGTCTGGTCGAAAGGTGTTAAAAAAGACAAACTTATTAAAGCAGATGATAAATTCAGAATCCTCACCACTGAGAGGCAACCACTGAAGAAGAAGGACCAGTGTATATTCACGACCATTTTTAGAAATTATTATTATATCCAACTGTGAAGGATATTGCGTCACACAGTCATGTCCTCGAATGCCTTTTTAAAGAAACTTTGACCTACGGAAAGTGAAGGTAGCCTCACTCGGAACCAGACCACTAAAATAACGATAAAACCTTTGTATTCCAAAAAATACCATATCCATCTGAAATAATGAGCCGTATAACTTAGTCTGGTATTTTTATAGCCCCCGCGAAACAACTGTTATACATAAAAAGTTATTTTATCATCGACATCGGTTTTATGAGCTAGTTAGTGCTCCTACGTGAGGTCCTAAAAGCCTGCTCAGGAGTTCAGAACACGACCTTGGCCATGATTATTTCTAGAACTTTAGAGAATAGTGGCTTTGACAAAGAGTATGTTAGGGCATGCGTTATTTATATCAGAAAGCGTATTTTTGAAGATTCTAGAGCGCAATTATCAAGTATTCTAGGAATATCAATATAAGATGGTGTTCGAGTTACTTCGAAAACAAGCCAGCCGAAGAAATCATATCGCAAAAAATAAGTACATATTTCAGAAAAAAAAAGATTTTATTAAATAACGGAGAGCTTGGAAGGTATTCGCGACACGCGCCATATAGCACACTTGAGAATGCGAGAATGCAGGGTAGGGTAGCGATAGTAGGCGTTATGGCTGCAGTGGATGTTAATGGTGGCAGATTTATTTATATGGGCCCGAAATATGGATGGAGGCTTCGGTTAACATGCCGACTTCCCATAAGGACGCCATATTCATGTCCCCGTTACACCTAACTCGGGGAAGGTAGTGTGGATGGCTTATAGAATACTAATAATTTTATTGGGTATCTTCGAAACTTCCACTTGAATAAGACAAGGGTTTTCGTTTAAGATGAAGATCTTTGAATGATTTTTAGACACTGCATCTTTGGAAACTTCAGGAAAACAAAATTAATAGTAGGTATAAGTGATGTAATTCTGTTGAACTTTTTCATTTAATGTACGAGTATACTGAGATCGCGAAAACTTGAAAAAATAGAATGAATTTGCTGATGGTAGAATTTTATGTCAATTTGAGAAGGAAGATCCTTCCTCATTTCTAAATTATAGTAACTCTTTCAATTTTAAATTCTGGATCATTATTAAAAAAAATCAAGCATACAAAAGCCCCAATAAGGCATAATTGTCTATGAGTAAATGGGCCGACCTTTTGATTTTTCTACCCTAAATTGATCTTCTAAATTAGCTCTTATAGAGGGTATATTGTAGAGCGAAAATCCGTGGAATCTATTTACAACGTCTCCAACATTTAAACACCTAACTTATGCATGTGGACGAGGTTTGAGGTGTAGTGGAGATATCTAAAATAGGCCCCGAGATAAAAATGCCGGGTTGAATCTGTTGTACGACGCAGTGCTGAATTCATAGTACAAACCATGTAGTTCGCATGAGCAGAAATGTCGACGTTTCTCCGTACTACATTCAGGCGCGAGTTGTAAGCGGATGCATTGATCTGGATATGAATGGTAGTCTGTGTGTGTGGGTGTGTTCTCGTGTAGGTGGATGTGAGGTGTGGGAGTGTGCGTCTATTCTGAAATTCATTGAAACTTGGTCATGGAAACATCCATTATTGTCTACAATAATAGCCGTTACATATTGTAATACTTACTACTTACTGTTTACACTTTTATTTAATTGCGTAACACTTTTCGATAGTGAGTTAATTTAAAATGGTTACCAATATGCACTGTTTGCATACAACAAAGTTAAATTAAAATGTGGGAGGAAAGGAAAAGGGGAGTTAATCATTAAAACAAATATTGTCTGCAACACACATTATAGCTGTGCTTTCACAATTTCTGTGCAAATTAAAAACGTCTGTGTACCAGACAACAAACCCCTCTAGCGTTCAGCTAAAGTGCATTCAGAGCGTCGCCATGGCAACAGCTCAATACTATCTATATCAGTAGCACGTCTGGCCGCTTATTGAATTTACTGCACTGCGGGCGCCAATAAGCGGCACACCGGCCTGTCCAAACTGTCTTATATAGCTTTAAACGTAGGCCTAGGTTAATAGTTTGGACAATTATGTGGGCATCGCGACATGGCAATGTTGGCGCCCGACTGGGCTTACCAGGTCCCACGTTGGGCGCCAAATATTGATTGTTTAAACCTCTATTTTAATAGTCGTATTTTAATTCTTTTTTATGCTTTTTCTACTCGGCAGCTGTCCAAGTTACGACGAATAATGGTACTTGGTGAAATTATTAATGTGATGGTTTTGGACGAGAACTTGTTTTCGCGTACTTAACTACTCGAGAAACAGAACTTACATCTGAATAATATATTTGTTGACTATATTTTTAACTTGTATACATACCGAGATATATATATTTTTTAATTCGGCGTAGCTGTATGAAATTGGATCCTCAAATTTATGCAAATTTGAAGTACGGTTATCTAACATAATTCTCTCTTCACTTCCAGATGCACACTCCGCTTCCCTTCCACGAATATCCGGCTGGAGTTCCAGTCGCTGGTGGAGGAGAGCGGCGGCGGGGCTGGAGGCAGCTCCGCTCAGATGCCGCCGCTCCGCATCACCATCCCCACTGACAGCGATGGGCGCAGCCCGGCGCCATCACCCACAGGTATCACTACCACACGTGCTACGTTTTACAGCCGAAATAAGAATTTGTCTTGTAGGTGCTAGGTTTTCATAATATACAGTAACTTCAAAACGCCATATTAAAAACATGAACTCTTCGGGCCTTACAAATAATTTTTTTGATGCTTACGCTTGACATAACTTTATTTCGTGTTTATTTGTACGGGGGCTTTTGTTTATGTGTCCAGCATTATGTATACATATATCCCTATACGAATGATAAAAAGTTAAGTATTGTAGGTAGTGGTGAGTCAAGGCACGTCAAGGTGAGTTCAGATCGTATTTGGAGTGCTATTGATGTTCAGAAAAGTCTGTGTTTTGAATAAACGATTTGGTTTTCGACTTTATACCCCATTTCCACGTTGGCCCTTGAGCTAGACCCCTATAAATTGTCATAAGTTTTCCAAACTTATACAACATTATTCTTAGTTTACGCGAAAGCCGAAAATGAGTCATTGTACTCATTCATTTTGAACAATTTTTATTATGGCACCAACCCTGAAATCGCAAAAAAAATCAGCTGTTCCAAACATTTTGCCGATTTATGCTAACAAATGTATGGAACAGCTAATTTCTTTAGGAATTTCAGAGTTGGTCTGAGCATTAGACGCTCAATCAAAACCATCAATCATGATTGATGGTTGCATGATGAACATATCAAAGTATCCAGATTTTCGTCACGCAAACGTCAATCATCGCACACGGTAGGTTATCTTCAGCCACACGTTGACTGTGGTTAAAAGCTAAACCTACCGTGTAATGGACGCGTTACGACAATGTTCCAGGCACGATAAGCGCCGCCAACAGTTGTCCGACGTCGCCGCGCGGCGCCGGCTCCTCCGGCCGGAGGCACGCCGACCTCGGCCTGGTCGCGCACTATGCGTCCCTCGCCGACCACGCGCGGCCCAACTCCAATGGAACTGCTGTAAGTACACGAAACAACTGATAGAATAGTCACACTCTCAGATCATAGAAACAAGGTCACACTAATATCATATGCGAAAGTTTGGGTGTGTTTGTTACTCCTTCACGCTGAAATGGCAGGACGGATTTGGATGAAATTTTACAAAGAGGTAGCCTGGGATCTGGAAAAACTCATATAGGCTACTTTTCATCCATTTTCACGCAGACGAAGCCGCTGGCAAAAGCTAGTATGATATAAAATGAACTAAACGTTTAGGCACTGTGTTTCGGTAATGTCATGCCACATTGGTTGCAGGCGTCGTCGACGAACTCAGAGTCGGGCTACGGCTCCACGCGCGACGTGCGCTCGCGGTCCCCGCGCGAGGCGCGCGACGACGCCAAGCCGCCCTACAGCTACGCGCAGCTCATCGTGCAGGCCGTGGCCTCCGCGCCCGACAAGCAGCTCACGCTCAGCGGCATCTACAGCTACATCACCAAGCACTACCCCTACTACCGCACCGCAGACAAGGGCTGGCAGAACTCCATACGTCACAACCTATCGCTCAACAGGTCAGTCCCATTGGACATTTACTTGTTGGACTTGCAGCTCATCGTGCAGGCCGTGGCCTCCGTGCCTGACAAGCAGCTCCGCTCAGCGGCATCTACAGCTACATCACCAAGCACTACCCCTACTACCGCACCGCAGACAAGGGCTGGCAGAACTCCATACGTCACAACCTATCGCTCAACAGGTCAGTCCCATTGGACATTTACTTGTTGGACTTGCAGCTCATCGTGCAGGCCGTGGCCTCCGTGCCTGACAAGCAGCTCCGCTCAGCGGCATCTACAGCTACATCACCAAGCACTACCCCTACTACCGCACCGCAGACAAGGGCTGGCAGAACTCCATACGTCACAACCTATCGCTCAACAGGTCAGTCCCATTGGACATTTACTTGTTGGACTTGCAGCTCATCGTGCAGGCCGTGGCCTCCGTGCCTGACAAGCAGCTCCGCTCAGCGGCATCTACAGCTACATCACCAAGCACTACCCCTACTACCTCACCGCCGACAAGGGCTGACAGAACTCCATACGTCACAACCTGTCGCTCACCAGGTCAGTGCCATTGAACATTTACTTGTGGGACTTGCAGCTCGTCGTACAGACCGTGGCCTCCGCGCCTGTCAAGCAGCTCACGCACAGTATCACTCACTAGGTCAGTCCCATTGGAGACATGCGTCGCAGGCGCCATCAGTACTTATATGCATCTACAGCTACAACACCAAGCACTACCCCTACTACCGCACCGCCGACAAGGGCCAGAACTCCAAACGTCACAACCTATCGCTCAATAGGTCAGTCCCATTGGATATTTACTTGTTGGACAGCTACATCACCGAGCACAACCCCTACTACCGCACCCACAAGGACTGGCAGAACTCCATACGTCACAACCTATCGCTTAACAGGTCAGTCACATTGAAGACATGTGCGTCTCAGGCGCCATCAGAACTTAATGACAGTCGTGGTAAAACAGTCTCCAGCCGGCCTAGCATGACCACGATAGAAACGGGTTTTGTCTACATAGAAATAGACAAAGTGACAGATTGTAGAAACATTTCTACCGTTTCATTCATACAACGTAGAAATGTTTCTACAATCTGTCACTTTGTCTATTTCTATGTAGACAAAACCCGTTTCTATCGTGGTCATGCTAGGCCGGCAGAAAGTTATTAAATGAGTCCCACATTGTAAGCAAGATATTACGTGGAACTACCGGTACAGGCAAGGTAGGATTCGCAACTGGTATATAAACACCGAAATAGGGCGGTGAGAAATCCATTAGTTTGTAGTGCTTGATAATACTATAATTCGTCTTCATAATAATAGTACTTTACACTACTGATCACTGTTATAGTTGTGCGTATTATGGAATTCTGCGACAGGCGCGGATACAGGGGGGGGGGGACAATGAGTGCAAGTGCCCCCTCCCCCTATCATGGATAACTAACAAAAATTTAATAAAATTGTTTAGAACGAATTTTCTGGCAGACAAGTAAAACCACACAAAAATTGCCCTCTTCCCTGAACGAAATGCTGTATCCGCGCCTGTCCCGACACTAGCCTCATACTTCATGTCCACTTCCAGATACTTCATCAAGGTGCCCCGCAGCCAGGAGGAGCCGGGCAAGGGCAGCTTCTGGCGCATCGACCCTCAGAGCGAAGGGAAGCTCATCGAGCTGGCCTTCCGCCCGCGTCGCCCGCGCGGCGTGCAGTTCCGCGCGCCCTTCGGACTCTCCTCCAGGTACCTTAGCTTCTACTCTCGGGGACGGAACGGGGGGAATTCTGAAGATGGATTCCTAAAGTTCACTTCCTGGTTTTAAGGGATTTTACACCCCCTATGACTTCTGTGAAATTATTCAATTCACAATCTTGCCAATATCATGTGGATGTGTACTAATTGAAAACATAAGGCAACGTTGTACGGTATCGGCCACCGGCCATTTTTCATCTCTCATAGTCTCATCTTATAGTGTAACATGGCGAGTATGCTGCGCCAATGTATGTCGTTCATTTGAATATTGAGGTACAAAACTCGAGAGGCTCAAGCTCAGACTTGATATTTTTGGACATCACTACAGTAACCGGTACATCATCACACGCTTGCAAAGTTGCAGCTGCATCGTATGTATACGCGACGTTTCGACGTACTCTGGTAGTTACAAGCGCTGACCGCGCTGCAACCAGCCACGTGCAGCGCTAATTAGGGTGCGACTCCACCAGAGATGTGCTAGGCCGCTGAGCGGTGCGAGGATGTGTAGCGGGCTCTGCCTCCATTTCTTCATTGCAAATTGTTAAATATAAAAGCATTTTGTTCCACCGATCCATGGTTTTCCGTAGAATACACATCTTACCTCTAACAAACACCGTCTAGTGACTGCTGGCAGTTTCTCGCTCGCGTCCATCCCTCGCTTGTTTTCTACGTACAAAAACCTCGCCTGGCTAAGCCGTTTCCACAGGAGCTGCGCTTAGCGAGGCTAGGTAAATGAAGTGATTCTATTGGTTCTCAACAAACACATCCCTCGCACACATCTCTGGTGGATTCGCAGCCTTAAGCTGGCGTTGCGCTGCATCTGCCCCGTCGTGCGGTCGATCTTGTTAATGTCGACCATAAAAGCTTTATCGGTTACTGATAAAATAACCGACCAGCTTACAGCTCCTATACGACTCACCATCAGGTAGTTAGATTTAAAGGAACTAGTATTTTAGTTGCTCTCATCTCGGCAGGTGCTTTGCAAGTAAAGTTACCAGATCAAAAGTCAAGAAAAAAGCATAACCGAATCCGGCAGGATCGTGCTTAGTTTTAAGCTGAAAGAGACGTTATAAATCAATCACGGCCAACCCTAAATGCGGGTAGACAGAGGTAACGGCCGGAATTGTTTATGTATATATAACTAGCTGACCCGCCCGGGCTTCGCACGGGTAAAGTTTAGTACACCTACCCTACACTTCACCTACCCTATCCTACACCTACCCTACACCTACCCTACACCTACCCTACACCTACTCTACACCTACCCTACACCTACCCTACACCTACCCTACACGTACCCTACACCAACCCTACACCTATCCTACACCTACCCTACACCCCAAACCTCAAATATAAGTTTCAAGCTTCTAGCTTTAAAAATGACGTAAGTTCTATATAAACTTTCATGCCCTATTTCAACCCTTAACAGCCCTTTTTCGCATTAAAAAGTATGCCTATGTCCTTTCTCAGGCTTCAGACTATCTCTGTACCAAATTTCATTTGAATCGGTTCAGTAGTTTAGGCGTGATTGCGTAACACACAGACAGACAGACAGAGTTACTTTCACATTTATAATATAAGTAAGGATTGTTTATAAGATGTTGGCAATCAGCGTTGTGTCGAGGCGCATTCTGGTCATTTCTGGTGTATCTTGTCCATACTGTTTCTGTTCGTTGGTTAGATTTGACGCGAGTACTGCAATGCCCTGACTCCACGCACTGGCATCCGTCAAATAGACCCAGTTTAGGGCTTAAACATTGACCTGAAAACTAACCCCCTTACTTATAGACGATGATTAAATTAAACTACTCTTAAGTCAGTTGTCATCTCTATTCATTGTCATACAAATAACAAGGATAGTTAAAATCAGTGGTTAAATTAAGAGGTGCTTATAAGCGAGGGGGTAAATTGTTAGCCTTCAACTGCTAGTTAGGTTCAATAATTGGAACATTGTGGAGTCGGGGTCATTGACTGTTTATCATTGGGTACAGACTGGGCTATATTGTGCGGAGTAGCAACAGACATGAAAATAAAAAAAAAACAAAAAAGCTTGTTCATAACATCATGTTAATGCTGTGGTTTCCAACCCTGTGGTTCGGGAGAACTAAACCAGTGGTCCGCGAGAATAAAAGTAAGGTCCGCGAGAGTAAATTTAAGGTCCGCGAAACAGTTATATTCCATAATATAAACATACCTATAAACCTTTGGGCTATCCCTCAGATCATAGAAACAAGGGAGATGTGCCAAGGCGCTACTAAAATTGACGCTTTGATACGGTCACATTGACCGTATGTATAAAATGTACACGCTGACGACGAACCGAACACGATCGATGATATAAATACAGTGTTTTTTAGTTTAGTGCTAGTGTTGAGTGACGATTAATAGTGTTAGATTGAGGGTGTGTGGAATGTTCAATGCGTGGGAGATCTTTATATTCACGAGGGGCGCTTGTAATTGTGTTGAAAAATGTACTAAAAGTGGCGACAGTTGTTCCCGTACTAATTTGCTATGATGGCATATCTCCTTGTTTCTATGATCTGAGGGCTATCCTTACCGAATAAAAAAGACCTAGTAGATCAAAAAAAGTTGGGAACTGCTGTGTTAATGTCTCGTTCAGACTAATAAACAGTAGTGCCGCTAAAGTTTCCTTTAGAGCCATATCTCATTAGGACGCCAGCAGCGACGCCAAAGCGGATGCCAGGCGAAATAAGTATGAAAATAAAATGAACATCGTGGCGTCCGCGCTGGCGGCGACGTCCGCCGGGACGCCAAGCTCACTCGCTCGACACGCATACATTTCTTCGATGTTCATTTTGTTTTCCTACTAATCTCGCCTGGCATCCGCCTTGGCGGCCCCTTTGGCGTCTCACGGACGCCACGGAAGCGCTGCTGCCGTCCTAATATGATATGGCTCTTAGGACCGACGATATTCCTTGGCCAGTGTGCACCCCCCGCCTCGATACAGCTGAGCGTTAGTCCCCCGCGCTGACAGTCCCCCCCCCCCAGGAGCGCGCCCACGTCGCCGTCGCAGGTGGGCGTGTCGGGGCTGGTGACGCCCGAGGAGCTGTCGCGCGAGCCCACGCCCGACCTGTTCCCGCCCGAGGACCACGACCAGCCGCTCAGCAGGGAGGTCAGACTTATGTTCTAATACAAAAATATTTTTATTTATTTTTATTTGGTAATAGGCTTGCGTTTGACCGCCATCTCGCCTGATGTTAAGCGATGATGTGATCTACGATGGAGCACGCTTGCCTAGAAGAAACCAATTCACTCGTGACTTGAAGACACCCAGATTGTAACTGTCGGGGAACACCTACTCGGGCAACGCATTCCACTGTTTGGCAGTATTTACAATGAAAGTGGAATTAAAGCGCTTCGTTCGGATTTTTGGTATATCAACCATGAACCGATGGCGCTTTTTCGAGCTTCTGGCTGTCCGATAGAAGAAAGGGCAGGAGGAAATTAGATCATATGGATCTGAAGCATCATTTATTTAAAGTAGTTTTTCAATAAAAAATATTGCATATTTCGAAACCCTCAGAGCACCAGTCGTTACTCGCACTTGTCCGGTTTTTTCCATTTCCGTCCATCCGTTCGAGACCTCGTAGTAATGTTCTTGAATACGGGGGTATATATTTTGCTTGTAAATGATTTAGCGAGTTGAATCAGCATAATGTTTGTCGGCAGGCGAGCCAGCAGCGGCTGAGCAGCGGCAGCGGGCAGTCGGCGCAGTACCTGTTCCCGCAGCGCAGCGGCGTCAGCCAGAGCGCGCCCGGCTCGCCCGGTCAGTACTTCGTCCGCTCCTGCATGCTGGGCGTGTCCACACCGGACGAACATAGTCTAAAGCAGGGTTTCTTAGGGGTCCGTGACCTGAGTGCCAGGGGTCGAGCCTGATGCCTGATCTTGAGCAATTTGCTCAAGATCAGGCATCAAGCTCGATAGCGCCTTGGCACATCTCCTTGTTTCTATGATCTAAGATAACAAACTAGCTTCAGCCCGCGGCTTCGTCCGCGTTTTTCGGGATAAAAGGTAGCCTATGTGTTATTCCACACTATAATCTATCTGTGTGCCAAATTTCATCCAAATCCATCCAGCTGTTTCAGCGTGAAGAAGTAACAAACATACACACACATACACCCACCCACACACGCACAAACTTTCGCATTTTATAATATTAGTGTGATTGACCATGTCGTTCCAAAAGTAATATAAATAACTAAGTAGTGTGCGCAGGTCACGGGCTGGCGTACAGCTCGGCGGGCGGCGCGCTGGTCGTGGCGGGCCACCAGATCACCGTCGTCACCAACGGCGCCGGCGGCGAGAGAGAAGGTACCTCGCCACCGTGGCGACACAACACACTAAACACGAGCATTCCTAATCACTTTCATTTTAAAAGTTCAACGACATTCATTGCGTTAAGCTAGTTAACGTAAACACGGATTTAAAGAACGAAACACCAACGCGTCCGTAAAGCAAGTGTCCACTAGCAATAACATTTGCGGAAGTTGACTTGCGCAAGCGACATCCAACGTGTAAACGCTAGCGCAAGTTGACTAGTTGTTCGAGAAGTCGCTTGCGCGAGTCAACTTCCGCAAAGAACAATGGCCATTTTGGCCTCAGAAAAAACATTAATTCTTATAGAGATAATAATGTCAGCAAAATGTAGTACATTGTTAATGTAATTAATGGAGAGCATCAGTTTATTTTTAAAAGCCGGGTAATAATAGGTAAACGTCTCCAAAATTATAACTTAAGGTTGAAACAAAACGCAGGATAAAATATTTATTTATGAACGCATCCACATTTATTTACGTCCCTAGAGACGTCCATACTTTTTCTAAAATCTAAATCGATTTTATTTCTGAATATAAATTAAATCCCAGGCTGTATTCAACTGGATAAAATCATGATAATTATTTAACCCAAGGTTTAGTATACCTACCTACTTAAATTAGACCTCAATGTGAAAAACCTCTCAATCCAAAATGCTACAGCTTAATAAATATACCGCATAACCACATAAAACATTATACGTAATTTCTCGATTCTCCGTGCTTTAAAAAATATATTGAATGCCGAACGTAGTTATATATAAATAGGCAAATAAAATGACAAATGTTTCATCGTTATAACTTTTATAAGATTTTCCGAGTCCAAGCATGTTAGGAAAGTGGCCATTGTATTACTTATTACTAGTGGACACTTTGCTTTAAGCCACGGATGACAGCCGCAACAGCTTTCTGTCGGACGTCCGAAACTTGAAGGACGGCCCGATAGTATGCAAAGGACGCGGCTGTCAGTCGCGGCTTACGGACGCGTCCCATGTGTTTGGGGCCCTTTAGAAACGTACATTGACATCATATTATTATTATTGTTGAACTGTCAACATTAAAGTAATTTTGCACAATTAGGGTAAGTACTGAGTTTTCGTTTCCCATGCTATTGTCGGAATCTATCTGACATAATATCTCAGTCAGTTTATACGTCACTTATGGTTAGATATGGTGTGGTGGCCCACAATTTTAGCGACATACTAATGCTGCAACTTTCTGTTTCCAGAGAAGTACGTGGTGGGCACGACGGGCGGCAACCTGGTGTCCATCCAGGAGGAGGAGGTGCCCGCCAGCGTCGTCATACACCAGCACTCGCCCTACTATGGGTACGTAGCCATCAACATAGCCTCACTGGTCTTAGGTGTTCAGAACGGTTATCAAGTGATTTTAACCAGTAGAAGTTTCATTTACCGTAGACTGATGGTATCTAACCATTGACCTATATGTCTAGACAAGCAGTTCCGAACATTAAACATGTCACACTCAAGTGTTGTGCGGGCACAACACAAGCTTCACATTCACTTTGACGTTTGATGCGGTGAGCAACAGACAAGTACCCGCGTGTGGGGCATGATTTTTGTTCGGAACTGCTTGTCTAGGGACATATAGGTCAATGTATCTAACACAGAAATCTAAATCTATGATAATTTCTTGCTGCAATTGTATAGCCGTGAGTTGAGATCTATATCTATATCGTACAGCAGTTATTGTGATGTACCATCATTTAATTTCACTGCAATATCGCCGGGTTATACTGCAAAATTGCAGCAAATGTTCTACTGAGTTGCGCAATATAAATCTCAACTCATGGCTATACAATTACAGCAAGAAATTGTTAAAAAACTAGCCCGTTTAACCTCACCTTTAAGGCGAATCACACTCCTTGCCGCGCTACGCTGCGGGGTGCGTGGCGACGGAACAAAAGCCCCGCGCGTGAATGCGTTTTCAGTGTGTTGCACTACGTGTGATTTCTGTACAAATACAGGTACTTGCGAACAACGGAAGATCACGCACTCCCGCGCTACGCCGCGTGATGGGGTGCGGTGTGCGAATCGGCTTAGGCTTTGCATTTGCCGTCATTTCAATGTCTCTCTTCCTTTGTACATTGTGTATTGTGTGTATACAGCCGGCCTAGCATGACCACGATAGAAACGGGTTTTGTCTACATAGAAATAGACAAAGTGACAGATTGTAGAAACATTTCTACCGTTTCATTCATAAAACATAGAAATGTTTCTACAATCTGTCACTTTGTCTATTTCTATGTAGACAAAACCCGTTTCTATCGTGGTCATGCTAGGCCGGCAGGTTGTCCCACGGCTATGCCACATGGAGGGAAAGTACCTTAAATATTTGAGATACGAAGTTTTGCTTCATTGAAAGATCACTTTATTTTTTAAATTAAGTAATACTGCATTCAAAGATTTTTAAAAAGTTGCTTGCTTCATCTGGGAATCGAAGCGACCAAATGTGAAAAATTGAACATCCTGTATTTTTATAATGCCGATTGAAAGGGTTAATTATAAGTATTAATTCCTTCTAAGTAACATCATCATCCGCCTAGCCTTTTCCCAAACATGATTGGGGTCGGCTTCAAAGTCTAACTGGTTGCGGCTGAATATCGATATTTTACATGGAGCGACTGCCATCTGACCTCCACAACCCAATTATTGGGGAATACCGGTATTCGAATGTTAGACCAGTTGTCAGGCTTTTGGGCTCCTGACTACCCGTAACGACTGTCAAAGATATTCCTATGACAACAAATCTAAGTAACATGGTATCCTAAATTAAAGGAACACCGTAACATTTTATTTTATTTCAAATTCGCCTACCATTTAGCTCACAGGTTCTAGCTCACAGCAAAGATGCATTAAAATAATATTTTATTACATTTATCATGCACTTATAAGGAAAACAGTGTAAAAAAGTACTTATTACTAAATAATCAAAGCTATCTATGAAAATCGGCACGAAAAGTTATTCTAATTATTTTCCTAAATTTCAATGCAAAATTTCACCATCTAATTTTAATTTAAGATACTATGTTCTTTAGAAGGAATTAATGCTTATAATTAACCCTTTCGATCGGCATCATAAACATACAGGATGTTCATTTTTTCACATTTAGTCAGTTCGATTCCCAGCTGAAGCAAGCAACTTTTTAAAAATATTACTTAATTTTAAAAATAAAGTGAAGTTTCCATGAAGCAAAACTTCCTATCTCAAATATTTAAAGTACTTTCCCTCCATGTGGCATAGCCGTGGGACAGCTGTATAGTGCTAACGCGTGTTTCCGCGCAGCGGGTCGTACGGCGGCGGCGCGGAGCTGGGCGCGCTGGGCGGCGAGCTGGTCATCTCCGACGGCGACGCGCCGCCCCCGCCGCACAAGCGCGCACGGCACAACAACGTGCGTACACTGCATTCTTATTCAAATTATACATCACTAGCTGACCCGCCCGGGCTTCGCACGGGTAAAGTTTAGTACACCTACCCTACACCTACCCTACCCCACACCTACCCTACCCTACACCTACCCTACCCTACACCTACCCTACACCTACCCTACCCTACACCTACCCTACCCTACACCTACCCTACACCTACCCTACCCCACACCTACCCTACCCTACACCTACCCTACCCTACACCTACCTTACACCTACCCCACACCTACCCTACCCTACACCTAACCTACACCCCAAACCACAAAAATAAGTTTCAAGCTTCTAGCTTTAAAAATTACCTAATGTAATAATACAAACTTTCATCCCCTATTTCAACCCTTTATAGCCCTATTTTCGCATTAAAAAGTAGTAGCAGTAGTTTAGGCGTGATTGAGTAACACACAGACAGACAGACAGAGTTACTTTCACATTTATAATAATAGTAAGGATTATACAGGATAAAATAAAAACCAGTGCACTAAAGGGCAACGCTTTCAGATTTCTTGAATCGGCTAAAGTCTGCCTACAATAAATAGGCTATCATCGAAAGGGCCGGACTAGCGAACAGCAGTAAGCGAAAACACTGACACTGCTTTTGTGTTCAGGCGAGAGTGATGTGTGCGCGGCACATCAATCTAAGCCAGTGGTTCCCATACCTTTTTAGGGTTCCGTAGCTCAAAAGGAAAAACGGAACCCTTATAGAATTGTCACGTTGTTGTCATTCTGTCCGAGGCAAAACCCTTAACGGTTGGAGGCATCTGCTCATAGATGGCGCCACTAGAACAAGTATGTAATAGCGCCATCTTGCTCATAGATGGCACTATTGTATATTTCGGAACCCTCAGGGCATTAATTTTTTTTTTGATTAGGCACAACTAGGACCTTTTCGTTCGATGCGGGAACATCATCTGTGTCATAAGTAAGGTGTAATTGTGAATTAATGATATGCTATTGAAAATAGAGCAATGGTTTTCAGATGTCGGAGCTAGAGGAGCGACGTGCGTATTGACGCGGCGGGGCGGCCGCGCCGCGCGCCCGCCACTGAGCGTGACGTCACGCCACGTCCGTGACGTCACGCACGTGCGTCGACCTATGAGGCACCTGCACCTCGCCACCAACCAATCAGCTCCGCGTACGAGCGAGCCGCATGATTCAATACACTGATTCTGTAGTTTATCATTTCAAATGTAGAACTCTGGTGCAATATTGTACGATGTGTACTTTGTCTTGAAGATCCGTGATTCGTAATAAATGACAGTTCAACTAGAAGTTTCTGTTTACTTTCATATGTTTTAAACAGTCCAATAATTAAGAGCTTCAATTTAAGGCTTACAGATACACTTTCTCAATAAAATTAGAACTGATTTGAGTAGCTTTGTAGCAGGTACTTGCCTGCTTACCCTCATTGGTCGACGCACAGAGGATATCGTAGCAATAATAGTGATACGGAACTATGGACAATTGAGTTGTTGAACAAGACAGTGTAGTATTAGTGTCGAGTGTTAAGTTCTGTTTAAGTTATAAACTTTTGTTCAGTAAGATGCGAACGAGCTTTAAGGTGAAGGAATAAGGAGTGAGGTAAGATGGTAAGGTTTCGCCGTTTATACATAATTTTGACTATATATAAAAATATATATACGCTTCATTCGTGCCCTCGGAACTGGGTGCTGTACATTGATTGCATATTATTGCAAATATCTGAGCGATATTTGTACGAAACGGGGTTTGAACCCGAGTTTAAAAGTGGATGCTTCCACTAAACCATTGAGGAGTTAGATACCTAAAAGGGCCTCCTAACGAGACTTTGTAAAAATTGAAATAAATATCTGATAGTAAATGATTGAAATGTATCTTGTCAGTATGAAACTGGCGCTTAAGCTCCTCAGAAATATCAAAATAGGTTCAGTAATTTTCGAGGTCATGTTCACATAATATACAAACGCTGAGGCTTCATTCGCTCGACTGTGCTTGAGTACAGCTCGTACATCAAGCTGACTCGTGTGTAAGGATGCCTCATCTTGAGTTGTTATATAAGACGCACGCAGTCTCTGTTGCCAGCTTCTAAAATATTCAAAAGTATTGCCATGCTTAAAAATATGAATGTGTGTAAACTTAGGGTCTATTTAAATTAATATTCGTAAATTAAATATTATATGAAAATGTACACTGACTATATTATTATTAACTTTCAAAACACCAAAAATACAAGGTTAACATTGTAAAGCCTAGAATCTCGAGATTAAAACGGAATATCTGAGGCTGGCATTAATATCTAAGGTGAGTGCAATGATAGTAGTAAAAGTTGATGAAATATTTAAATGTATGTACCTACATATTTATATTAATTGTTAGGTGCTGATAAACCAGCCGGCCTAGCATGACCACGATAGAAACGGGTTTTGTCTACATAGAAATAGACAAAGTGACAGATTGTAGAAACATTTCTACCGTTTCATTCATAAAACGTAGAAATGTTTCTACAATCAGAGCATTCTAATGAATGTTACATTACAGGTTGCTCATAAGACACGAAAAGAACAATGGCCACATTTCCTAACATGCTTGGACTCGGAAAATCTTATAAAAGTTATAACGATGAAACATTTGTCATTTTATTTGCCTATTTATAATATAAATAGGCAAATATTTTATATAACTACGTTATATAAAATATATATATTATATATATAAAATATAATAATAAAAAATATATATATATAATAAAAAAAAATATATAAATAATAAAAATATATATATATATATAAAATATATATATTATATAACTACGTTCGGCATTCTATATATTTTTTAAAGCACGGGGAATCGAGAAATTACGTATAATGTTTGTTGAGTTTATGCGGTATATTTATTAATCTTTAGCATTTTGAATTGAGAGGTTTTTCACATTAAGGTCTAATTTAAGTAGGTAGGTACAAATAAACCTTAATAGCTTTTCATTTTATTAAAGTTAAATAATTATCATGATTTTATCCAGTTGCATACAGCCTGGGATTTAATTTAGATTCAGAAATGAAATCGATTTAGATTTTAGAAAAAGTTTGGACGTCTTTATGGACGTAAATAAATATGGATGCGTTCATAAATAAATAAATTTATATTTTATCCTGCGTTTTGTTTCAAGCATATCTTATAATGTTGTCGTACTATTATTTCCCGGCTTTTAAAAATAAACTGATGCCATCAATTAATTACATTAACAATCTACGACATTTTGGTGACATTATTATTTCTATAAGAATTAATGTTTTTTCAGAGGCCAAAATGGCCATGGTTCTTTGGTCAAACAGGAGCATTCTAGCGAATGCTTCGAACTTTGCCGAGCCGAGCAATTCTCATTGTCCTAGACGACAAGCATTTACTTGAGCGTTCACTAGAATCGATGAAATGTTCGTACCGACTTGTGGCTCTATTCGTTGTTCAGTTCAACGTTAATGCTCAACGATGCCCAGATCTATCAGCACCTGTATAATGCTTGGGGATTATCTATTGATATCTGTTGAAAATGATTTTTCAATAAAAGATTTTATAACCATATAGGTCAACTCGATAATCGTCAACCCATATAATTGAATGTATGGAAACACAATATTCAGTCTATATTATTTTTTATAACAGCTACAATCTTGTGACATCAGTTGACATTCCCCAAGCTTTCTTCACTAATGCATATACAATAGTCCAGGGTTATTATAAGAAAGTTAACTGTGTATCGTGCGAGTACAACTCGCAGAAATTAAAATGTATAAACAAATGTAGGTACATTTTTGTCGAATTGGGTGTAGGAGGCACTATTTGTATTGATACTATGTTCTTCATTTGTTTTTGTTATAGAATAAAACATCTAGCTTGAGTTACCACAGAGTAGGTAGTGAATGGAGTGCACATTGCGCATACTCATTGAAATCCATTTAATGGTATCTGACGTGGCACCCTCCGTGGACGCGTTAGACTACGTGAGCCTTAATATGGCATGTTATTATCATCACGTGTGAGACGATTAAGGTACACGAACCGAATAGCAAAATCCCTTTTTTACAACGAAACATTGCTGGTTTAAAGTCTTTATAGTAAGGTCCATATGTTAGCACCGTTGACTGGACTGTTAACACTTCATTTGCTACTACTCCTTGACTTCATCGAAAACTCTTGTATCGATACATATTTCGTGCGATCGTGTATAAAATTTAGGAAAACAGTTTTATATATCTTCACGATAATCTTCTTCCACGAGGACATACAGAGTTTGAAGTATATTCAGCATAATATAACTATCTAATACTTGGAGCTCTGTTCCATCTTTTACGGAAATAGTGTGATTATAAAAAAGTCTGTTAAAAAGTCATAGCGAATTTAAATGCCGGTGCAACGACCGAATATTATTAGTTAAAACAATTGTATTAAAATAAATTTTGTATAGGAAAATTATACTAATGTTTTTGAAATAAATCGAAGAGAAATTCTTCTGTGATTTGAATAAAAGTATAACGACACTTTATTAAACTATATTTAATTATTTAATCATCTATGGGTAATACGTTCTAATAACATCCATTCACGAATTTTTTGACAAAAATGAATATTAGAAAACAGAATTAAACGTAATAAAATGTAGGTAGCTGATAAATGCCTATTATAAAATTGGTTCAGGAGTTTACGAATAAAAGTTGTGTATAAGACAAGGGTCGTTGCACTACTAAAATAAAAAATACATTAGGACGAATTTCTATGATTTACCTAACATTATGTACAGATTATATAATGCATATTATAATATACAAAGGAACTGTTGACTATATCGCTTAATCATTTGTCTACACTTGAAAATATATATAGGAACATACTTCGTATTATAGGTGTATCGCAAACATATTTAAAAATAAAATTAAAGACATTTTCTTTAAGCCGGCAAAACCTACTTGTGATTTAGCTTAGAATGAACAAGTTTATTTTGTTTTCTCTTTAAACAATAATTTCTCCCTCGGTTTAGGTGTATAAACATAATTATTATAAATAAATAATAATATAGTAATTGAATATGTAAAGTAATATTCACTAGTAGTTTGTAATATGTTATTATTATTATTATATAGATAGTGTAAAAACCGCAAAAATTCTACAGTTAGTTTTAATTTAGCATTTAAATATGCGTATACATATGGATTGTAATAGTTTAGCAAGAGGCTTTCATATGGAACAAATTTGTATTTTGTCTTACGTACCCTTTTATTATTATAATATCGAAATTCGGTAAAACTGACCGGTTATTCGATCGAGTCGACACGTTTGCGATTGTAATTTTTATTTTTTAATTCAGATTATAGTTAACAAAATCGACTGTTCTGCGAAATGTCGATTAGTTTGACGATTTAATTTCGATATTTATCGATCTTTGATTAATTTACCATTTTAGTAAAAAACGACACGCCATTTGCTTCTACTAGTTGGCATTAAAATATTAATAAAAAAAAGTTGGAGTAAAAAATACATTATTTTGTTTGCTTATCGCCGACTTGGCGGCGAAAACTTCAAAATGATAGGGTTACTGTAAAAAACATGTATAGAAACTTGATTTAATGATATTATTTTTAGATATTTACGTATTTGGATGGATAGCTATTGTAGTTTACAATATCAGAATAAGTAACTGTACCTACATACAGTTTTCAATTATAATATGTACATGTTTCTCAAACTTATCTTGTTTACCTGGCAAAAATATAATGCTACTTAATTAAGTAATTAATATACTACACTAAAATTAAATTAACAATTAAAATATGACCCGATTCTCTATCCAAATGTGTTAAATGTCTAGAACAACCATTATCTGCTCGAGGCTAAACGTAACGGTGGGTACATGTTGTTTAAACTGCGGTTACAAACCGCGTTAACCGGCGTAAAATTGGTTGCCTGTGACGTGTAATCCACGGCTAATATGGTACTTTTAGTAACCCGCTATTGTGCAAATTTTGCTTCAAACAGTTATGCTGGCATTTCCTTGATAAATCGAACGAATAGAATGTTAGCATTATTGATTAATAATTAGCTAATTACACCACAGTGTAACATTTATTTGAAGTACCATATAAACCTCAGTTCACATAAGTAGTAGTGCTATCATTCCAACATTCTTAAAATAATACCGGTACCGCTTCGTCACCGTTACAATTAATTCTCAGTAAACTTTATCGGAACTGATAGCAGCTCCTTCAATGTGAATTGACAATACGCCTAGCCTCGAGTATTAGCGTAAACCGAATAAGTCCTGGCGACTTTAGATGTAACTTAGAATATGTAAGGCATATATATAAGGCATTTAATGCTATACTATTTCTTGTCTAAACAATGTATACGCGAAATGAAGACGTGGAAAAGGTTCACTTTGCACAAATGCGCGATAATGACACTGAGTGAATCAGCAATATTTGGTAAATCTGCAACTGAATTAGTTCAGATTTCCATCTGCCGGCCTAGCATGACCGCGATAGAAACAGGTTTTGTCTACATAGAAATAGACAAAGTGACAGATTTCATTCATAAAACGTAGAAATGTTTCTACAATCTGTCACTTTGTCTATTTCTATGTAGACAAAACCCGTTTCTATCGTGGTCATGCTAGGCCGGCTGTTATGCCTGTATTCTCGAAGCTAATATTTAATAATAAATAACACTCACTTCTTGGTTATGGGGCATTGTCAACATCTAGTGTGACAGTTCGGCGATGTGTAAGCCGTCACAATATTTGTGCGTGCACGCGTCCTAGTGGACCTTTTCGACATTTCTGTTTTGTGGATGTATGTAGCGAACGTACATATTGTTGTGTATATTGACTAAGATAAGAACATGCATACGAGAGATGTAAAGGATATCGGTTGTAATGACAGCGTATGGTTTATTGACAAATTTTAAGAAATAAACGTATTTTATCTCCTTAGACGGTTTGTTTTAATTGTTTTAACGTTAGTTCCCCAATTACTGTCTGCATGGGCGCCGGTAGGGGCAAGGGCTTGCACTTGCACCCCTCCCTGCCATGAAAGAAAATACACAAAAAAATTATATATTTTTAGGGTTCCGTACCTCAAAAGGAAAAACAGAACCCTTAAAGGATCACTTTGTTGTCCATCTGACCGTCCGACCGTTAACGGGTAGAGGCTCATAGATGGCGCCACTAGAAGTATGTAATATATTGTATGTAATCTTGTCTTGCTCATAGATGGCGACGGCACATACAGCTATCTATTATTATCTATACCTACTATTATAAATTTGTAAAAAAGCCGTGTTTGAAATATTGAAGATATTCCGGAAAAAATAGTCGGGATGGGGTACCTACTGGGAAGTAACCACATGTTGTTGATGAGCTTGGCACGCTTCGCAATGGACTCCAACGCCTCAAGCTGGTACTTGGCTGAGCCATCCCAAAGATGCGAGCAGTACTCCATGCACGAACGAACTTGTGCTTGGTACAATTGAAGCAATTGTTCCGACGTGAAGTACCGCCGCACCTTCGAGAGGATACCCAGCTTTTTAGCAGCCAATTGAGCTTTGGACAACACGTTTTATCTAATTCCGGTGGGATAAACCGTGTTATTTGTATAACAATGAATTAGAGATGACAATTGACATAAGAGCTGTTTAATTTAATCATTGTCTATATTAGTGATGTCATTGATGATAATTAAAAATGTAGATCCGTGGATTCGGATCCGGATACGGATAATTGCCGTCAAGATCTGGGGATACGGATACGGATCTTAACTTTCTTACTCGGTGTCGGTGCGCGTGACCGTGAAACGATTGACGCTTGACGCCACTTGACGCTTTGCGTGACATAACATGTTTCGACTTGCGTTGTGCGGGTCTTTCTTTTGTTTTGTTTATAATTAAGTGTGACACTAGGTCCGTAAAAGATCCGTCAAAAATGTAACGGATACGGATACGGACCTCTTTTCTCCCGCGGATATTCACGGATACGGATACGGATATCCGGAACATCACTAGTCTATATGCCTATAAGGATTATTTTCTTTTCGAGGTTAGTCATACTCATCACTACATATTATAAAACAAAGTCGCTTTCCGCTGTCTGTCCCTATATGCTTTGATCTTTAAAACTACGCAACGGATTTTGATGCGGTTTTTTTTAATAGATAGAGTGATAAAACAAGTTTAAACGTATTAAATCGCGTACTTACCTATATTACTGATTTTTCCCTAGGGAAAAATCAGTAATGTATATAGGTACATTTATGTTGTTTGTTCTCTTTTTATGGGATTCCCTAGAATCTAGAATTGACAAGGCTCTTATGAGTTGTGTGCGGAGGTCGCAGGTTGAACAGTTTCACTGATAAGAGTTTCTGTTTGCGTCCAAAACTATGTCGAAATGTCATAAAATTGCTCGTGAAACAATAACAATGTGTCTTACGAAAACAGTTAAGTAGGTTGAAAACGAGTATTGCGTAAATAATATTTACGCCATATACGTTTTCAATTTCAATAGACGTTATTGCGTAAATAATATTTACGCAATAGACGTTTTCATTAAATTAATAAAACTTTTAAATTCACGTAATTATAGTTCGGGTAAATTTACTGGTAAAAAAAATTTTTGTTATAAGGAAGTCTCCGATTTTCGTCTCTGTTCTACAAACTGTAGATAAATATACTCACCCTTTTCCGAACACTGTTCATCACACATAAAAAATAATATAAGAGCACTTGCAATTAATTGTTATTGTAATATTATAATGACATCAACAAATAAAATTAAATAATTATTTTGGCATGGCAATGCATCCTACTATTTATTCACTTTTCAAATGAAGTGGTACGAGTTGTGTAAAATTCTGAAAATTGCTAGTGCAAGCAGGGCCGTCTTAATCATATTGGGCGCCGGGGTGCGAAAATCACCCTGCGCCCCCCTTGGCAACACAAAATTTAATTATTATGGCGCCCAGAAATGAGCGCGAGGAGCAACATCATAAAAGATAGGTAACGATTATGAAAGGCGCCCAGAGATGAGCGCGAGGGGCGACTTCATAAAAGATAGGTAACAATTATGAAAGGCGCCCAGAGATGAGCGCGAGGGGCGACTTCATAAAAGACAAAAGAGGCGCCTACCTACCGCCCCGGGCCATGGCTCCCATGGTCTTAGGGTAAATACGCCACTGACTCCGCAGTAGTGTCTACGACGCCTAAGGCGATCGGCTTGCGCCCCCTAGGTCTTTGCGCCCGGGTGCCACGTACCCCTTGCACCCCCGGGTAAAGACGGCCCTGAGTGCAAGCTAAAACCTAAAACTCTTTTGTCTATTCACCTCAGTGCTGGTAGCAACTTTTAATCTCATAATTTGTCATTAAATTCTGGTTGATCTATAGTATCTTTGAGTCTGTTTTGGCGTTTTTTCTCAAAGGTAGATAAGAATCGCATTATCGTAGTGTTTTAAAAAGCTTATCTGCTAATTAAATGTAATTAGCACGGGTGCAATCTACTGATGTGGCGACATGTGAAAATATCGAGATTTCTGTGTTGTAGGTATCTAAGTTGTAAGTATATTAACGTAGGTATTTTACGCATAAACCTACCCAAATAAATTCTTTAAACGGTGATGAAAACCGCATTATAATACATTGTGTAGTTAAGAAGAACGGGCTGTAATCTAAGATCAATCGTAGCCGTAGCTTAAACTACAGAAGAGAGTTTAATCTCCCGTCTCCGATTGTTTGTTACGGTTTTTGTATTAGAAAATAATCGAAGACGGGAGATTAAACTCTATTCCGTGGTTAAGCTACGATTGATTTTACGGCCCTAAGCGGACCAACCATGCACGTGTTTTAAACTATTTGTTATAGAGTTACAAAAATAAATTTAATATACCTACTTATAATTTAATTTTATCATTTATGTACCTACATACCTACTTGGCAATAATTATTTCCTGGGATTATTTTTAAAAACAAATTAACGAGAGGCAAACCCGAGGGCCGTTTCACAGGAAATAATAATGAAACCAATTTATTAATACCTACCTAACATACAGTTTTAATTAATCTGAGAACATAGAACGAAGGACGAACGAGTATCTAACCACTTTGTTCTCAGAAGAAATAAGTAGATAATGACTGTGGTTTTTTTAACCGCCTTCAAAAAGGAGGAGAAATTGGACCAAAGTTACCAAATTGTAATTCTAAACTTTGATTTACAAGTGGTTCGTCACCAAACGATACAATACAATATTCAATTTATACAGCGTGTAATTGACAGGTTGGCAAAAACGAAAAGTATGAATTCAGACTGGTATTGTTAATATTTTGATAGTGAAATATTTTCCCGGAAATGATGTAGGTACTACGGAGGCCAGTAAACTTTTACAGCCAACAGCTGATTCCAAATTGTGTTTTTAGGGCTGGATTTTGTTGTAACAAATGAATAGAACACAAATCTAGTTGAAAAACGGTCGGAAAATTCGACAATTTTCCTGAAGAAAATTCCAACGTTTTTCAGTCATAATCATGGTCATGAAGCTACAGTTTCAGTTTTTGCCAACCTGTCAATTACACGGTGTATATTTAAATATAATATCATTGGTCCAATTTACAACAGTTTTGATACCACAGTTTGTTTGATAACGACCAAGAAACAGTTTGGTAACACCCAGAAAATTTGAAATTGACTGAGCACGCGCGTGGCTCTGGCCATTTTCTCATTCCATTCTTATACTCACAATTTCTTGTCGCGACTTGCACAACTGACATCTGCATCCACAAAAAACTCCGCATATTTTTTTTTGGGGATAGGTACCGATGTGGAGTCGGACGTCAAAATGAATACGGACGTCAAAATTAATGCGGATGTTCCGTAATACTCAGTTCGATACATTCTCAGTCGCGTAAATTAACATCATTTTACGCGCAATTTGAGGCAATTTAGTACCTTCGCGTAATTTATGGTCATACGCATATTACCCGAACTAATCGTATCTTAATTACTAGGACGCTCTAATTAGCTAACCTAATTAGCTAAAAAAGTGAATGTATGTATTATATCGTGTATTCCCAACAATTTCAGCTTCGGGATGAGTGGTTCTAATTTAAAAGTGTTGTCAACAGATCGTTGTTTCTTAATTACAGCTGCCAATCTTAATTGGGTATTTCTGTTCTCGGTAAATGATAAGAGTTAAGTATTTAGTATTCCTACGTAGAATTTTTTTTTTATCTTAATATAACACTAGCGCATGTTATTATTCAGCCTCTGGGCTGAGTAAACTTTGCGCTACAGCCGGCCTAGCATGACCACGATAGAAACGGGTTTTGTCTACATAGAAATAGACAAAGTGGTAGATTGTAGAAACATTTCTACCGTTTCATTCATAAAACGTAGAAATGTTTCTACAGATTGTAGAAATGTATTTCTTTTATACAGATTGTAGAAACATTTCTACGTTTTATGAATGAAACGGTAGAAATGTTTCTACAATCTGCCACTTTGTCTATTTCTATGTAGACAAAACCCGTTTCTATCGTGGTCATGCTAGGCCGGCAGGTCGCATCAATTCCTTCACGTAACAAAAATATTTGTTTATATGGAAAAAAATAGGAACCTACAATATAATATAGGTACCCAGATAGCGTGCATACTATGCAAGTGTGCATGTGAGTTTAATGATATTGCAGAAAAACTTGGTAAGATTAATTACAACGCAACCTTGACCTTAAGATCTCTGACTTTGGGGGTATGCCATGGTGTTCTCTCACCCTACTAGGTACACATGTCACCCAGTCCCAATATTTGATTAGGCAATGCTTTATGGTAAAAAAAAAATAAGTCCACTTTTCAGTGCCCTGTTTCGTATCATCTGACCAGAAAACTAAAAAAAAAATGAAAATGAATAACCACATAAACAAGAAGAGCAGAGTAAACAGAATAATAACAACATACCTAGTTGGAGTGAATGTTCTATTAATTGCCGATAGTAGGAACGAGTAATAGCATGTGTTAGTAATTTGTTAGATAATAATATATTTAATAACATGACAAGTTCCGTGACGCCACGTGACGCTGAACGCCTATTATTATACTTAGGCCATGTTGTTTCAACTTACAGTTACGTATCTGTAACCGTCAAATATGGCGGCTTGTACGACAATTTCATACTGACTTAAGGCGAAGGTAAATGGTAACGGCCAGTTTTAAATCTCTTATTTCGCCGTCAAATAATGCAGGTTAGTTGTGCAATTTTTTTATGTTAAACTAGAACATATATACATCAATCGTACCTGTGAATATTTAACTATTGTAGTAAAATACTTAATGAAATAAATTCATGAATTCGTGTCTACCCAAAACATAAAAACGTAATTACTTTCAAATCGCTTAAGATATTTTCATGATTTGTTTTGTGTGAAAAGACTATGTTACTACCTATAATATTGCCTGTTACTTTTTTTTTATTTTATATTTTAGATACTAAAAAGTAATAATACGTCTAATTCTGCACAGCGCGCTCCTTGATAGGCGAGTCGTATTGCTCGGTGGATGTATGTCGCGTTGCTTGAGCTCAGCGCAGAACACTCAAGCTATACCGCCCAAATCACTCAAGGCCGTTGGCGTATACCGGGGCCTTAACGATTACGTACTGACTTACGAATACAGATGGTTTGAAGCAACCCGCCCTTAGACGTAAATACAATAAAACTTATAATTATTGTTTTGTCGCGTGTCATGGATGTCATTTATACCAATAAATAAAATTTAAGTGCCTGTTTGTGATTTCGAAATAAATGCCAAAATGTAAGTGAAAACTGTTATTTATACGATACCTATAGTAAAATTCTAAAAACGACCGCTTTTAGAATTTTTCTCCGTCTGTTTGAAAGTATGCCTCGAATAAGCTCCGAGATGGCTCAACGGATTTCAATGAAAAGGACGTTGGCAGTTTTAGGCTTGATATGGTACAGTAATAAAAGCTTAACCAAAAATAAAAATATATTTTAATTGTTCTTTGCCTAATTTATCTTAGAGAATAAGAATTGAAATAAATATTCGAAATAAATAAATAAAATGATTATGCCGTTGACATTTTGGAAAAACCAATAAAACAAAAACGGGTGCATGCTGGCTGGCGCGTGCCTCCACAGAATATCATGTCGACAGCAACTAAAACCTTTGAATTGAGAACTCATTAGTCGGGCTGTACTTCATTGGACCTCCACAGAATATCATGTCGACAGCAACTAAAACCTTTGAATTGAGAACTCATTAGTCGGGCTGTACTTCATTGGATCATTCACAGCATACTTAACCTCACTGTCACAAATACGAAGATTTCTCTCTAACCCAATTACGTACAAAAACAAATAAAAATGAATTTAAATACTCTTGAAACACTCGATCACACCAAACTAATTTCATATATCGTCCCCGTAGAGCGAAAAGTCACTAAGTCATAAAATGGCCATATCGAGTTAAGAATGTCATCAAAATCGCATTTTTTTTCTTTAATTTTCAATCTTATTGTCATGTCCATAGCTATCATAGTTTTTGTTTTAGAAAGTGCGAAAAATCAATAATTTAGCATTTTGACTAATATTATTTTAGGAACAATTACCTAAATTCACTTAATTACTTTTCGCCAGTTGTTTTAAGTTCAAGAGTTGTAAAAATGCAAAAATTATGAAATCGAAAACTAACTAAATCTTTAGTGATTATTTGCACTGTTGTGCCGAGTATCTATAAAGCGAGAAATCATCAAGTTAAAAACATGAAAAAATCAGTTAAGAAGTATTTTCAGATATGTTTTTCATTTGCAACAAGTTAGTCTCATTCTAACTAAATTGAGTTATTTTCGTATTTTTTACCTAACGGTAAAGGTTGAAAAGAAATTATTAACATCGTTCGAAAAGTGAAAAATCATTAACTCATGACTCTGTGCAGATTCTAAGAGATAAAACTAACTATTTTGGTTTTTCTTCATATCTTTGTAAAACATTTATTTTATTACATTTTATTACTTGTCTCATAAATTGTGATAAATTCCCTAAAATATAAAATTATAAAATCAGGAATATGTAGCAGTAATATCAAGCTACGATTTTTTTTCTTTTTTAAAACTTTAAACCGTCGTAACTCAAAATGGTCAATTCCGACTTAGTGACTTTTCGCTCTACGGGGACGATATGTACCGACATACACAATCTGAAGCGCAGCGTTCTATGGGCGTCTGCCAGTGTCCTTTTAGGGTTTAAAATAGGAATTATACCTAACTTAAATTTTCGTGTATATGTTCTTTTTCGATATCTTGCAGGGATTGTTTGTTTGTTTTTTTAAATGTGTATAACGCGACATTTATTTATTTATTTATTTATTCGACCCAAACTTAAATCTATCATTACAGGTAAGCACTTAAACCTAATGCGATAGATAAGTTAAATATTATTAACTGTCTGCTGAAATTAAATAATTACCTAAAAACTATTAAAATTACATATATGAAGTCAATATTAGGTATACATTCACCATTAGCTATTAAGCACTGAAACATGTCCAAAAGATATATAACAATACGTGGCCCTTGTGAATCCACTCAAAGTGCAATCAAAAAGATCAATATGTTGAGACACCGCATCACCGCAGACACCGACAAATACCCACATGATTAAGTATATAAAAGGTACAACACCTTATTGCCAACGTTCGACGTTCAACGACGCGACTATCAAGTTGTCAACGTTCGATTGAATGATACCTACATCGGCCGCAGTCACGGTCACGGCACGTCACGGGTAGACTGGGGTGACAGAGCATCATCTTCACGAAGCGACGATATCTTCATCTACCCTCGTTTGATTTTGATACTAATTGTCGGAATCTCGCCACAACTACGCTGATGACATCTTCACACTGACGTAGTCATAACGGCATTACTGTGACGGTTATGACCATTCAGATTTTTATAATATTTTAACCCTGTTACTTATAAAAACTTGTCACTTTTAACCACTGATTAAATATACAAGTACTTGTCCTTCATCCTCGTCATTTCTATAGCAATGTCAATTGCCAAAGCTATATATAAGTTAGTACCTACTTACACCCTTAGGTACCACAAAAAAGATAAACACGTGTTAAACGCGAATACTACCAAAAATAATACGCACTTGTTTTAGCACTAACTTGTCAAAAACAAGTGTGTATTATTTTTGGTAGCATTCGCGTTGAATAAGTGTTTGTCTTTTTTGTGCTACGGCCGCTAATGTTTAATCATCGTTTATAAGGGGAAAACGTTTAATCAAACCTTTTGGAGAAAAATGCTTATGACTTGCGTGTGTAGTGTGTAGAGATTTTTGCACGTGATTGTACCATATCGAAAGGCTAGAATGATGATAAAAAAAATTACATAAACTTAAAATGTTTCAAACTGAATCTTGATTAATGGGCAACTACTCTCTGCCTGCTTCATTGGCATGAATTTATTATCCTACCATTTACCTTACTGGATGTTTTTAGTATTCCAAACATGTTCCAAGTTCCAATGAACTGTCTAAAGGACATAGTAGGTCACTTAAATTTATTTACCTTAAAAAAGTAGCGAACAGACAGATTTCTCGTAGAATAAGTACTTAGGTACCTACCTATTTAAATAATCTACTACATTAATAAATTACGAGAGGCCTGTGGCAATACTGACGACCAGCCTCAGCATTGTGTTGATGGTAAAAAAATAACGCTCTTAAATGATGAGTAATGTTAACCCATTTGAAACGCATATTGTAAGTCAAGTTGAATGTTTACACCTAGCTCCCTCCAACTCAGCACTTGTTCCAACAAGTGTTCATAGACAAAAACGAACCGTGTACCTTAATTAGGACCGGAGATCTACCTAGAGGTGGAGAAAGAAAGCTATGAAAACGTAAGAAATGTATAGAAGGAAATCGCGTTTGAGAATAACATGAGAAGGGTAAAAGTTTGGTACTTTCCAATGCTTGATGATAAATATATGCATCAAAATCTTTCATTAAAAAAAATAAGCAAGTCGGTTGGATAGAACGGCCGGACAGACTCTAATAGGTAGATGTATAACCCTAGATTTGGCTGTATCGTATGGTATGGATGATGATAAACCCAACCCAAACGCTGCGGTAGACTAAACATACTACATTTATTGTAATGTATAGATAAAACTTAAGACATGACTAGACTAAAGAGTTTAGAACAGAAGTCTCAGATATACCACCATAGACGAATGAATATGAATGAATAATGATAGAAGAGAATGTACTCTTTAATGGAGAGTGAAGCTTGCCAGACAGACTGTTTGTGCGATAGAGTTCGTCATCTACGATAGGCCTAAAAAGAAACGGGGCCATATGCATAATGTCTGAAAAACAATGCGAGAACACGCTTGGTATTTAATCAAGTTTTAATACGTATAGCTTAAAAATGTATAAAACCTCGCGAATTCGAACCTACCTATAATTATTATATCTTTGGTCATCCCTTTTCTCTCAGAAATGATTTAAAAATTTTTCGCCAGCTTTTACTCAACTCGTCTTAGAGATGAAACCCAAAAAATATGCCTATTAAAATAATAAGGCACATCCACTTCATGAATATTCTAGCCCACCTCTCTGCATGATTCAGGAATGTGGTCCGCTAAAATCCAATTGAGCATGCCCATGCCCACTACACTCTGTCAAACCCATATTTATTTTATTTATTTATAACTTTTGTAAGATTATCAGCTAGACTAGGTACCTACCTATTTTAAACAAAAACATAAATAATATTAAACAGTAATTTAAAAGTATCCACAGATAAAGAGACATTCGAACATACGGGAATTCTTGGAAATTCTTGAGGAAAAATTTCTTGAGAAAGGAGCTTGAGTACTAAATGACATATAATTACCCAAAGTAGTTAGCGAATGCCGTTTTTATCTCTCCCCACAGTGGCGACCAAGAATATTAAAGTTAATATTCTTGGTGGCGACGAATCATTTATATCTGAATAGACCTTTAATGCTCTTCGTAATTTAGTACGTTTTGCAATAACAGCCCGCGTGAAATGTCCAATTGTAGATAAAATGACATCGGTAATTTTTTAATAACAGACAATAAGTGTTATCGTGTGACGTTTTAACCTCATCTCCGGGGTCAGTCGCGTACTCTTATATTGGATGCTACTCCGTCTCGCGCACAGTCTGAGCTAAAACTCATCAAGATGCAGGTCTTAGTAACTCTCGCGCTACTTGGTGTAACCTCCGTTGCACCAGAATCGTGGACCTTCGTTCCATCGTTCGAGAACTTTTTCAAAGACCAAAGTGATAATATAAATGATAATGTGAAGACATTCTACAATGATGCCATCAATATGAAGGACTCCGTCGAAAATTTTGCTGAAGAACAACAGCAGATGATCAAGGACAACTTTTATAACTTAGCCGATGATATTCAAGAAAATGGAAGAAAACTCGTAGCCCCATCGTCTTTCTACCCCGGTGTTAGCACTTATTCGCTGCTGGAAAATCCTGACGTCGTTCTATCGGTGCCTGGAATAATCACAAGAAATGGATATATTTGTGAAACCCACACAGTTATATCTCAAGGCTACGTTCTCAACATACACAGGATTCCTCGCTCCAAACATGGAAAGGATGTATCATCGAAAACGGTTCTGCTCCAACATGGTTTATTTGCAAGCTCTGCTGACTGGATCATGAACGGCCCTGGAAAAGGACTTGCCTATGTCCTGGCTGATGCTGGCTATGACGTTTGGATGACCAACATAAGGGGAAACAGGTATTCCAAAGATCATATTTGGTTCAAATCAGTTTCAGAATCCTATTGGGACTTCTCTTGGCATGAAGTAGCTTTGCACGATGTTCCTGCGGTTATAGACTATATCTTACAGACTAAAGGTACAGATACTAAGATAACCTACATTGGGCATTCAATGGGCACTACTATTCTCTTCGCAATGTTGACATTAAGGCCTGAATACAACGATATATTGACAGCTGGATTTGCACTAGCTCCTGTTGTGTATTTATCTGATATGAAGTCACCATTGAAGTCTATGGCACATATTGCCAGTAATTTGGCGTACATAGACGCGTTGCAAGGAACTTACGAGTTCATCCCGAAGAATTCAGCGTTGGGCAAGATTTCAAGTAATTGTGATGGAGAAAATATGGATTCATTAATTTGTAAGAATTTAGTATTTTATTTGTGCGGTTTTAACGAGAGGCAGTTCAATAAGACCCTTCTACCAGTTTTCCTGGCACATCTAGGTACAGGAACATCTTGGAAAACAGCGGTTCATTTCTCGCAAGAAATAATTTCGGGTAAATTTCAGCAGTTTGATTATGGATATTTAAAAAATTGGAGGATGTATGGAGCTAGTTCGCCACCAGAGTATGGTCTCAGCAAGGTAACTCTTCCAATCAAGTTATTCTGGTCTAAAAATGATTTGTTGTCAAGTGAGAAGGACGTGATGACTCTGTATAATAGATTGCCTTCGAAACCTGAGATGTTCCTCGTGCCTGATGAGAAGTTCAATCATTTGGACTACCTCTGGGCTATTGACGCTCCCAGGTTACTCAACGATGAGGTGCTAAACTCTTTGCTTAAGTACATGACTGATTATTCATTTACTTTGAGATTTTGAAGTAGAAACCAATTTAAATTGGTTCGACCATACTGATCATGAGACCACTGATTTTGTTCGTTCAAATAAAGATATCTACAATATACCTATATATAAATCAGTGGTAGGTACTTCAGTCGCGTCCTGACCTAAATTAGGACGACAGCAGAGCTCTTCAAGGACTCGTCAGGAAAGTACTACAAGCCCACTTAATTCTGCCAACAAATAACTTAGCCGTATTTCTGTTTGAAGAGACATAAGATATTCAACTTTGTCACAGAATACTATAGAAGGATAATTCCGCAAAGACAGTTAATCTTTATTTTTTTTTTTGCAACAACGCAATAAAGTGTAATTCAGCTCGCATAGCGCTGCATGCCTAAAATTATGTTAACTTATAAGGTAGTCTCTTTCTATTGCGTAACTCTATCCCTTCTGACGCGGCGTAAACCCACTGAATTGCGTCCCGGGGAAGGCCCGCCGATATACTTGTAGCTTCTTACCAAAAGTGCGGAGTGCGCCAGAGCCTGCAGTCTCGACATAGATAACGATGCCCTCGTAAACTACCGATCGCTAAATAATAACGAAACAAATCGGATGCTAATGGTTGATTTTTACTGTTTTTAATTTTCAAAATAGTCGCAAACATATTCGCAAAAATTACGAGAAATCGTAAAGTTTGCGAAAAAGTTCGCTATGATACCGATAAAAATCGATAGCTTTGACAGTAGAGACTACTAAATATCGTTATAATCGAATCGTTGACTTTGACCGATTTCGGTCGTAAGTGACCGTTATCTATGTCGAGACTGCAGGGCCAGGCCCCGAAGTTGACTCGGTAGGCGCCGTAGACGTCAGTCGGGTGTTAATTAATAAGCCATAAGATTGGCGACCTAATAGGTCGTGATTCTTGTTAGGTGGGCCGCCAATTTGCCAACCGATGACCATAGGTTAAGGATAAGGTTAATAGGAAGGCCTTTGATCGAGGCCACGTGCCAAGGGTAAAAACAGGAAGACACGAGTGTCATATAACTTCCGGTTTTGTATTTAATACTAAGTATTGATAAGCCTGTGATATATTTAGATTAACATTTACAATTGTTTACAATTAATTTCTTGTAACTGTGTACTCGCCTTGACCCGATTTCAACGGATAAGAGGTCAAGTCTAGGAGTAATAAGTTCTGATTCTAAGACAGTTGTGTCTAAGTTGTGTAATGATTATGTTTATGTAATAAATTAATATTGTGTGTATTAACACGTGTTTGATTCTTTTAGCTTAAGACTACTTTTTATAGGTAGATTTCTGAATTTGGTGTAATTTAACCTTCTGTTTGCCCGCGACTTAGTAAAAAGCAGCCTGTAAAAAGTAGTAGGTACTCAGGGATAATGATTGTTCCTATAAGTGAAAGAATTTTCAGAATCGATCCAGTAATTCCGGAGCTTACTCCTTACATAATACATACATGCGTACAAACAACATAATAAATATACTATTTATATTATTAGCATAGATGAAGGTTTTTGTATTATCGCAATTATAGTGATTGTGTAATTATTTTAATGTTTCCTAAGTAAATATATTCATTTTGTTTCAATCGTAAGATTTGATCTAACTGCCACGTTGGTCTAATTGTCGCAAGCGTGAATGTTAAGCGTGAGGTACTGGGTTCGATCACCAAGTCGGGTAGTGGTATGTGGCATCTACCTATTAGATTTTCCATTATAAATCAGTAGATAAATAGACTCGCCCCCTATTTCATGACTTAAACATTAACTGGGAAAAACGCGGGTGTAAGGGTAAGGCAGAGTTATACAACTCTGACATACCCTTTAGGGAATTTAGGCGTAATGTTATGTTAATCTGATCCTACCTTATATGTTGTTTGTCTATGCTCTGATATTTACAATAAGTAGAACAGAGACCATTTTAATGGATTTCCAGCGTCAATAAGAATATTAAATTAATAAAAAAGCTTTACAGAGCTTTAAAAAATGTATAATGGCCAAAATGTAGATTTTAAAAGGGTAGGTATAAATTACTCCGCGGGTTTTCACATTCATTATACGTATAAAACTAAAGGCACCAATATGTGTCAGTTCACGGATAAAGTGTAAGTACGTAATAGAAAATAGTCCAATATAGACGACGAGCATCGACTGACGAACCTATCGCGTGCAGCCTCGGCGCCCCCCGTCTTCTTCATTCCGCCAAAGGGACCGAAAAACCAGCTAATGCGCAGGTGACGTTTGTTTCACGCCGCTAGTTCGCTACCTATACCTTATGGCCGCCGGCCGGTACGGTACGGAGTCAGAATCAGAATCAGAATGCTTTATTTGTAAACATAGGTCAAATTACAGCAGTGTGTGAGATGTTACAAGTAGGTAGATCCTCTCGGCCGTACCACAAAAAAATAAACATCTGTTCAACACACGTTCAACACGAATGCTACCAAAAATAATAGGCAATTGTTTTAGCACTAACTTGCCTAAAACAAGTGTGTATTATTTTTGGTAGCATTCGCGTTTAACGTGTGTCTATCTTTTTAGGGTTCAGTACCAAAATGGTAAAAAAGGAACCCTTATGGTGCGACTTCGTCTGCCTGTCTGTCTGTCTGTCTGTCTGTCACACCTGCTTATTTCAGCAACTACTTATGCTATCGACTTGAAATTTGGAACAGTTATAAAGAATGCTTGTTCAACTTTATTGCAAATGAAAAAAGTCCAAAAATATTTTTATTTTCATTGCAAAAGGGGCCGGAGTGGGGGTCCGAAATTTTAAAGTGGGGTTACTAGGTCAAGTGACATATTATATGAAAGAGCTTGATTTGCACATTTCAAAATATATTTTTATTTTATTTTATGTCTCACAGTTTTCGACATATGATGAAAAATGTCCAAAAAAATACCATTCCCCCCCCCTTATCTCCGAAGTTTGCGGGGCGAAAAATCTGAAATAATTAGAGTTAATAGGAATTGACCCAAATATGGCACCAAAAATACAACGATGTTCCTAACTAGTACAGTTTTTTCAAAATCATCAAAATTCCTTCACAAACAAACTTAGTTATGCGGTCCGGATTTTTTCACTTTATACGTCCAAAAATGATACCCTCGGTGCGCGAGTACGACTCGCACTTGGCCGGTTTTTTTGTGGTTAGGCCGTCTATGTTTTGCTCAAAGGCGTACAAATATAATATTTAGTTATTAAATGGTCATCCATCACTTTCACATTTGTAACAAAAGCGCATGCATTACAATATAAAAATACAATCAATAATTTCAATAGATGTCAAATAGAATAAATAACATGTCATAATCAAGTTGATGTCAAGCAATGACGTATTAGTTTTTATATATCATTGATGTCAAGTATGTTTTGGAATTATGCTTTAGAGTTATGCTTACTCCCATTTTCTGCAATTCATTAGCTATCGATATCAAAAAAGATGTTATACATCCTAACATGTTATAGTTGCGGAGGTATGGTACCTATTTAAAAAAAATATTCATCGAAATTCTCCAGTTTCACGAAACAGCCTATTTAAGTTTTATACACAAAATAGTAAGTTGTAGTTGAAAGCTACCTATTAAATTAAAAATATAAAAAGAAATATCAAAACTTGAAAAAAAAAACATTTTTGCACGTTTCCACAAAACACCTATCTTCGAAACTAGAAACGGCCACAATTTACCTGGTCAGGTGAACTTGTTTGTAACATAAACGCCTCATGAAGCTTTTGGCACAGTGTCGGCTTGCTCAGTTGCGAATTGCGACTGCGATGTGCAAGCCAATTTAGGTCTTATTACTACTAAAATTAAATTGATGTTCCAACAATCACGCGCAGCAAAGTTAAAGAGAGCGTGCGACGATAGAGAGAAAATATACATAGGTATAAGTATCGGCGTGGATCTTGATCACAAACGTCACCTGCGCACTAACGGCCAAGTGCGAGTCGTACTCGCGCACCGAGGGTTCCGTATAATTTTTGGACGTATAAAGTGAAAAAACCGGACCGCATAACTAAGTTTGTTTGTGAAGCAATTTTGATGATTTTGAAAAAAGTGTACTAGTTAGGAACATCGTTTTATTTTTGGTGCAATATTTGGATCAATTCCAATCAACTCTAATTATTTCAGATTTTTCGCTCCGCAAACTTCGGAGATAAGGGGGGGGGGGAATGGGAATGGTAAAACTGTGAGACATAAAATAAAATAAAAATATATTTTGAAATATGCAGATCAAGCCCTTTCATATGATATGTCACATGACCTAGTAACCCCACTTTGAAATTTTGGACCCCAGTCCGGCCCCTTTTGCAATGACAATACAAATATTTTTTGACTTTTTTCATTTGTAATAGAGTTGGACAAACATTCTTTATAACTGTTCCAAATTTCAAGTCGATAGCATTAGTAGTTGCTGAAATAAGCAGGTGTGACAGACAGACAGACGAAGTCGCACCAAAAGGGTCCCTTTTTTACCATTTTGGTACGGAACCCTAAAAACGTACATTGCGCACCTTAAAATACTGTCATTTCACACTTATTTTGACAAAGGGCGCTACTAATACTATAAGTAGCTGTGCCTGTAAGTACACTGAGCTGAAAAAGTTTGGGAACCCCTGAATTACTCCATAAAGTGAAACTTCGTGGATTAATCTAAAACAAAAGTTCCTACTTTAACTTATCCTGAAAATAAAATAAATCAGCAAAAAAGTTAGATACTTAGGAAGAGCTTAAGATCAGGATTTGTCTTAAGATTTATTTTTAAATTAGAAAATAATTTCTTGCGCACCATTTACCGAAAGCTAAAAGTTAACATTTTTTTTTGCAAATATTTTTTTTTATACTTTTTAGTCCATATTATTGCATTGTCAGCCAAATTACATAAGTATACCTTTCAGCTTAGTCCGATGCCAGCAAGTGCTTGAAAATTGAATTGCTTTTGCAATACACGGCAGACGCCCATTGAACGCTGGGCTTCAGATCGTGTATGTCGGTACAGATATGAAATTAGTTTTGTGTGATCGAGTATTTCAAGAGTATTTAAATTCATTTTTTATTTGTTTTTGTACGTAATTGGATTAAAGAGAAATTATCGTATTTGTGACGGTGAGGTTAAGTATGGTGTGAATAATCCAATGAAGTACAGCCCGACTAATGAGTTCTCAATTCAAAGGTTTTAGTTGCTGTCGACATGATATTCTGTGGAGGCACGCGCCAGCCAGCATGCACCCGTTTTTGTTTTATTGGTTTTTTCAAAATGTCAACGGCATAATCATTTTATTAATTATTTATTTCGATTTTTCGACTAAACTAAAACACTGTATTTATACCATCGATCGTGTTCGGTTCGTCGCCAGCGCGTACGTTTTTAATATGAGTAATTTGCTCAAGATCAGGCATCAAGCTCGATAGCGCCTTGGCACATCTCCTTGTTTCAATGATCTGAGGACACAGGCCTCTGAGAGAGGAATGGGCCGCACTACGCGGGCCCATTGCGAGTTGTTTTCACTTGCCGCGCTATAATTGCGTAAAGCTGGTTCAAATTAGACTTACCTACCCAAGCGCGGTCGACGACTTGGGGGGGGGGTCATACCGCATACGAAGACTTTGGGGGGGGGGGTCATACCGATTAATGCCGACGTGCTATTAGTACCGTGAGTTACCGTGTTTCGCACATTTTTGTACAAATTTGGGGGGGTCATGCATGACCCCCACGACCTCCCCCCCCTCGGACCGCGCCTGTACCTACCTACTTGTTTTTCGGCTTATAATTTTACTATGCTGATGATGATCGATGGTGAAGATCGATGATAATGACCGATGGTAATGGTGATTGATGATAATGATCGATGATAATGGTAATTGATGATCGCTGTAAAAGGAGCAGCTTAATTCCTAATTATATTATCACGTTTTTATTTACTCGCTTTCTTATTATCTGTTTGTCTGATTGTTCGGTAGGTACCTATATATTTTGCAATTGTTAGGTTAGCTAAAGACTTGAAACTTTAAATAGGTACAGAACTGGATGACGACGCAAGATTCAATTCCAATATATTTTTAAAAGTAGTAGGTACGGTCAGGAAAAGGGATTCTTTTGCAGGTACACTATCATTCAGATTTGGTCGTATATTCAAACTTCGAAGCAAATCCGAGTCCGAATTGCTTCGAAGTTTGAATATAGACGACCAATTATGAATGATAGTGTACCTGCTAAGGAATCCCTTTCCCTGACTGTACCTACTATACTTATTACATTTTTAGGGTTCCGTACCAAAATGGTAAAAAAAGAACCCTTATGATGCGACTTCGTCTGTCTGTCTGTCTGTCACACCTGGTTATTTCAGCAACTACTAATGCTATCGACTTGAAATTTGGAACAGTTATAAAGAATGCTTGTCCAACTTTATTGCAAATGAAAAAAGTCCAAAAATATTTTTATTTTCATTGCAAAAGGGGCCGGAGTGGGGGTCCAAAATATTAAAGTGGGGTTACTAGGTCAAGTGACATATCATATGAAAGGGCTTGTTTGCACATTTCAAAATATATTTTCATTTAATTTTATGCCTCAAAAGAGACCTTGACCTTTGAGTTTGTTTCGGTGTTTCTTCTCAAAGCTAGTCAGAAAGGAAACACCAACCTCATCTAGTTAAAAAAAATAATTGACGTGTAACACCTTTACACGTCAATATTTTTTATTTTTATTTTATTTTGTTACTACAGAAAGCTTACAGCTAGGATACAGATAGTAAAAAACATTAGTGAAAGAAGGCCAATTTCAAGCTTTCACAGATAATTATGAGAGTAGAACTAGTAGACAGTAGACAAACAATAAAAAGTAGACGTAAAATCAGTCAGGAAGAATTCAGAAAAGACAAGTTTCAATGTTCATCGAAGAAATTATTACACAACAACTTTTTCAATGTAGGGACTTTCGTTGAAAATAAGTCTACATCTACACTCCGACAAATCGAGTTGTATGCTCTGCTAGCCCTTATCATGTAAGAGTTTTGTCGATATGTGCATCGTACAGAGGGAATATGTAAAAGTTGATGTCTCCGCAGCAACGCGGATGGAACACGAAGCCCAATTCTGCTCTAATGAGCAGAGATTTTGAGAAAATTAATAAAAAAGAAAATTGAACTAATGCTCAGGACAGTCGGTCGAACCATTAGCTAAGTTAAACAGAAATACCATGTCAGTTATTTTTCTCCGCTCAATTAGAGGAAGAATATAAAATTTCTTGCATCTTCTGTAATAGTTAGGTAAATAAATCTTGGATCTATACTGAACGCACCTCAAGAATTTCTTTTGTATATTTTCAATGCGATTAATATTAGGTCTTTACCTATGAAATTGCCGTTCTGCAGTACTGGCCATTTCAAATCAAAATAATTTTTGTTTGGCTAAGAATTCTAATTTCAAATTAATTTTATTTTAAAAACATGGTTTTTTTTTCCAAAAGTAGTCATTTGTTTATTGATTAGTGTTACATTTTCATCGCATTTCAATCTTTTTCGTCATCATGGATACGTTAAAAATTCGAGTAATTATGGAATACGAGTACCGTCGTGGCAGCAACGCGCACAAGCGGCACGCAACATCAACGACGTTTACGGAGCTAACACTACAAACCAACGCACCACCTGTTATTGGTTTGCTCGCTTCCGTTCTGGAAATTTCGACCTGAAAAATGAACCTCGCGGTCGTCCGAAGACTTTGGTTGACAATGACGAATTAAAGGTGATTGTGGAAGCTGATGATACACAATCTACGGCTGAATTAGCAGCAGCTTTCGACGTTAGCGTCAAAACAATATTGGTCCATTTGCGTCAAATTGGCAAGGTAAAAAAGCTTGACAAATGGGTGCCCCACGAACTCAATGATCGCCAGCGCGAAGTACGCGTCGAGACGTGCCTTGCACTGCTCAACAGACACACAAATGAAGGAATTTTGAACCACATTGTTACCTGCGAAGAGAAATGGATTCTGTTTGATAACCGCAAGCGCTCAGCAAGTTGGTTGGATCCTGCTTCAGCACCTAAACAATGCCCTAAACGAAAACTTACCCCTAGAAAAGTGATGGTCACTGTTTGGTGGTCTAGCGCCGGTGTGATTCATCACAGCTTCTTACCAAACGGGGTGAGCATTACTGCAGATGTGTACTGTGAAGAACTGAACACAATGATGAAGAAGCTGGCACATCTCCAACCAGCATTGGTCAATCGCTCGTCTCCACTGCTCCTGCACGACAACGCGCGACCTGATACTGCACAGCAGACGGTCTCCAAGTTGCAAGAACTGGGGTTGGAAGCTCTCCGTCATCCGCCCTACTCACCAGACCTTGCGCCTACAGACTACTACTTTTTCCAGAATTTGGATAACTTCTTGGCGGGAAAAGAATTCAATACCCGAGAGGCAGTACAAAATGCCTTTAAAGCTTTTGTTGCCTCCCGTCCAGCTGATTTCCTTAAGAAGGGCATCAATAAACTGCCACTGCATTGGCAAAGATGCATTGATTGCATGGGTGATTACTTCGATTAATACAAATAAAAAATACATGAAAAAAATTAGTTTAAATTTTTTCATACAAAACGGCAATTTCATAGGTAAAGACCTATTATAAGTAGAATAAGTAGGGTTCCAAACTGGGGAACAATATTCGAGGTGACTGCGCACAAAAGCACAATAAAGAATTTTAAGAGTTTTGATATTTTCAAAGTCGGCAGATATATAATAGGTCTTTACCTATGAAATTGCCGTTTTGTATGAAAAAATTTAAACTAATTTTTTTCATGTATTTTTTATTTGTATTAATCGAAGTAATCACCCATGCAATCAATGCATCTTTGCCAATGCAGTGGCAGTTTATTGATGCCCTTCTTAAGGAAATCAGCTGGACGGGAGGCAACAAAAGCTTCAAAGGCATTTTGTACTGCCTCTCGGGTATTGAATTTTTTTCCCGCCAAGAAGTTATCCAAATTCTGGAAAAAGTAGTAGTCTGTAGGCGCAAGGTCTGGTGAGTAGGGCGGATGACGGAGAGCTTCCAACCCCAGTTCTTGCAACTTGGAGACCGTCTGCTGTGCAGTTTCAGGTCGCGCGTTGTCGTGCAGGAGCAGTGGAGACGAGCGATTGACCAATGCTGGTTGGAGATGTGCCAGCTTCTTCATCATTGTGTTCAGTTCTTCACAGTACACATCTGCAGTAATGCTCACCCCGTTTGGTAAGAAGCTGTGATGAATCACACCGGCGCTAGACCACCAAACAGTGACCATCACTTTTCTAGGGGTAAGTTTTCGTTTAGGGCATTGTTTAAGTGCTGAAGCAGGATCCAACCAACTTGCTGAGCGCTTGCGGTTATCAAACAGAATCCATTTCTCTTCGCAGGTAACAATGTGGTTCAAAATTCCTTCATTTGTGTGTCTGTTGAGCAGTGCAAGGCACGTCTCGACGCGTACTTCGCGCTGGCGATCATTGAGTTCGTGGGGCACCCATTTGTCAAGCTTTTTTACCTTGCCAATTTGACGCAAATGGACCAATATTGTTTTGACGCTAACGTCGAAAGCTGCTGCTAATTCAGCCGTAGATTGTGTATCATCAGCTTCCACAATCACCTTTAATTCGTCATTGTCAACCAAAGTCTTCGGACGACCGCGAGGTTCATTTTTCAAGTCGAAATTTCCAGAACGGAAGCGAGCAAACCAATAACAGGTGGTGCGTTGGTTTGTAGTGTTAGCTCCGTAAACGTCGTTGATGTTGCGTGCCGCTTGTGCGCGTTGCTGCCACGACGGTACTCGTATTCCATAATTACTCGAATTTTTAACGTATCCATGATGACGAAAAAGATTGAAATGCGATGAAAATGTAACACTAATCAATAAACAAATGACTACTTTTGGAAAAAAAAAACCATGTTTTTAAAATAAAATTAATTTGAAATTAGAATTCTTAGCCAAACAAAAATTATTTTGATTTGAAATGGCCAGTACTGCAGAACGGCAATTTCATAGGTAAAGACCTAATATTATTGTACTTGTAACGTACCTACTTAAAAAATAAATATATTAAAAATACGCGACTTTATTCGTTCTAAAGCAATTGTGACTGTCAAAATTATTGTTCTTTCCCTGGGGAACAGAATATTTTTCTGGATGAAACCAAAGACCCTAAGTCCTTTTCTGTACCCCTGACAACGTATTATACAGGGTGGCAGGTTAAACAGTGGAAATATTTTAAGGGGTCATTGTACTCATCATTATGAACAACTTTTTTTGGGATCAACCCTGAAATCGCGAAAAAAAATCAGCTGTTCCGTACATTTTGTTGAGTTATGTGAACATAAATGTATGGAACAGCTGATTTTTTTTTCGCGATTTCGGAGTAGGTCCCATAGTAAAAGTTGTTTATAATGATGAGTACAATGACTCCTTAAAATATTTCCACTGTCTAACCTGCCACCCTGTATATGCAAAATTTCATGATGATCGGTCCAGTGGTTTAGGCGTGAAAAGGTAACAATTAGGATTACCAGCCTTATTACCCCCGCAGAATAGCTGTTTTACCCCCGAGGGGGTAATTACCCCTGGGTTAGGTACCTATGCATCAGGGAAATCAAACAGAATTTTGGGCAGAGCCGAGAGTATCTACCCTAAAGTACAGGACCTTGCAAATACTCGCTACGTTAAATTTCTACCAATTAATTATATTCAGAGCTAATTTGCTAAAAGGGGTAGACGCCGCAAGTGGTTTTTCATTATTCAATAGGTGCTCTGAAGGGTATAAACGTCGTTTTAAGTGAAAATAAAAGGAAATACTTGACTTAGAGGAAATCAAAAATGTTGTAGAATATAAAAATGTTTTAAAAGAATAAGGCCGGGTTGCTTCAAACCATCTGTATTCGTAAGTCAGTACGTAATCGTTAAGCCAGTATGAAATTGTCGTACAAGCCGCCATATTTGACGGTTACAGATACGTAACATGTTGTTATGGTTCGGTAGGTACCTCAAAAGGAAAAAAAACGTAACGAAAACTTTGTTGTTCACCCGTCCGTTTGTCAAGACCCTTTTTATTATTACTCCTCCTGATTCTAAATAAGTATCAAATACTTAGAGCAGTGCAATAAATATAGTGCCGTGGCCAAAACTTAAAATTGATAATAAGTAATTGTTGCGCACATCGTCAATCTAAGATACAATATTCACACAAATACTTAGGTAATTATGACACTATCTAAGAACAAAGCGAAGCGATGCTATCATTTGATGATTGATAATATAGGTAATTAATTAAATGATGACTCGTAAATTCGGAACCTATAATAAGATAACAAAAATCACATCACGTAGTCACGAGTAATATTATTTCTTAAGTAAATTAAAACTTAGCTTCGTAACAGGAGCCGCGTTGAAGCTGCTGTCGTAGTCGCTGCTGTCGTAGTCGCTGCTGTCGTAGTCGCTGCTGTCGTAGTCGCTGCTGTCGTAGTCGCTGCTGTCGTAGTCGCTGCTGTCGTGGTCACTGCAGTCGTAGTCGCTGCTGTCGTATTCGCTGCTGTCGTATTCACTGCTGTCGTAGTCGCTGCTGCCGTAGTCGCTGCTGTCGTAGTCACTGCTGTCGTAAACGCTACTGTCGTAGTCGCTGCTGTCGTATTCGCTGCTATCGTAGTCGCTGCTGTCGTACTTGAAGACAGCCGATTTTGATGAAACTTCATCCCAAGCGCAACGCAGACACGAACCGTTGAGCCACTATGAAGTTGCAGACACGTGAAGACCATTTTAGTATCCTGGAATATGAAACAAGGCCACAGAAGTATTCTATTCATATAAACGCCACTGTTAGGTACTAGTACTTACCTACTGGGATATCAGATTGCTAGTAGTAGTACTAGAACAGTACTTTGACAGCGTAGTGCCGCTCAGAATGATGATGTAATTTTGAATAGAATGATAAAAGTAGGTACTTGGAGAACATAATCATGAAGAAGAATGTACCTACTTTGAATGCAATAATTATGCTAATGTATCTACAGTAGGAATGTACATTTGCTTTATAATAATAATTCAGGAAAAAATGCAGTTTTTACTTACTGAATTGCCTAACAAGATACCTATTGAATTATTACAAGATGCTAACTTTCAATTACAAAATTTTGCGCTTGTAGGTAGGTATTATGCATTTGAAAGAAGTTAATAGAATTTCTAATATTGAGTCCTTAGTTAATTTAAAAGATGTAAAGATACTTATTAATCTATTTTATTAATAGCTACCTTTTCTTGTTGACGGTACTTTTTAAAGATTTTCAAATAAAAAAAGTTGTGACGATGTACACATAGAATAAATGTACCTGTGACGATTTTACACATAGATTTTCTGTGACGAAACTACTAAAACCCCAATAAAGTATATTCTATCTATCTACTTATATTTTGTATGACTCTTGAACATGTTATAGATACAAAATATGCCTGTGAATAAATTGGTATTTTAATCGTCCAAGCGAAGTCGGGGCGGGTCTTTAGAAATTCAATAAGATTAGGTATACCTACCTAAGTACCAGTATTTCCCCTTTGGGGACACTTATTTAAAGTGCCGTTGAATCACACTCGGTTTTGTCAAATGATATATTATTAATAGCTAGGTATCTGAAGTGTTTGATAACTGTTATTTCTGTAAAGATTATAGTATATAGAGTATAGTATACAGGGCGAGTTTTTGAGATGTCACTGGCTGGGATTTGAACCAGTATATTTTTTTGCAAACATAAACTAAGTACTATTATTATCGCACCGAGTGTTAAGTAAAGAAACGTTGCTTGTTTTTTGTTACAAAAAAAAAAACAAAAATACGATTTTTTTCTTAGTGTATTTCTAGGAAGGAATATTTCCTCCTTTGGAATCTCTAGGTCCACCTGTGAGGTATGTAGTATTTACCTAGTTATAAGCTCTGCACCTCAGATCATAGAAACAAGGAGATATGCCATCATAGCAAATTAGTATGGGAACAACTGATGCCACTTTTAGTACATTTTTCGACACAATTACGCGCATAATTAAGCGCTCCTTGTGAATGAAAAGATCTCCCACGCATTGAACATTCCGCACACCCTCAATCTAACACTGTTAATCGTCACTCAACACTAGAACTAAACTAAAACACTGTATTTATACCATCGATCGTGTACGGTTCGTCGCCAGCGCGTACGTTTTTAATATGAGCAATTTGCTCAAGATCAGGCATCAAGCTCGATAGCGCCTTGGCACATCTCCTTGTTTCTATGATCTGAGTTCTGTACCTACTTAATCTATGCACCATATAGTACTCTTATGCACGTACTTATTAAATATATTCCAGTTTTATTCGGGCATCCACTAGTTTCATTTACCCACCTAACACCGCACCTTACACACAGTTTCAGCTGTGCGTAGTCCGTTAGTCAGACATGGGACTGTTTTGGAAAAGATTGAGGGACAAACATCTAAATATTTAGACATAAGTATTAACAAACTTTATGATTTTTACTAGTTGTGCCTCGCGGTTTTAGGTACCTGCCGTTTAACTTGAAAGAAATCAGATTCTTTGCTCGGCCCTTAAGGGTCGTAGCATGATGTTAAATAGCCTACACCAGGGGTCGGCAACCTGCGGCGTGCGAGGCGCATGCGGCTCTTTCGATATAAAGTTGTGCCTCTCCAGTTAGGTACATACGCAAAAAAATATTATTTTATTATCAAAACCCTTAAAATCTTGTAAAACTAAAATTCCATGAGTGAGAATCAATACTCATGAATCGAATGAGTATTTATCCTCAATCATGGATTTTCAGTCTACCTACTACCTCTATGTCTCAGCCACTTCCATTAGCGTATCACTCGCAAAAAACTGGAAGTGGCTCTTTAAAAACTGGTCAATTTTGTAAATTGTACCTTTTGGCTCTTCCGTCTGAAAAGGTTGCCGACCTGGCCTGGCCTACACTATTCCTCATGAATCTAGCTCATATACAAAAAGAATTTTCCGAACCCGCCTGGTAGTTCCTGATTTTATCGCGTATAAACAAACAATCAAAAGTAAAAACTCTTCAGCTTTAATATATCTAATATTATGTATACATTTGGCTGTATAAATGTTTTATTGTCATGCATTTCTCAAAGTTACCAAGGTAACACAAGATAATGAATTTGGGGCATGCCTGCACCATCTGCCACTCGACTGTTCTCGCTATTCTGGTATTGTCATGTAAGACGGAACAATTCACGTGAACATTATTTATTCGTCTTCTTTCTCTTGTATCATTAAGCTTAATGTTTTCGAAAACTACATGGATATTCTATTCCCCATATTTCTTTCAGTTTATAGATTATAAACCCGATTTTTAGGTACATATAATTATGTTTATTGGCTATGTGATCTAGAATCTGATAAAAGGAAGCCACGATATTTTTCAATTTCATTTTAGGAAAAAAAAGTTAAAGTAGTCTCTCATATTTGCAATTTTCCTTGCCACCGCGCGCTATTTGTACGAAATAAGAAATAGGTAAATCTTAATTGATGTTTCAAGTTATAATTTACTCGAAAGAGCAGACTAAGGCCCGTATTCCATAACGATAGGTACTCGAGCATCGATCTCTGCTTGAGCATAGATTTCAACCAATCAAATGGCTTTAAATAATAAATTTTGAACGTAGCGTTTGGCGTGAACGCTAACAGAAAAGCAACTTATCTAGGGCCTCAGGAACACAACACTACCAAAGAGTAGCGTTATTTGGCTGTGGTATTCAGTAAGGTGGAGGTACCTACTTCCCCAGTCGGGCTGCTTAAGATTATAGCGAGATATGCAGTGCCCTACCTCTCTTTAGATTGTATGCATGATACAAAATCCTTTTTCATGTATACCTATATTTTACGAATGCGGTAAAACCAATTAATTCAGATAGCGATCTAAAGTGATTCGCCATTTCGTTGGATGGGGTACTATTTTACGAACAGGATAAGCAATAACACTGATAATAATATACAACCACACTTCTTAGGCTATTTGAGGAATAACCAAAGCTTGTTGAGGAATATCCGAAGTTTGACAAAGTGTAACCAAAGGTGTTATCCTTCTATCTGCAAAGATAGAAACATTGAGTTGGAGTCTGTATTTAGTCTCCGATAGACGTCACCAACGCTCATTTATTTATTTATTAATTATAACGGTATACACCAATTACAATAATTATGAAGAAGCCTACCTACTTATTTATAGAGACTCATAAGAGGCGTAGAAAGAGGTTTCCAATTTCAACTGTTTCAGAAATGACACTGTGGCTCAGTTGGTAGAAGCCTCAGATCATAGAAACAAGGAGATATGCCATCATAGCAAATTAGTACGGGAACAACTGATGCCACTTTTAGTACATTTTTCGACACAATTACGCGCATAATTAAGCGCTCCTTGTGAATAAAAAGATCTCCCACGCATTGAACATTCCGCACACCCTCAATCTAACACTGTTAATCGTCACTCAACACTAGCACTAAACCAAAACACTGTATTTATACCATCGATCGTGTTCAGTTCGTCGCCAGCGCGTACGTTTTTAATATGAGCAATTTGCTCAAGATCAGACATCAAGCTTGATAGCGCCTTGGCACATCTCCTTGTTTCTATGATCTGAGGTAGAAGCGCTGCCCCGGTATAGGCAGAGGTCGCAGGTTCGAATCCTGCCTGTGTCAGTTGTTTTTGGAATCTCTTTTAAATTTAATAACATTTAATAAGCATAACATGGCTTTAACATGTTTAAAATTCGCAACAATATACATTTATAATGTAACCAAAGGTGTTGGTTACATATTGCACTAAATTAAATGGCCGCTTTTTGAGTTGACAAATATTTGGTTATGTAGGTATAACAAGAAAAAATCTGTGCGTTTAGGTACAAAGTACCGGCAGGAATTCTGATCACAGATCGCGCATGTACATTTTCGGCCCAATAGACAATAGATAGTTGACAATACGTAATAGAGAATGGTCCAATAAGACGACGAGCATCGACTGACGAACCAATCGCGTGCAGCCTCGGCGCCCCCCGTCTTCTTCATTCCGCCAAAGAGACCGAAAAATCAGCTAATGCGCAGGTGACGTTTGTGATCATAACTGGTGTCGCTAGTTAAAATAGGTTTGAATCACATTGCCCCGGAGTGCCTCCCTCCCTCTCAGTCCTCTTAGGCTACGGCTAGCTTTGTGAGGGAGTCTCTGGACACGTCTTCATATTAAATACAACACTTGTAGTTTGGGAGAGGTGGAATAGGGACGTAAATGGTTTATTAGCATTATAGAACTGTTCACATGAGTTACAACAATAACTGATAAAAAAGACTCTTATCTGATAACATTGCACACTTGTTATAAATTATAATTTGTAGGTAATAAATAATAGTATAACGGTTCGGCGGTCCACGACCGATGTCTTTGGAGACCAGACAAGGAGTGACAAAACAAAGAAATAAATGCATAAAAATATGAGATGTTCTAATTTTGAAATTTAAGGATTTGTCACACTGGATGCGCTCTGCGGCCTGCGGTCAGGTCAAAGTGAACGCAGCCCGCATCATGTATGAACAACGCTGTCGGTCGGGACAATCGGTCTGCGGTCAGGGCAGAGCAATCGCGTACGCGTCCTTCCCTCCCCACCGCCCCGTCGGGCCAACATGCGTTCTTTGGTTGTGCTCGCACGGTCAGATCGCATTTTATACAAAATATATTGATACCGACAATGTTGTTCATACATGATGCGGGTTGCGTTCGCTTTGACCTGACCGCAGGCCGCAGAACGCATCCAGTGTGACAAATCCTTTAAAGTTCAAATCTGGAAGGATGGAGTAGATGAAGTGGCCAGTAATGGAAGATTGCCAGCACTAAATAATGAAAGAAGGATGACTTCGTCACAACACTACATAGCACCATCCAACACGGCATTCTGCGCATGTCTGTTATGATATTCACTTTAATATAAATGCAAGCCTTTGTTATTTAAATTGCAAGACTGGCTTGGAAATGTGAAGACAATTTGCACATCCTATTTATCTCGTGGTTTGTGACATTTATTCTTACTTAATTAGAGTCTATGTTATTGGTCCAGGGCCCCAAGTCTGCTAATGCAATTGTCATAATCGTGTCAGAATAGTGTCTCAATGGCATCGTTTTGACCAATGACGAAAGAGTTAGTCTTACTCTAAGCCAATGACCGCTTAGGTTTTGATAGTAATGGTGTCGTTATGACACCATTCTTACACTATTCAAATAGCAGAATTGGGGCCCAGGGTGCATTAATAGAGCCAGCTAGCGTTACTATAGAGATATAGATCGTTTCATATAATAATTCCCTTCGACGCTATGTTGGCACTCCTGAGTGTCAATCTACACTAATATTTAAAGAGAGATTTGTTTTTTTGTATGTATGAATGAATAAACTCAAAAACTACTAAACCGATTTTAAAAATTCACCAGTAGCTGCATTATCATTGAGTAACATAGGATACTTTTCATCCCGAAAAATGTTCCTGTGGGTCACGTGGACGAAGTCGCGGGAAAAGTGGTAGTTTTTACAAGTGTTGGAAGTTTTCTTTCAGCAACAATTCTTTTACACCACTTTTTAGTGTCCCAGGCATTACTTTATCATTAAATCTAAAAAAAAAAAACCGGCCAAGTGCGAGTCGTACTCGCGCACCGAGGGTTCCGTATCATTTTTGGACGTATAAAGTGAAAAACCGGACCGCATAACTAAGTTTGTTTGTGAAGGAATTTTGATGATTTTGAAAAAGGGGGGGGGGGGGGTAATGGTATTTTTTCAGACATTTTTCATCATATGTCGAAAACTGTGAGACATAAAATAAAATGAAAATATATTTTAAAATGTGCAGATCAAGCCCATTTATGATATGATAAATGATAATATGATATGCCACTTGACCTAGTAACCCCACTTTAAAATTTCGGACCCCCACTCCGGCCCCTTTTTTTAATGAAAATAAAAATATTTTTTGACTTTTTTCATTTGCAATAAAGTTGGGCAAGCATTTTTTATAAATGATTTAAATTTTAAGTCGATAGCATTAGTAGTTGCTGAAATAAGCAGGTGTGACAGACAGACATACAGACAGACGAAGTCGCACCATAAGGGTTCCTTTTTTACCATTTTGGTATGGAACCCTAAAAACATAGAACGTTGAATACTAGGTAGATAATATTTGGACAATGTCTCACTCCGCAGGGCAGCATGTTCAAAAAGTTTGCGACATGATAAAATACCTGTCTCTCATAGGTTTCTGGGTAACAATAGGTCTTGTTACCTACAATATCGCGCCTAATGTGCGCTGAGCAAAGAACACCACCACACAACCAATCATTTGTTGACTAACCGCGGCGTAACATCAACTATCTGGCATTAGCTGTTTTCCACGACTTCTGCGTAAAAATTGATAAAAAGTTGTCTATAATATCCTTCTCCAGGTCCTAGGCTACCTAGGTCCTAGGTCATTGTCAAATTTCATCCAAATCCGTCCAGCTGTATCAGCTCGAAGGAGTAACAATCACACACACACACCCATACACACAAATTTTCGTATTTATATTTAGTATGATTATCACCCATCATAACCACGCAATACCCATCACCAGTTCTGTCAGCAGCTAATAAAATAATAATATATGAAATCCGGAAATCAACATCGTTTTGAGATAACAAATGAATGACCCCTGTTTTAAATGGGACTGTTCATGGACACGATATGGGCACAGTCTATAGTTTCTTTATACTGTGATATGGGTCTTATATTGGGAAATACGGACAGACGGAAGGATAGTCAGCTATAGTAGAAAATTCTAGAAAAGAAGATTTGATTGTTGTGTTGCATATTTCTAGTAGCTCTAGCCGGTTTTCGTAAAAATATTTCCATTGTACAAACTTTTGACCTCTACGATAGGGCTGCCATAAATGCTGAAACGCCGACCGGGACATTTCGAATAGAAAATAGTTATTTGTTATACAAGAGTGCAAAGTTGCTTTTTAACCGCGTGCTTAATTTTGATGACCGAGCAAGCGAAGGATTCTAAAATTGAATCACGAGCGCAGCGAGTGATTCAATGCATGGAAGAGGTTGGAGATTTTGTGTACAAATGTCGGCTCATTACTATTTTGAAATCCTGCACTAGTAAGAAATAGTACTGCAACCAAACATTGATATACCACACTGGTGTATGACATGGTATTTAAAACCAATTACAATAATTAATGCACATGATTGCCACATGTAAATTAATAACAAAACACTCGATATACGAGTATCACAGCACACTCGAAGTGCAATCAGTACTCATAATTACCGGTATATAAACGTAATTCCTGCACACAAGGACATTCTAATCAGCCATGGAAGTTCTAAAGGTGTACCTTGTGTTATGTGTGTTCGCGACTGCTCTGGCGTGCGACTTGAAAGAAACACAAGCGGAAATTGATGCCAAAGATGCCGCAGAAGCATACATTGCAGAACACAGAGCTAATGTAATCGCGAACACGAGGTATAGATTGCATTACCATGTAGCGCCCCCAGTCGGTTGGATGAATGATCCTAATGGATTTTCATTCTTCAAAGGAAATTATCATCTCTTCTACCAATTTTACCCGTTCGACGTTGAGACGGGTAATGTAGGTTGGGGACATGTGGTAAGCGAAGATCTAGTGGAGTGGACACAACAGCGAATTGCGTTACTAGCGGAAAAAGAACGGTGTTTCTCAGGCAGCGCTATTGAAAAAGATGGGACATTGGTTCTAATGTACACTGCTGACATACGAATAACAGCAGACACAAGTGACGAGTCGCAGTATTTAGCATTCAGCAATGACGGTGTTGTGTTCAACAAATATATACTAAATCCAGTTATTTCCAATACACCCGATAGCTCTGTTAATTTCCGAGACCCTAAAGTATGGAAATATGAGAATAATTGGTATGTCGTTATTGGTAGCAGGACTGCAGATGACAAGGGCAGAGTACTGTTCTACAAGTCATCGGATATGGGAACCTGGGAATATCTGAACGCAGTGAATGAAACTAACGATGAACAGCTGGGCTACATGTGGGAGTGTCCTGACTTCTTCGAGTTGAATGGAAGCTACGTCCTCCTCATGTCTCCTCAAGGTATGACAAGTAACTCAGACAGGTACCAGAACCAGTACCAGACAGGATACATTATTGGAAGCTTCGAATATGAAAATGGCACATTTAAACAAGAGGTGCCGTTCCAAGAAATTGACTATGGCCACGATTTTTACGCAACCCAGACAATGGAGAAAGATGGCAAGAGATATTTAATTGCATGGATGGGATCTTGGGATGGTGCTTTTACCGAGCGTGCTGATGGTTGGGCAGGAGCCATGACCATCATTAGAGAGTTGATATTACATGAAAATCGCATCCTGATGAAACCCGTTGCTAATATCACCAAGCTTAGAGGATTAGCTGTTCACACCGGACCTTTGCCAAAAAATGAAAGCATTAGTGCATTGAACCAAACAGGAGAACTAAATGTAAGTTTTAATTTGAGCCAAGATCTTAATATGACCATTCAAGGTAAGAACGATGAAAAGTTGATTATTTTGTCGTGGAATGCGACGGCTAAAAAGGTTGCGTTAGACAGGAATGGTGTCATCAGACAAGGTGAATGGACACCAGTTTTATCAGAATCCTGGAGGGTCTTTTTGGATGCTAGTTCGATAGAGGTGTTCTGTGGTGAAGGTGAAGTGGTGTTTAGCTCAAGGGTATACCCTAATGGGACGTGGCTAGTAACCAATACGGGCTCCCAAGACTTCAACGTCACCGCATACCCTTTGAACAGAAGTGTCCCTCTGTAATTTGGTTTTTCTGAATTTTCTCTTTTTACCTTATATAACCTTATCAAAGGTGTCTGAAATTTGCTATTGTGATACTAGGTATTTTGTTTATACTAAACTTGTGTTTCGAGTTAATTCAAATTCAAATTAAAAAAAAATGTGCATTTTTTATTCATACTAAAGATATTTTGGACTTAATAAATGTCTTGTATGCATTAAGTATATTTTATTTTTTCTTACTCATCAGACTCATCACATTCATCAAAAGCACTTTTGGACTTCGTTTCCCTCAAAAGTAGATGTTCTCAGTATTAAACATCATGATAATGATTGCCTCATTGACCAGCCTACACATCTACAGATACTCTCCATCTGAGATAGGCAAGAGGAATATATCAAACTTATACACACACTTTGGGGGTAGGCAGAATCTCCCCTTCCTATCCTTACATACTCCTACCGAATTGCTGCCAGTTAAAAAACCTCGTAGCTGCTTTTCTCAGGATATAAAGAGAGCTGACTCCGACGGAACGCCTTTGCCTTCGACACATTTCGGCGAAAAGCAAAGAGCGGAGAAAAGCAAAGCTGTTTCCCTTGCCCTTCATTCATATTTACGGTGTTTAGGGGGACGAGACCACTAAATATGTACCCCCAAGTTCCCTTGATAGGTCTCTAGTATCCTTAGCAGACCCTCTGCTAGTGATGTGGGGATAGAGCAATGTGATAGGGTGCTTATACAGGGTGGCAGGTTAAACAGTGGAATTATTTTAAGGGGTCATTGTACTCATCATTATGAACAACTTTTACTATGGGACCAACCCTGAAATCGCGAAAAAAAATCAGCTGTCCATACATTTATGTTCACATAACTCAACAAAATGTATGGAACAGCTGATTTTTTTTTCGCGATTTCAGAGTTGGTCCCATAGACAACGTTGTTCATAATGATGAGTACAATGACCCCTTAAAATATTTCCACTGTTTAACCTGCCACCCTGTATAGTGATGGTTGATGCTTCTAGTCCGAGTGGGACCAGGCCTGTCTCAATCACAATTATCAACATCCTACTAATAATATAAACCAAAACGTTTGTGAGGATGGATGGATGTTCGTTACTTTATCACGCAAGAACTACTAAACGGATTTTGATGAAACTTAACAGTAATATTATAACTTATAAATGTTCCAATCTTAATCTTCCCATCTTCCTAGCTCGGCGCGTTGTGCGGGCACTGCTGCTGCAGCTGCGGAAAGCCTCAAGCGGCGGAAATATAATAACCTCATCGGTAATTATATTTTCGAGCCGTTTGGGGTTGAAACCCTAGGGCCGTGGGGTCCGAGTGCTCATCTCATTTTTAAAGATATCGCCAAAAGATTGGTTGACACTTCCCGTGACCAAAAGGCTGGCTTTTACTTTGGGCAAAGATTAAGCATTGCCATACAACGTGGCAATGCCGCCAGTCTTTTGGGCACGCTACCAGTTGACAGCGATGCGGAGGAATTTTTTGATGCTCTTTAGTTTATTTATAATTATTACTTATAAGGTTTTTTTTTTTGTAAATAGAACTGTATATATATATCATGTAAATAACTTATTATAAACTACTTATAAATTCATCAGAATAATAAATAAGCTATTATTAATAATTTTTAACAGTTTTCTGATTTTTGTGCAGGAACCCCAGCAATATATATTTATATTGCTGGGGTTCCTGCACAAAAATCAGAAAATCTTTAAAAATTACGCGAATTTTGAATTTACGCGGGCGAAGCCGCGGGCGGAAGCTAGTGATGTTATAAATGCGATAGTAATATGTGTCTGTGTGTTGTTCATACTGCTGAACCGGTTTTGATGGGAGATAGCGTAAAATTTTACTTAGAACTTGCGTATAAATTAATTTAGCTTTTCTTTCTGGATTCTTTTATTACGCACTAGCGACCCGCCCCGGCTTCGCACGGGTACTATAGCCAATTGCATGTCTCTTGCCACCGGCTGCCAAAAAAAAAGCGCACTTGTGCCTCGTGCTGCCGTGCGCCGTATTAGTCTATGGCGCCGGCTACCATACCTAGCCGGGTATTTTAAATGGCGCCGGGCAATCCGGGTACTTGTGTGGTTTTCGTGCGTTTTCGCCAGGCATGCAATTGGATAAACCTTCCTCTTGAATCACTCTATCTATTAAAAAAAACCGCATCAAATCCGTTGCGTAGTTTTAAAGGTCTAAGCATACATAGGGACAAACAGACAGCGGGAAGCGACTTTGTTTTATACTATGCAGTGATAAATGTGATGTTTACCTATAAGTAATTGTTGCACTATACCTATTCCTATTTTGAAGCATGTATTATGTAGGTACTAGAAATATGTGTAAACAATAATTGTTGTGATAAACCTAATAAAATAAAACTCTGGAATGGGACGTCCTATCATTATAGCAGCTGAAAGACATCTATTGCTGGACATAAGCCTCCACCAAGCATCGGCACAACAACTGGATACAGTGTACTTTTTATCCGGCTACATAATATAGCTTCGTTTGCAGACGAGTGACGCCGCGGGCAATAAACAGGCTTTTTAATCACACCTTATAAATATTAAGATCTTTGGTGAAAATAATAAAATACCTACATATTACCTATTTTGTTTAAGTGTCATATGAGATAGTTATCACATGAGATGTTGGATAAGTTATCTAAAAAGTAATCGCATGCGCCGCCGCGATAATGTGCAAAAATAACCGTTCCCCCCACGTTCTCCTAGGTTTTTTTGGAGTTAAAATTTTAATTTTAATAGGGTTAGTAGATAAAAGCAGCAGTTTTTCTGTAATCTAACAGAGGCCCTAGACAAGTTGCTTTTCTGTTAGCGTTCACGCCAAACGCTACGGACAAAATGTATGGAATTGACATTTGTGAGTCACGTGACTTTTCCGCAGGTAATGTCATTGCCATACATATTGGACGTCGCCATTGGCGTTAACGCTAACAGAAAAGCAATTTGTCTAGGGCCTCAGGAAGCTGCCGGTTTTTCCGACAATTTAATAGTTGCGGTAGAAAGGTTTTATAATGAAAGTAGGTAGGACTAGGAACTTACGATGGCCTTTTGTACTGTAGGTACTAGCTGGTCCCCACGGTTCCACCCCCGTTGCTCGGCTCCTAAGGGTCGTAGCGTGATGTTAAATAGCCTATACTATTCCTCATGGATCTGGCTATTATATACAATTTTTTTTTCAAATCCGACTGAAAGTTTCAGAGTTTAGCGCATTCAAACAAACTCTTCAGCTTTATAATATATTAGTATCAATTCTTATCAAGTATGAGCATATGATGCGGAGAGGAACGTGAAAAATCTCGAATAAACGGTTTTGAGTATGAATGTGGATGGCTATATGAATAGAGAACGACCAAGGAAGCGATGGATGGACTGTGTGAATGATAGTATGGCCAGAAAGGGGGTGAACAGTGAGATGGCGGCTGATAGAGATAAGTATATGGAAGAAAAAGAGATGCTGCGCCGACCACAAATGGATTGAGACAATGGCAGGAGGATGACGAATATCAATCCTTATCGTAACAGTCTTCTCGTGACCACGGTCAATGCAACTTGGTCGAAACGTTGAGGTTAGTCAAAATAATTATGTTTGTAGTCATTTTGATTATGTTTGTGCGCAAAAAGTCCCGATTTTAAACAACTAATCCTTATCACATAAAAAAATCTGACAAGATCAAAGGACTTTACCTATTATAAAGCGCAGGCCACACCGCCAGCTAGCGGGTGGGCGGGCTAGGCGGGCGAGGCATTTCACACGCTGACGATAAGTTCGCGGTGTGAACCGAAGTATGAAGAGAGGTGAAACGATGCCTCGCCCGGCTCGCTAGCTCGCTCGCTAGCTGGCGGTGTGGCCTGCGCTTAATCTTATTATAATTTGTGCGAGTGTCAAAATATGCAGCATCAATGGATGTATTTTTTATTACGTTGTTTTGTACAGCTGCAAGGCGGTGACGTGCCTAGAGGGCAAGTCTGACGCATTTTTTTCGTTTTAGAGAGTGTTCAGGTATATTTTTCATGAATGTAAGTGATTTTTAGGGTTCCGACCTCAAAAGGTTAAAAAAGGAACCATTATGGTGCGACTTCGTCTGTCTGTCTGTCTGTCTGTTTTATGTAAGTATTGCTTTAATAACAAAATCAAGTCAATATATTTTTTTTTTATTTTCATTGTAAAAGGGGCCGGTGTGAGGGTCCGAAATTTTAAAGTGGGGTTACTAGGTCAAGTCGCATATCATATGAAAAGGCTTGATCTGCACATTTCAAAATATATTTTCATTTTATTTTATGTCTCACAGTTTTCGACATATGATGAAAAATGTCTGAATAAATATCATTCCCCCCCACTTATCTCCGAAGTTTGGAAAGCGAAAAATCTGAAATAATTAGAGCTGATAGGAATTGACCCAAATATTGCACCAAAAAATGTTCCTAACTAGTACAGTTTTTTCAAAATCATCGAAATTCCTTCACAAACAAACTTAGTTATGCAGATACGTCCAAAAATGATTCGGAACCCTCGGTGCTCGCGTACGACTCGCACTTGGCTGGTTTTTTTTATCTCAGACCAACATGAAAAGATTAAACGAGGATAAAACAAACGGTATCAATTGACGTGCCTTACATTATCTTATAAAAACAGCAAATCACATAATATATCTTATCACTCTTAGAACTGGTATATAAACAGATTACCACACGAAAGGCCATGCATAACAATCAATAATGACTCTTATAAAGTTATTTGTCGTGTTTCTCAGTTTGGTTGCCACTGTTCACCTAAGGAAGCTCAAACAGAGCAATGCAATAGCAGAATTAGAAGCATATATTGAAGAGAAAAGGGCAGAAATCGATCCCAGGTACAGATTACTCTACCATGTAGCGCCCCCTGTAGGCTGGATGAACGATCCAAATGGGTTTTCATACTACAAAGGAGAATACCATCTGTTCTACCAATTCTATCCATACGAGAGCCGTTGGGGACCTATGCATTGGGGTCATGTGGTAAGCCCAAATCTTGTGGATTGGAAACGACTTCCTACAGCCTTACTGCCTGAAGAGGAACAGTGTTTCTCGGGTAGCGCTGTCGTCGTAGATGACACTTTAGTCCTTATGTACACGGCCCACAAACGCCTCAATGAAGAACCTTGGCACAATGAAACTCAGTATTTGGCATTCAGTGATGATGGCGTGGAATTCCACAAGTATAAAGGTAATCCAGTTCTGGCATATGCACCCAGTGGATCCCCAGATTTTCGAGATCCTAAAGTATGGAAGCACGGTGACCACTGGTATGTGGTGATTGGCAGCAAGACTGAAGATAATAGAGGCACAGTCCTGTTATACAGGTCCTCGGACATGATCAGCTGGGAGTTCTTAAGTGTCATTGGAGAATCTAACGGTGAAACGGGCTACATGTGGGAATGTCCTGACTTCTTCGAACTAAATGGAAAGCACATCCTCCTAATATCCCCTCAGGGCATGACCCCGGAAGGTGACAGATACAAGAATACTCACCAAACAGGATATATCATCGGAAGTTTCAATTACGAAACATTCGAATTTTTACCCGAAGTTGATTTCCAAGAACTTGACTTTGGTCATGATTTCTACGCCGCTCAAACTACTGAAGAAGATGGAAAGAGGTATCTGGTCTCGTGGCTCGGAATGTGGGATGTCCCAATGCATGAGGATGTTGACGGCTGGGCAGGAGCCATGACTATCATTAGAGAACTTGAATTAGTTGGAAATCGTATCCTGATGAAGCCTGTCGAAACGATGACTAACTTAAGAGAAGAAACGGTATGGAATGGTGAACTAGCACAAAATGATGTTATACAACTCGATAAGACCGGAGAACTGTTTGTGTTTGCTGACGTGAGTAAGAAAATAGAGTTGGAAATTACAGGCAGTAATGGTGGAGATAAAGTTTTACTGCAATGGGATCCTATAGTCGGCAAAGTTGTGGTGAATAGAGAAGGAAATATCAGACAGGTGGAATGGCTTCCTCTGGGTTCCCAAGCGTGGAGGTTGTTCTTGGATGCTTCTTCTCTGGAATTGTTCTGTGGTGAGGGCGAAGTGGTGTTCAGCTCAAGAGTCTTCCCTGACGGAGGCTGGCAAGTAACGAATCTTAGCCCCCAGGCTCTAGACGTTGTAGCGTATACATTAAGAAGAAGCGTTCCTGAATAGTTTATTTATATTTTTATATCTCTTGTTGCTGCAACTTGCGTTATAGTTTCGTTTCCAGGGTTAAAACCCAGTAACAGTATGCTAAGTCATTTTTCCAGCAGATTTTCATTACTAGCCTGGTGTCTGGCTTTGGAGTTAGGCTATGCAGCAAGTATTATAATTTTATAACTGACGAAATGTGAGTGTACGTGGGTACACCTGTCTACGTTTTCAATTTAGGCGTGATATATAGTGTTTTTTTATTTTGTGATATTCGAGGTCAATTACCCCCAAAATGTATTGTGATAATTAATGTAAAATTTTTATGTAAGAAAATTATTAAATGCTTTAATTGTATAAGTTAAATGGTATTATTATTAATTGTATGGTATTATTTAAAAATACGTTAAAAATAACCTTATTACACGACAACATTTTATTAGGGTCAGTGTTTTATATTTGACTTCCTTTGAGAAGAAATATCTGTGACGATAATACACTGTGACCAAACTACTAAAACCCGAAATATCGAAATAAACTCAAGGTTAATTGCTCTTATAAGGTCCAGACAATTCTTCATTAAATTACTTAAGTAAGAACCATAATAATAATAATTATGCAGGTTAGTCTGAAATGGCTTTTAGAGGAAAGAACCATACAGATTAGAGTGGACCTGACCTGACTGTGCAGTGTGCATGCATGTGCCTAGTATCGTAGTAGCTCAACCTTGACTTAGGGAGCTCAACGACCCGACGAACATTACCATCAGAAAGGACAATATTGGGTAGGCCTCGTAACTGTCAGACTGAACTTGAGATCGATGACACTAACATAATAATCCACATTTTACTCACATTCACAAGTATAGTTACATTTATTACTAGACCGCTAGCCCGCGACTCCGTCAACGTGGACTCTAATAGCGTGACCATTTTCATAGCATAACCTCCTTAATATAGGGTGGTTAGTACTATGAAGTGGTCAAGCTGTATCTCTGGTTTATCCCACCGGAATTAGATGAAATACGGCTTAGATTTTAAGTTGGACGCCAACTACCGAACTGTGAAAACCACATGAAAATCCGTTCAGTACTTTTCGCGTGATGCGCGCACAAACAGACAAACAAATAAACAGACAAAAATACAAAAAAAAAAAAAAACAACTACTGGAATGGTTACGTCCCAGTAGGAACCCTTTTTTTTTTTTTTTTTGAGGTTTTGACGGCCGCATAGGGTGACGGGTCACCCTATGCGGCCGTCATATACGGCCGCAATTCCTCTTGAGAGGCGCGCGCGGAACACGGCGCGCCACCGTCTCGGGCCTGTTTCCGTTCGGGCGACGAATGCCCCAAGTCCGCCGCCCGCAGGCCGCACCCTATGGTGGCCGGAGGTCGTTGGCCGCCCTACGGCGCCCGGTGCGTCTGCTGCGGATGGGGAGAGAGGACACCGCCTCCCTCTCCCTTTCCGCCGCCTCCTTGGCGTCCATCACCTCCTCGCAGAAGGAGGCGACAGCGTTCCAAGCGCTCTCGCTGCCGACCATGGCCTCAACCACGGCCGGGAGCGAGAGGCCACCCGCAGCACCGACCGCCGCGACGACGTCACGGCGCTGCACTGCCCAAGCCGGGCACTCCTCCAATGTGTGCTGCGCCGTGTCATCGGGGCAGTCACCGCAATGGTGGCAACCGGGCGTCGGCTCCCGGCCTATGCGGCACAGGTACTTTCCGAAGCACCCGTGTCCAGAAAGCACCTGTGTAAGCCGGAAGCTAAGGGCGCCATGCCGTCTCCCGAGCCACTCCCTCATCACGGGCCTTACCGCCGCTATTGCCGCATGCCGGACGTCCCAGTACCCTATCCCGACTGTTTTTTTCTGGAATATCTACAATGTACAGACACGGCTCTTTCAAAATTGTATAACAGTAGGTAGAATGACATTCTGAATTGTTTCGAAAGAAAACATTAATGTCAACCAACCGCAAAAGTAACTGTGTGGTATGTCCACGCACTGAAGTGGCAACATTAAACACGGCGGATTTCCACCCTGAGACAGCCGCGCTGCGCGCGCATCATTTGCTTTTCATTTTTGTCCGTTGTAGCACGAAACGACATTGTTCGCGATCTATGAATATAATTTTAATGTAAGTATTTATTTATTTTTATGTAAATTCTTTTAGATGGTTTTCTACGAATAAACCAGCATAAACAATACAGTCCATTTATTCTCGCAAGGACCCTAACAGGTATATTTCATAATGATCATACATACTTATATTTGCGGTCGGAAACTGAATTATCTAGGTACTCCTTACTACGGAACCCTACAGTGTGCGTGGTCCGACACGCACTTGGTCGGATTTTTTCATTACCATCTAAAGATAAAGATCTCAAATAAGTTCAGTTTGTTATTACTACAAGACTCCCAGCCCCAGCCCCAGCTTTCGTAATAAGTAATTGTTGCACTCTCAGATCATAGAAACAAGGGAGATGTGCTAAGGCGCTATCGAGCTTGATGCCTGATTTTGAGCAAATGCTTATATTAAAATAGTACGCGCTGGCGACGAACCGAACACGATCGATGGTATAAATACAGTGTTTTAGTTTAGTGCTAGTGTTGAGTGACGGTTAACAGTGTTAGATTGAGGGTGTGCGGAATGTTTAATGCGTGGGAGATCTTTTTATTCACAAGGAGCGCTTAATTATGCGCGTAATGGTGTCGAAAAATGTACTAAAAGTGGCATCAGTTGTTCCCGTACTAATTTGCTATGATGGCATATCTCCTTGTTTCTATGATCTGAGGTTGCACTATACCTATTCCTATTTTTAAGCATGTATTATGTACACTCGACGCCATTGACGGTCGACCACTTTTCACCCTTATTACTAAGAACATAAGGGTGAAAAGTGGTCGACCGTCAATGGCGTCGAGTATACCTACTAGAAATCTGTGTAAATGTAAACAATAATATTGTTGGTAAACCTAATAAAATAAAACTGGAATGGGACGTCCTATTATTATAGCAGCTGAAAGACATCTATTGCTGGACATAAGCCTCCACCAAGCATCGGCACAACAACTGGATACAGTGTACTTTTTATCCGGCTACATAATATAGGTTCGTTTGCAGACGAGTGACGCCGCGGGCAATAAACAGGCTTTTTAATCACACCTTATAAATATTAAGATCTTTGGTGAAAATAATAAAATACCTACATATTACCTATTTTGTTTAAGTGTCATATGAGATAGTTATCACATGAGATGTTGGATAATAAGTTATCTAAAAAGTAATCGCATGCGCCGCCGCGATAATGTGCAAAAATAACCGTTCCCCCCACGTTCTCCTAGGTTTTTTTGGAGTTAAAATTTTAATTTTAATAGGGTTAGTAGATAAAAGCAGCAGTTTTTCTGTAATCTAACAGAGGCCCTAGACAAGTTGCTTTTCTGTTAGCGTTCACGCCAAACGCTACGGACAAAATGTATGGAATTGACATTTGTGAGTCACGTGACTTTTCCGCAGGTAATGTCATTGCCATACATATTGGACGTCGCCATTGGCGTTAACGCTAACAGAAAAGCAATTTGTCTAGGGCCTCAGGAAGCTGCCGGTTTTTCCGACAATTTAATAGTTGCGGTAGAAAGGTTTTATAATGAAAGTAGGTAGGACTAGGAACTTACGATGGCCTTTTGTACTGTAGGTACTAGCTGGTCCCCACGGTTCCACCCCCGTTGCTCGGCTCCTAAGGGTCGTAGCGTGATGTTAAATAGCCTATACTATTCCTCATGGATCTGGCTATTATATACAATTTTTTTTTCAAATCCGACTGAAAGTTTCAGAGTTTAGCGCATTCAAACAAACTCTTCAGCTTTATAATATATTAGTATCAATTCTTATCAAGTATGAGCATATGATGCGGAGAGGAACGTGAAAAATCTCGAATAAACGGTTTTGAGTATGAATGTGGATGGCTATATGAATAGAGAACGACCAAGGAAGCGATGGATGGACTGTGTGAATGATAGTATGGCCAGAAAGGGGGTGAACAGTGAGATGGCGGCTGATAGAGATAAGTATATGGAAGAAAAAGAGATGCTGCGCCGACCACAAATGGATTGAGACAATGGCAGGAGGATGACGAATATCAATCCTTATCGTAACAGTCTTCTCGTGACCACGGTCAATGCAACTTGGTCGAAACGTTGAGGTTAGTCAAAATAATTATGTTTGTAGTCATTTTGATTATGTTTGTGCGCAAAAAGTCCCGATTTTAAACAACTAATCCTTATCACATAAAAAAATCTGACAAGATCAAAGGACTTTACCTATTATAAAGCGCAGGCCACACCGCCAGCTAGCGGGCGGGTGGGCGAGCCGGGCGAGGCATTTCACACGCTGACGATAAGTTCGCGGTGTGAACCGAAGTATGAAGAGAGGTGAAACCATGCCTCGCCCGGCTCGCTAGCTCGCTCGCTAGCTGGCGGTGTGGCCTGCGCTTAATCTTATTATAATTTGTGCGAGAGTCAAAATATGCAGCATCAATGGATGTATTTTTTATTACGTTGTTTTGTACAGCTGCAAGGCGGTGACGTGCCTAGAGGGCAAGTCTGACGCATTTTTTTCGTTTTAGAGAGTGTTCATGTATATTTTTCATGAATGTAAGTGATTTTTAGGGTTCCGACCTCAAAAGGTTAAAAAAGGAACCATTATGGTGCGACTTCGTCTGTCTGTCTGTCTGTCTGTTTTATGTAAGTATTGCTTTAATAACAAAATCAAGTCAATATAATTTTTTTTTATTTTCATTGTAAAAGGGGCCGGAGTGAGGGTCCGAAATTTTAAAGTGGGGTTACTAGGTCAAGTCGCATATCATATGAAAAGGCTTGATCTGCACATTTCAAAATATATTTTCATTTTATTTTATGTCTCACAGTTTTCGACATATGATGAAAAATGTCTGAATAAATATCATTCCCCCCCACTTATCTCCGAAGTTGGGAAAGCGAAAAATCTGAAATAATTAGAGCTGATAGGAATTGACCCAAATATTGCACCAAAAATAAAACGATGTTCCTAACTAGTACAGTTTTTTCAAAATCATCAAAATTCCTTCACAAACAAACTTACTTATGCGCTCCGGTTTTTTTCACTTTATAAGTTCAAAAATGATACGGAACCCTCGGTGCGTGAGTACGACTCGCACTTGGCTGGTTTTTTTTTATCTCAGACCAACATGAAAAGATAAAACAGACGGTATCAATTCACGTGCATTACATTATCTTATAAAAATAACAAATCACTTGAAATGTCTTATCACTCTTAGAACTGGTATATAAACAGATTACCACACGAAAGGCCATGCATAACAATCAATAATGACTCTTATAAAGTTATTTGTCGTGTTTCTCAGTTTGGTTGCCACTGTTCACCTAAGGAAGCTTAAACAGAGCAATGCAATAGCAGAATTAGAAGCATATATTGAAGAGAAAAGGGCAGAAATCAATCCCAGGTACAGATTACTCTACCATGCGGCGCCCCCTGTAGGCTGGATGAACGATCCAAATGGATTTTCGTTCTACAAAGGAGAATACCACCTGTTCTACCAATTCTATCCATACGGGAGCTATTGGGGACCTATGCATTGGGGTCATTTTGTGAGCCCAAATCTTGTGGACTGGAAACGACTTCCTACTGCCTTACTGCCTGAAGAAGAACAGTGTTTCTCGGGTAGCGCTGTCGTCGTAGATGACACTTTAGCCCTTATGTACACGGCCCACAAACCAATCGATGGACCACCTTGGCACAATCAAACTCAGTATTTAGCATTCAGTGATGATGGTGTGGAATTCCACAAGTATAAAGGTAATCCAGTTCTGGCCTATGCACCCAGCGGATCCCCAGATTTTCGAGATCCTAAAGTATGGAAGCACGGTGACCACTGGTATGTTGTGATCGGCAGCCAGACTTCAGATGATAGAGGCACAGTCCTGTTATACAGATCCTCGGACATGATCAGCTGGGAGTTCTTAAGTGCCATTGGAGAATCTAACGGTGAAACGGGCTACATGTGGGAATGTCCTGACTTCTTCGAACTAAATGGAAAGCACATCCTCCTTATATCCCCTCAGGGTATTGCCCCGGAAGGTGACAGATACAAGAATACTCACCAAACAGGATATATCATCGGAAGTTTCAATTACGAAACTTATGAATTTTTGCCCGAAGTTGATTTCCAAGAACTTGACTTTGGTCATGATTTCTACGCCGCTCAAACTACTGAAGAAGATGGAAAGAGGTATCTGGTCTCGTGGCTCGGAATGTGGGATGTCCCAATGCATGAGAATGTTGACGGCTGGGCAGGAGCCATGACTATTATTAGAGAACTTGAATTAGTTGGCAATCGTCTCCTGATGAAGCCTGTCGAAACGATGACCAACTTAAGAGAAGAAACGGTATGGAATGGTGAACTAGCACAAAATGATGGTATACAACTCGATAAGACCGGAGAACTGCTTGTGTTTGCTGACGTGAGTAAGAAAATAGAGTTGGAAATTAAAGGCAGTAATGGTGGAGATAAAGTTTTACTGCAATGGGATCCTATAGTCGGCAAAGTTGTGGTGAATAGAGAAGGAAATGTCAGACAGGTGGAATGGGTTCCTCTAGGTTCCCAAGCGTGGAGGTTGTTCTTGGATGCTTCTTCTCTGGAATTGTTCTGTGGTGAGGGTGAAGTGGTGTTCAGCTCAAGAGTCTACCCTGACGGAGGCTGGCAAGTAACGAATCTAAGCCCCCAGGCTCTAGACGTTGTAGCGTATACATTAAGAAGAAGCGTTCCTGAATAGTTTATTTATATTTTTATATCTCATGTTGCTGCAACTTGCGTTATAGTTTCGATTCCAGGGTTAAAACCCAGAAACAGTATGCTATGTCATTTTTCCAGCAGATTTTCATTACTAGCCCGGTGTCTGGCTTTGGAATTAGGTTATGCAGCAAGTATTATAATTATATAACTGACGAAATGTGAGTGTACGTAGGTACACCTGTCTACTTTTTCAATTTAGGCGTGATATATAGTGTTTTTTATTTTGTGATATTCGAGGTCAATTACCCCCAAAATGTTTTGTGATAATTAATGTAATTTTTTTATGTAAGTAAATTATTAAATGCTATAATTGTATATGTTAAATGGTATTATTATTATTTACAAATACGTTAAAAATAACTTTATTACACGACAACATTTTATTAGGGTCAGTGTTTTATATTTGACTACCTTTGAGAAGAAATATCTGTGACGATAATACACTGTGACCAAACTACTAAAACCCGAAATATCGAAATAAACTCAAGGGCTCTTATAAGGTCCAGACAATTCTTCATTAAATTACATAATTATAATAATTATGCAGGTTAGTCTGAAATGGCTTTTATAGGATAGTAGAACCATACAGATTAGAGTGGACCTGACCTGACTGTGCACGCATGTGCCGAATATCGTAGTAGCTCAACCTTGACTTAGGGAGCTCAACGACCCGACGAACATTACCATCACAAAGGACAATTGGGTAGGCCTCGTAACTGTCAGACTGAACTTGAGATCTATGACACTAACATAATAATCCACATTTTACTCACATTCACAAGTATAGTTATATGTATTACTAGACTTTTGCCCGCGACTCCGGCCGCGTGGACTCTAATAGCGTGACCATTTTAAATAACCTCCTTAATGTAGGGTGGCTAGTACTACGAAGAGGTCAAGCTGTATCTCTGGTTCATCCCACCGGAATTAGATGAAATAAGGCTTAGATTTTAAGCTGACCCCAACTACCGAACTGTGAAAACCACATGAAAATCCGTTCAGTTCTTTTCGCGTGATGCGCGCACAAACAGACAAATAAACAGAAAAAAATAAAATATTTTCTGGCATGGTTACCTCCCAGTACCCTATCCTGGCTGTTTTTTCTGGAATATCTTCAATGTACAGACACGGCTCTTTTAAAATTTTATAACACTAGGTAGGTAAATAGATATCTAATATCATTTATTCAAATGACATTCTGAATTGTTTCAAAAGAAAACATTAATGTCAACCAACCGCAAAAATAACTTTGTATATTTCATAATGATCATACAAACTTATATTTGCGGGCGGAAACTGAAATATTTACTCTTTGCTACGCAACCCTATTGGTCCCCCTTGGTCAGTTTTTTTCATTACTTTACGTTCATTCATTACGATACGAGCAAGAAGAAGAATGTTAAGGGGCAACGCAGACGACAGACTTTTTGTGCGCTCGAGTCTGCCGCGCTTTGTAGCGCTCGAACAATCTGTTCACAAAATTTCAGAGATTGTTCGAGCGCTACAAAGCGCTGCAGACTCGATCGCACATAAAGTCTGTCGTCTGCGTCGCCCGTAAAGCTCTCAAATAAGTTCAGTTTGTTATTACTACAAGACTGACGCTCCCAGCTTCCGTAATAATGTACTTAGTACAAACTAGGTAGGTCGGTGTAGTTGTTCTGAAGTCTCCACAGTCGGGTAATCAGTGCGAAGTGTATAAAGAAAATTAGTATTCTGTGTTTGCGTTCCACTTGGGCTAATTACGATGCCGGGAACTGAACCTGGTTCCACGCCTTGTATGCATAATAATGGCAGTGTTAAGTGAAATATTTTGGGGTGCTATGTCAGAAGTCCTCCACGTGTGCCCGGTGGCTGCTGGTCCCTCTCGATACGTCTGGAGGGAAGAGCAGCTGCTGGGCCGGTGCACCCCGGGCGCGGCGATATCCTTCTCCGGGGAATGAGAATTTCCTCTTATCCCTCGGAGAGTGATACTGCCGCGGCTAATGATTCTGATACGGGTGGGGTCCATCCCGGACCACCTGGGCGTTGTTCCGCGTGTCCCTCTGTATAGCAGAGGGCACAGGGGAGCAGCAAGGGCGGGCTCGGTGTGCACTTACCCTGCCTCCGAGCAGACGGTGAGGGACTGCGTCCTTCACTGTCCCCGTCGACATCGTAATCCCATCGTCGAAGTGTCGTGGATCACGTCTCGCGGCTTCGATAGGGACCGAGGGCCTTGGCTTAACCGCCCGGACCGCGAGGTAGAAAACCTCTATAAAAAGTAACCCCGAATCTCAAGTGGCGGCGCAGCGCGAGGAGATGTATGGCTGACGGGTTCCTTTGGAAAATCAGTCGCTACTGCGAACCGTTTGTGGCCAATACGGCTTACCTGGGTACAGGGGGTATGCCCAGGTGGACTTTTTAGATCCCCCACACTCGTGGGAACAGTATGGAAAAAATAAAAATAACACAAACGACGGCCGGCAACGGCAAAGATAGGGAGGAAAAGGATGCGGGGTCGGAGCCCGGAAACGCATCCAGCGAGGCAGGCGCGGGAGGCCCAGAGGGCTACCGCGCCGGGAGACTCAAGACCGCTGCGGAGAACCGCGAGTTCTTCCGCAAGCGGGCTAGGCCGGAGGGCGACCGGGAGTCGTCCTCCGAAGGCGAGCTGGTCTCGGCTCGCAAGATCCCGACCAGCAAGCGTGGCGGGATCAGAGGGAAGGCGAGGGGCCTATCGGCCACCGAAAAGGCGGCAAGGCCTGCCGATGAGGGACGCCACCCGGGGGTGGCCAGTCAAGAGGAAGCCCGTTCGGGCTCCTCCGGCTCTGAGGCGGGCGCGGACGACGGCTCCGAGGCGGGCGCGGATGGCGGCTCCGAAGCGGGCGCAGAGATTGGCTCCGAGGCGGAGCGCAAAGCTAGGTTTGCCAAGGAGGTGAAGGCCGCCCTGTTGGCGGTAGCTTATAAAAAGCTACCGTCGACCAGAAGGGGGGCCATACCTGGGGCGACCGCCTCCGTCATGGCGGCAGCGGAGGCCGAGTTCACGGGGCCTTCGCCAGGTGAGGTGGCGAAATTGCGGGCGGAGGTCGCTCGCCTAACGGACGCCACGGAGTCTCTCCAAAGGGAGAACGAGAGGCTCCGAGCAGACCTGGCCGGTCTGCGCGAGTCAGGCGCTTGCGACCCGAAGGGCCCAAGCCAGACCGCCTCGGTGGAGAACCAGGCCCTGAGCCTGGTTCGGCAGGAGCTGGCTGCCTTCCAGGCGCGGTTCTCCGTCCTGGAGGGCATTGTCCTGCGACCCCCCCTGGCGGCACACAAGGCGCCCCCGGGCCCGAGGGCGGCCACATACGCGACTGCTGCGGCCGCCGCCCCCGCGCCGGGGCCAAGCGGCCGGCCCACTGGCGGGACTGCATCGGCCACATTGGCCCCCGGAAAGCCGGCCACGGCCAAGGCCAAGGGAGGGGCGGCTCATAAACCGGCCCAGAAGCCGGGCAAGGCGGCACAAAAAAAGAAGGGCAGGGCGGCTCCGCGGGTGGCGAGTGTGCCAGCGCCGCCTGCGGGGCAGCCGCCTTCGTTACTACCCCTACCGCCCCCTGAGCCTTCTGAGGCCGAAGCCGGATGGCAGGTGGCTGGAGAGAGGGAGAAGGGGAGGAAGGCGGCCAAGAAGGCCAGGAAGAGAGGGCAGAGGCGCCGGAAGAGGCAGAGAAACGTCGCGGCTAGGCTCAGCGCCCCGAAGACCGCAGCTGTAGTGATAACACTGCAGCCGGAGGCGGAAAAGAGGGGCGTGTCCTACCGCGACCTGCTCGCCAAGGCGAGGGCGACGGTGGATCTCGGGGAGCTCGGGATCACCGGGGGCCTCCGGCTAAGAGTCGCTGCGACGGGGGCTCGAGTGCTGGAGATCCCCGGGGAAACCCGTGGCTCGACCGCTGACGCTCTGGCTGAAAAGCTCAGGGCGTCCCTAAATGCGGACGAGGCCCGAGTGTCCAGGCCCGTCAAGTGCGCAGACCTGCGCATTATAGGCCTGGACGACTCGGTCACCGAGAAGGAGGTGGTGGCCGCCGTCACCAGGACCGGTGGGTGCCCTGCCGAGCAGGTCAAGGCGGGCACCTTACGGCCGGACCAGTCGGGCTTGCGCACCGTCATGGTGAGCTGCCCGGTGGCGGCGGCAAAAGCCATAGTGGAGGGCCGTAGGCTCCTGGTGGGCTGGGTTTCGGCGCAGGTTAAGCTGCTGGAGCCCAGACCCACGAGGTGCTTCCGCTGCCACGTGGGGCACCACGTGTCAGTCCGATGCACCTCGGAGGTGGACCGCAGCGGCCTCTGCTTCCGCTGCAGTCAGCCCGGTCACAAGGCCGCGGCTTGCTCCGCTGCGCCGTACTGCGCTGCATGTGCGGCGGCGGGCAAGCCGGCCGATCACCGGGCCGGGAGCGGGGCCTGCGCTGCACCCGCCAAGGCCAGGGGCAAGGGAAGGCCCTCCGCCGCCACCCCCACCGTCGTACTCGCCGCCGCAGCCGCCGCCACTGTCACCGCCGCTGCCGCCACTACCGCCGCCGCTGCAACTCCCGCAGCGAGGTCCCCACAGGGGGCCCAGGAGGAGGCTGAAATGGAGTGCCAATAACGGCCCCATTACGCCTCCTCCAGGCGAACATCAACCACTGCGCCTGCGCTCAGGATCTGTTGCTCCAGAGCATGGCGCAGTGGTCGATTAACATCGCCGTGGTCGCTGAGCCGTACTTTGTCCTGCCCAGGGATGACTGGGTGGAGGACCTTAGCGGCTCAGTGGCCCTAATTGCGTCGGCCGCCGCCGGCACCCCGACCCTTGAGAGTGTCAGGAAGGGTCAGGGGTGCGTAGCAGCACGGTTCGGGGAAGTCGTCGTAGTGGGAGTCTACTTCTCCCCGAACCGAACTCTCGCCGAGTTCCACAACTCCCTCGCGGAGTTGAGTGTCGTCATCGGAAGCCATTCCCTTCCCGTACTTGTGCTCGGGGACTTCAATGCCAAGAACTTGGCTTGGGGTTCCCGTTACACGAACGTGCGGGGTAGGATGGTGGAGGACTGGGCTCTGGAGGCAGGCCTGGTCGTCCTAAACCGGGGTTCTGTCCCCACGTGTGTGCGGATGCGGGGCGAGTCGGTGGTGGACATTTCGTTCGCTAGCCCCGCTCTGTCGCCGCGTGTCGTTGACTGGCGCGTCATGGAGGAGGTGGAGACCTATTCCGACCACCGGTACATCCGGTTCGACGTCTCCACCCAGACCTCAAGCGCGCCGGTCCTACAGGCCCCGAGTGGTCCGCGATGGGCGCTGAAGCAGCTGGACCGGGAGCTTCTCCTGGAAGCCTCGATCGTGCAGGCCTAGGTGACTTCACCGGTCAGGCCTGCCGATATCAACAACGAGGCGGGTTGGTTCCAGGAGGCCATGTCCGAGATATGCGACGTGGCAATGCCCCGAGTTTGGCCAGGAAGCGCCCGGCGTCAGGTGTACTGGTGGTCGCGTGAGCTGACGTCTCTGCGCGGGGCGTGCGTCGCCGCGCGGCGCCGGTACGCCAGGCATCGCAGGCTCCGCATCCGCCCTCCGGATGCGGCAGCCATCGAGGTGGAGCTGTACGAGGGGTACAGAGCGGCGAAGACCGCCCTCCAGGAGGCTGTCCGGCGGGCCAAGGACTTGGCCCGCAAGGAGATGCTGGAGACTCTCGATAGAGATCCGTGGGGGCGCCCTTACAAAATGGTGCGGAACAAACTCCGCACCTGGGCCCCCCCGCTGACGCAGAGTCTCCGCCCCCAGCTGGTGGAGGAGGTGGTGAGCGCTCTGTTCCCTTCACGGGGGGAGCATACCCCCCCGCCCATGGTGCCTGAAGCGGACCACGCGGACGACGACGACACCCCTGAAGTGACCGAGGTAGATTTGAGAGTGGCGGTAGGCAGGCTGAAGGCCAAAAATACCGCCCCAGGACCCGATGGCCTGCCAGGCAAAGCTTGGGTCCTGGCCTCGACGGCTCTGGGGCCTCGACTGGAGGCGCTCTTGAGCGCATGTATGGAGAGAGGCCAGTTTCCACTCCGTTGGAAGACGGGGAAGCTGGTCCTCATTCGGAAGCCAGGGCGCCCTGCGGACTCTCCGTCCGCATACCGGCCCATCGTGCTGCTCGACGAGGTCGGCAAGCTCTTTGAGAGAGTGATTGCGGGCCGCCTCGTCGGGCACCTGGTGAGGACGGGGCCGGATCTTGCGGACGGCCAGTTCGGCTTCCGCAAGGGGCGCTCGACGGTGGACGCCGTCATGCGCGTGAGAGCCCTCACGACGGAGGACGCGGTGTCTCGGGGCGGGGTTGTCGTGGCGGTGTCACTCGACATCGCCAACGCATTTAACACCCTGCCCTGGAGCTGCATTGGGGAGGCACTCCGGTATCACCGGGTGCCAACCTACCTCCGTCGAATAGTCGAGGCATATCTGACGGACAGGGCCGTCATCTACCCTGGTCGCGACGGGGAATGGAACCGGCGAGAGATGTCGTGCGGTGTCCCGCAGGGATCGGTTCTGGGGCCGCTCCTGTGGGACATCGGTTACGACTGGGTGCTGCGGGCCGACCTCCCTGATGGCGTCAGCGTGGTGTGCTACGCTGACGACACGCTGGTCCTGGCGCAGGGGAGGTCGCATCAGGCGGCGGCCGACGCGATGACACGCGGGGTTGCGATAGTCGTGGAGAGGATCCGGCAGTTGGGTCTCGAGGTGGCACTGCATAAGTCCGAGGCCATGTCCTTTCATGGGCCTCGGAACAGGCCACCATCGGGATCCCAACTAACGGTAGGAGGGGTTCACATCGGCGTCGAGTCCACGATGAAGTACCTGGGACTCGTGCTCGATAGCCGGTGGAACTTCGTGGAGCACTTCCGACGTTTGGCCCCCAAACTGGAACGGACTGGGGCCGCTCTCAAGCGGCTCCTACCTAACCTGGGGGGTCCAAACGCCTCCTGCCGGAGGCTTTACGCTGGGGTCGTGCGGTCCATGGCCACATATGGGGCCCCGGTGTGGGCGCGTTCACTGCGGCGGAGAGCCGCCCACTATCTGAACGCGCCCCAAAAGGTGGTAGCCGTAAGGCTGATCCGGGGCTACCGCACGATCTCGGGCGAGGCGGCAAGCCTCCTTGCCGGACTGCCACCGTGGGATCTGGAGGCGATAGTCCTCGCGCGCCTGTATGAGTGGCGCGCGGAGGCACTACGTCGGGGGGAAACCCCGCTTCCGCGGCAAATTGCGGCGGAGCGGACGGACCTCCGGCGCGATCTCATGGTGGCATGGAAGGAACGACTTTCGCAACCCAGCGCAGGGCACGCCGCAATAGCGGCGGTAAGACCCCTCTTTGAGGAGTGGCTAGGGAGACGTCACGGCGTCCTCACCTACCGCCTGACGCAGGTCCTCACCGGACACGGAAGTTTCGGGAGGTACCTGCACATCATCGGGCGGGAGGAAACGCCCGGGTGTCATCACTGCGTTGATCGCCCCGAGGACACGGTGGAGCACACGGTGGGGGCCTGCCCTGCATGGGCGGAGCACCGCCGTGTCCTCGTAGAGGCGATCGGCAGCGGCGGCGACCTCTCGCGCCCGGCCCTGGTTCAAGCCATGGTCCGGGGCGAGGGGGAGTGGGAGGCAGTCGCCTCCTTCTGCGAAGCAGTCATGCTAGTGAAGGAGGCGGCGGGACGGGAGAGGGAGAGATTCTCCCGTCCAAGCCGCCGCGGTAGACGCTCCGGGCGTCGGGAGCCGCGTGACGACTCCCGGCCACCGTAGGCGCGGGCCTGCGGGCGGTGAGTAATGGGTAGCTCACCGTCCGATCAGGACCAGGCCCGTGCCGAACGGCGCGTACGTGTTCCACGCGCGCCTCAAAGAGATGTCAGCATCGGAGAGGGGGCCCTCTAGGGCCCAAGCCTGCCGGGAAAGCGGGATTGTCCGGAAGGGATACCGCTGACCCGGACAAAAGGGCTAACGAAGGAACATGGGTGGGTTTTAGTCAGTAAGAGTCTGACACTCCCTTCCGCTCCGCCCAGAGCGGGAGGAGTCATTTGATGATTTCCCATCCTCAAAAAAAAAAATAAAAAAAAAAAAGTGAAAGATTTTAATTTTCCGTGTAAAAAATGTATGGTTTCACCGTGGTTACTTCCTTTGTGATTTTTTTTTGTTTTTAATCTCAGATCATAGAACTTGTTTTAATCTATCTCTATAATCTGTTTCTATGATCTGAGTTTTTAGTTTTTTTGTTTTTTTTAGATTTTACTTATTATCATAAAAATGATAATCTCTCTGTCTGAACAACTTACTTATCCAATTCACCAACAAAGAGTTGCAAACTAGTTGGCGAGACCTTGCCCAACGGACTCGTTTCAACCACTTTTTACTCGTTTCGCCCGCTCAGTCCTTTCCGCCCGACTATTTATTACCGACTATTTGTTGGTGGAAATACAAACACCCAATATAAAGTCGAGTTTCCACCGCGAGCGGAGCTGACTCATTAACTACTCCGTAGGCACTTAATGGGACCGTTCCACTCGCGGTGAACTTAATGGGTACCTAGTGATATCGTAACGAAAACTGAAACCATGGGTTCAGTACTTTTTTTTTTTTTTTTTTTTCGAGGTGGAAATCCTCATGGATGTCCCCTGCCCTGGGGAGGGCGAGGGGGTCTGTCAGACTCTTACTGACTAAAACCACCCCGGTGTTCCTCCAACTACCTTACGCCGGGGGCACGGGAGTCGCTTGCGCATTCGTCCGCACCCTCGGCAGGTATTGGCCCGCCAAATGAAAGGCGGGCCCCGTCACCCTACGCGGCCGTCATGTACGGCCGCAATTCCTCTGGACAGGCGCGCGCGGAACACGTCGCGCCACCGTCTCGGGCCTGTTTCCGTTCGGGCGACGGACGCCCCAAGTCCGCCGCCCGCAGGCCGCACCCTATGGTGGCAGGAGATCGTTTGCCGCCCTACGGCGCCCGGTGCGTCTGCTGCGGATGGGGAGAGAGGACACCGCCTCCCTCTCCCTTTCCGCCGCCTCCTTGGCGTCCATCACCTCCTCGCAGAAGGAGGCGACGGCGTTCCAAGCGCTCTCGCTGCCGACCATGGCCTCAACCACGGCCGGGAGCGAGAGGCCACCCGCAGCACAGACCGCCGCGACGAGGTCACGGCGCTGCACTGCCCAAGCTGGGCACTCCTCCAGTGTGTGCTGCGCCGTGTCGTCGGGGCAGTCACCGCAATGATGGGTTCAGTACCTTACCGGTACCGTACCTAAGATAAAGCCGAGTTTCCACAACACCGCGAGCGGAATGGACCGTGCCGTTACGCTCGCGGTGGAAACTCGGCTTTATATTGGTTGTAAGGGAAAGTTGAATAAGGTACTAAACCCATGATTTCAGTTTTCATTATGGTGTCACTAACAGCCAGTATAATGTAAATACGCCTGCACCGATTGGGTACCCCTCAATCATACAAAGTCATTCGCAAAGAGGGTAACCATTAAATGTTGTCTATACTTTTCCATAATCGCTATGTTATTATTTAATTTTTAGGCATAAAAAATACCTATGACGCATTTCTGTTCAATATTTTTTCTCATTGTTATAATATTATTATAAAAAGGTGATAAGGTGAAATATATTATTATAGTAAGATGGCGTGATTACAATAAAAAAAACCGGCCAAGTGCGAGTCGGACTCGCGCACGAAGAGTTCCGTACCATTATCTATAAAAGCGGCAAAAAAATCATGTCAGTTGTACGAGAGCCCCCCTTAAATATTTGTTAAATATTAATTTAATTATTTATTTTTAAAGATAATGTATAACTAAATATTCTGTGAATATTTCAAGCGTCTACCTGTTACCGTTATCAATATCGAGCAAAAACGAGCAAAAAAATCACGTTTGTTGTATGGAACCCCCCCTTAAATACTTATTTGATTATATTTTTAGTATTTATTGTTATAGCGGCAACAGAAATACATAATCTGTGAAAATTTCAACTGTCTAGCTATCATGGTTCATGAGATGCAGCCTGGAGGACACACAGATAGACAGACAGACGGACAGCGAAGTCTTAGTAATAGGGTTCCGTTTTTACTCTTTAGGTACGGAACCCTAAAAACCCAAGTACGGTATGTAAGAATTTATTTTATCAAATAACCTCAGATTTTACAATAACATGACATTCTTCTACTGACACTTTGTTGCGCAAATGCAAATCATAGACTAAGGGCGGTTTGCTTCAAACCATCTGTATTAGTAAGTCAGTACGTAATCGTTAAGTCAGTATGAAATTGTCGTACAAGCCGCCATATTTGACGGTTACAGATACGTAACTGTAAGTTGAAACAACATGGCCTAACACTGCGACTTTGTTTAATTTAAACGACATCGAAACTAGAAATAGGAAACTGTCTAAGGATCGATATTTCTCTCGAAAAGTTAAAATAAATGAAAAAGTTTTAAATTGATAGAGAATAAGATTTACCAAACACACATCTCGTTTCAAGTTTCATCCCTAAGGGATTTATAAAAAAAAAAACAACTATTAACTATTTTTTAAACATAGCCGGCCTTACCACATAGAAGATAGACACGCGTTAAACACGAATGCTACCGCAAACCCGCCCTTAGTTTATTCATGTGACTTACGGTCGTTGCAGAAAGATAATTAAATTTTAATGTAGGCATTAACCATACAATAGGTAGGTACCTAATTTAATTAAATGGAAAGTTTGTTGCTTTTATCTGTCTTTCAAATTTTCCAGTGATTTAGTATGGTATTATCAGTTAAAAGAATGCAATTACTTATCTTTATATTATTATCATCATACTGCAGTCATCTTTTACGGAATCTTCAGTTAAAGATTAGGCGTGTTATTTCTTACGTAATAACATGAATGCGAAAGTGAATGGAAAATTTTCAAAACGCGTTCAAAATCAGAGTAGGTATATAATAGTTTTTTTTTATTGTATGGCCTCACGCAGTTGGCTTCTGACAGCCGTCAAGTTTTAAGAGTGGCGGTAACTGGGTCACCATCGAGTGCATTGAACGTAAACACGCGTCGCGGAGCGAACCTCGATTTATCGGCGGTAAGTTTCGCGTCAGCAGTTTTGTCTTCGCCGACACCGTCACATGCTGAGCCTGCAGAGCGCGCACCGTGCGCGCCCCGCAGCACCGCTCCCGCACCCGCGGCTCATCCCCGCACTGCCGACCTACCCGACCATCTGACCCGGTGCCCGTGTCTACCGTGTCAGCGAGAAATAAAGTTCTCGCCAGCGTCGCCGTAAGCAATCGCGACGCTCCTGCAAAGTCCGTGCCTGAAAAGGCATCGAAGAGAGCTGATGAGGATGGTTTCGTGATGGTGCAAAGGAGAAAGCGCCGTCAAATAACCGACAAGAACCGCTGCGGCACGGCTCCTGCGGAGCCTAACCTGACAATACGTGCCGCGAAGTCGAACACTCCGGTGTACATCTCCCGCCTACACTACACCACTACGGCGGAGGACATCGTGGAGTACGTGCGCCAAAAAGTCAAGTACACGCCGAGAGTGCAGCTGCTGGAATCGCGCCGTAACGCCAACTTCAAGGCGTTCGTGGTGCGAATACCGACATGTCTTCTGCACCTCGTCATGGAGGAGAACTTTTGGCCGCTGGGAGTGGTGTTCCGTCGCTTCCGCGGACAAGTGCCACACGATCGCACAAAGACATAGTGCTTATGTGAAGTGATTTACTAACATAGGCTTAAGTTTATACAGAGTGGCGATTAGGTTATCACATTAAAACAAGTGTATTATTATAATATATATGTTAGTTTGTAAGGTATATACCTATGGGCCTAAATAGCCCGATAATAAAGATTTATTATTATTATTATTATCAGCAAATATTATATAATAGCAAATAATTCTATGACAATAATTCTATAATGAACTTGTACCCCCAAGTCCCAAATTAAATTAGTATAAGAACTTACGACACCATACACCATCTTTTTCGTAGAAATGGTCATTGAGCGCCTGAAATAACAAAAAAGCAAAGACTCAAGTTTGTGGAAATTATACATGTGCTTTCTACAACGGAAGTAAAGTAAGTACCTAACTACCTACTAATAAGTCTCAAAACAAATGATTGGTTATTCCAATAATTAAGATCTAGACAAAGGACACTGGCAGACGCCCATAGAACGCTGGGCTTCAGATTGTGTATGTCGGATATGAAATTAGTTTGGTGTGGTCGAGTATTTAAAGAGTATTTCAATTCATTTTTTATTTGTTTTTGTACGTAATTGGGTTAAAGAGAAATCTTCGTATTTGTGACAGTGAGGTTAAGTATGGTGTGAATGCTCCAATGTAGTACAGCCCGACTAATGAGTTCTCAATTCAAAGGTTTTAGTTGCTGTCGACATGATATTCTGTGGAGGCACGCGCCAGCCAGCATGCACCCGTTTTTGTTTTATTGGTTTTTTCAAAATGTCGACGGCATAATCATTTTATTTCTTATTTATTTCGATTTTTGATTTCAATTCTTAATCTCTAAGATAAATTAGGCAAAGAACAATTAAAATATAATTTTATTTTTGGTTAAGCTTTTATTACTGTACCAGATCAAGCCCAAAACTGCCGACGTCCTTTTCGTGAGAATTATGAAATATTACATGGGTTAGGTACCTACCTTTGTCAATACGGTTCGACGGTTCACCACCAGGCGAAGAAGAATTTTATTGTCTCAGCTGTAACAAACCTATTTCAAACAACTGCACTACAAACAAACCATTTTTAAATAAATATTAGCTGTACCCGCGGCTTTACCTCCGTGACAGTGTGTTCTCTTTATCATGAAATGATCAATAAATATTTTAAGATATGGCCACGACTTAAACATATGTATGTATATGTCGTGGCCATATCTTAAAATTTATTGATCACTTCATGATGTGGTCGACTATTTGATGATATGTCAATCCACGTTTGGCCATATCAATAACGTAGGATTTCCATGATACTAAAGATTTAATAAAAAATCCAAAATAAGATTTTTTCTTGCTAATAGTGATTTTAGAGTGAGCGGGAAGGTTAGGGATAAGGGGGGGGGCGGCTACGTCAACCATTGCCCTTCCCCCTGGGAAGGGCTATGGTTGCTTCGCAGTGCTTCAATTTCTGTCTGCAAGGTTAAAAGTAACTTAACACGAAAGTGTTGACGGGGGCTTCGTTCGCTCGCTTTGCGCGCTCGCTGAAGCCCCTGTCGAACTCTTTGGTTACTTTATCCATAGCCTAGTGGTAGCAGCCCCGACTTACAAGTCGTAGGTCATGGATTGGAACCCCGGCAGGCGAACACTTTGGGCAATTTGTTTCATCCACTGTTCTAAAAAGGTTGAAGGAAAACATTGTGAGGAAACCGCGCATGTCCTAGAATCAAAAATTCAAAGACAGGTTACGTTTACCAACCCGTACTGAACCCGCGTGGTGGACTGCGGCCCCCTCCCTGTGACAGAGACGAGGCCTGTGTTACAGTAGTCGGAACATTAAAGGCTGATTATGCTAATGCTTAATGTTCTCAGCTAATAGCGCTACCATGAAACGCAATAACTGTAACGCGTTCATCATGTTACCGCTAAAAACAGCGTCAATTGTTATAGCGCCTAGTTCATAAGTTGTAGAAACGAAATGGGTCGTGTATTAGACACACACCACTGTCTACCGCGGAGAACACAAGCGTGATGTTATGTGATACCACATTTCCTGACCATCACGTAAAAGTGTGATTCATTGATATTGTTTACCTGTGTCGATCAGAAGATGCGCGGCGGTGTTGGCGAGCGTCCACGTGTCAATCATTAAGACATCTCCCTCTAGGACTAATCAGACAATAATTAAATACTCAAGTCATGTATAACTAGCGGCACTAAAGATGATCACAGATCGCGCATGTATATTTTCGGCCCAATAGTCAATAGTCAGTTGACAATACGTAGGTAATAGAGAATAGTCCAATAGACGACGAGCATCAACTGACGAACCAATTGCCTGCAGCCTCGGCGCCCCCCGTCTTCTTCATTCCGCCAAAGAGACCGAAAAATAGCTAATGCGCAGGTGACGTTTGTGATCATAATCCACGCCGCGACCTATACCTATCCATTGTTTATTTATTTATTTAACACTTTAAGCACACTAATGTACAGAGGCGGACATAATGCCATATGCATTTTCTATCAGTCAACCGTTGGGTGGTGCAGAGACAAACAATGGTAGGTGCAATTTTGAAAATTGTGGAATAAACAAATTATAGCATATTATAAAACTATAACTCGCATTCTACGGAAATTATTTTATGAATCGGAATTAAAAGAATTTTATCGAAATCGGTCCAAACGAAACAGACAGAATTACTTTCTGATTACAATATTTTCGTGTATATAGTTTGAAAAAAGCAATATTTTTGGAACGATATTCCATAACGCAGCTTGCGGTAGGAGTTGATGGGTAGAAATCATCACGTAAGAAAAAATCATTATGCCCCCTCCATGCACCTTTCCCGCTCTCTCTGACTCTTTCTTTGTATTATACGGGACGTAAAAAACTTCGTTCCTGACGGGGCGGGGGTCTCCTCAGATCATAGAAACAAGGAGATATGCCATCATAGCAAATTAGTACCGGAACAACTGATGCCACTTTTAGTACATTTTTCGACACAATTACGCACATAATTAAGCGCTCCTTGTGAATAAAAAGATCTCCCACGCATTAAACATTCCGCACACCCTCAATCTAACACTGTTAATCGTCACTCAACACTAGCATTAAACTAAAACACTGTATTTATACCATCAATCGTGTTCGGTTTGTCGCCAGCGCGTACGTTTTTAATATGAGCAATTTGCTCAAGATCAGGCATCAAGCTCGATAGCGCCTTGGCACATCTCCCTTGTTTCTATGATCTGAGGGGGTCCCCCATCCGCATACGTTTTCTTTTTTCAAAATTAATGAGAGCGATTGAATACAATGTGTTACGCAATACGGTAGTGGCCTACTATTAAAAAAGTACAAATAAATTATTTTATTTCAAAGAAGGAATAGCCACAACAAAAAAGTAAAAGCAAAAATAATAATTTATCACAAAATGGAAAACATAGACGCTTTTAAAGTTTTTGGAGGGAGTATCGCTCCGTCTTTGTCGCGCGAAGCGGACGTAGGTGGTGTTACGTCACTAGTAGGTAGTGCCGTCCGTGTCTAGCAAATCATTTTAAAACGCTTATAACTTTGCCAATTTTGTAGATGTTTCATCGGTTTTTTTGGTGTTAATTGTCTTTTTTCAAATAGTTTACAGATTCACAATAAAGTAAAGTAGTTAACATCCCTATTAGCCTGCATGTCTGCTCCTACAATTGTGAATCCCAATTATTTCTGTTGGAACTAGCTGAATGTGACATTGCAATGCGGATGTCATGCCATAGTTTTCCGACGCCAGTCATTTTGACGTTTGTCTCATAGCTGTCCGATTGATGTAATACCGACCAATTTGTTTCAGAACATTTTAGTTGTTTAATTGGATTAATTTGTTAGAGTAATCTGTTACTTAGTTGTAGATATTTAAGAGTTTATTATTTTGGTATTTCAAATTCAATACTAAATAAACCTATTTCGGTTACATTATAAAGATGCGTGCACAAACTGACAAAAATAAAAAATAAACTCTTTTTGGGCATGTTTAAGTCCCAGTAGGTACTCTACCCCAGGCCAACGATCTCCGGCCACCATAGGGTGCGGCCTGCGGGCGGCGGACTTGGGGCGTCCGTCGCCCGAACGGAAACAGGCCCGAGACGGTGGTGCGACGTGTTCCGCGCGCGCCTGTCCAGAGGAATTGCGGCCGTACATGACGGCCGCATAGGGTGACGGGGCCCGCCTTTTTTCTGGCGGGCCAATACCTGCCGGGGGTGCGGACGAATGCGCAAGCGACTCCCGTGCCCCCGGCGTAAGGTAGTTGGAGGAACACCGGGGTGGTTTTAGTCAGTAAGAGTCTGACAGACCCCCTCGCCCTCCCTAGGGCGGGGGACATCCATGAGGATTTGCACCTCGAAAAAAAAAAAAAAAAAGGTACTCTACCCCAACTGTTCTTTCTATATCTTAAATGTACAGATATCGCTTTTTTACCCGACTGCGGCGAAGCCCAAAAAGAGGTAAAACAGTGTTTAACCCGTATTTTAATATGTATTTACAATTTTATAATAGTAAAAATTAAAAAAACTAGTTGTTTTCCGTGACTTCGTGTAGGTACGTGAAAATAGATGAAAGTAGCCTAGGCACGTGTTTCTCCTGGTTACTATGATTAAATTTCATCCAAATTCATCCAGCCGTTTCAGTGTCAAGGAGTAACAAACACACATAGGTACACACACCCACCATACAAACTTTCGCATAGAGCGGATACCATTTCTGTGATTTTCAAGAGTTTCATAAGTCCAGAAGGCCACATTAATGTTCGCTAAATTATGCGTGGGGAGTACCCAATCAATGGGGGTGTCTGTATATACTACAAGCTTTAATAATAATTTATCTTTACATATTGTGGTAGATTTATCGCAAACATTTTTTTGTAACTAATTTAAATTGGCAGATTAAAAAAGCCGTCAATCAAAGTAAGTACTGTGCCCAGAAATCGGTGCTTGACACCTAGCAATGATGCTTCGCGTCAAGATGAGCATGAATGAAAGATACATCGAATATCAGACATACTTGTGGGTGATTGACAGTCACCGACTCAACGCTGAGTGTGACACATACTGTCTATAATTATGCTCTTTTATACGCGTTCGTTATCTGGTGAAAAAAACCGGCCAAGTGCTAGTCGGACTCGCGCACGAAGGGTTCCGTACCATTACCTATAAAAAGAGCAAAAAAATCATGTCAGTTGTATGGGAGCCCCCTTAAATATTTATTTTATTCTGTTTTTTAGCGGCAACAGAAATACATCATGTGTGAAAATTTCAACTGTCTATCACGGTTCATGAGATGCAGCCTGGTGACAGACGGACGGAGATCGGAGTCTTAATAATAGGGTCCCGTTTTACCCTTTGGGTACGGAACCTTAAAAACGCAGGTCTGTAAGCACCATTATTATAAACATACCATCACATGTATCTAGATCACTCAGCACCAACCACGTGTAAATGAGTTGGAGCTTATATGATACGAAGAAATGCTTACCAATTGATCACCATCACCGCGTACTCATCACCCTCAGATCATAGAAACAAGGAGATATGCCATCATAGCAAATTAGTACGGGAACAACTGATGCCACTTTTAGTACATTTTTCGACACAATTACGCGCATAATTAAGCGCTCCTTGTGAATGTGATCTCCCACGCATTAAACATTCCGCACACCCTCAATCTAACACTGTTAATCGTCACTCAACACTAGCACTAAACTAAAACACTGTATTTATACCATCGATCGTGTTCGGTTCGTCGCCAGCGCGTACGTTTTTAATATGAGCAATTTGCTCAAGATCAGGCATCAAGCTCGATGGCGCCTTGGCACATCTCCTTGTTTCTATGATCTGGTGTGGTGATGACACCACACCCACGGGAAGACAGTGTATTCGTCATACATCACAAGTTTCGAAATAATCGCTAACAGAGAAGGAAATGCATTAAATGATGCGCATCCAAGGGTAAAAGTAGATGTAGTTGGCTCACGGACCCGTTGCGACATCACATGGGACGCAACGAGAGGTAAATGTAACAATTGTGCGCCTGACAAATTATTACGTTAAATAAATTGTTCTAAAAAATACTAACTTTGGTATCATTGTATCTGTATTTTACGAAATCTTTTGTCTAGCTAATAATAATTTGGTTAAGCTCTGTTTAAGTTGAACATTTGATTTAGATGAGATGTCTTTGTTTTAAACGGGTGCCGAGTGTTGGCTTTGACGTTATAATTTATAAGGGCTTTAGTAACTTAATAAGCAAGACTTACTGGCAACTGATAGGAACGTTAAACACAGCCATGATATAAAGCCTTGGGCCCTTACAGTATGCTCAAAAGAAATGCGCTTTAAATTATTTTTTGGATATCTCCTAACGGTGAACGAATACATCACTAGGATTTTTTTTTGAAACTTTAACCCATACTGTTCTGTATTGTGGGCGCATTTACAAACACATACAGATACATATATTGATAAGGTCAAACACGCACGGGGACATTACAACAGGCACAATTTAAAAGTCAACCTACACAATAATTTATTTCATTTAACTTTAGTTTGAGTTACAGTGATTTAGCTATTATATATATATTTGCAGCCTAGTGGTTTAACCATGTGCCTCCACGTTGAATGATTCGAATTTTATGGCACGCACCGCTGACTCCTCGAAGTCATGTGCGTATTAGAAATTACTTATGACTTGCTTTAACGGTGAAGGAAAACGTCGTGAGGAAACCTGCCAGCCTAGCATGACCACGATAGAAACGGGTTTTGTCTACATAGAAATAGACAAAGTGACAGATTGTAGAAACATTTCTACGTTTTATGAATGAAACGGTAGAAATGTTTCTACAATCTGTACTGGTTCTACAAAACCCGTTTCTATCGTGGCCATGCTAGGCCGGCTACATGCCTGAGAGGACTCCATAAAGTTTTTGAAGGTCTGCCAAGCCGCATTTGGCCAGTGTGGTGGACTATGGCTACCCCCTCTCATTCTGAGAGGAGGCCCGTGCCCAGCAGTAGGACAGTTTATAAACAGGGCTGATATTATTATTATTATTTAGTTTGAGTTTAATAATTTTGGGTCCATCAAATGGGTGCACTTACCCTACGCTCATAAGATTGAGTATATAGTTGTTTTGATCATGCTTTCGTAGTTCTCTTCATTCATAATGTGTCGTGATAAGGACTGATTTCATCACTACTAGTCTGTCTTAACTAACGTCAATTAGTTTAACTAGTGGCTATAGGCGTGTTGTAGTGTTAATTGGGAAAAAACTATGGACCATAGGTATTTAATTACAATTTTTGTAAGTTTTGGACCCCCACTGCGGCCCCTTTTGCAATGAAAATAAAAATATTTTTGGATTTTTTTCATTTGCAATAAAGTTGAATAAGCATTCTTTATAACTGTTCCAAATTTCAAGTCGATAGCATAAGTAGTTGCTGAAATAAGCAGGTGTGACAGACAGACAGACAGACAGACAGACAGACAGACGAAGTCGCATAAGGGTACGGGTACCATTTTGGTACGGAACCCTAAAAAGGTAACAAAGGCAATGTTATTTTTTGTAATTTGCACAGGACACAGTAGCTCAGTGGTAAGAGCGATACGGCAAATCCCACCCGTGTCGGTTGTTTTTAAATCTCTTATATATATAATAACAATACCTACTACCTACATATTAAAATTTTCCAAACTCAGGAAAAGATTTTAACTAACGACAAACGACTGAAAACGATAAATTAATACTTTCACGGTCAGTTGCAGTAAGATTATTACATTTTAAAGGAGGCATTAACCATACAATTTCTATCGTTAAAGTCTCCTTTAAAACTTAATGAACTTTTCTGCAACTCAGCGTCAATCAAACTGATTGCTGCTAAACGCGCGCATAACAAACAGTTGACTGGTTAATTGTTCAAAGGAGACTGGCAGGCGCTCATAGAACGCTGGGCTTCAGATTGGTAAGTCGGTACAGATAAGAAATTTCCAAAATGTCAACGACATAATCATTTTATTTCTTATTTATTTCGATTTTTGAATCCAACTCATAATCTCTAAGATAAATTAGGCAAAGAACAATTAAAATATATTTTTATTTTTGGTTAAGCTTTTATTACTGTACCAGATCAAGCCCAAAACTGCCAACGTCCTTTAACGTATCTTAACCTAACCAATTAAAGTGCAACCGGCCTATCTGATTGACCGGTGAGTATTGGTTGTCGAATACCGCCCACGTGCTTCTAAATCAATATTAATTGGCCCAGTGTTGTAGTGGCGTTCGTATTGAGTGATTCAGCACCCGTCGACCAAGACGCAGTGAGGTGAGCTCACTTGTGCTCGTGCTTGTTCATTGGTGATTAGTGAACGGTGATTGTGTTAACACAAGAGATTTTTTACGAATTTATTGGAGACTAGCTTCCACCCGCGGTTCCGCCCGCATTTTTCGGGATAAAAGGTAGCCTGTGTGTTATTCTGATGTATAAACTATATTACTGTAAAGTTTCATCACAATCCTTCCAGCCATTTCAGCGTGAAGAAGTAACAAACATACACACACACGCACAAACTTTCGCATTTATAATATTAGTGGGATAGTGTGATTAGTGCGATTACGATGTATCTTCCGCCCGCGGCTTCGCCCACGTTTTTCGGGATAAAAGGTAGCCTATGTGTAATTCCAGACTATAATCTGTGTGCCAAATTTCATCCAAATCCGTTCAGACGTTTCAGCGTGAAGAAGTAACAAACATACACACACACACACAAACTTTCGCATTTATAATATTAGTAGGATAGTATAGATTGGTACATTAGTACCTATTTCCATTGCAATTGAGCGTATTTTTAGAAAGATTGTTGTCTTAGGCCATGTTGTTTCATCTTACAGTTACGTATCTGTAACCGTCAAATATGGCGGCTTGTATGACAATTTCATACTGACTTAACGATTACGTACTGACTTACGAATACAGATGGTTTGAAGCAACCCGCCCTTAATAAAGCAGCTGGCGCACTCACCATCTTACTTATAAACAATTATTAAATTAAACAGTTCTATTGCGAGCTCTATCTCTGGCGCGAGCCTATTATCATTAACCGGCCGAACTAACTCTCTATTTCAAAAATATACTATCAGGTCTCGAACGCACAGTGAACAGAAAACTCATACAAATATGAACAATATCTGTATAAAAATAAGGTTCACATTCATATGAACCTTAATATTTTCTGATAGATGACGGTACTGCGATGGTGTTATATTGCGCCATCTATGAGAATATAGTTGAACCATTGCTTGCTCAAGAACAGGTAGAGGTAGGTATTAAGTGGAAATAATAATAGTGCATACAAGGATAATCACCAGCTATGTCACCATTAAATTTTATTAAAAACTGTCATAAAGGGCCTCTACGTGTTGGCTTCGGCCCCGCGCACGCCTTCAAAAGGTCCGGGACTCTCGTGTAACAGAGACAGAGAGATAATAATAAATTTTTAATAATAATAAATTATTTATTTATACCAGAAAGTTACAGACTTCAGACTTAGGGGTTTAGATACAATGAATTTGGTTAGTTCCCCTTACTTTAGTATTAGGTTTATATCTATTACAGCAAAATGGTGATAGCGTCAGAGATAAAGTGTAGAAATCAGTACCCTTATTCCGAGTTAAATAGAAATCTATACTCGACGCGTTAACCATAACTCGACCGAATTAAAAAGTTTACTGTTAGACGGCCTATTTTACACACTAGCGCTGCCCCGCGGAAATAGCGGAAACCAAGAGGGTTTTTTCACTTCCATTCCGCGGGGTGGCGCCAGTATCGCTGGCTTTTTCTTGGCAAGGGCCATACAGGAATAATACGTTTATCGTTCGAATCTCGTAACGAGATTAACTTGACACCTCTGCGATATAATAAACTAAATCTAAATATACATAACCATAAACAGTAAGGATAAAGAAGTGAATAAACAGAGAATTTTGAAAGTAGTGCGCCTCGATGAGATCAAGTATTTTTTTATTATTTTTCAATACTTATCAGTTAATAAGCTAAAGTTTTTTAGTTAAACCAACACTGTGCCTTTAAAAAAATTTAAGCATATCTACGTTACTCATAATTTTTTAAACTACGCTAGGAATTAATTAAAAAAAAAATGATTCGCCTTTGAGTATTTTAGTTGAGAAATAGAAACAGCATAATATTGAACATTTGCTTTATTAAACGATGAAGCTCCAGACTACACGCTATACTATATAGCATTATAGCATATAGCTCATAGCGCGACAATATCGCGCGCCATACATTGTTATGGACACGTTCACACTGCTATACTATACAGGGTGTAAAAAGACACATCACCAAGCCGACACCTACGCATTCTGTACGTGTATCTAAGTAACATTGAGCAAAAAAAAATGCTGGGAAACGACTTTTATTTTTAGGCATTAAAAACAGCTGTTTTTTGTAATTACGTGCTACCGACTGTGCCTATGGGTGTGATGATTTGTACGGGATGGGGTAGGTGGTGTATCGGCGTACCCAGGCCCCAGAACCCCGCTGCGCTGCCACCCGGTGCCGTTTTCATGAAAAACGAAAAAAAAAATTGAAACTTTAACCTTCAACATCTCCATAACCAGTCGGTTCCCAGGTATGGTCTAGTACAAGAAAATCATCGTATTGATGGGTACAATATGTGGTTTAAGTTTTCGTTAAGGGTCTTTTTACACCCGATATAATATGGCTTTGTATGGCGCGCTATACTATATAGCATACGCTATACTATATAGTATAGCGTAGTCTGAAGACAGCTTAACGCACTTATAATAGCTTCTGCCTATAGTATGAATACTTTGCAGAATTATCTGGCTCCGATTACAAATACTTTAATTTGTCATCATTTTATTTCTTTTGAAGTTGGGCAAGTGTCCAAATTATGTCAAAAAGTGCATTGGCATTACTCAGACGCCTCATTTAGTAACATAATATATCATGCAGCTACTTATAACATTGTTTATTAATATCGCGCTGACATATCGTCATTAGTTATGAAAAAGCCAGATGAATGATATAAAAGGTGTGGGTGTGACGCACTTCTGTCAACCCCATAAAGGAACATGTATGAAAACAAATTGTAGCTTGAATGGAATTTATCACACCAAGGAAGTCGGTTAAATAGTCACAATGTTCGTAAAACGTAGAGACCGCTCAGTTCTCGTAGCAGTTGCTACGCCGTAGCTAGTTGCGTAGCGTAGTAATTCTTAAGCTGTCTTCAGACTACGCTATAATAATACTATACAGGGTGGCAGGTTAAACAGTGGAAATATTTTAAGGGGTCATTGTACTCATCATTATGAACAACTTTTACTATGGGACCAACTCAGAAAGCGCGAAAAAAAAATCAGCTGTTCCATACATTTTGTTTAGTTATAATTATGTGAACATAAATGTATGGAACAGCTAATTTTTTTCGCGATTTCAGGGTTGGTCCCATAGTAAAAGTTGTTCATAATTATGAGTACCCCTTAAAATATTTCCACTGTCTAACCAGCCACCCTGTGTAGTATAGCACAGTGTGAACCTGAACGTGTCCATTATACCAACTTTGAATGTATAATGGCTATAAAACTAGCGATTTTTGGACACTTCGACTGTGTTAACCACTTGAAGTAACCATAATATGGAATTGGAAATTGGAATTGGAACGGACAACTAGCTTCAACTAACGGACAAACCGACTGACAACTATTGTTATATTGTTTGACATTTCAAAAGTGCCTGTAAATGGTCTAATTGAAATAAATGTTTTTGACATTTTTTTTTGACTTTTTTATGCTGATATAGTTAGCATTAAAACTATCGGGATGAACACTCTGCTCAAAATGATCATCATCTCATCACTAATTAATACATTTAATTTTGTCTAGACTTCAAGAAAGTCTAGTTAGTGAAGCAGTTCTGCCCATTTATTTCTACCAAAAGTGATAATATTCCAAGTATTGTCAATTCATTAGAGTTCTTTTGGCAATTTAATATATTTTTTATACGACGATGGTGGCAAACAGGCGTAAGGCCCGCCTGATGGTAAGTGGTGACCGTAGCCTTTAAAACGCTTTAACACCGAGTATCACATGTGCGTTGCCGACTCTTTAAAACGAGGACTCGCTGTGCCGACAGGTTAGTCGACAAACAGGTTCCCCGCTGTCAATAAAGCGTGTAGCAACTACATACCTGCACGTATCAATTGTATATTTTCACGTAGGTAGATTAAGCACACTGACCCGAGCGGGATTTGAACCCGCGACCTCTGCCGTACCGTAGCTAGTGCTCTGAACCAACTGAGCTACAGGGTCTCGCCCGACTCATTTGAAATTTGAGACCCCTTTGTAATACGCTTCTTAGGAGCTTCTTCTCAGTTTCTTCAGAGCACTAGCCACGGTACGGCAGAGGTCGCGGGTTCAAATCCCGCTCGGGTCATATGATTTTTGGGAATCACTTATATATTTAATAACTTAATAGAAGCATAACATGGCTTTGACATGTTTCAAATTCACAAAAAATATACATTTATAAGCACACTGATTCACCGATAAGTTAAGATTGTAATAGGCACGCATTATCATAGTATATAAGCCGTATTGTACCCAAAATAAATCAGACGTTATAACACCTTGTCTCGTTACTTTTATTGCCATAACCAATATGGCAAATTGGTGACCCTCGACTTCACTCAGATTCACTTTCACATCCTCAAGAGCTCTATCTTACATTTTTGCTTCTTCTTACCCAGGGTAATGCCAGACACGGCGATTTCGATGAGGCACACAAAGCTGAAGGCTGAGGAGGTCGCACTCCTGGCCGGGGAGATTAGCAAGCCATCGTGGGAGTCCAGGAACGAGGGCATCCACGAGAGAGTCAGCTTTGAAGACTCCATCTGGGGCTTTGAATTGGCTGGTGGAGCGTTTTATAATACTCCGTTGAGAGTTACTTTCGTAAGTTTGTAGTGATCAAGGTATAGCACCCGACAAACAACTTGAGCAAATGCAGCGTTGTGAGGGAAAGTCTGCGCACGTAGGCTTTCATGCATTAAGGGTCAAAATACACAAAATCGATTATTGCGCAGTCTAGGTCAATGTTCAAGTTGTTTGCCGGTGTCTGTACTTATACCAAACCATGCTACGCGTGTGGCTTCGGAGGGTCAAATAAGCGTTAACTGAAATCAGCTTTATAAATGTATATTTTTAGTGTGAACTTGAAACATGTCAAAGCCATGTTATGCTTCTATTAAGTAATTCTATTAAGTTATTAAACGCTCCTAAGAAGCGTATTACAAAGGGGTCTCAAATTTCAAATGAGTCGGGCGAGACCCGGTAGCTCAGTTGGTTCAGAGCACTAGCCACGGTTCGGCAGAGGTCGCGGGTTCAAATCTCGCTCGGGTCATATGATTTTTTGAGAATCACTTATTTATTTAATAACTTAAATCAGCTTTCATCAGAAAGCTGATTTAAATTATTAAATCTGGTGATGTCAATTTCCCCTTTAATATTTAATTAATGCTCATTATGAGGTCCATATTTAACGGGCTGTTAATCAAACACTCAGCTGGCAAAAACCCAGGGTTTTCGGTTGGAGTCTTTATGTAAAGAAAGTAAACTCAATTAAAAAAAAAAAAAACCCGTTTTGTATAACTTTATGGGTGTGGATATGTGTGCATTTCGATGCATCCAGTTTTTTTGTATTTTGCCTCTAGTTTTTTATAAGATTGTATAATTATTGCTTCGAAATCATTTAATTATGCGTCCTGCAGGTCAAACCGGATAGCCGAGCTGAGAAGGCCAACATCAGGCCCGGAGACAAGCTGCTGAAGATCAACGACTTGGACACCTCGGCCCTCACCATCCAGCAGGCTCACGACATCATTATCGAGTCTGGCATCCATCTCAAGCTTGTTGTGACATCGTGAGTACTAAACACAATGTTTTACTACCTCCTAACAGACAGATAACTTTTGCCAACTATATTGAGGTTGGCAGGTTTTTGTGTTACCTAAAAAAATGATTGTGTTCATGAAAAAGTAGAAGCTTATCCTATATTTATGTTGAATGTGTGAAGGTTGCAGGAATCCGATTGACACGGGCAGCGTAATACTAGCTATTGTAGCGATGCATGGCGGAGGCCTATGTTCAGCTATGGTCGTCTTTCGTCTGATGGTGACTAAACATGGCCTTCCAAATGATCACAATAGTGAAAAGTCAAAGGACTGGACTGGATGATTGTCATAATAATCACAAAATAGTTTGCAGGTTTTTTCTAGCAGATAAGTTGGGCGCTCTTGCTTATTTTATGGATGTAGATTAGGAAAATAAAGCAAACACCTTTATACAAAACACTATGTATTTTTTTACATTAACAATTATAGTAACTTTGGTAGACAGAAATAACTAGAAACTCAGGGGTGAGTAGTTCGCTGGCAATACGGGTCTTCAGGTCTTCAGGTAATGTGGCTGGAGAACTTAACTGGTGGTCAGTCGCTGGATCAAGAGGGCGCGTGCCACCTCGCGACGCTTTATATAGCCGTAGACCCCGCCCATCGGCATCAGACGGGGCGACCACCAACGACACCGTCACATGGACTACATCGGTTCATTATTGTTTGAGATACCCACGAGTAGTGAAGGAGTTTCAGTTCCTATTCTTTACTAAACCACAAAGTTTTACTTTTTTTTTCCTTTCAGGCCTGAAGATGAAGAAGATGCTTACTACTGCTATGAAGATCCTATTGTAAGTATCTCTTTCCTTGATTAAATGCGTTTAGCACACTATCGCAGCGTTCCGCAAAATCATAGCGACGTCAGAACAGAACAAGATGTAGGTACGGGCACGTACATTTAAAAATATTTTCATTGTGTTTGGATGTAGTTAAATTTCTATTGAAATAATCATTTCCTGTCTCCTAATTGGGTGACACGTCGAATTCAACCATTTGCAAACTGTTATGACACGTTTAAAATGAGACTTGTAATAAAATATTACTGTAATAATGGAACAGCGCGCTCAAATTAATTAGTTTTTTTTGTTAATTTTGAATTTTAGACAACATCATTTGAGTTATTTGTTTTATTTACTCATTAGGGTAAATATATTTTAAATGAATATAAACAGTAGAATTAAAAAAATACCTGTGTAAAAGTGACGCAGTTTGTTGATGGCTCGGTTGTCGCAGAGCCCGAGCAATTGGTTGCTGCGTGACATGTCGCGGGTTCGAATCCTAGTGTAGGGCAAGGTTTTTTTTTTAAAAAAAAACGCTGTTGTTTTGAGATAAATGGTATGTTTTAAACCATAATGATATAAGATGGTCCGTCAAAGCTGGCTCAGGAAAGTAAAATGTAAAGTTAACTAGCCGTAAGCTAAGCAACTGAAAATGTAGTAAAAGTAATTGAATAAATAATCAAATATAATTATCTCCTTGTCTAGGTCGATGACAGCGAGGAGGAGAGGCGACTGGAAGAAGAAAGCGCCAAGAAGAGGATTGTTTGTGCTAGAGTGGTATGTATGATTTACAAAATTAAAATATGTCTAAGTATTTTTGAACATGTTAAAAAACCAATATACAGGGTGGCAGGTTAGACAGTGGAAATATTTTAAGGGGTCATTGTACTCATCATTATGAACAACTTTCACTATGAGACCAACCCAAAAATCGCGAAAAAAAAATCAGCTGTTCCGTACATTTTGTTGAGATAAGTGAACATAAATGTATGGAACAGCTGATTTTTTTTTCGCGATTTCAGGATTGGTCCCATAGTAAAAGTTGTTCATAATGATGAGTACAATGACCCCTTTAAATATTTCCACTGTTTTACCTGCCACCCTGTATATGGCAGGATATTTTGCGAAAGTGTTTGCAATTCTGTGAGAAGGATGAATGATTGCGTGTTTGAATTGTTTTTTTTTTGTTAGTCTTGTTTGAATTTTTTTTTCTTTTAAAGTAATTTGTTATTTATGGTTTATTTTTAGTTAAGTCTCTATAAATAGGTAGGTAGGCTTCTTAATAATTATTGTTATTGGTGCATACCGTTATAATAAATAAATAAATAAATAATATAGCTTTATTATATCTTTGTAAGCAATTGACACAAGCAGGATTCGATACGGCAGGGATCGAAAGTTCGAGTCTCTCACTTTGCCCGACCCAAGGATTGAACCCCGGACCCCGCACTCAGCAGTTGCGCTTGCGACCACTAGACCATCGAGGCAGTCCGCCCCAATAGTATCACGAATATAAAAAAAATGGGGATGGTGAAAAAGAAAGGCCGTGGCCGTGACACTAAGACATTATGCGTGCAGTGAAACTCAAGCATTATGCGTGCCGAGACACTCAAAAATTATTCGTGCTGTGACACTAAAGCATTATGCGTGCTGTGACACTAATGCATTGTGCGTGAGACTTTACTTCCCTGCTTTTTTGAGATCTATCAGATAATAAGCTTAAATTTATCTGGTAGACCGTCACTGTACTTTTAAATAGAAATTAATCAAAAGTTACTTTTTATCGAATCTACTTCGAAAATAATACAAAAAAATCACTTCACAAAAAACCTTCGAGTATTTTAGTTGGGAAGTAGAAACAGAATTATATTTAACGTTAGATTTATTATTAGATAACGCACTTGTAATAGACTATGTCTATTGTTTAAATACTTTGCAGAATTATCTGGCTCCGATTACAAATACTTTAATTTGTCATCATTTAATTTTTATTTTTCTTTTAAAGTTGGGCCAGTGCCTAAACTATATCAAAAAGTGCATTGGGTAACATGATATATCATGCAGCTACTTATAACACTGTCTATAAATATCGCGCTAACATATCGTCATTAGTTGTGAATGAGCTAGAAGAATGACATAAAAGGTGTGGGTGTGACGCATCTCTGTCGACCCCTTAAAGGAAAAGGTGTGAGGTCATGTTGTGATAAATTAAAGGGCTAGCAGAGTCAGAGTGAAACAATATAGCGCAGTAGTTTAATACCTATTTATTAGAACTCGGTGGAGGAAAATTAATAACAGTGGTTTTGTTATGGAACTTATTTTAGCAATAGACATTTTACCATAGACATTTTACATAGACACATTATCATTCTTTTTTTTTTTAGTTTATTGGCAAGCTACTCTACTACTTCACACGCCCCCTCAATAAAATAAAAAAAATTACACACATTTTCTGAAGAAAAAAAAATGCGCCCCCTTAATAAGTAGTAGACTGCTAATACTGCTAATACTACATTAAACACAATAGGTATCTAAACCCATTAAATTTGGTCACTGGTAGGGATTTTGTAAAAAAATCAGCTAACTGGCAGTCTGTTTTAATAAATCTCAATATTACAATGTTACTGTCAATTTTCTCCTTAATAAAATTAAATTTGATATCAACATGTTTTACTCTTTTATTATTTTCTGGATTATTTCCAATATTTATGGCTGCCTGATTATCTACAAAAATAGTGATAGGACAAACTGAAATCTCAAAATCATTTATTAGATTTTTAAGCCAACAGGCCTCTACAACTGCAGAACTCAGAGCTATAAGCTCTGCCTCAGAAGAAGACAAACTGACAGTATGTTGCTTCTTAGATGACCATACAATGGGACAATTAAATAATTTAAACACATAACCTGATGTTGACTTTCTGTCATTTATATCGCTACCCCAGTCGGAATCTACATATCCAAGTAAATCTGTACTTTCATTACTATTGAAAGTCAACTTCAAGTCAAGTGTAGCATTTACATATCTGAGCACTCTTTTTAATGCTTTTAATAATGTTTCATCTGCACAATTTTGGAAACGGCTCAAATATGCCACACTAGGACATAAATCAGGTCTAGTACACAAAACTGCATACATTAATGATCCAAGAATTTGTCTACATTTATTCTCCAATTTAGGATCCGATTTATTTGAGTGAAGAATTTGGAATTTGAATTCCATTGGAGTTGACATAGGTTTTGAATCAATCATATTAAACTTCTCTAGTATCTTTTTCAAATAATGTTTTTGTGACATTTCAATAATACCATTTTGTAAATCTTGCTTAACATGAATACCCAAATAATTAGTTACATGACCTAGATCTTTCATACAGAAAATATTACTCAAATAAAGTTTTAAATTGTGCACTTCTTTTTCATTTGACCCCATAATCAATATGTCATCAACAAACAATAACAAATAAATTTTACATTCAGAATTTGCTTTACAATAAAGACAAAAATCATTTTCAGATCTAATAAACCCTTTCTTAACAATAACCTTATCAAACTTTAAGTTCCAATACTTAGGTGATTTCTTAAGTCCGTAGATACTTTTATTTAATTTAACAACACTTACATTTTCATCACATCCAGGTGGTAGTCTCATATACACTTCTTCCTGTATATCTCCATACAGGAAAGCGCTTCGTACATCCATGTGATGAACTGGTAGTTTTTCTTTACTAGCCAAAGCTATTAACACCCGGAAAGTCGCAATTTTAGCTACTGGTGCGTACACATCATAGGCTTCAAAAATATCCTCTTGTTGAAAACCTCGGGCAACAAGACGTGCCTTGTATTGAGTTATGTTTCCTTCAATATCTTGTTTTACTTTATAAACCCATTTACTTTCTATTACCTTTTTGTCTTGTACTGTAATTTCACTTTCCCAAGTATTATTTTCTTTGAGAACTTCCAATTCCTTCTTCATGGCTTCTTTCCACTTTTCACTATCCTTACTATTGATAGCTTCGTCATATGTTTTAGGCTCATTTAATATGCACATAAAGCTAGTTTCTGTATCATAATCTTGTAACCATGTTGGTTTTCTTGTTACTCTCTTTTCTGGTAACTGTTTCTTCTCTTCTTTTTCTAATTTTTCATTTTCATCTGTATCACTAGAAATATCAGTATAATACTCTTCTTGTTCATCATTTATATTTTCTTTTATTTCTTCCTTCTCTTCAAAAGTGTCATCCAATATTTCGCTGAACATTTCTTTCTTTTTAGGTGACTCAAAAATAACATCTCTCTTTATGTCTATAGTGGCCGAATCAGGAAAATAAACTTTAAAACCTTTCACATTTTCATCATAGCCCACAAAACGGCCCTTTTTGCTTTTCGAGTCCCACTTTTTTCTTAGATTTTTTGGTACATGCACATACACATTTTGCCCAAACACTTTTAAATTATCAAAATTAGTATAGGCCTTTTTAAACAATAATTCAAAAGGAGACTTGCCTTTCTCATGACTATGACCGGTTCTGTTAAGAATATAAACAGCAGTGTTGACTGCTTCGGCCCACAGTTCTTTGGGTAGTCTTGCACTTATCATCATGGCTCTTGCCGCCTCCACCACTGTCCTATTGTCCCTTTCAATTTTACCATTTTGTTCTGGAGTATATGCTGTTGATGTCTGGTGCCTTATACCTTTTTCCTTAAATAACTCTTTAACTGTTGCATTGATAAATTCACTTCCATTATCAGTTCTTACAACTTTTACTTTCTCATCAGTATCTTGTTCAGACAAATTTATAAACTCTTTTATCTTTTCAGGAACATCACTTTTATGTTTTAAGAAATATACATATCTGTAGGTAGAATAATCATCTCTTATCAATAAAAAATATTTAGAGCCCCCTAAGGACTCTACCTCCATAGGACCACAGACATCCATATGTATTAGCTCACATGGCCTCTTTGATACAGTAGTACTCCTATTAAATGGTAATCTGTGCATCTTACCTTCAACGCAAGCACTGCATATTTCAGCATCATTCTTATATTTTATACCATTTTTATTCAAAAACTGTTTCACATACTCATAGTTTTGATGCCCTAGGCGCTCATGCCATATTTTTAGGCTATCTTGTGATACTGTTAGAGCAGCAATATTTTTAGATTCATAATCAAAGCACATAACATATAATTTCTTCTCCCTGTATCCAATGGCCACAACATTACCTTCCTTATTTTTAATTTCACAATAGTCCTTTTCAAATACCATTCTGAAGTCCCTGTCTATGACACTTCTCACAGAGAAAAGATTAACTGTTAGTTGAGGAACATACAACACATTATGCAAAGTAGTTTTGATCCATTCCTCTCCATCAAAAACTTTGAGAATCACTTTTCCTTTACCAATAACTTTTAATTCCCTGCCATCACCAATTATTACTGATTGGTGGGATTCATACTCTTCAAACTCATTAAATAGTTTTCTTAAGAAACACATGTGTTCACTGGCACCGGTGTCTACCAACCAGCCCTGAGTATTTTCCTTGCTCTTCATAATTGTTGAAAATGCATTACTCCTTTTGTTTGACTCATTTTTACCAACATCATTGCTTTTCTCTTTATTTTGCCGTAGTCTGCAATTTTTTATTGAGTGACCATGCTTTTTACAATAAAAACATTGCAACTTGGAACGACAATCTTTTTTATAATGGCCCATCTTGCCACAACCAAAACATTTTATCTCACTCAACTTCTTTGTGGCTGTTGCCAATGCTACACACTCTGTTTCAGCCTTTATTTCACTATTTGTTACAGTAGACATATTACGCTCTTCCTCAATTAACAATCTTGCCATTAGTTCTTCTATAGTTTGATTTTTTGTAGGGACCGATTCCCATGCAGCAATAAAGTGGCGATATTTATCTGGCAATGACATAAGTACTTTAGTAATAATCATTTTATCGGATATATCATCGCCTAATTGTCGTATATTTGCTCTTATCTCTTCTATCTTTGAGAAAAATAGTGAAATATCGGTATCGCACTTCAGTGAATAAAACTTATGTTGTTCGAGATGTAAAGATGTAGATGACTTCTTCTCATATATACTAGATAACTTATTCCACATCTCAGCAGACGTAGTAGCAGTAAGCAAGTGCGTCATAATATTTTGATCAATATGGAAAACAATCCAACCCTGCGCCTTGCTATCCTTACTAACCCACTCTTGGTACTCCGCCGGTTTGTCTTTACCGGGTTTAGGTAAGGAACCATCCACGACTTCAAATAGGCCTTTCGCCTGTAGAATAACTCTCATCTGAAATTTCCAGGTACACCATGTCGCACTTCCATTGAGTTTGACTCCAGATACTATAGATTGCGGATGCGACAATTCCATTTTCTTCCACTCTTACGACCGAACTCAACAAGAACAATGGCGTCTCTAACTCTCAACAAGCCAACTAACCAAACCAGTACAGCCAACGAAAATCTCTCATAGGTTAGTTAGTCTCGCCGTAATTTATACACTCGCGTACTCTGGGCCCATAACCTGTGATAAATTAAAGGGCTAGCAGAGTCAGAGTGAAACAATATAGCGCAGTAGTTTAATACCTATTTATTAGAACTCGGTGGAGGAAAATTAATAACAGTGGTTTTGTTATGGAACTTATTTTAGCAATAGACATTTTACCATAGACATTTTACATAGACACATTATCATTCTTTTTTTTTTTAGTTTATTGGCAAGCTACTCTACTACTTCACACATGTATAAATACAAATTGTAGCTTGAATGGAATTTATCACACAAAGGAAGTCGGTTAAATAGTCACAATGTTCGTAAAACGTAGAGACCGCACAGTTCTCGTAGCAGTTGCTACGCCGTAGCTAGTTGCGTAGCGTAGTCATTCTTCGTTTCCTAAACTACGCGAGTTGAGTGCTGCCACATCCACCAAGCATTACAATTTATTAACCTACAAACACGTTTTCTTAGCCATTGCTCAGAACAAAGTGCTCCTAAAATTTCTCAAGTAGAGGGAAAGAGACAACGCTTCTAGAACGTTACGGTCGGATAAGCGAAGCCGCGGGCACAGCTAGTCAATACCACGGGGTCTCATCAGGAACAAAGGAACATTTGTTGAAATAACTCATAATTGATGGCGTTATATGTATCGATTTGTTATTGAAGTTTGCGTAAAATTGAGAACATGAAAAAATACATCATGAAAAATATTTGTTCTAATTTTGAAAAATCCTTTAAGCACGGAAACATGTATAGCCCGAAGATAGCCCGCGCTAAATCGGTCACATTTTTTTGTATGAGATGAGGCATCTGTACGTATAGTATTATATTATCTGTGTCAATACTAATATTAAAAAAAAACAATGTGAATTTTGTGAGTTTGTGTTTTCGGAGCTACTGTCCCAATTCTGAAAATTCTTTCACTAGTAGGAAGCTAAATTCTTCCTGAGTACTATGAGCTACTTTTTATCATGAAATAGATCACAGTTTTTGTGGGTCATGCGGACGAAGTCGCCGGCAACGTGCTAGTATTAGATAAGATAAGAGTAGTAAAACTCTTTGTGAAACAGCTCGTCCGGGAAAGTACTAAATCCACCCTACTTCCCCCGCAAAGCAGCATTGCTGTGTTCAGGCACAGATAATATAATACTATACGTACAGATGCCTCATCTCATACAAAGAAATGTGACCGATTTAGCGCGGGCTATCTTCGGGCTATACATTTTTCCGTGCTTAAAGCATTTTTAAAAATTTGAACAATATTTTTCATGATGTATTTTTTCATGTTCTCAATTTTACACAAACTTAAATAACAAATCGATACATATAACGCCATCTATTATGAGTTATTTCAACAAATGTTACTTTGTTCCTGATGAGACCCCGTGGTTCAGGTTTAAAAGGTATGAGTGTCAGCGTAATTACAGCGACATGAGACATTTCAACTTCGTCTCTAGGGTGGACAGCGCACCTGCAATGCCTATACTATTGCAGATATCCATAGGTGGCAGTGATCACTTACCATCAGATGGGCCGACTGTTCGTTTGCCACCTAAAACATAAAAAAACCGGGCAATGCGTGTCGGATCACGCAAATAAATTCCGTAGCAAGTATTTCAGTCTGCCGACCGCAAAAAGTTTGTATTTCATACTAATATTATGTAATACAAAGTTATTTCTGCAGATAACGCGGTGTAGATAAAAGTTATGTGAAAAGATATTTGAAATAATTTATGGTAATAATATTCCAGAGCCAATACTGGAGTCTGCAATGGCCGTGGGTCAGCAGGAGGAGACGTATATACAGAGAATCAAACTGTTTCATGGTGCCAAGCAAATACGAGGAACCACGCAGGTGAGAAACACGTTATACAAACAAAAGACTGACATCTTCAAGTCACGAGTGAATCGGTTCCTTCTAGGCAAGCGTGCTCCATCGTAGACCGCATCATCGTTTAACATCAGGTGAGATGGCGGTCAAACACAAATAAAAAAAAGAGTAGACAGCATTAATTTATAAAATATATAAAAAATGTACTCCGAACTAGGCATGTGACTTGAAGGTATCATTATTACTTTCAGAAATTTGAAACTTAACAAAGATAAAATTCTACCACATGTGTAGGTGTCATAACCACACGAGACATTAATATTAACTTAAATTAATCAGCATGTTTAGTTCAAAGACAAAGGTATATTTATTTGCAAGAACATTATTTTGTGTGTACATAGTTATAGAATACATACTTATGATGCATATTATAAATGTTGATAAAAGTTGGAATCAACATGTTTGACCATTACTGGTGTACTTTGAACAGATAAATAGTAATGTTATGCTCGTAGAAACAATGATGTAGAAATAGTAACTATTCATTCACGTTTTGTTTTAGTTGGGACTCCGACACTGACTCAGCTGATCTAGGAATTTAGGATCGTCATTATGTATCAACAACTTGTCATGTAGCGCTTGTAAGGTGCCAGCATTCATTTATCACACCCGGTCTGGAACCTTGTGATCTCTGAACCCATTATTTTAATTTAAGCTTTATATTTTGCACCTTATTAATATGCCATTAGAACCCAATAAGGATAATAATTAGGGAATTGTTTAATTTTTTTAGCCCGTCTTAATTATTTCGCACGATTTTTCCCTGTTTATTTTCTCGTAATGATTTTTGTTTTGTAAAGATCTTATTTTTCATTTTTTTTTCTCTAGGGACAAATATCCTCCTCTACCAATAGAACGATATAGCGATGACATTATTATTTACAATCCAGATGGCAATCAAGATAACACAAAACGTATACCTTCGTTATGGGAAGTCAAACAAAAGGCGAGAAAAGCTAGACAAGAACGATTGGCAAATGGCTATGCAGCCAGCGATGTAAGTGATGAAATCAATGAGCAAATCAGCAATAAGACTGATGATGAAGAATCAGTTGAAATTATTCCACATCAAAGGACGAGAAGATCGACTTTAACAGTAGAACGACAAGAAACAATAGAAGAAGATAGGGATGAAGTAATTCCTAGAACTGAAGAAAAATCCAATGACAAAATGAATGAAGATATAAATGAAGAAACAAATGAAGAACTAAATGAAGAAATCCATGAAGATAATAATGAAGTGGAAGAAACTACTGCTAAAGAAGGGGATGATAACAACAATAACGTTTCTAATGAGATTCTAAGTCATATTCTAGAAATAACTGAAGAAAATAATCAAGTAACTGAAAAAAGCGCAGAAGTAGAAAATACTAATGATAACATAATAGATAATGATAATGTCGATCAGGTAAACGGTGACATAAATGATGATGACATGTTAAATGAAGTGCTAGGAAAACCTGGCGAAAGTGCGTCTAAGAGTGACGAAGACAATATATTAGACAGTATTTTACGTGACGAGGGACAGAATTTAGAAAATTCTGAATCTAATAACGAAAGATAAAACGATTCATTGCTTTAAATCTTTTCACAAATGTTTACTCTAGCCTCAACTCTAGCCAAGTCCTTCGAAGGATAGGCATTGAATGACGATCGAGGATGGCTACAATAGTGTAGAATTCATTCCACTTAAGATATTGATTAATGCTCAATTTTCATCGTCATCTATTTAGCATTTATCATTACTACTTACTATTAATTTTCAAAAATTAATTCATATTAGTCAATTTATTATTCATATAAGTCAAAGAATAAACAGTGATGTAATTTATCATCTTTAAATAAGTTGTGATTGGTGTCATTAGAATTTGTTCAATGACTAATAGGAATTTGATCAATAGATCTCGAATTTGAATTCGTGCCAGACACATTGTAAACAAACTACTCGTACAAAGTATATGTACCTAGCTTATTAATTGCAGTTAAAAATAGAACACGGCACACGCATGGTTTGATCACAATGTTAAATATAGATTTAGTTAAATAACACCGTGAAATAGAAGTTAAGTCAACTCTCAATCTTAAATAATAAATTCCAACTGAAAACTTATATAGAGCTGTTTTATTTTAACAAAACCTTAAAAATATAATGTCAGATATTATACAAAAGATTTATATGATAACCGACGGAGTTAAAGTAAATACCTAAAAATGCTGCGTGAAGCTTAAGGAGCAATTTTTATCTAACGAATATGTTTATTTAAAATATGTATATCTTAAAATATATATATATATTTTTTAAATAATATCACTCTAGTTACATAAAAAATATACAGGGTGGCGATTAGGTTATCACATTAAATGAAACCATGTATCCTAAATGGCGTTCTTTGTACATACACAATAAAAAAAATTGCCGGTTGCCGCTTTTACAGGTCAGTGTACCAATAAATAGTACAACTGTTAATACAAGTTGGTACATTTACTGACCTTGCATATAAAGTTAAGTATTTCATTTGATTGACGACGCCTGTTTATCTTTAACGCCTGTTTCTCACTCAATGTGAAAGTTTGAGAAAATAGGTAGTTTGATGTTTGTTTTTCAATCATTAATAAACAGCTAAACGGATTTTAATGAAATTTGGCACACAGGTGGACCATATCCTGAATTAATACAGAAAATACTTTTTATCTAGAAAAAGTATTTTTTGTATTAATTCAGAAAATACTTTTTATCTAGAAAAAGTATTTTCTGTATTAATTCAGGATATGGTCCACCTGTGTGCCAAATTTCATTAAAATCCGTTTAGCTGTTTATTAATGATTGAATACACAATAGAGTTTTCCTAGAATGCAAGCGAAACCGCGGGCAACTGCTAGATCATAAAACATGCTCCAATTTTATGTCGTGTCAGCAAAGACAGTCTCCTAGAAAATGATATGTCGTGTCAGCGAAACCTCACCTTATGTAACGATACGATACATATGATAATAAAGTACTTACACAAGAACTAATTCAAGAACGTGTGTTTCCATAATAATTAGTTTTCTTATGTAAAACAAGTGCTGACTTATGAAAGATAACATATGGTACCTATGTTACCCTAAGGGCCTGTGCACACCAATTTTTTTAAGCGCGCCGTCGACGCGCGTTTCTAAAACGCGCGTCGACGGCGCGTCGACTGCGCGCTTTTATCTTACAGAGGTCTATATACAGGTTGCGTCTGACTTGCGTGCGTATCGCGTCTGTATCGCTAAAAACGCGCGTCGACGGCGCGTTTAGAAAAACCGGCCAAGTGCGAGTCGTACTCGCGCACCGAGGGTTCCGTATCAGTTTTGAACGTATAAAGTGAAAAAAACCGGACCGCATAACTAAGTTTGTTTGTGAAGGAATTTGGATGATTTTGAAAAAAACTGCACTAGTTAGGAACATTGTTTTATTTTTGGTGCAATATTTGGGTCAATTCTTATCAGCTCTAATTATTGAGATTTTTCGCTCCGCAAACTTCGGAGATAAGGGGGGGGGGGGGAATGGTATTTTTTTGTACATTTTTCATTATGTCTCGAAAACTGTGAGACATAAAATTAAATGAAAATATATTTTGAAATGTGCAAACGAAGCCTATTCATATGATATGTCACTTGACCTAGTAACCCCACTTTGAAATTTTGGACCCCCACTCCGGCCCCATTTGCAATGAAAATAAAAATATTTTTTGACTTTTTTCATTTGCAATAAAGTTAAGCAAGCATTTTTTATTACTGTTCCAAATTTCAAGTCGATAGCATTAGTAGTTGCTGAAATAACCAGGTGTGACAGACAGACAGACAGACGAAGTCGCACCATAAGGGTTCCTTTTTTACCATTTTGGTACGGAACCCTAAAAACGTGGTGTGCATAGGCCCTAAGATTTGCATTTGCCGTAGGGTAGCGAATCACACTGATATTGTAAATGCGAAAGTTTGTGTGTGTGTGTGCGTTTGTTTCTCCTTTACGCTGAAACGCCTGGACGGATTTGGATGAAATTTGACAAAAAGGTAGCCTGGAACCTGGAAAAGCTGATAGTTTACTTTTCATCCATATTATTTTGTCAATGCGCAATTTAATTTATTTTATTATTCAATTTTATTTATTTATTCAATAGGCTTGCGTTTTACCGCCATCTCGCCTGATGTTAAGCGATGATGCGGTCTACGATGGAGCACGCTTGCCTAAAAGAAACCGATTCTCTCGTGACTTGAAGATACCCAGATTGTAGGTAACTGTTGGGAAACACCCACTCGGGCAGCGCATTCCACTGCTTAGCGGTTTTCACAATGAAAGTGAAATCAAAGCGCTTTGTTCGCGTTTTTGACGCAGACAAAGACGTGGACAACAGCTAGTTCGGAATAAAATATACAAGAACGATTTATAATGGTAATTTAACTGTAATTTGGCCCACATAAGCTTTCTAAAATATTAACTTCCTTTCTTTCTTCCTACATTGCATCTCACACAGGAATATTTTCATATTCATATTCTATAATGTACACATAAACATTAAATATACTTACTCGCATTTTATTCAGGATATTTTATGTACAAAGGCGAGCTTAACTCAAAATTGAGTTTTCTTACAGCAAACCTAAGAAGGTTTGCTGTAAGAAGAGCGATAGAGAGATTTTAGAATATTATGAGAATAGAGATAAGTGCACAATAGACTAATTAAAAAAAAACTATATACAAAAAGCCTTTTCAATAGCATTAGAAATTAGTATCAAACCCAGCTTGAATATACAGAAAAATAACAGGTTTTTCTTACAGATAAAATTATTTTTCAATTTGTAAGAAAATTATGTTTGTGCACTAAGCTGCTTTTGATTCTATTCTCATCGACTACCTTCAGAAAAGAGACTTGAAAAAGCTTAAAAAATTCTTTAGATGGAAAACATCGCCTTCTACTCAGTAAGTTTATTTTATACACAGTCTTTTAAACAAATTTCTACCTTTACAACTCATACATAAAGTCTTAAATTGAAGAAAATGGAACGGTAAAACATTATTTCACATTTTCGGAAGGGCTATAGGAATCTACAAATTAGTATTTTATGATTGCTCCCGACAGTTACTCAAAATGGCTTCGATAATTATTTCTTAAACAGTCTCAGTTTAAAATGAATGTTTATTACAAAAGATGAAGTTTGAACAAAGATAAGTTATTAACAGGGTTGGGTATCGATTGCGTATGTTTTGGTTCCTTTGTCTTATCGTGTACCTAATTAATTAACTTGTGACGGAGTCATCCTTCATTCATCATTTAGTGCTGGCAATCTTCCATTACTTGCCATTTCATCCACTCCATTCTTCCAGATTTGAACTTCAAATTTCAAAATTAGAACATCTCATATTTTTATGCATTTATTTCGTCATTCTTTGTCTGGTCTCCAACGACATCACTTGAGGACCGCTGAACCACTGTACTGTTATATTTTATACCTACTACCTATTTATCAAGTGTGCAAAGCTATAAGCAAATAGTCTTTTTTTGTAACAGTTATTTTTATACCTCTGTGTAACGTTATAAAGTGCAAATTTACAACCTACGTCTCGCAATATACCTCTCCAACCATCCTGCAGTGTTTTATTCAATACCAAGATTTGTGTCTGTGGAGTCTCCCTCTCATAGCTATCCGAGGCTTGAGAGGTCAGAGGAGGGAGGCACTCCGCAACAAACTGACAGTTTATGAATGCGGTGATCATGGGGTATCAGATTCAATTCCTAGTTCAGGAAGTTTTATTCGGTTTTTCTGTCAGTAAATTTTCAGTAGCAGATCGTAGTTTGGGATCGGTAATGTTTCTCGCCCCCTATTAAATGTAACTTTGGTAATATCTAGGTATATTATAAAATTGTAAAAAAGCCGTGTCTGTATATGGAAGATAATAATTAAAAAAAAATGGAATTAAGTTAAATTATGGAAAATATAAATTTTATGAGAAATCTAACACAGTATTGTGTTAGTATGTTGTTTGTAGAATAATCTGACAAAAAAATATGAATTATTGCATGTATATTAGTAAGGTTTTTATCCGTTAAAATGATTTTTTAGAGGTATCTTCGTGATTTTTTTCTAGCGAGCGAAAATAATTGAATCGTGCTTTCAGCACAGTAATTAACTAGCATATACCTTGAAGAATAACATATATTTTTCTGATATTTTTACTGCAGTGGATCATATACTTTAAGACATTATAAAATTTGCGTTTAGCTCATGTAGGCGCCTTAAGAAGAGCGAAAAATGCTTACCTTTGACAAACGTGACGCGTACAGGCCAGTAAATCATAGCTGTGGCTGGCTTCCTGGCTTCGAAGTCTTGTAGTCTAAACCGTTTCATCAAATTTCGATATATTTTTGTATTATGAACAATGTTACCATGCCGTTTTCCAATGAAAAGCCGATATAAATCAATTTGTATGGAGCCTTTGCCGCTGCTCTACCTACCATGATATTTCCCGAATTCTCATTTATCTGGATTTAGATAGACACGGTTTCCTCGTAGATTAGTAAATAACTTCGATTAAATGTTTAAATATCTTCGCAAAATATGCCAAAAGTTGTAGGTAACGACGGCCATTACGGTTAACGATGGCACTGTTGTTACAGATATGGTTAATTTTACCTCTAAAGGGTTTGCGGCGACGATGCTCGCATTTAAATGAGTAATCAACACTTTAGCAAGAGGTTGTGGAGTATCTTCAGAATTATCAGTTAAGCTGTCTTCAGACTACGCTATACTATATAGCATAGAGCTGTCTTCAGACTACGCTATACTATACAGGGTAAAATTAAAACCAGTGCGGATATTTTAGGAGGTGAACGTACTCATGAATATGATCAACTTTTATTAAGGGACCGACACTGAAATATGAAAAAAAAAATCAGCTGTTCCCTACAAAAATGCACTACAACACGATTAAAATGTATGGAACAGCTGATTTTTGTTTTCATATTTCAGTGTCGGTCCCATAATAAAAGTTGATCATATTCATGAGTACTTTCACCTCCTAAAATATCCGCACTAGTTTTAATTTTACCCTGTATAGTATAGCGCATGCTATATAGTATCGATACATTTAGGTTGAAAGGGCGTAACCACTATTTTGAAAAAAATGAGATTTGAGCCAAAAGATATTGATATTAGGATCAGATTTCATTTTTGCTAAAATGGTGGTTACGCCCTTTGAGCCTAAAGGTAATAGCGGTATAGCGCGCCATACAAGCCATACTATATAGTATAGCGTAGTCTGAAATGAGCTTTATAGCATATAGCTCATAGCATCGACAATATCGCGCGCCATACATTGTTATGGACACGTTCACACTGTGCTATACTATAAGTATATAGTATGGCTTTGTATGGCGCGCTATAATATAGCATACGCTATACTATATAGTACCTATAGCGTAGTCTGAAATGCGCTTAAGCGTTCCTGCACACGATGCCGCCGCCGCGCCGCCGCCGCGCAGTTACACTGTAGATACGAGTCGCGCGAAGCCCGCCACCGCGCCGCCGCCGCGCGCGTTCCCTCTGTTTGATTCATTCCATTACCACAGAACGTGCACGTTCGTACACGGCCGGTAATGGAATTAATCAAACAGAGGGAATGCGCGCGGCGGCGGCGCGGTGGCGGGCTTCGCGCGACTCGTATCTACAGTGTAACTGCGCGGCGTCGGCGCGGCGACGGCGCGGTGACGGCATCGTGTGCAGGAACGCTTATTCATATTATATACCGCTTTCAAAAAGGAGGAGGTATACAGTTAGTTAACTTGGGTTGAGTAGTTTTTTAGATTTTTCGGAATTACTACGGGATACTAAAGTCCACGCGGACGGAGTCGCGGGCAAAAGCTAGTTAATTACAATGTCAATTAATTTATACTTATTGGTCTAATCTAAACTCTAAACAGATTTACAAAGCTATTAATTACTATCTTGTAAGTTGTATTTGGAGCCATACAATTTTCAAAGTAATCATTTTATTATACCTACCTTGCCCGGGCTTATTATCTGCTTAAATTGGATGACGAAAATATAGATATTCCTGTAAAATATTATTCTTGAACTGCAAAAGGGCAAAAAAGTTATTAATTCATCATGAAAACAGACCGCTTTGTTCTTAGAATAATACAAAATTACCGAACATAAAAATACAAACAATCCATCGAATCCTCAGATCATAGAAACAAGAGAGATGTGCCAAGACGCTACTAAAATTGACGCTTTGATACGGTCACATTGACCGTATATAAAATGTACACGCTGGCGACGAACCGAACACGATCGGTGATATAAATACAGTGTTTTAGTTTAGTGCTAGTGTTGAGTGACGATTAACAGTGTTAGATTGAGGGTGCGTGGAATGTTTAATGCGTGGCAGATCTTTATATTCACGAGGGGCCCTTGTAATTGTGTTGAAAAATGTACTAAAAGTGGCGACAGTTGTTCCCGTACTAATTTGCTATGATGGCATATCTCCTTGTTTCTATGATCTGAGATCGAATCCCGATACTGAAACTTAAAAAAAAGTTTCTACTTAGGTTTGGACAGCTGAAAATGATCCCTTTTGATGTAAAATATTTGTGAAAGATCTCATTTCCAAGATTTATTTTTACTTTCAAAGGATAGAATTCAAATTAAAATTCTTTGGTTTGGCATTCAAATAATCTTTTAGGTTGTCTAAATAGAAGATGGGATTGTAATGTCGATCTTTTAGAAATGTTTCTTTGGTAAATGAAATAAACTAGAATCTGAATAGAAAACATTACTTACCTATACAAATATACAGGGTGGCAGGTTAAACAGTGGAAATATTTTAAGTGGTCATTGTACTCATCATTATGAACAACTTTTACTATGGGACCAAACCTGAAATCGCGAACAAAAAATCAGCTGTTCCATACATTTTGTTATGTGAACATAAATGTATGGAACAGCAGATTTTTTGTTTCGCGATTTCAGGGTTGGTCACATAGTAAAAGTTGTTCATAATGATGAGTACAATGACCCCTTAAAATATTTCCACTGTTTAACCTGCCACCCTGTACGACCAATTATGAATGACAGTGTACCTGCTAAGGATCCCTTTCCCTGACTGTACGTAGTCAAATTAACAGTATAATCTGTGCTTACAGTCAGCGCAGCGTTTTAAAATTCTGTCTACCTGAAAATCTGTCTTCCAGGAAATCTGAATAAGCGGATTGGCGCGGGTAAGTGTTCAGTTAAGCCGGAGGCTCTTGGAACATCGTAGTTTATTCAAGGAACGCATTTGTCTAATCTTTTCTTCATTAAGGTATTAAACACAGACGGCCGTACCACAAAAAAATAAACATCTATTCAACACACGTTCAACACGAATGCTACCAAAAATAATAGGCAATTGTTTTAGCACTAACTTGTCTAAAACAAGTGTGTTATTTTTGGTAGCATTCGCGTTTAACGTGTGTCTATCTTTTTTGTGGTAAGGCCGAGAGGAATTAAATGCTCCATGATATTAAACTTAAAAGAGATTTTCAAAAATCGAATAACGCGAGCTTTTCCTTGCATATTCTTTTATTTCATTATTCGTAATTTCAATTCGTTGTATGCCATTTTATTTATTTTTTGGGTCCAGTCGTAAATGGGCACGGATTTTTATCATATTATACATAGAAAAAAGTAGCAAATTTTTTAAACTTAGTTATCAGGCTAGAAATTATATAATTAATCAGAGTCATGAGAAATCATAATAAACAAGTGATGTTTTTATATTCCTGTTAAGGTCAATATCATACGAAAAAAATTGCGTGTAACGAAGAGTCGATTTTGCACTCTTATTTGAAGTGTAATAAAGATTGAAATAGATAAATTAATAATAATATCTTTTGAATAAACATTCTTTGTATTACCTAATAATGTATTTTTTTGGTGGATCATTTAGAACAATTCTGTATGCCGTGCTGGCTGAGATCTTCTAGACCTGATCGTAGGCACTTGGGCAGAGGTCAAATGGATACTTATAAAACAATAACAACAACAATTTATTATAAGTACATAACTACTAGTTTTAATTGTTGTTTTCTCGGAATTACGATTAGACGAGGCATAGTTAATAATATTATTGCAATCTAAGATCTTATGGAACAAACCGACACGCGTTTCATTAATATACACCACAATTTATGGAGGGCCTAATCCTCTTACAAAAAAAAATTTATCCTTTCAAAAAAATCCGCCCTAGTGCACGTTTAGAGTAGGTACTCAAGAATTAGATCCTTCACTTCAATTTCATAACATAATTTAATATTCGAAATCTCATATCCTCCACAACCCTATTGCGTTCTCCTTTGAATGTTACAATGGGAGTCGACGATGCAAATTAAGGCATACAAGACTAGCTCAAGCGTAACCAATTATTATTATTACACACACTGAGTTGATGCACAAAGCAATAATGTTATTATTACCATGTGTTATTGTTCCAAGTATAATAATGTTTCATGTTGTTTTAGTATCATCGGTGGTTGTGTTTTGTGAATTTGAATAATTGTAAGGATTTAAATTGGATATTTGAAGGAAGACGAGGGGTTTGTTGGGGGGAACGACAGCAGTGATAGCCTAGTGGTTTAACCATATGCCTCCCACGGCGACTGGTTCGAGTTCGATTCCGAGGCACGCACCGCTGACTTTTCGAAGTCATGTGCGTATTAAAAATTAATTATCACTTGCTTTAACGGTGAAGGAAAAACATCGTGAGGAAACCGGCATGTCCTAGAACCAAAAATTCGAAGACATGTGACGTCCACCAACCCGCACTGGGCCCGCGTGGTGGACTACGGCCCACTCCCTCTCACAGAGAGGAGGCCTGTGTCCCAGCAGTGGGAACATTATAGGCCGATTATGCTATGCTTATGCTATGAGGGGTTTGTGGTTAAATGACAGTCACGCTGATCGATCGATCTGCTAGGTTAAGCTGCGTTTGCCGCAGTCACTCTTTGTATGGGTGATCGTTGACCGTTCTTTACACACCGAGACCCCTCCGTGCCTCGGAGAGCATTTAAACAGTCAGTCTCGATTTTCATAGAAATATCTTTGACAGTTGTTACGAGTAGTCAAGAGCTCGAAAGTCTGACAATACCCCGATCATGAGTTTTTTTGACGTGTAGTATCGTTAACGTTAGCATATTTTGAATTGAAAATACACGTTTGTTACACAATATTTATATAAATTAAATACTTAATTAATTTCTCTGTATTTTTTAAAATGTGCAAATTGTATAAAATTTTATCAAAATGTTCCAGGACTGCTGTATTTTAAATTCAAAATATGCTTACGTCAACGAAACTATACGTCAAAAAAACTCATGATACTGGATTACTGGTCTAATATTCGAATATCGGTATTACCCAATAATTGGGATCTGGAGGTCAGATGGCAGTTGCTCCACGTAAAATACGTTGATATTCAGCCGCAAATAGTTAGATTGGAAGCCGACCCCAATCTAGTTTGGGAAAAGGCTAGGCGGATGATGGGTGGATAATGATTTGAAGAAAGACGAAGGAAGGAAACGCCTTTTTTTTGGTAAATAATTATACAGGGTGTATAATTAGTTATGTAAGGGATGCATTGAAGGAATATTCAGCATTCGATTAACTACGGGACCAACTTCACAAAATTAAAAATCATCAGTTCCATACAAAAATGTCCATATCACTTCGACAAAATGTATGGAACAGCTATTTTTTTCGTAACCGTGTGTAATTTTTTTAGTTATCTATTATATATTTCAGTTAAAATAATTCAAATTCTTCTGATATAAGAAATAGTAGAGTGTAGTTTTCGGCGCCTAAAAAGACTGTGAGAAGGTTTAAAACACGTTTTTAACTCTCGACTTTGAAAAAAGAGGGGTGCTATAAGTTTGTCGCCTATAATATGTCTGTGGCTTCGGAGCTAATACGATGGAACGATTTCAATGCTTTTTAAATTGAAGGGTAGTTTTGTGCATTCCGTCTCGAATTGTCCGTTATTTGCGTAAAGCCTAAAATAAGCTTAGTCTCTATAATAATTTATTATAGTGAAGGAATATCAAATAGCGAGCGAGAGCAAGCAAAGTCGTATGTTAAAGTTATAGCAATATATTATTTAACGTTAAAACAATTTCAGTGTTCTGTAAACAATTTAATTTCGTCCACTTTGAAGATCCTTCACATTGTTCTATTATTAATATTATTGACCAATGAATGCTACGCGATACTTTTTTTTTTTAAATTAAATTAATTACATTTTATTTGTTCTTTTTTTTAAACAGTACTTGGAAAACATTCGTAATAACCAACTTAGTACTTTAAGTATCGATATATCACTTGAGAGTTAACAAAGGTAGGTACGTAATTTTTTATTGTTTTTTTGTAAGTGGGTTTAATTAGTTTTTTTTGTAGGTGGGTCTTAGAATTTTTAATTTTTTGACTATCTTTAATTAAATCGTCAAATCTTACTTATAAACTACATGCAAGTATGGTATGGATCGCATTAACAATAAATTACTGATTCGATATTTAAGCTTTTCTGCTTGTTTGGTAAAAAAACAAAATTAAAGATATTTATAGCTTGTTGTGTACAACAGACCCTTTACTGCAGGAAAATAAGATGCCCATAAAATGTCCTATTGTTTTAATAATTCTTTCCTTCATTTACTTTTAAGGACCCTCCCAAGGTCTGTTCTCGAGGTTAATTTGTTTTAAGCAAAAAAAATATTAGTAAAAGAAAACCTTTTGAGAAAACCGTCTACAGATAATTTAGAATTAATTAGGAGAATAATTAAAAAAGATGGGCATTGTCACTATAGGATGTTGTCGAAATGTGTCCTGGGAACGCGAACATTCTAATTTTTTTTCGTTTTCACGCTAAAGCTTCTAACGGCGAGGTGGAACTAGGAGAGACGAAAATTATATGGCAAAATTTCAATTCTCTCTTAGCGCATCTTCGGTGGAAATAGTCCGGATTAGCGAGGATTTGCGAGACGAGAATTGAAATATTTGTTCATTTAATATTGAACCGTGTTGCTGTGTAAATATATTATTTATTAATTCTGGCTCGCGATAGCCACCATGGGGCAGCGCTAGTCCCATGGCCACCGTCTGTATTTTCACCATACATGGACATGGACAATCTCGCAATTGATATTAATAGCTCGCACGATTCTTGTTTTTAAATCATGTAAAAAAAAAAAATACAATTTTCACTAGGAACATCTTTTTTTATTTAGGGGTTGCAATGGGTCTGATTCCTGGGTAAGACAAAGCATTATATTACCACGTTTTTAGGGTTCCGTACCAAAATGGTAAAAAAGGAACCCTTATGGTGCGACTTCGTCTGTCTGTCTGTCTGTCTGTCTGTCTGTCACACCTGCTTATTTCAGCAACTACTAATGCTATCGACTTGAAATTTAGAACAGTTATAAAGAATGCTTGTCCAACTTTATTGCAAATGAAAAAGTCAAAAAATATTTTTACTTTCATTGCAAAAGGGGCCGGAGTGGGGGTCCAAAATTTCAAAGTGGGGTTACTAGGTCAAGTGACATATCATATGAAAGGACTTGATTTGCACATTTCAAAACATATTTTCATTTAATTTTACGTCTCACAGTTTTCGACATATGATGAAAAATGTCTGAAAAAATACCATTACCTCCTTATCTCCGAAGTTTGCGGAGCGAAAAATCTGAAATAATTAGAGTTGATAGGAATTGATCCAAATATTGCACTAAAAATAAAACGATGTTCCTAACTAGTACAGTTTTTTCAAAATCGTCAAAATTCCTTCACAAACCAACTTAGTTATACGGAACCCTCGGTACGCGAGTACGACTCGCACTTGGCCGGTTTTTTTAACGAGGTGCGAGAACGACGAGAAATTATTTTGCGTTTTAAAAACGTGGTTTAAATTTTTTTTTTTATGAGATTCTCAGTCTCCACCAGGAGTTTGATTTGTGCCCGGTTGATGGCAATATCGGCGCGCCCCCTACTAAATGGTACTTAAACATAACTGGTGGAATGTGGGTGTACTATACACCAGTGGCGAAGGGTCAGTTTTTGTAAGAGGTAAGCTGGAGCTACAAATGCTTAACTGGCCAAGAAAAGCTAATTAATAAAAGTAGGCAATACTGCCTGTGCTATTTTTCAATGGGAAGCCGGTAGGAATCGTATTGTATCCCTTCGCCACAGCTATACACCTCTGTCTACCCTCTCGGGGACGTGTTTTGAAATACATTTTAGGCCTAGTACTAAAATCAAGTTCAAATTTATAAAACCATAACAAATAGAATGGTCTACTTAAAGTACCCGTCACGAGAAGCTATAAATTATGTAAACAAACATCTTTTACTAAGTAAACATTTTATACTGCGAGATAATAATAAATTGACCATATTCAATCGACATGAAATATAGACGTGTTATATGAAAGTAACAACCTATTTAATTTAGTCGGATCATATTTTAACGACGCAAAGCGCTATCGTTTGTGTTTCTTGGTACCGGAACGCGTCCGTCGTAGGGATTGTAAACTATCGGGACGCCATTTTGAAATAAACGCGTCATTCGAGTTTCGAATGCGTACGAGTTTGTTTCATTGCTTTGCATATATCGCGGATCTGGTTGTTATTGTTAATTTTGTTATTGTTTCGTTATCACTTTTTTATTGTTGTTACTTTAATTGTTGCGTTAATTTTATTTGTTATTACGTATAATGGAGCCAGTAGCCAGTACATCTAAGGAAATAAATTCGCCACGAAAAAAACGTCAAAAGGTGCGTAATACAATTTATCTAAAAAGTAAAATATATAAGTAAAAAGAAAGAGTTGTTTGTTCAAACGCGCTAATCTTTGGAAACTTAAGGTTAATATTAGAAGTAGGTTTTAAATTAAACAAATTCATTTTTTTTGTTGGTCCAAATGTTGTGAACTCCTGAACACTTGTTTACAAAATTTATAGCTTCTCATGACGGTTACTTTAGTTTAATTAAACATCTGCAAAAGTCATAAAATTCGTAAAGCGTACCTTTATTATTCTAACTAAATCTAGGTACGCTTAATTAACTTTTATTTATTTATTTGAACCTAATTTCAGAAGGTTTTATGTTATAAATGTACACATAAAATACTACCTACAGGTTGGATAATTATATTTTTACTAGCTGACCCGCTCCGGCTACGCACGGGTATGTTTAGTTTATCCTTATAAATCGAGTCACGTGAAATTCGCTCATCTCACAAATTATATTAAATGACTCCGTCGCGCGTTGATTACATCGTTTTATCTAAAACTATACCACAAAATAAAATACTGTAGCTGCAAAAACCATCCTTCCGGTAATTCTTTCGAATGTGAACGAACTCCCAATGAAGAATTATAGCATAGCATAATCGGCCTATAATGTTCCCACTGCTGGGACACAGGCCTCCTCTGTGAGAGGGAGTGGGCCGTAGTCCACCACGCGGGCCCAGTGCGGGTTGGTGGACGTCACATGTCTTCGAATTTTTGGTTCTAGGACATGCCGGTTGCCTCACGATGTTTTCCTTCACCGTTAAAGCAAGTGATAATTAATTTCTAATACGCACATGACTTCGAAAAGTCAGCGATGCGTGCCTCGGGATCGAACTCGAACCATTCGCCGTGGGAGGCACATGGTTAATCCACTAGGCTATCACTGCACTATAAATATAATATATAAACTATGAAGAATTATAAACAACGTTTATTTTTATATTGGCTATATTTTCAGTCTTTTCTTTATTAAATGTAAAGTTATTAGCATGCGTTTGCGAGTAGGTGTTGATGTCACAATATCGCCGGTGCAGCGAACCCCTTCTAACGCTGAGTGGCAGGCCCTTGAGTTAATCTGGCGTCGGAGAGGCGGCACAGGGCAACGTACCTACTGAACAAATTTGATAGGAAACAGGCACCATGAAGACGTACCTTGTTACCGCTATCAACATTACTGAATACAATACTTCTTTAGGATATTAGAGAACAATTTGGTGCGCTAAGTGGAATACTATTGGTGCGGTTCAGATTGGTGCGCTAAATGACCTCACAATTCGGTTCTTGACAACTCAATACTCAATACTCAATACTCAAATCTTTATTAGCATTCCATATGTTACATAACAGGTGGTAAAAATTACTTATAGTATAGACACAATATGGACCCGATAGGGCACAGCTTAAAGAGGTTCGGAGAGAAACTTAAGAACTATGTAGTCATTACAAAAATTATAATAATTATATTTAACATTTGGCAACATTTTTGTGTGCGTGTGTACGTCTTAGTGTGTGTGTGTGTGTGTGTGGGTGAGTGCGCGCGTGTGTGTTTTTATGAGTGTATGTGCGTGCGTGTATGTATGTGTTATATATGTCATGTTCAACATTGAAAATATGCTACAGATTGTGGTCATCCTATCAGTTCATAGCGTAAATAAACTTATTTCACTTGATTTTTAACTAAAATATGTATATTTTTTGCAAATTACACGAAAATAAATTGCAATATTTTTTGTTATTGTAGCTGTCACAAGAACGGCCTGTCGCACTCTGTTGACGTCACACGCTAGTAAACCAGTGTTGCCAACTTATTTTTAGGGTAAAGAATTCTTTAGGGTAAATTTGAGGGTAAAATTTTAGGGAGCGCCTCCGCAGCCGGCGCCGACTAGGCTCCCAAAAATAATGCCGTTAGGAACCGGAGTAGCCTTGAAGTAGCAGTGATACCAGACGAAAATAATTGCAAACTACCGTAGCAGCAGATTAATGTTGCCGTGTTTTAAGTTGAATTAAATACCTGAGACTGACTTTTAAATAACAGTGTTAATGTAAAACAAAATACAACTTTTTTGGACTTACAAGGGGGATGGTGGTGGTCGACGGAGCCCCGGTACGCGGAGCTCCTTTTTCTATCTGCAAGGTTAAAAGTAACATAACATGAAGGGGTTGACGGGGGCTTCGTTCGCTCGCTCACTGAAGCCCCCGTCAACCCCTTCGAACCTAACCTGTCCGTGTCGGGGTGTCCAAGTTCCCGAGCTCGCTTCGCTCGCTCTTGGACCCTAATTAGGTATGTTACTCAAATGAAACATGAAATGTTTTTTTAATTATGACAAATTGCCAACTTTCTTTCCCGTTTTTTTTTCAAAAGTCAGCACCGGCTGCCAATTTAGCAACCAGTGCCGGCTGCAAATTCAGGTCACGGCGGCGGTCGCGGAGTCACTTCCAAAATTTTAAGGTTAGATTTCGTATTGTTGTTATGATTACTATAGTTTATGGGCTTTTTGGTAAGCAATACACGTAGGTACCTACCTAAATATTTGAATTGAATTTGAGTTAAACAAATTCAGCATATTTTTATTGTGAAACATGACCATTGATTAAGAAAGAACTTGTTTTATTGTATATCTAAAACCAAAACTTTAGCCAGGTATTTTTGTATAAATAGTTATGATTTTAGAGTAAAATTAATCAGGCATTGGGGTAAAATGAAAATCTAGCTTGGCAACACTGGAGTAAGCACGGCTTTGACAGATTGTAGTTTACGTTTTATGTTTTCTGGGTGCTATATTTGATCTTAGAGCTATTTCTGAAGCTGTTTTCATAGAAATCTTCTATCTAGTGGCATAAATATTCATATCGAATCTCAAAATGGAGTCAAATTTTGTGCAAGCTGATACAACCTACCTAAGATAGACGCATTTATGGTTGCACTTTTCTTTAAGAATACCTAACGCTGATTATTATGCTGCGGAACTTAAAAATGTAAAAACAGCAGTGTAAGTACCTACCTGCCACATATTTATTTACAAATCTTTTGTATAATCATTCAGAAGTTTTGTGAAATCTCATTTTAGGTTATGTTGATAAAAACTTAGAAACATTACCTATAAATTCTTTTGTGTCATGAATCATGATGGACTGCTTAAAGACGTATTTGTACATTGTGGAACTACACACCATTTATATACGCCATTATAGCCAATAAAAATGATTTATTGATGAAATTAATTTCAGCTGCACCGTCTGTCTTGTTGACAAAGCTCGTTTCCTAGCGTGTTACGTCACTTCCGCAGAAACAGCGTTTTTGGAGCGGTTTTGGAAATTTATACTTTATCACTGATTTTTATTGATAAATACAGTAGATCTCCCTGAAATATCAATGTAGTGTGCTTATAATATAATGAAGATTAATATAAACCATTTCCCAAAATCAGTCAAATACCTAATTCTTACACTATTCACCGAACGAATTATTGTCATGCGGACGAATGTTTTAATGCCTGATTTTTTTTTGTTTTTTTAGCGTGTAAATACATTGTAATTGTGTGTAAATAGGAGATAATTAATATGATAATAAATACAGACTTTTTAATAGTACAAAGGAAGTAAAAAATATCACCGATAAGATAAATTATATTCTAGTTGATGGTAACTCCAAACTCATTAGACTCAAAACTATTTTTTTAAGTTGGTAGAAACACTAATCAATTTACTTTATCCGTTACTGAGGTGGAGCCTTGTGACAAACATGCAAGTCACCTTCTACTTTATGAAATGGTCTTATCAATAAAAAAACTAACAACACTAAAAACCAAAAACTCATTGAATTAAGCAAGTTTAGAATGAAAACAGAAATTAAAATAAGCTAGGTACACTCGACGCCATTGACGGTCGATCACTTTTCACCCTTATGTTCTTAGTAATAAGGGTGAAAAGTGGGCGACCGTCAATGGCGTCGAGTGTACCTATATTTTTAGACAGTCCATATTTATATTAACCTTTTAATCATTCTCAAAGCGGGTTTATTTAGCACGTGCTTCGAATATTTACGTGGATAAGGTTACATTAAACCAAGGTTAAAATAATGTACCTAGCTATTTACGGAGAGATAGCACCTAGGGATATGTTATAATACGGAGTAATAATTATATTCTATTTTATTTCGGAACATTTTTGCTCTATTTCAAAATATACCTACTTAAACTATTTTGAAAACAATAATTTCAATTAGATTCGTAGTTTTTGAACAATGTTTTATGTTGTTTAGGTGCCGAGTACATAGCGCAAGCTAATAATATAGTGATTTTTTATATACTTTTTTTTTTTTTTTTGAGGATGGGAAATCATCAAATGAGTCCCGCTCTGGGCGGAGCGGAAGGGAGTGTCAGACTCTTACTGACTAAAACCCACCCGTGTTCCTTCCTTAGCCCTTTTGTCCGGGTCAGCGGTATCCCTTTCGGACAATCCCGCTTTCCCGGCAATTTTTTTAGCTATGAGTTATTAAGGAAACCTTGTTTAAGTTGGTTAAAAGTCTACCGGCTTCCTACTAGGGCGACTAAAGCCATAATATATTGATGTATATTCTCTAGGCAATTTAATCAAATTGTTGTATAATGCTGTGAAGAATTAAACTCCAAAAAATTAAAGGACAACAACATACTATGATTACCAATCCGTCATCCCAATGCGTAGGAAATAAAAACTAGGTATTATTACGATGACGTTGACTGTAACTACGTCGTAACCCCGTGATGACGTCACGCGTACGTTTGCTACGTCGTAGCATATGACCGCGCTGCATCTCAGATCTAAGCATTTTTAGGGTTCCGTACCAAAATGGTAAAAAAGGAACCCTTATGGTGCGACTTCGTCTGTCTGTCTGTCTGTCACACCTGCTTATTTCAGCAACTACTAATGCTATCGACTTGAAATTTGAAACAGTTATAAAGAATGCTTGTCCAACTTTATTGCAAATGAAAAAAATAAAAAAATAGTTTTTTTTCATTGCAAAAGGGGACGAAGTGGGGGTCCAAAATTTCAAAGTGGGGTAACTGGGTCATGTGACATATCTGAAAGGGCTTGATCTGCACATTTCAAAATATATTTTCATTTAATTTTATGTCTCACAGTTTTCGACATATGATGAAAAAAGGCTGAAAAAATACAATTCCCCCCCTTATCTCCGAAGTTTGCGGAGTGAAAAATCTGAAATAATTAGAGTTGATAGGAATTGACCCAAATATTGCACAAAAATAAAACGATGTTCCCAACTAGTGCAGTTTTTTCAAAATCATCAAAATTCTTTCACAAACAAACTTAGTTTTGCGGTCCGGTCTTTTTCACTTGGTACGGCCAAAACTGATACGGAACCCTCGGTGCGCGAGTACGACTCGCACTTGGCCGGTTTACTTTTTCTACCTCGAATGAAAGTACAGCATCTGTTGTCATAAATAAGCCAAAAACGAATCAAAGGAATAATATTTTGTTCAGTGTATTTTTTTTATCCACCTCTAACGATATTTTTACGAATCAAAATGTTAACTTAATAAATTTCGCCACACCTTTGCCAGCCTGAAAAACCATTTCGCAATATCGTGTTATTATTACACGGTAACAAAAATACTACCCAACGAAATTTATCAAAAACCGAGTTTTCTCATCTACAGAACCAACAAATTGCCGATATCACAATAGAGGTGATTTTAGCGTACGAGTATTTCATCGACTTTTCTTTATCGGCGTCTAGCGGCGCAGACTATAAAAATAATGAATTCTTTCTATAAAAAGATGACTGGTTTTGAATAAATTTGTTTATAAATAGCCTTGTTGTTTTCGCCTAAGCAACTTTCATTGTGTTTTTGATTAGATTAAAATTATGAATAGCACCGGAAGTCCTGCTCAGCTTGTCCATTCTGTAGGTCCGACTCGCCACGTGATATCACCGGGAGAACTGTCAATTTGCTTGCGAACGTTCGAGGGAGAGTCTCCCGTGACATTCTCCCTCGAACGTTCGCAAACAAATTGGTGGCGGTTCAGGAGCCCGATTCACGTAATTACATACAATCCAAATATCGCTGAAGTTTGAAAGTCGTTCGATCGAAGTCCTATCCATATTTGGTATTCACGTATTTCTTGAACGTAGTTCAATAAGACTTCAACTCAATAGAATCGAAACTAAACGATTTCTGAACGACTTATTGCCAGTTACATTTTTTTGTATTCTACCAAGTTATTGAAACACATTTTTTAATCAAAATTCTGTGATTTACGTCATTATGGTCAAATAAATTTAATTTAAAATGATATCAATAAACGTAAAATGTAAAAGGACGATTATCATAATTATCTGAATACGCGTCAACGACACTTCGATCGAACGACTTTAAAATTGGTGCCGTTCAAGTTCGATCGATGGATGTGAATACGAAAAGGTATTCAACGACTGAGTCGCTACGATATCGTGCGGTTTTTATTACGTGAATCGGGCTACAGAATAGACATGCTGCCATACTGTTACGATACTGGTACCGACTTCTTATCTTCGCATAAATAAGCCTATAATAGACTTAGGGCGGGTTGCTTCAAACCATCTGTATTCGTAAGTCAGTACGTAATCGTTAAGTCAGTATGAAATTGTCGTACAAGCCGCCATATTTGACGGTTACAGATACGTAACTGTAAGTTGAAACAACATGGCCTTATTCACCTTCTAAAAGCGATTAGACGGGTAAAATTACCTCCAGGATGTTTTTAAAGACGTGAATATAACACTTATATACTTTCTAAATGTATATTTTTTGTGAATTTGAAACATTTCAAAGCCATGTTATGCTTCTATTAAGTTATTAAATATATAAGTGATTCTCAAAAATCAGTTGGTTCAGAGCACTAGCCACGGTTCCGCAGAGATCCCGCTCGGGTCATATGATTTTTGAGAATTACTTATATAATAGGTCTTTACCTATGAAATTGCCGTTTTGTATGAAAAAATTTAAACTAATTTTTTTCATGTATTTTTTATTTGTATTAATCGAAGTAATCACCCATGCAATCAATGCATCTTTGCCAATGCAGTGGCAGTTTATTGATGCCCTTCTTAAGGAAATCAGCTGGACGGGAGGCAACAAAAGCTTCAAAGGCATTTTGTACTGCCTCTCGGGTATTGAATTTTTTTCCCGCCAAGAAGTTATCCAAATTCTGGAAAAAGTAGTAGTCTGTAGGCGCAAGGTCTGGTGAGTAGGGCGGATGACGGAGAGCTTCCAACCCCAGTTCTTGCAACTTGGAGACCGTCTGCTGTGCAGTATCAGGTCGCGCGTTGTCGTGCAGGAGCAGTGGAGACGAGCGATTGACCAATGCTGGTTGGAGATGTGCCAGCTTCTTCATCATTGTGTTCAGTTCTTCACAGTACACATCTGCAGTAATGCTCACCCCGTTTGGTAAGAAGCTGTGATGAATCACACCGGCGCTAGACCACCAAACAGTGACCATCACTTTTCTAGGGGTAAGTTTTCGTTTAGGGCATTGTTTAGGTGCTGAAGCAGGATCCAAACAACTTGCTGAGCGCTTGCGGTTATCAAACAGAATCCATTTCTCTTCGCAGGTAACAATGTGGTTCAAAATTCCTTCATTTGTGTGTCTGTTGAGCAGTGCAAGGCACGTCTCGACGCGTACTTCGCGCTGGCGATTATTGAGTTCGTGGGGCACCCATTTGTCAAGCTTTTTTACCTTGCCAATTTGACGCAAATGGACCAATATTGTTTTGACGCTAACGTCGAAAGCTGCTGCTAATTCAGCCGTAGATTGTGTATCATCAGCTTCCACAATCACCTTTAATTCGCCATTGTCAACCGTCTTCGGACGACCGCGAGGTTCATTTTTCAGGTCGAAATTTCCAGAACGGAAGCGAGCAAACCAATAACAGGTGGTGCGTTGGTTTGTAGTGTTAGCTCCGTAAACGTCGTTGATGTTGCGTGCCGCTTGTGCGCGTTGCTGCCACGACGGTACTCGTATTCCATAATTACTCGAATTTTTAACGTATCCATGATGACGAAAAAGATTGAAATGCGATGAAAATGTAACACTAATCAATAAACAAATGACTACTTTTGGAAAAAAAAAAACCATGTTTTTAAAATAAAATTAATTTGAAATTAGAATTCTTAGCCAAACAAAAATTATTTTGATTTGAAATGGCCAGTACTGCAGAACGGCAATTTCATAGGTAAAGACCTAATATTTAATAACTTAATAGAAGCATAACATGGCTTTGACATGTTTCAAATTCACAAAAAATATACATTTATAATGTATAGATGGTGATATCGCATCGATGTCCGATAACTGCAAAGTAATTGGTATTGAGTTGGAAAGACTGCATAATTTTTCCGATAGATGTCGCCAAAACGCTCCTAACAAGCGTATTACAAAGGGGTCTCAAATTTCAAATGAGTCGGGCGAGACCCGGTAGCTCCGTTGGTTCAGAGCACTAGCCACGGTTCGGCAGAGGTCGCGTGTTCAAATCCCGCTCGGGTCATATGATTTTTGAGAATCACTTATATATTTAATAACTTATATACTTAACTATTATTGACATATGAAATAAACCATGCGATTTTTTATAGGAACCGTACGTTGAAAAACTGAATTCACAAGCGAATATCCTGAAAGAATTCTTTCTAAAAATAACACCTGTGCTCTTAGGAACTGTTCACACAATAAAAACTGAATTCATCCGTTCGAATTATTCGGGTGCCATTGAAGGGCGCTCAGCAGGAAACCTGCCAAAGTTAATGGTTTATGTAATGGAGAAGGAACTGCGCGACCCAAATTCTCCGATTTCTAAACAAACCGGAGGACGTTTTTGTAAATAAGTGTAAATGTGTGTTTTGTTTTTGCTCCATTGGGAACGGACATGACTGAGGTTCCAAACCAGCTTGATCGGAAACTTTTTAAACTTAAACCGAATCGAATACAAATTTTTCTCCGGCGTCTGTGGTAAAATCTGTAGGTACCTACTATTAGTAAAGCTGAAGGGATTTTTTTTGTTTGTTTGTTTAATGCTCTCTGGAATTACGAGTCGGATTTGAATTTTTTTTTATGCATTTAGTAGCCCAATTCTTGAGAAAGGTTATAGGTTATTTAGCATTACGCTACGGCTCTTAGGAGCCGAGCAACAGGGATGAAACCGCGGGGCAGAGATAGAACTACATAATTTTATTTTAAATTAGATACTTGATTAGATGTTGTGATATTACTGATTTATGTTTTCGTCTGCTGGAACATAGATCTACACGACATATAATACATGTTTTATTGTATCTATAACTGGGTCATTCTCCGGTGTCCCATTGTTTGGTTGATTTCGCTGGCACCATTTTCTCCGATTAACTAAGACATTTTAAAGAAAATATCTATATCCTCTGCTACCAATACTCTCTAAGTTACATCTAGATTCGATATTTCCTGTTAAAATGTCCTAATTAACAGAAAAAAATGAGCCACCGAAATGAACCAAACAATGGGACACCGGAGAATGACGTTGCTCGGCTCCTAAGGGTTGTAGCGTAATGTTAAATAGCCTATACTATTCCTCATGAATCTGGCTATCATATACACAAAGATATTTTCGAATCCGACTGATAGTTTTAGAGATTAGCGTGTTCAAACAATCAACGAACAAACTCTTCAGTTTTTATTATATTAGTATTGATTGCAGCATTCAAGCTGTTAAATTGCTGTATCAACCACAATGAACTCAATTCCCGGGAGTACGATTTCCTAAACTCATTCATTTGTGATCAAGGCGACATTACTGCAGCGTATAAATCTGTTTGTCACCTCCATAACAACTGTAGTGTCGTATTTTAACACAACACTAACAGTGGACATACGGGCTTTAAGGCGATTCGCACACTGCCCCGCATCAGGCAGCGGGGTGCGTGGCAACGGCGCCACGCGTGCGGGTGCGGGAGTGCAGATCTGCATCATCATGCAGATTTTTCCGCACAAACGCGCGTAGGTGCAGTATTGTCATGCGGTAGCCTAGAGGAAAAAACGATACGCCACCTACTAGTGTTGTCTAAGCAACCTTTTTGACATTTTAAGTCTGACATATTTAAGTAGTTGTTATGTGGACTTTGAAGTCTCACCGATACCTACAACGACCTATATATCTCCTATTGTAATGAAATTGCCTCTTATACCGCAAACGGAAGCAATTTTATCAAGGCACATCTTTTATCTGAAAGAATATGAATTCAGAACAAACTCCCCCTGCGTTTCATGAATATTTTTTGAAGAAAACCTTTTTGCTGATGTTTTTATACTTTACCTACTTTGATATTGGATACTTGTTGAATACAGGTAAATCGAATGGAAACTCTTTTCCTTTAGCACTGTATTCAAATAAACGTATAACATACAAGCGAGTTCCACAAAAAGTGTGAGTAAATATCTCTATTATTATTTCGAGGGGTTCGATGCTAATATCATCCGTACGGATCGATCAATTTATTTAAAGCTGGCTCCTCGATCCGGGGATAGGTAACCATTGGTTACTCATGGGAAACTGTAAAATCACTTAGGATGACCGCACGGTTGTCGCAGTGGCTGAGAGATTGGCTACTGCGCAACGTGTCGCGGGTTCGATTCCCGCATTGCACATAGGTCTGGCTGTTTGTGTATGTGAAATTTGTGTTTGTAAACGCACCCACGATACAGGAGAAATCCTAGTGTTGGGCAACGTTTTTTAAAAAAGAAAAAAAAAGAAAGATCGTATTACAGAACGATGCTCGAGCACAGATCTCTGCTTGAGCATAGATTTAAAGCCATTTGATTGGTTGAAACTAGTTTAAATCTATGCTCAAGCAGAGATCTGTGCTTGAGTATCGATCTGTAATACGAGAGTTTTGTTTCGTAAAACTCCAACTTACAAAGTCAAAGTCGAAACAGTTTTTAATTGTCAAGCAATAGTTGTCAGTCAGTTTGTCCGTTAGTTGAAGCTAGTTGCCCGTTCCAAAACGTAGATTCCTATGGAGAAGAACGGATAAGATATTCCATGGTTGCTCTTTTTCAATAAATATTTCATTGATGACAGTGATGCCCGAATGACACTACAGATTTGGGGCCCAAGTCTGCTAATGCAATTGTCATAATCGTGTCAAAATGGTCTCTCAATGACATCGTTTTGACCAATGACGAAACAGATAGTCTTACTCTAAGCCAATGAGCGCTTAGGTTTTGACCGTAATGGTGTCATTATGACACCATTCATACACAATCGCAATAGCAGAATTGGGGCCCTGGTATCACCATATAATAACTGGCGGTAGTTTTAAACTAGAACTACAACAGTAACGTCCACAATATCATCCCGTATATTTCCGCCCTCACCGGCTATTTGGTAAATTGCCACCAGATGCATAGCCGTTGTGAATTATAGCCACCACTATGAATGTTGTCCAGTATATCACTATGCACGATTTGGGCGACGTAAGACCGACGATGTGATTTAGGTTGTAAATGTAGTATACATTTACATGTTGGACATGGACATGGGCTCCCCAGTGTCTTGACAATGAATGGACAAAGGGGACACAGACTAACAGACATGACATGACGCTATAAGCTTGAGGTAGATGGAAATACGGTCGCACTGCAGACCAGGGTAGGGGTGTTCAAAACGGATTTATATCAAAAACGTGTTGTAACTATCTGCTATACTAGGGTTGCCAACTGTCCTGTTTTCCTAGGACATGTCCTGTTTTTTAGGGTCCTGGGAGGTGATTCTCGCGGGTTCGATATGATTATCACCTTCGATATATATTGCAACAACTGTAAAAATGGTAGGGATTTTGACAGTTGTTGCAATATATATCGAAGGTGATATCATATCGAACTCGCGATAATCACTAACCTGGGGCATCCTGGATAGTTTTTAAGTAGCTTCCTGGGCTTTTTAAAGGGTCATGATAAGGTTTTGTTGTTTTAAAGTTCGCGCGCCACTACTGCAGATGTTTTATCGACCGGCCTCGGGCATTGTGTGTAGCAAGAGCTCAAGACCCTTTTTTAAAAAAATACCGGCCAAGTATCATTTTTGGACGTATAAAGTGAAAAAATCCGGACCGCATAACTAAGTTTGTTGTGAAGGAATTTTGATGATTTTGAAAAAACCGTACTAGTTAGGAACATCGTTTTATTTTTGGTGCCATATTTGGGTCAATTCCTATCAACTCTAATTATTTCAGATTTTTCGCCCCGCAAACTTCGGAGATAAGGGGGGGGGAATGGTATTTTTTTGGTCATTTTTCATCATATGTCGAAAACTGTGAGACATAAAATAAAATAAAAATATATTTTGAAATGTGCAGATCAAGCCCTTTCATATGATATGTCACTTGACCTAGTAACCCCACTTTGAAATTTTGGACCCCCACTCCGGCCCCTTTTGCAATAAAAATAAAAATATTTTTATACTTTTTTCATTTGCAATAAAGTTGAACAAGCATTTTTTATAACTGTTCCAAATTTCAAGTCGATAGCATTAGTAGTTGCTGAAATAAGCAGGTGTGACAGACAGACAGACAGACAGACGAAGTCGCACCATAAGGGTTCCTTTTTTACCATTTTGGTACGGAACCCTAAAAATGTTCTACTACTTATTTGTTAATAAGTTTTTTATTTTATTTTTTTACTAGTATAGGGCGCGGCGTGAGTTATGAGCACAGATAGTGCATGACTGTACATTTTTGGCCCAATAGACAATAGACAGTTGAAAATACGTAATAGAGAATGGTCCAATTAGACGACGAACATCGACTGACGAAACAATCGCGTACAGCTTCGGCGCCCCTCGTCTTCTTCATTCTGCAGTCTGGAAAAATAAAATGCGCAAGTGACGTTTGTGTAGCGGCACCTCGGATCATAGAAACAAGGAGATATGCCATCATAGCAAATTAGTACGGGAACAACTGATGCCACTTTTAGTAAATTTTTCAGCACAATTATGCGCATAATTAAGCGCTTCTTGTGAATAAAAGATCTCCCACGCATTGAACATTCCGCACACCCTCAATCTAACACTGTTAATCGTCACTCACCACTAGCACTAAACTAAAACACTGTATTTATACCATCGATTGTGTTCGGTTCGTCGCAAGCGCGTACGTTTTTAATATGAGCAATTTGCTCAAGATCAGGCATCAAGCTCGATAGCGCCTTGGCACATCTCCTTGTTTCTATGATCTGAGAGCGGCACGCTATGTTGTGAAAAATCTATGTGAGCATGTTGGCGAAGGACCGAATGCGATGTTTTAGTTTAGTGTGAGTGATGAGTGACAAATAACAGTGTTACGAGGGTGTGCGGCATTTTGATGTGTGGGAGATCTCTATATTTACAAAGGAGTATTTGTAGTTGTGACACACACTGCTTTAAAAGGTAGCGACAGCGGTTTCCGTACTCTATGATAACATAATTAATATCATTTTGTTTCTATGACCGAGATGCTTTTTAGGGTTCCGTACCAAAATGGTAAAAAAGGAACCCTTATGGTGCGACTTCGTCTGTCTGTCTGTCCGTGTGTCTGTCACGGCTGCTTATTTCAGCAACTACTAATGCTATTGACTTGAAATTTGGAACAGTTATAAAGAATGCTTGCCCAACTTTATTGCAAATGAAAAAAGTCAAAAAATATTTTAATTTTCATTGCAAGAGGGGCCGAAGTGGAGGTCCGAATTTCAATTTGGGTTTACTAGGTCCAGTCACACACATCATATGAAAGGCTTGATTTGCACATTTCAAAATATATTTTCATTTTATTTTATCTCTCACAGTTTTCGACATATATTATGATGAAAAATGTCTGAAAAAATACCATGCCCCCCCCTTATCTCCGAAGTTTGCGGAGCAAAAATTTTAAATAATTAGAGTTGATAGGAATTGACCCAAATATTGCCCCAAAAATAAAACGATGTTCCTAACTACATTTTTTTCAAAATCATCAAAATTTCTTCACTAACAAAGTTAGTTATGCGGTCCAGTTTTTTTAACTTTTAAACGTCCAAGCATGATGTGGAACCCTCTGTGTGCGTGTACGACTCGCACTTGGCCGTTTTTTTTACACGCGCTGCCGCTGTGCAGCGAGTCGTGAACTCGTGATACCGCGTGTATTTAAATACGGCGGCGCTGTAAAGTTTGTAAAGGCCCTTAGGAGAAAACAGGCATGCTAAGTGGTATTTATGTAAATTACAATAATACAATTCTTATGAACCTTGACTTAGCACATAACATATAATTTTCAAGCAATTACCTCACTTAAATTCGCTGTCTACAAAGAAATGTCACCTATTTTTAGGAAAAGTTCAAGACGAATAAACACGATGACGATATTCTACTTAATTTTCATCACATTAACCTATTTCGCCCGCTTAATTCGCAAAGAACGTACCAACCACTTGACGCGTCATAAACTCGCGCGAGCAAATTCTCGATCCTTTCCAAGATCAAAGACTAAGAGTGTCTGTAAATTAATTACATTACTTGCTAATTAGATGAGAGCAAGCGAGAAAATCTTCTTACGTGATTCCCCATATGATTTGGTGGGAGGATGTGTTCCAGTGGAAGCTATAGATAAACGATACATTGTATTACTTGCAGCCAATGAAATAAAGTAATATGAGTTTTGACAGCTACTTTACATTTTGATTAAACTTTGAGTATAAGGCCGCGGCCGCACCGGTAGGTACGGCGACTGCGACGCGACGGCGATTTCGTGAACAAATAAATGTCACTTGTCGTTTCTGCAGTGCGGCTACCGACATATGTTTTTATGAGTTTGTTTTCACGAAATCGCCATCGTGTCGCTATCGCCGTATCGGTGCGGCCGCGGCCCAAGTGGTGGTGTAAACTCAAAAAATGCAAAATGATTGATAAGTTATATCAGACATAATCATTCTAATTATATTGGAGAGACGTATATTACGTTCGTATTTCGCTAGCTTTATGGCCGAAACATACTGAGCGTATCTCGCGCAACTCATTTGACGTCCTGTTATGCGTATACATCGCGCTACATATAAATTCGCCTGTGCGGCTTTACCACGCGTATTTTAAGCAGTACATGGCGTAAGATACGGTGTGTTCTGGCCCGTTTGGTTAGCCTGACGTATTAGGGGTCCAGCCTATTGCTATTTGCCGGACACAGTACCGGTTTGTTGCAATAAAAGCCTGGGCTTGTTTTAAAATGTCTGTCAAAAAAACCCGAAACACTTCTCAACTTGGGAATCGAATCTACACGAAAACAGCAGTCGTCGTACTTGCGTTATTTTATTTTATTGTCTACTTATTCTTATACCACATATTTTTCGTCCGTGCGCTTTTAATGTTACAAGCTATGATTTTTCTGAATCTTAAATTATTCATATTTTAAAATCAACATTTACAACATTCGACCGCACGGTTGTCGCAGTGGCTGAGAGATTGGCTGCTGCGCAACGTGTCGCGGGTTCGATTCCCGCATTGCACATAGGTCTGGCTGTTTGTGTATGTGAAATTTGTGTTTGTAAACGCACCCACGATACAGGAGAAATCCTAGTGTGGGGCAACGTTTTTAAAAAACAAAAATAAAATACTACTAATTATTGCAGCGTGAAAACTAAGAAAGAATCAACGTATCGCCACTTCGCATTTGCGTTACTTATAGGCATAAATTAAACATAGCATAGCGTGTAGTGTAATGAAAGATTAAAGCGGTAAGTCACACACGTATCTTCATGAGTTGTTGGGCCAAGTTTTATACCTTTTTGTTATGTTAGGGAAGGTGAACGGAATAATAAACCATTTTAGTAACTAGGGAATTTTATAGGTCACACACTGACTTATATTTCACCTAATTCCAGTGGGATGAACCAGAGATACAGCTTGACCTCTTCGTAGTACTAGCGACCCTACACTGAGGAGGTCATTTATAATGGTCAATTTAATGTTGTAGTCCACGCGGACGGAGTTGCGAGCAAGTCTTATAACTTATATAGGTGTAGTGGGTGTAGTTATCTAATAATGTGACGTCATCATGTACACGTTTGTTGCTGGATAATAAACAGTTTTGTTTGTGCAACAAGTGGGTTGTGTTGTCCAACATATATTTATACTAAAGCTGGCGGCATGTTGGCGTAGTTTCAACATCAATAGCTTTGTTAATTAAATCGCTGCAAATAACATGCAGCGCTTTATTTTGATGAGTTTTTAGAATACTTAACATCATGTAGGTATATAATCTCCGAAGGGAAAGGCAGCGGTACACCCAAATTATTTTAAAAGTCCTATATCGTCGCTCTGCAGTGAAAACCTCGTGATGGCAATAAACGTAAACGTAAACGTCTGGTAAAATAACCTCCTTTTTTAAGTCGGTTAAAAACATATGAAGTGTAAAAATGTAAGTTTTTCTGTTTTCTAATGAGTATTTCATTATTATTTAATGAATTATTAAGATATGTGTTTTTTATGAGCATTAACGGAACTTGATCTACGCAACAAATAAATAAGAAGAAAAATTAATTTGTGCTTTACGAGGTTTTCACTGCAAGGCGACGATATAGGGTAAATTATCCAAGTGTGCATGTATGGTCAAACCCCAAACAATAAGGGCCTTTGCAGTGCGATGCGGATGACCTATGCCGATATTCGCGACGGACGGCAAAATACATAATACGTACCTGCCCGTTTAAAGCGAGGCGGACGCGGAGAGCTATCCGCGCGATTGATATTCATGAACGAATATAATTATATCATCCGCGATGGACGCCGTCCGTTCATCCGCTTGCGAACAATCCACTCCCACTACAAGAGGCCTAGGAAATAGCGAAAAATGCTCGAAGGAGTATCGGGGCCTGTTTGGATAAATATTAAAATTTCGTAAAGTGGGGAATAATCGATCCATATGACAACCGGTGCGATTGCGGAGAAGTGAGCACCCACGCAAACAATGTCCCACTTACTAACTTGCAAAAACCTTTTCACACCTTAAAATATAATTCAAGACGCTCCCAAGAGTTAATATTATCCACATTACCTTAGATACTTGCAGCACCTGCTACTAGTAAGTAATAAGGGCTTTAGGTACCTCACAATTTGAAGTACGGTCCAAGGTGTGAGAGGCTGAGAGAACGTGATTTTATAGCTTGACAACTTCAAAGTCAAAGTCAAAACATTTATTTCAATTAGACCAATTACAGGTACTTTTGAATTGTCAAGGAGTCTCAGTTAGTAATAATGATGAAGCTAGATGCCCGTTCCAAAGCGTAGATTCCTATGGAGAAGAACGGGCAAGAAACTCCATGGTTACTCTTTTAAATCAAATCATTACAAATAATCATGGTTACATTGTTTTTGTCGGAAATAACACAAATATGAGAGAACAATGTATAAGTCTAGAATAATAGTAAAAACAGCTCCAACTTAAGGGCCTTATATCACAGTAGCAATTTGCGAGTGAGTTTAAGGCGAAGCGAGATTACAGCGGGCTCGCCGTGAGTTCGCAGCGAAAGCGCACCAAGCACGCCGCTGGCTCGCAACGTTATCACTGAAGTGTACCATCAGACAAATCTAGACCTGACCATTTTTAAAATAAAATCCCGTGCACTTGATGGACCACAGCTGTTTACCGCCCATTTTGTATTGACAATAGTCTTAAAACAATACGCGCTTCTATAGCGGCCGAGCGCTGCAAGCAAGAATAGCCCTTACGGTGGTCAGGTCTAGATTTGTCTGATAGTACTACTAGCGGCGTGTTTGTTGCGCACTTATTACGAGCTCGCGGCGAGCCTGCTGCGCTCTCGCTGCATAGGTATTCGCGGCAAGCCTGCTGCTTGCTTTGAACTCAATCGCAAATCGCTACTATGATAAGGCCCTAACAGAGAGAGAACTGTTTAGTGGACGAGCCAGAGTAAGAGCCGAATGGAATGGTGTAAATTTAAGCACATGAGGCATTTTAACTTTGTTTCTAGGGCAGCGGTTCCTAACTTTCAATCTTGTTACCCCTGTGACCTATTAGGGAAACTCATTTTACCCCCCTTAAAATGTTATCACATGAAAATACGATAGCCTTTAATAATAATCATAATAAATTGCACAAAAAAGTTGATTGTAATGATAATGCAGAGTGAAAGTTGGTTGGCATTTGCAAGCTTTTTAATGTTAGGTAAAGTTTTTAATTATTGATTATAAAAGGACATTGGCAGTTTTGGGCTTGATATGGTACAGTAATAAAAGCATAACCAAAAATAACAATATATTTTAATTGTTCTTTGCCTAATTTATCTTAGAGATTAAGAATTGAAATCTAAATTCGAAATAAATAAGAAATAAAATGATTATGCCGTTGACATTTTGAAAAAAACAATAAAACAAAAACGGGTGCATGCTGGCTGGCGCGTGCCTCCACAGAATATTATATCGACAGCAACTAAAACCTTTGATTTGAAAACTCATTAATCGCGCTGTACTTCATTGGATCATTCACACCATACTTAACCTCACTGTCACAAATACGATAATTTCTCTTTAATCCAATTACGTACAAAAACAAATAAAAAATGAATATAAATACTCTTGAAATACTCGATCACACCAAACTAATTTCATATTTGTACCGACATACACAATCTGAAGCCCAGCGTTCTATGGGCGTCTGCCGTGTCCTTTATTATCTATTACCAGCCCTATTACCCCCGCAGAATAACTGATTTTCCCCCGAGGGGGTAATTACCCCCGAGTGGGTAATTACCCCCAGGTTCGGAACCCAGGTTCTATAGGCAACAACGCACCACGACGTCTATATCCCCATCTGCCTGTCGCTACGATATGCCTCGTGATATCACCGCGAGAACTACCTACCCATTTGTTTGCGAACGTTCGAGAGAGAATGTCACGGTGAGATTCTCACTCGATGGGCAGTTCTCGCGGTGATATCACGCGCCGTGTCGGTACAGAATAAAGCTGATCGTTAGTTATACCTTCATTGGACGTCTCTCTCCTAACTTGGACCCCTCGCCACCATCTGCGTCTCTCATAAAATATTTACACATTCTAAGCTTTGTTAAGTGACTTCAAAACTTTTGGGATCTTTTGAAATAACATTTCGGGGTATCCTAAGTGAACATTATGTTTGACGAGTTTTGAATTAGTTGGTAGTTTAAGTTCATTTATTTGTTGTAAGTTACTGAGACGAGAGCAAATAGTCGTTGAAATAAATGGAAGCCTTATATTTTTCGCCGTATACCATCCAGGTAGGCGCGGTTGAGATACCTTGAATTGCCAGGTTAACACATTTTAATGCGATTTTGGCGGGGATCATGACCCCTACGACCCCCCTCGGACTGCCACTGCTCCCAGAGAGGGAGTGGGTCGTACTCCACTACGCGGGCCTAGTGCGAATTGGCAGACGTCACAATAATGTCTTAATTTTTTTTTGTATGTCGATATGTATTTACTTTATTGTTTTTAGAGCAGTGGTGATGAAACAAACTGCACAAATTGGGCGCCTACCGGGGTTCAAGCCCACAACCTACGACTTGTAAGTCAGGGTGACTACTACTGGGCCACCAACTTTTAGCACCGCTTCCGGTTCCGTTTCAGTTTCACAGTTTTACAGTTCCAGTCCTGTTGTGTTCAACAGTTCCTGTTCCATAGTTCCACAGTTTCTGTTTCACAATACCACAGTACCTTTTCCACAGTTTTAAGTTCCTGTTTCACAGTTCCAGTTCCGTTTCGGTACCTGTTCAACAATTCCAAGTTCTGGTATACTTTACTTTACAAGTTCCAGTGTCAGTTCGAGTTCCGGTTCCATTCCGGTTTCGTTCTAGTTCCAAGTCCCTGTTTCACAGTACCTGTTTCACAGTACCTGTTTCACAGTACCTGTTTCACAGTTCTAATTTCTTGTTCCAAAGTTTCACAGTTTCAAATTCCAATTTCACATTTCCAGTTCCGCTTTCATCTGTCCAAGTCCAATAGGCTATTTGCGTCCCCGTTTCCTGGTTCGCAGTTTCTACTCAGAACTTATCAACTCCAACGGCTATCGTTTCTTTGACACATATTCCCAGGCTAAAAGCTATATTTGATTCCTTTTAACAAAGTCAACGCTGGAAATAATTGAACAAAAATGAGAAAAGAAGAGGTTTCAAAAGATATTATTATGAGTACATTAATAATTCTTATATAAACTTCAACGTTAACTTAAGGTTGAGGCTACATAAACCGCGATTTGCCAAATTACGATGCGATTGGAAAAGTGGAAATAGATAATTGGAAGGAGGACAACAAGGACATTGTGTACACATAATTTGAACTGCGATTAAAGCACCAATCGCGCATTGACTATTCGCATTATGTGTGGGCTACATTTAGTTCAACTAATAAACTATTATAGTCATGCAAGAGAGGATTTTTCTTATAAATTTCTATCAATTTTCCTGATTGATTCAAGTAGCTAAGCGATGCCGTGGTTACATTAATGTTGTTAATTTAAAAATCAAAGATTCCTAGCGATATTTGGCGTGCAGTAGGTATAACCATACAGTCGACACGATCTTACTTGGCTGGGCAGTTAGTCACATAACTCATTACTTAAATCAAAAAATAAATTAAAAAGTTTAATGTCTCGGAAAGCCAACTTCGGTCGTGTAGACTGTACACGTGAATATTAAGTTATTTGTTTTTAAACGCTTAGGTTGTCGCTGTTCGCGTCGCGTCTAATGTAACCGCAGCTTAAGAGGTAACTTTTGTCATAATTAGTTTAAGGTCTTTCATTATTCCTTTTTCAGTGACCTAGTTTTCAGCTTTAAATAAATAGTACTCTAAACTTTCCATTGTCAAGATTCTGTAGGAAAACTTGTAGGTAACATATTGTTTTTGAGATTTTAGAATTTTAAAGATATACCGTCTTACTACAAAAAAAATAAACATCTGTTCAAAAAGAATGATACCAAAAGTAATACTCACTTGTTTTAGTACTAACTTGTGTAAAACAAGTAGGTAGGTATGTATTATTTTTGGTATCATTCTTGTTCAACTGATGTTTATTTTCTTGTAGTACCTAACGCCTATAATATTTAATAGTTTTGTAAGTATAGAAATTACTAGGCTTTTGCCCGCGACTCCGTGCGTGTGGACTAGAATAAATTAACCTTTTTAAACGACCTCCTTAGTGTAGGGTGGCTAGTATTACGAAGAGGTCAAGCTGTATCTCTGGTTCATCTCACAGGAATTAGATGAAATGTACGTTAGATTTTAAGTTGAACCCCAAGTTACCAAACTGTGCCAACCACATCAAAATCGATTCTGTACTTTTTACGTGATTTGCGCACAAACAGAGAAAAATAAAAATGACGGCGACGGCGACGCTTCAATTCAATTTCGGGTTAAGAAAGAAAGATGCCAAGGCATTGTAAAAAAAACAAAAGTATCTATCGTACCTAAATAATTTGAATTTTCATAGAAATTCATAAATATAAAGATAAAGATAAAGATATATTTATTTGCAAAATATCATCATACACCAACATTCCTCAAAAGGAAAGGGCGTTAGGACACGTGTACAAGATCAATCTGAGATAGTTTGTCTCAGCTTATGCTCGTTAGTAGACACTTAATTAGTCTTCCATTACATTGAATTAAATCCGTTTTGATCCTTCCTAAGGACAGTTTCCTTATCCAGGATAAGATATGGGATAATTTATTGGGTTACGTAGCTACCTATGTATTTCCACCATAAGTTACCGTTGGCTTACGGGGAATGCGCTAAGGCAGCCCGGGATATTCAAATTTTCTTACACCTTTGGGAAATTTGCAGCTCAGCATTAGATTGTATGTTGATCAAAATATGATTCACGACAGTAATGATATTTTTACTGAATAATAATATGCGAAATCATATCAATCGTCTATCATTATCATAATCTCTAATAGTGCTCTCAATTATGAATATTTTATTAAATATTCATACTTGAGAGCACTATTAGAACTTAAAGTGTGATGATAAATGATATTTATTTTGTAAATAGGTTAAAAATAACACTTTTACACGTAGGTACATTTTTTTAAGCTAGATGAGTTCGCTGTTTCCTATATGACTACCTTTGAGAAGAAATTTAACACCGAAACAAACTCAAAGGTTGATGTCTCTTTTAAAGTCCAGACAATTAAGATAAATTGTGTAAGAACCATGCAGGTTAGTCTGAAATGGCCTTTAGAGGAAAGAGCCATACAGATTTGAGTGGACCTGACCTTGAGTGCACGCATGTGCTGGGAGTGCCGATGATTACCTAAATGATTTTTATTCTATAAATACATTTTGTTACTGTTGCGAATAATATTTTGATAACATACGACTTAAAATAGTGCTGCAAATTGAAAAATAATGTAAGTTTGCGGCGCAAAGAGATACCATACGTTCAGAAATTCTTCAACATTCTATTTTAGCTCTTTCATTTGAAAATGTTATCGAAAAATTGTCAAAAGCAAATCGCAATATAAAATTCAACACAAAATAGCCACGATTCGTTTTGTCCTATAAATGTCAGTTGCAGCCACACGAGGCGTCTCGAATTTCTCGAAAGAGCCATTTTTAGGTGACAACCATGAAAATGTAACATTATATTGAAATGAAAATATTTGACAGTATATTGGGGCATAGCATAGCATAAGCATAATCGGCCTATAATGTTCCCACTGCTGGGACACAGGCCTCCTCTGTGAGAGGGAGTGGGCCGTAGTCCACCACACGGGCCCAGTGCGGGTTGGTGGACGTCACATGTCGTCGAATTTTTGATTCTAGGACATGCCGGTTTCCTCACGATGTTTTTCCTTCACCGTTAAAGCAAGTGATAATTAATTTCTAATACGCACATTACTTCGAAAAGTCAGCGGTGCGTGCCTCGGGATCGAACTCGAACCATTCGCCGTGGGAGGCACATGGTTAATCCACTAGGCTATCACTGCTTATATATATGTATTGGGGCATTTAATTTTAAAGACAAATTTTTAGGGTTCCGTAGTCAAACGGCAAAAACGGAACACTATAAAGTTATAATTTCGCCCTGTCCGTCCGTATGTCACAGCCATTTTACTCGAAGACTACTGGCTATTTATAGCTGAAACTTTTGAATACTACAGAATAATGACTCCACAAATACAGTTAAATAAATAGCGACTCTTGCGCTAACGCAATAAAGTGTAATTAACCTCGCACAGCGCTGGGTGGCTAAAATTATAATAACATAAAAGAACTTCTCTTTCTGTTATTAGATATACAGGGTGGCAGGTTAAACAGTAGAAATATTTTAAGGGGTCATTGTAACCATCATTATGAACAACTTTTACTATGGGACCAACCCTGAAATGTGATTCTCAAAAATCATATGACCCGAGCGGGATTTGAACCCGCAACCTCTGCCGGTCCGTGGCTAAGTGCTCTAACCAACTGAGCCACCGGGCCTCGCCCGACTCATTTGAATTTTGAGATCCCTTTGTACACGCTTCTTAGGAGCGTTTGGCGACATCTATCGGAAAATTATACAGACTTCCAACTCAATGCTTTAACTTTGCGGTTAAAGGACATCGATGCGATATCACCATCTATACATCATAAATGTATATTTTTTGTGAATTTGAAACATGTCAAAGCCATGTTTGATCATTGGCACACCATTTATGTAGTTCAAAACCACCTAATTTTAATAATTCAATTAATTGACTCTTTCGGCCTTACCACAAAAAAGATAGACACACGTTAAACGCGAATGCTACCAAAAATAATACACACTTGTTTTAGTCAAGTTAGTGCTAAAACAAATGCGTATTATTTTTGGTAGCATTCGTGTTGAACGTGTGTTGAACAGATGTTTATTTTTTTGTGGTACGGCCGTTTATATTTAGCAATATATTAATATCATCATCTCCTGTATTTATATCATCCACATAAGTGTTATGCTTATATTAAGTTATTAAATATATATGTCAGTCTCTTTCTATCCCGTAACTCTATCACTTCTGACCAGGGACTGAATTACCCAAAAATTAAGGTACCATTTTTATTTTCAGTAGCGCAATGTGAGGATGAAAGTGCATACCGGTATATACCGGTATAACACCGGTATAGAAAGAGATAAGTAAAAGAGTAGGTACATACAATAACAAAATGTACAAAGTTCGAAAAAAAAACATTACAAAGTTAATACCTACACAAATGCTCATAACGGTACCAAAATCGTGTAAAGGTTAAGTAACGATATAGCCCTACCTTTTTTTTATAACGGTATCAACTGTTATTTTTAAACCGGTACCGATATGTTTTTGAGGTACCTTGACTTCTAGTTCTAACCATAACCGCTTTCAGTCCCTACTTCAGAGTACCTACCTAGTGGGAGATTTTCTAAATTCAATCGCGTGAATGTTAACTAAGGTTAATCAACGACCAATCGAAGATCGGCTCGCGCTCGAAAGTGTAAACAATAACGCACGAGATTGGTTGCTCCCTCAGATCATATAAACAAGGGAGATGTGCCAAGGCGCTATCGAGCTTGATGCCTGATTTTGAGCAAATTGCTCATATTAAAAACGTACGCGCTGGCGACGAACCGAACACGATCGATGGTATAAATACAGTGTTTTAGTTTAGTGCTAGTGTTGAGTGACGATTAAGAGTGTTAGATTGAGGGTGTGCGGAATATTTAATGCGTGGGAGATCTTTTTATTCACAAGGAGCGCTTAATTATGCGCGTAATTGTGTCGAAAAATGTACTAAAAGTGGCATCAGTTGTTCCGGTACTAATTTGCTATGATGGCATATCTCCTTGTTTCTATGATCTGAGGTTGCTCCAATCACTTCGCGAGATATTTACTCGATTAACGCGATGGTTCGCAATTCGCACTAGGAACTCTGTGTAGGTCTATTTATTAATCGCGCACAGCTATGTACTAAAGCTGACTTCCCACGGTCATGCAATCACAAAACCCGGGCAAAATGATTGCTCATCATATAACACTCAAATAGTATACGAAATGAGCGCAATATCAATCTCGTGAACCGCAACACAAGCACTTATCAAGCTAATCTAAACATTGCGTGACGAAATCCAATAGGTAATGATGTTTACTGGCATAATGTACCTTCATCCGGATTGTTACGGTTATCCGGTATAACCAGCAAGTTGTTTGTGATTTAACCGGGAGGGCGAGATGGATTTTGTTTGGGGGAGTTTAAGCTGACGTCGCTTAATAGGGAAAGTCATATTTGATGGTATTGCAAGGGATTCAGATTTTGGACTCCCCATTCCTCTCATCGGATAGTGCTGTAAAATATGCTCCTGGGAGTACACCGTATTCTATTGCAATATCTCCTCCTTTAAGGCAATATGTCATAGGTGGCATGAGACTATTTTGGCTATTTATAGTTTTATGTGATGCTAATTTGAAACTGAGACACTACTTTTTGAGTCCATTTTTTTTTCCAGCACAAAACAGTGACCGCAATTTTTCTGATAGGTTAACGCTTAGTGATTTTTTTTTCTCTTTTTTTTTATACTATAGGAGGCAAACGAGCAGACGGATCACGTGATGGTAAGTGGTTACCGCCGCCCATGGTCACTCGCAACACCAGATGAGTCACAAGTGCGTTGCCGGCCTTTAAAATTCTGCTCTTGCCTTGGGCATTGTTGAGTGCAGTTTTGCCCCCCCCACAACAATGGATTTATCAACTGCGCTATCATGGGGGAGGGGGGGGTTGGGCCTCCGGTACCCTCACTCACTCGGCGAAACACGACGCAAGCGTCGTTTCACGCCGGCTTTCTGTGAGGCCGTGGTATTACTCCGGTCGAGCCGGCCCATCCGTGCCGAAGCATGGCGCTCCCACACTTGAACTTCTCATTTTTGACCAAAATTTTGATTATTAGCGAAAGAAAAAAAAAATGATGCCAATAGGTTGCATTGGCTAAGTTAACAGTAAGAAACCGATGACTTTCATTCCTTTCCTAAAGTCCTCATAATAATAATAACAAAAAGGCAAAATAATATTAGAATATAATTTAATAATTCCACGAGATCACGGTGACATTGATTGAAGACAAAATTAGGCTGACATTTCGCTACCGCGCATCTCGAACTTTTCCACCATCGCGTCGTAGTCCGGGGTAGTGATTGGGCTTGAATTGTATCGATAATTTAAAAAAATGTTATCATTTTTCCCTATCAACGTAAGGTAAACATGATAAAAATCTATTGTTTGAGGACGCCGGCGTCCTCTCCGCTGCTCAATGAATTAAAAAACATTTTTGTCCTAAAAAAATGAGGTGCATTTTTTAAAAGGCGCATTCATGCTCTACGTCAGATGATATACGGGCGCCAATTATATTATTAGCCAAGACTTTAGTTAGCCATGTTCTACTCACTTCTAATTAAAAAAATATTAGATACACAACAACGACATAAAAAGACAGACTGGCTTATAAATCGTTTCAAGCACTGTCCACGCACGGACATAGTTCCGCTGCTGCAGACGACAGAGGGGCGCGTGAGACGCGCAGGACGCCAAACCAGCGGTAGCCAATCAGGCGCCGCCTTGTTATATTCAAACCAGCGGGAGCCAATCAGGCGCCGTCTTGCTGACGGCGCAACAAGACTTCACTTCTCAACAAGCTTCACAGCGAACGGTCATTTTCTCTTTGTCTTGTAATATTCCGAATCATTATTGCTACAGCATTACATTGTTATATTTTCATACAGTCCATTAGTTTCATTTGCAAAATACCGAAGGATCGTAACAAACAAGCACATAGAACGTTATTTTAAAACTGTTTATATCTAACTTACAAAGACTGCATCTGTAACAGTTGCTTAACATTCCGCACAAGTTTACAATCAAGTGATAGAAACTGCTCCGCTTGCCGCTCACCGGTAACTGGCAATCTTCCAGCGAGCCAGCAACTTCCCAATTTTCGTGCACGACTAAAGTTTTTAAAGCACTTTTTGAAGTCGCTGCAATGTGGATGTGGACTCGAGTAACAACGTGCTTGGCATTGATTCGGATTTAAATATGTGTGGTTCCGAATCGTATGAGCTCTTATTATCTCGTTGGTAGCCAAGTTACTTATTGCATTTTGTTCAAGCGCCTGCGACTTTAAGTATAGCACACACTATATGAGCGCCTGCGACAATTAAGGAGTAACGAAGCTAATTAGTATGTTACCATGCTAATGTGTTAATTTTAAGTTTCTTGTAAAATCATGCTTGTCATTCTGGTTTTCAACTGAGTCACGGAATACACATAATTTTTGGACTTAACAATTTTTCATTATTTCAATACACCTTGGAGTCTTCTACACATTTTTATATTGATTTTTAAGTTATGGCACAGATAATATAATACTATACGGTTATGGCATGGAAACGGGCCGTTGGTCTACTTAACGGAAAATACTTAAATACCTACCATATTATATTGATGCCTTTAGAGAGACTAGGGCATTGCCAATGCGTTACCGATCTGTACTATTTAACAACAACAATAGATGGTCGATTATTAACAAAACAAGTTTAAACGGATTAAATCGCGTATATTACAGATTTTTACAGAGTTTTCCTGACGTTTCGAACACTTTGCAGCGTTCGTGGTCGCAGGACGACTGAGGTGGTAGGCGTCATGACAGCTAATTTATAGAAAAAATATTCTCGATCTACCCGCACAAGATTTATTTTTAATCGATATTAGTCAAATCGTACTCGTTTCGATGCACACAATAATCGCTCACGGTGTCTCGATGTTTTGTAGTGCGGTGTGAAGTTTGGGACTTGATTTTAAGAACTGGATTCCAAACAGGTGGTAATTGCCAACCATCCTCTCTATTGAAATTAGGATGTTTTTTTAATTTCTACAGCCTCGCGAAGCATTCTAGGTACATATCGGTTCTCCTTTGCGAGGATTTGAGGTTGATCAAAACGTAGGAAATGGTTGGGTTTGCTTAGGGCATGCTCACACACTGCAGACTTTGTAGAGCGCACGTTTTTGACGTCAGCTATGTGTTCTGTAACTCTAGTGGCTATACTGCGCTTTGTTTGCCCTATGTATGGTCGATTAAATAAAGGAATACGTTTGTTTTCCCAGGCTTTACTAAAATCGTTTTTAGCAACATTTAAGCATCCGTAATAGAGAGAGACTCCAAAAACAACACCATTACAGGCACTTACCTACGGAAAGACAATTTCGGTGTACAGTTTCTGATATCGATATTGTGTCACAACACTACGACCACAATTGTTGGTTGACGAGAGGGATATAACAAAATGGCTTTTTAAATCGATGCCTACAAAATGTGTTTGCGAGTCAGGCACGAATTAAGTGGTTTTGTTATTATAATTTAGTGAGTTTAATTTCAGTCGTAATCTTACATTAAGGGTCAGCACCATGCAAAAGTCTTACGGGGGAACCATAACTTTATATAGAAAACGTAAAGAAATAGCCACGAAAAAAAAAGTCTGACTAGTTAAAGAGTTTCACTAGTGGCTAATGAAATCGTATTGAGAATAAATCTTGTAGATTAATGTAAAAAAAATATTGAAAATCACTAAAAACGTGCAAAAAGCAATGCCGTGCAACCATAACTTTAGCGTAAATAAGAACAAACACTTAATAAAATTTACTTAATTATAAGCTACAAAGAACAGAGTAGTAGCTGATAGTTTTTTTTTTCCATATCAATACTTCTGTTTTGTGTAAATAATTCACAAACTTTCTGAATTTTTCGCACGAATTTCCCATACAAATTACTATGGTGACACACGTTTTCTGACAACAGCAATTCGCAGACATCTACAGCTCAGTCGCCTGCGGGCTCTCAACGAGAGACCACGTCGCTTGAAAGAAAGTCACGTGATAAGCACGTGGTAAGCGTTGCGTATAATACCTACACATCACCCGTGCACAGAGGTCGACATTCCAAATTCTAGGAAAAAAAATATTAGGTTTTCACACCTTGTTATTTGCTTAGCAACGGTCAAGCTTGAGTCTAGGAGGAGGTCTATAGGTACCATAAAACTTTTACTAGAATTGATAATCTCAATAATTATGTATGAATGATGTGTGTATGTATGTATGTACGCTACAACGTAATACATAATATTATTTAGTTTATGTGATAGGTACCTACTTATTTTAAGCGTGTTGAGTAGGTACATACAGTTCGTAAAATGTAAATGTTGAGTCCTGTGAGTGTGAGTGTGTGACACAAATGTCAAATACGAATAAATAAATAATGTCAAAATGATTTAAAAATGCACGTATTTGACATCTGTCATAGGAATTAAGCTATTTTACGAACTATAGGTATAACTAGCGGCGTCAGTTATGATCACAAACGTCACCTGCGCATTAGTTTTCGGTCTCTTTGGCGGAATGAAGAAGATGGGGGGTGACTGGTTCGTCAGTCGATGCTTGTCGTCTATTGGACTATTTTCTATTACGTATTGTCAACTGTCTATTGCCTATTGGGCCAAAAATGTACATGCGCGATCTGTGATCATCTTTAATGCCGGTACCTATACCTCTTCTTCTTCTTCCTAGCTCTATCCCACTTTAGGTGGGGTCGGCTCTCCTAATTTTCTGGCGCCAGGACAATCTGTCCTGGGTTGTCGGGTCGGGCAGTTCTTCCTCCAATAGGAGTTTTGTCATGCTAGTCCACCACGTAGCCGGAGGTCGTCCTCTACCTCTGTTATGTTCAGGTAGTTGCAAAGCTTTCTTCACTACATGTTCCTCGTCCCTTCGCATCACGTGACCATACCATCTGAGACGGCTCTCGGTTAGCTTCTCTGATATAGGGGCGACTTTGAAACTACCGCGGATATGCTCGTTTCGCACTTTGTCCAATCTCGTCACACCTCCAGACCACCTTAGCATCTTCATCTCGGCCGTGTGAAGCTTTTGTATATGCGTCTTTTTCACAGGCCAACATTCCGATCCGTACATCATAGCTGGCCTTACCGCCGTTCTGTAGATCTTACCTTTGGTTCTTATTGGCATACGAGCATCGCATAAGACTCCAGTTAGTGATCGCCACTTCAGCCATGCCGCGTTCACCCTGTGTGCTACATCGGCGTCGACGTCTCCTTGGTCTGTGATAACCGAACCTAGGTATTTAAATTTGTTTATTTTCGGCACAGGCGTACGATCAGGGTAGTAGATTGTGGCTGGGCTGCTGCTGTTATTAAACTGGCATTGTAAGTGTTCAGTCTTTGCTCTATTTACTTTAAGACCTGCAGACTCTAGGGCTGTAATCCATGTGGTTAAGGTGGTCTGTAACTCTGTTGTTGATCTGGCTATTAGGACAATGTCGTCTGCGTACAGGAGGTTCCAGGGCAGTGGCGCTTGGATATGTTTTGTAGTGAAGTCCATTACTAAGTTACCTAGTAAGTAGCCGGTACCTATACCTACTACCTAATTATTTGTTATCTTTTACAAGTACCTATGTGGATACCTAATAAAATAGAACCTACATATTTCTGTAATAATGTAGGTACTAACAATGATTATGTAAAAACTAAACTAAATATGTGTACAGTTTAGCATTTGATTTTTTTTTACAGAAATATACTTACTCGTAATTATGAGTGCTGTCAAACCAAAATATAAAGGCCATATCGCCAGCAGGAAATGCGTGCATTATTCCAAAAAACGATAAAGGTGAGTAGGTACCTAGTGTAGCCACCACAGGTACCTACCTGTGGTGGCTACACTAGGTAGCCTACTAGGTAGGTACTAGGTAGCCACTAGGTACCACTAGGTAGCCACCACAGGTACCTACCTGTGGTGGCTACACTAGGTAGCCTACTAGGTAGGTACTAGGTAGCCACTAGGTACCACTAGGTAGCCACCACAGGTAGGTACCTGTGGTGGCTACACTAGGTACCTACTCACCTTTATCGTTTTTTGGAATAATGCACGCATTTCCTGCTGGCGATATGGACGTACCTACAGGTAGGTACCTGTAGGTACCTACGTACCTACATTATGGCAAAATTTGGCTTTCCCGCTTTTACGGTATTCGTGCAGTGTTCGGATGGAGGTGTTGGGAGGCACTCCATACATGAAACTGAGGGATGAAAAATTTTTTTCATGCACTCCTAAGTGTAGGAATAGGTCTTTAAAAATAACGTGAAGTGAGTGAGTGTCTTTCTTATTTAGGCGAATAGGTATTTGGTGATAATAATATAGGTAATGCGTAGGGATTGCAATCCGGCACCAATTTCAATCCAGCCGCATCCGGCCGGATTCCCACCAATTCGACCGGATCCGGCGGGATTGCTGGCATAAAAACGATTTTTTATTTTCGTTCTAAAATCATTTATGTAAAACAACATGATCAAGTGAGTGTATTATAAACGTATGAAGTTTATAAAAAAACAACAGTTTATTTCTTATAAAATCAACTTTATTTACGCTACCTAGGAACAATTACGAATCAATAAAAATGTAGTAGATAAAGTGTAACTAGTTAATTTTTTATCTTTTGACAGGGTTACTGGTAGGTAATATGCTGGCAATCCATTACGGGGATGAAGGAGATATCATTTGCAACCAAATGACCTCTATTCAAATGTCAACCACTTTTGTCATTTTATGTTTTTAGGGTGCCGTAGTAAAACTAGGAACCCTTATAGTTTCGTCACGTCCGTCTGTTTGTCTCTCTGTCCGTCTGTCACACCCTTGTCATATCCACAGTTCATAACCAATTTGTATGAAACTTCGCAGATAGATGTCTGTAAGCCGCCATAAAGGCCTGTAGTGGAAAAATAAAATATTTTTTTAATTTTTTTTTAATTTTTTTTTAATTAATTATTGGGTTTTTTTTTTTTTTATTTGAATAGTTCTTTGAAAATAACATAAGGGTTTCAAATTTGATTTTTTATTTAAGTGCATATTCAGTGAACTAGGAGCTCTGAAAGTCGTTAACCATGTCCCCCCCCACTGTAATTTTCCAACCACGTTATCGAAAATCTGAAAAAAATCAAGCTATAGGTACCTACAGCATCTAATAAATACTTTCGATGAAAATAAGTTTGACTAAGATACGTCAATAACTTTTTAAAATATTTACTATTTTCAGTTTTAGTTTAACAACCGCAAAAATAACTTTGTATTTCATAGCAATATAATGAAATACAAACTTATATTTGCGGTCGGCAGACTGAAATACTTCTTGCTACGGAACCCTAGACTGTGCGTTGTCCGACACGCCCTTGCTCGGTTTTTGAAGATGCTATACAACTTTTGAAATGGATAAAATAATGATGTATTTAAGTATATTATCTGCTTGCTAACACTTCAATACATAGTATTCAATCATAAAATGACAATATTATGTTCAATCGTTTTTAAATCAAATATCAAATTACTCGATAAAAATAGTTGATATTTGCATGGGGTCATAAGAGGTCATTTGGTTGCAAATGATCTCTGTTGTAATACAATGCGTGCACGAGTGAGCAAGACACGACGTTTTAATTTTTTTTTCTTATTCCAATATTGGATTACTCAATATCGGAATTGAAATAACGAAAAAATCGATCCGAGATTCCGATATGTCGAGATTCCGAGATTCCGTACCCTGCTCGGGACCCCTAATAGGACTGAACCATACGCACCCATACGCACAGAACAATAATACTCTGGCAAGCCCATACGCGCCCATAGTAGAACTAGAACCCATAATTCCCGAAAAAAATTGATCCCGATTCCGACTGTCTGCAATGTCGTCTTGTTATTTTTTTTGTGGTTTTGCTTATATTACGGACACTGATTAGCCGGGCTCTATTAATAAGGACCGATCAGTATTAATAATGACCAAGAGCGTCGGTCAAATTGATAAGTTTATTACTATGACCGGTCATTATTTTTGAAAAATTAATATGATGGCGCCTAGTTGTCACTTCGCTAGATATATTGAATCTTGATTACTGTCATGTATTGTGAGTTGTGACACTTACAAGAATAAGGCAAATCGATTGACGTAAGAATAATTATTAAAATCGGCCCACGCGTTTGGTCTCTAGAGCCGGAGCGCCACAAAGGAACAAACATACATACATACATATACTTATAGGCTGATAAACACATACCCTCCTTTGTGTCGCGCAGTCAGGTAAAAACATTGACAAACACTCATCGTCTTTGTTTTTGAAAATCGCAATAGCTATAATATAAATATTGATGGACACATAAAAAAAACTCTGTGCATTGAACCACCCCCTCTCCAATCCTTCTTTAAATGCAATTAAGAAAAAAAAAACAAAATAATACTAACTACCTACTACGCTACTTAATATTTTATTATGTCCACGTTGATCGTCGCACAAGACCACTGTTGTCGTCGATCGCTGTGTGGGTAGCGCTTCAATACCTAATTTTGACAGATTTTGACAGATTCTGACTCGAGCCTGCGCCATATAGGACCCTTAAGGGTTTTGTAATCTGTAATTATAAAGTACCTTTGAATAAGCTTAACGTATAATTATTGAACTTCAAAAAGGATTCTTGATTTGACTGTATTTTTTCGTGCGGTCATAATTTCGTAAAGCAATTAATAATTGTCGCTAACACATAATTACAAACATAACATCATTTAGTACTTAGAATTTCACCGCTTTAGTATTTAGAATTCCCTAATGGAAAAAAATAAATTTTGCCCAGCTTGAGAATGAAACCCGGCAGTACCTACGAGTCAAATAAATGAGAATTACATACCTATATGTCTCGAGAATATAATATATCTCGGTGCCAATTTTTTTCCAGATCCGTTCAGCCCTTCAGGCGTGATTGAGTAACAAACATCTATTTATCTATCCATCCATCCAAATATATTTTAGTATAGATAAAATAAAAGGTATTTCTCCAATAAGAAAACTATATCATGCTCCTATGTTTTCTAAAAATGCACATCAATTTTAAATTGTTTTGATGAAAATTGAAGGAGTAACATGGTGACGACTGGTAAAAATAGGGGTGACTTTATGATTGTTTTATATCTTTCTTGTTATTATTAATATTATAAAGAAGAAAAAAACCACAACATTGCTCACACCTTGAAGAATGATAGTACTTGCTATAACCAACGAAAAATATTGCTACGAAGTTAGTTAAGTTTAAGCCTTTTCGGGAAGAGGGGCCTTAAAAGTGTAAATCCGCTAAGTTCATCTGACTCGCACATAATCTTAACAGAGTGGATCCCTTCGCGGGTCTGTTTGAGCAGTTCAGTCACGTATTTGGACAGGATGGCCGCGCTTTGAGCACGCGTGGGCAATGATAAAGATTACCAGTTTAAGGAAGTTTCAAACTGAGCACTATTTATCTTATCAGCTATTCATACAAATTTATTTAAAATCGTCTACGTATCGCAAATAAACAACCCAGAAAAAGGGCCATAAAAACTTTTTTTATCGTAAAATCTCCTTACGTACCAAGCCTTCTCCAATTTTTTTTAAACGTTCCATGCGTACAACCATAATTTATAGACGGAACGGGACTTACATTCAATTTTCGCAAAGTCTTTTCATTTTATTTCATAGGTATAAGCTCTTGGGTGATGTTAGTGTCTTGAAGCTTATTGTCCTGGCAAGATATTATATTATGTCGCACTGCAGAGTAAGTATTATTGTCTAAGAAAATAATAAATACATTTGAAGGGTACGAATGTCGGTGTACTACGCTATCCGCTTCAGTGCTAACTGCAACTGGAGCTGCGAAAACACAAACGTCAATTTATATCTACCGCAGCCATGGTTGCGGGCGACATGGTCTTACAAATCAACCTTAATCTTTAATCAATTAAACGTGTTTGTCTCTCTGGTGGACAATGAAATTGCGATACCGGTACATGGTGTATTATAACAGAATATGTCGACTGTCGATACCATTTACCCTGTATTATACCATCTGCTTATTTGGCACATAATCTCGTAAAAAGCAGTAAACAGTAAAAAACAAAAAAAAATATTTGAAAAAAACGGACTAAAATGTATAAAATATTTTTTTATTAAATGAAAAACGTAGAGCGTATGAAATAGATAATATTAAGATGCAACCCACGTTTTTCATATAATTACAAATTATTTTATGCTTTTTTAGTCTGGTTTTAGTTCTATGTAAAGCCTATGAACTTCACAAGGACTTGTTAATTAGATACTGTTCACAGAAGCGTCAGACCCTCTAACACTGAACTAGTATGCCTTACATGAAGACCGACATCTCGTTAGTCAGAATCAGTACAAGTTTAGCTTCCATGTTGGAACTTTAGTATATTATTATGTAATAGTTAGTTAGGTGCATGTTATCCGCACATAGCCTCTTAATTGGGTCATTGTAGGTACTTATGTTACCATAGAATGAGTTCGTGGTCATTCATGCCATCATATCTTACCAGAAAGTCTCGGATGTTTCCGAGCCCATCTCACATGGTATGGATTGTCCAATAAGTAACCATTGTTGTAATATAATTTAACTATTTAGGTTCTTGACGAGAGAACTTTTAATTTACATTTTTAATGGTGAAATTGAACAATACTTTGCCCGAACATCGACCCAAGGACCGCTACTCAGCAGTCCTGCTCGTGACTACAAGACTAGCAGTCTGTCTACACTCTACAGGAATATGTGTAGAACAGTGGTAGAGAGGAAGATGGTACAATGAAATAGTAACAAAATTATAGATAATTTTGTTTTACTTATGTCATAACCTGAGATCATAGAAACAAGGAGATATGCCATCATAGCAAATTAGTACGGGAACAACTGATGCCACTTTTAGTACATTTTTCGACACAATTACGCGCGTAATTAAGCACTCCTTGTGAATAAAAAGATCTCCCACGCATTGAACATTCCACACACCCTCAATCTAACACTGTTAATCGTACCTCAACACTAGCACTAAACTAAAACACTGTATTTATACCATCGATCGTGTTCGGTTCGTCGCCAGCGCGTACGTTTTTAATATGAGCAATTTGCTCAGGATCAGGCATCAAGCTCGAAAGCGCCTTGGCACATCTCCTTGTTTCTATGATCTGAGGTCATAACCTATTCGTTTATTCATTGTACTTACATACCTATTTGGAATAGGCAAATAGTATGACATAGTAAAACGGAATTATTAAAATATTGTTACTATTTAATTTTACCGGTTTGCCCTTACCCTTCGCTACTGGTGAAGAGTTTGTACAGTTTCCATGTAATTGTACCCACAGTATACGTTTACCACAGTGTGATAAATAATGTAGGTTTGAGAATTATACTCCAGAGCGCAGTTCTAATATAAAATACCTATTTATTTAGATACAAATGCGGTTTCATTTTATATGTGTTTCCCAAAATAATATTATTTTATTAATATCCGTAATATCACGCCTGTATTCCCCGAAGAGTTAGGCAGAGGTGTACCAGGCCGAGGCAGTGGCGTGCCTACAGGGCAAGCCCGAGGGTATTTCGCGTAATTTTTCATGATTGTAAGTGTTTTTTATTGTACGCTACTCACTTACATTCATGAAAAAATTTGTGATATACGCTCGGGCTTGCCCTGTAGGCACGCCACTGGGCCGAGGTTCAGTCCATGAAAGGTAGTGAGAGCGCTTGGGATGCAATCGCCTCGAGGAAGTGATGGACGCCAAGGAGGCGACGGAAAGGGGAGAGGCGTTATTCTCGCTCCTCACCCGCAGCAGACAAACTGGGCGGCCAATGATCTCCGGCCTAACAACTAAGAGTGGTACCTATTTTACAAGCTTTTAAGCTCTTTTAGTGGGGGGCCAAATCTTGCAACAGAATTTTAGACCAGTTCCTCCAAATGATTGAGCACGCATATATGTAACCTCCGTGACAATGCAATAATATAGTACCGTGGAGGTGGTCTCACGATGAGGCCGGCAGGTGGCCATGGGAACTCCTCAAATTCTCAACATAACTCCGTCGTGTTTGGGCTCATTAGATTTGTGTTGACAAGTACTGTAGACCTAAAAGCTTGTTTAAAAATATTCTTTTCAACATAAAACTTATTTCGGATTTTTTTATACCTAACCACAGATAATATAATACTATACGTACAGATGCCTCATCTTATACAAAGAAATGTGACCGATTTAGCGCGGGCTATCTTCGGGCTATACATTTTTTCGTGCTTAAAGCATTTTTCAAAATTTGAACAAAAATATTTATCATGATGTATTTTTTCATGTTCTCAATTTTACACAAACTTCAATAACAATTCGATACATATAACGCCATCTATTATGAGTTATTTCAACAAATGTTACTTTGTTCCTGATGAGACCCCGTGACCTAACAATCATAATAAATTCAAAAATGCCTGTCTCAGATTAATACGCCATACGCCTTTCTAAACCTTAAAATGCATATAAAATGCGGTTAATGCCTGTCATATGGTAACCTTTGCCTCCAAGGCTGTGATGTGTGTAAGCAGGCCAGGGCAATTCCCTGAATTATTCCCGAGGCAGGGCGGCAATGGGTTCCTAGTTCCTGGGTCCCAGCTGACGGGTGCTGGCCCGTGAATCGAACCCAGGACTTATCATTCAGCAGTCGCATTTGCGACTACTAGACCAATGTAACAATCAAATTGTACTACTATCCGTGTTAAATTTTTATCTGTTTTAGTGAACTATTATTATTCATTCACCGCAAATAAATTAGGTCGATTGGTTTACCAATGCGCAATCTAATGGTTTCATGTTTATTTATAAAATTGGTTCATAATTATTATGTAGTTGTGTTTGTAGGGCTTACGGCTTGATCTTATAGTGCGGGATAAAAGAATCGCATTCCATACCTACAAGGTGACTTTTTAATCATCATCCAATTTTTTTCTCATCATTTTTGCAAAAAATTTGGTTGGTAAAAGAACACTGGCAGAGGCCCATAGAATGCTGGGCTTCAGATTGTGTAAGTCGGTACATATATTATGAAATTTGTTTGGTATGATCGAGTATTTCAAGAGTATTTAAATCATTTTTTTTTTGTTTTTGTACATAATTGGGTTAAAGAGAAATCTTCGTATTTGTGACAGTGAGGTTAAGTATGGTGTGAATGACGACGCATGGGTGTAGTGGAAAAAAGGAGGAGCGAGCGCGTACATTTTAGACAACTTTGTGATGACTTAACTTAATATTTTAGTACTGAGTGATCGTTTTGCCCGTGACTTCGTCCGCGTGACATACCCGTAGCGCCATTTAGCGTCCCAATCTAATGCGAACTTTTTAGGGTTCCGTACCAAAATCATAAAAAAGGAACCCTTATGGTGCGACTTCGTCTGTCTGTCTGTCACACCTGCTTATTTCAGCAACTACCTACTAATGCTATCGACTTGAAATTTGGTACAGTTATAAAGGATGCTTGTCCAACTTTATTGCAAATGAAATAAGTCAAAAAATATTTTTATTTTCATTGCAAAAGGGGCCGGAGTGGGGGTCCAAAATTTCGAAGTGGGGTTACTAGGTCATGTGATATATCATATGAAAGGGCTTGATCTGCATATTTCAAAATATATTTTTATTTAATTTTATGTTTCATAGTTTTCGACATATGATGAAAAATGTCTTAAAAAATAACCCCCCCCTTATCTCCGAAGTTTGCGAAGCGAAAAATCTGAAATAATTAGAGTTGATAGGAATTGATCCAAGTATTGCACCAAAAATAAAACAATGTTCCTAACTAGTACAGTTTTTTCAAAATCATCAAAATTCCTTCACAAACAAACTTAGTTATGCGGTCCTGTTTTTTTCACTTTATACGTCCAAAAATGATACGGAACCCTCAGTGCGCGAGTACGACTCGCACTTGGCCGGTTTTTTTTATCGCTCCATCCCGCTCGTCGCTTCGCTTTCGCCTTTACCCCGCTCTCTCGCTCTCATATCGTATTAATTTTAATAAAAGCATCTTATACTCAAGTACTTTAACAAGGAGCTCCCCAATAAACTTGAATATTTTCTTCATTCGATTCATGAAAAGGTATATTTTGGTCCATATTTATCCCCTGTACAATGCGTACATTAAGCAATAAAGGTTGACATTCACTGCGCGATCATTTGGAGGCAGTCAGTCGTGTTCCCCGTGAATAGATAGTGATAAATAATGTCGTATTCTGACGAGTCTTTTATGTTAAATGAACTGATAATAATAACATAATCTTTAATTTTGCCGGTACAAAGAAAAAAACCGGCCAAGTGCGAGTCATACTCGCGCACCGAGGGTTCCGTATCATTTTTGGACGTATAAAGTGAAAAAACCGGACCGCATAACTAAGTTTGTTTGTGAAGGAATTTTGATGATTTTGAAAAAACTGTACGAGTTAGGAACATCGTTTTATTTTTGGTGCAACATTTGGGTCGATTTCTATCAACTCTAATTATTTCAGATTTTTCGCTTCGCAAACTTCGGAGATAAGGGGGGGGGGGAATGGTATTTTTTCAGACATTTTTCATCATATGTCGAAAACTATGAAACATAAAATTAAATAAAAATATATTTTGAAATATGCAGATCAAGCCCTTTCATATGATATGTCACATGACCTAGTAACCCCACTTCGAAATTTTGGAACCCACTCCGGCCCCTTTTGCAATGAAAATAAAAATATTTTTTGACTTATTTCATTTGCAATAAAGTTGGACAAGCATCCTTTATAACTGTACCAAATTTCAAGTCGATAGCATAAGTAGTTGCTGAAATAAGCAGGTGTGACAGACAGACAGACAGACAGACCGACAGACAAAGTCGCACCATAAGGGTTCCTTTTTTACCATTTTGGTACGAAACCCTAAAAAGATAGTTAAAAACTAAAACCCGAATACGAAAAAAAAACTGAAAAGCATTATAGAAAACATTTCTGCCTGAAATTCTTCTCCTATACTTGAGGAATTCAATGTTGTGAAAAACTGAATAAATCAACGTTTTAGTATCCAAGGTATAGGGTAAAACCGGGATAGATGCCCCACTTTTTAAAATAGCCTTCTCATTTAAAAAATATTAATTTTATATGGATAATTTCTATGAGTGTAGCTAGTTAAATCATTTATGTTGAATTATAATCATTATTTTTTGACCTATCAATAATACATTTTGCAGAATTTAGCTTTTTGTGGAACACTTTTTTTGAGGATAGATGCCAACCTGTATGGATAGTTGCCCCACCATGGAAATACTAAGAAGGATAGATGCCTGCAGTGCCGGATAGATGCCCTTTATACTGTGTAAACGAAAAACCCAACCAAATATGAGGTCGAATTACGAAAAACCATTTTTTTAAGTGTTTTAATTGTTATAGTTATAATATGATTCTTATACGACACAAACAAACATAATAAAACTTCAAAATATAAATTCAATCATTACCCTTCCTTTTGGCTTTGCCGAGTCGGGTAAAAATAAAAATATGAATTCTTAATTGTTATTATGTTAATTAATAAGTGTCAACATGCCAATAGATACTTTTTTTAAAATTAAAATAACACAATAAAGAGATCATTCCTAATCCTACTTAAATGAAGTTGAACCGGATAGTAGTGCTTTCAGTTTTCCACATCTTGAGCTCGCACTCCTTCCTCTTGTATTTTCGTGGCATGGTTCTGCTACAAGTAAAAAGTCCAAATATAAAAATACGGAAAAACTTAAAAAATATAACAAAACACAAAAATATTTTAAAGTAGGTATGCACTGACACCATTAAAGTGTATGGAGGGTTAGATGCCCCTAAGGGCACCTATACCTCGAAAAATTGGGGCAACTATCCTTTATGATAGGGATAGATGCCCAAGTATTTTTTAAATAAATTAAAAACAAAAGTAAAACTATTGACACCCAGACGAACCCTTAATGAACCAGTACATTGATGTAATAAAAAATATAATGGAATTTATTACTACTTATAAAGTTATACAATGGCAAATACTAACCTTTAAATCTTTTACGCGTTCGTGGAGTTCGCCGCGGAGATGATTGCATACACGAGCGAAACGCATCCTCAACGTACGACAGCCAGGGGGCAGCTGAGGTGCGGGGTGACTGCGGCTCCTACTTATACTATTAATTCAAAGTTGCGAGTTTGGGAAGTTAGGTTTTTTGAAAATGAGGCATCTATCCCACTGCGGCATCTATCCCGGTTTTACCCTAGCCGTGGTCGCATGCCACCCTGTTGTGGAGTCAGTAATATGTTGGCATGCGACCACAGGTATACCCTGGATATTAAAACATTGATTTATTCAGTTTTTCGCATTATTTTTTCAAAAATCATAAAAAAAAAATACAATATAGGTACGGTACTCTGTATTTTCTTTGTTTAATGTTAGTTTGAATGCACAAGTTTTTCACGTCTGATAACCTTTTCCTATTGTAATCGGCTTTCGGCTAGACGTCATATTTCTATCTCGGAAACTTTCGGCAGTGTCCGGAAACTTTCGGTAAAGTTCGACTATCTTAGTTGGTATATTTGTGTAGGAAACGGGACACGGTTGATGGAGCGGAAAAGTTTTCGGTCAATCTCGGCATTATGGAAAATTGATATAGTTTGTCTGAAACTTATATTTACCTGAACAATGGTTGAATAGTGAATACCATAGATCAATCTTTCCCAAAATGGGTCGTGAGCGGATATTGGGTGGGCCCTGAAACTGACAGTAGGTACGATTGAGTCGCAAAAAGTCGTTGACCGGTTCGTGTCGATATCGGCAGCCGAATGTTTACTAATAATTGTAAAAACAAGAAACTTAACCACGATTTTGCATCGCTACTATCGCGATACAGCATGGTTTAATCATGGACATGAATCAACACAGTTGCGCGTTGCAAATGCGATAAACGGCCAAAAAAAGTTAACGAAACGCACTACTGAATCGCGACCTCCCTAGGGGTAGGATCTCAGATCATAGAAACAAGGGAGATGTGCCAAGGCGCTATTGAGCTTGATACTTTAGTTTGGTCATTTTGAGCGTGTAGAAAAGTACACGCTGGCGACGAACCGAACACGATCGATGATATAAATACAGTGTTTTTGTTTAGTGCTATTGTTGAGTGACGATTAACAGTGTTAGATTGAGGGTGTGCGGAATTTTTAATGTGTGGGAGATCTTTTTATTCACAAGGAGCGCTTGTAATCGTGTCGAAAAATTTACTAAAAGTGGGAACAGTTGTTCCCGTACTAATTTGCTATGATGGCATATCTCCTTATTTCTATGATCTGAGGGTAGGATCATGCCAAAAATGCCTCGCGATCGCGGTTGCCATCTCGATACCTCGATGTCGATACTCGCTATTTCTACATGGATGGCGGTGCGAACACATCGGTTCAGTCGCACCTAAAAGCTCAGTTGCCCGGTTGGACAATTGAAGGACGATTTATTCCGGTGAACCAATTTGACCAATCATGAGCCAGATCACATCGATGCTTGCCGTCGACCGCGATGGAAAAACAAAACATTTTGTTTGTTAGTTGAACCTCCATATAGACCGCAATCGCTGTGAGGTATCGTTCGGCATGCGCGTGCTTGTCTATTTGCATACATTTGTTTTACGTCGTGGTGACATCAAGATAGCTATTAGCTATATAAGGGGAAGTATCGCAGATAGGCATCTTCGGCATGATCCTATCCTTAAACTCCAGTGGATACACCGAGACATTCTGCCTACATAACATCTATTCTAAAGCTATCCTAGTATTCTAGACCCTCCCCCACTAGGCACTACAATCATTAATATCATATCCGAAACATAAATCATTTCGGCCAATATTTCAATTGCTGTAACCGATCAGCATTCGATTCGGGCGGCAAGCGATTCGTGTATAAATCAAAAAGAATACATAGATCATATTGATAAATCACTTGTATGTAGTCTAAATAAAATTGTGGTCGTACAATCGAATTGGTGCAGCCGAATTGGGCAATAAGTCTGTCAAGCTGAAGTGGGATTGGGTCATATTCGTTGACAGACTGGACAGGGTCAAATTATCGATCGTAGGGGTCACCCTACGATCGATAATTTGACCCTGTCCAGTCTGTTCAGAAACGGGCCCGTCACCCTCTAAGGCCGTCAGGCCTCAGAGGGTGACGGGGCCCGTTTCTGAATATCACAAAGGTAGGGCACAGTGGGATATCTCGCTCTGAATCGAATCAGTATTTCAAGAAACTACATGTAACATACAAACTTATTTTATAATATTAGTTTATTACACACAAAAGTTGTGATCCCTTTGTCTCGAAAACTAAAAAAACCTACCAAAATTAGGCGTATAACATACGTTGCAGAAATTAGGCGAATAGCATACGCTGCGGAAATTAGGCGAATAATATACGTTGCGGAAATTAGGCGAATAGCATACGCTGTAGAAATTAGGCGAATAATATACGTTGCGGAAATTAGGCTAATAACATACGCTGCGGAAATTAGGCGAATAACATACGCTGCGGAAATTAGGCGAATAACATACGCTGCGGAAATTAGGCTAATAACATACGCTGCGGAAATTAGGCGAATAACATACGCTGCGGAAATTAGGCTAATAACATACGCTGCGGAAATTAGGCTAATATCATACGCTGCGGAAATTAGGCGAATAACATACGCTGCGGAAATTAGGCTAATAACATACGCTGCGGAAATTAGGCTAATATCATACGCTGCGGAAATTAGGTTAATAAAATACGCTGTGCAGCGGTGCGGCATCGCCTGCCGCTGCGGTGCGCGGTTCAAATCCAAGTCCACGCAGTCCAAGAGCACGCGTAGCATGAGCACTTATAGAAACAGGATTTGTCGACGGAAGAATAGACAAAATGACAGATTGTAGAAAGATTTCTACCAAGTTAAGCAGGGCGATGTTAAAAATGAAGAGAAGAAAATAATGTTTCTATTCTTCAGTAGAGAAAACTGGTACGCCAAGCACGGGTCGCCGCGTGCTCGGGCAGCAGAAATAACGAGTTGGATAGAAGGAACTTTGCCTATACTCGGTAAAATAGAGATGGGATTGGTGAAGCTATGCGTGCTGTAGATAATCAGTCAAGTAACAAACGACACCGCAACTGCACGCGGAGGCGGTTCGATTCGCCCAACCACGTACCGAAGCGGCAGGGGATACCGCACCGCTCCGTGTGTTATTGCCCTTATATTAAAAACTATAAAACGTTACAATTTTCGTAACAGAATCGTGGTCACTGCCTCCAATCTCTAAGCCGTTTTATACCCTATGTACTAAATAAGTAAAGCTTTTAATACTAAAAATGGGACCATACTTTAGTATAAAACGGACCACAAAATAGTACACATTGTGGAACATAAATAATTTATGTAGCGTGCAAAGGCGAGCCACGAATCACGTGCGCTTACGAGAATTAAAATTTAATTTGGTCGGAACTACCCTCTCGTGTAAATCATGCTTTACCAAAAAAGGTTACGCAGTAATTTAATTAGCAAACACAATTTAATTAGTTATACGGTTTTGTGGATATTGAGTTGCTGTACCCTTATTCCGAGTTAAATAGAAATCTATACTCGACGCGTAAACCATAACTCGACCAAATTAAGTTTACACTATTATAATTGATTTTACTACATTCGAGCTATCACTGTCATTTGGTCGCATTATAAACGCAGACGCTAGCGAGCCTCGTAATATTATAACGCGACCAAAGAGCAGTGTCATCTTGAAATGAGTATAAAAAGTATTGTAGCAAGGAGTTTATATACCCATCTAAACGCTTTCTGCTAATTCCGCGGGGTGGCCGTGCTATGTGCAAAAGAGATCTTGCTAGACTAGTTCAAAGACAATAAAGTAAAGCCTGTGTCGTGCCACGGCGATGGGTTCAGTAAGGATTTTAATTTATGTGTACATCTAAATTATTGTATTCACATTTGTGAAACCAAAAATTGTTTGAATGACTTGTTTTGACATTTCGTAAAAATACCGGATTTTTTTTAGGGTTCCGTAATAAGAAGTATTTTAGTTTTATGATCGCAATTATTTATAAAACACAAAACACTACCAGTAAGTAATAATAATATAGGTAATATAAGTTTGTATTGTACAAAGCATTGTTGCGGTTGTCAAACTCAAAACTGAAAATAGCAAATTATTATTTATTTGAGAGTGAATTGGTTTCATCTAGGCAAGCGTGCTCCATCGTAGACCGCATCATCGCTTAACATCAGGCGATTGGATGATGGATGCTATGAGGTTGATTTTTTCCTGATTTTTTGATAACGCGGTTGGAAAGTTAGAGTGGGGGACATAATATTGTTAACATTCGTTGTAACGAACAGTTGATTAATTTGATTTCGTGATTTCAAGGTTGGTCCCGTAGTTAATCGCACTAGTATTGAAAACTGAACACCATCCTTCACTATGTCCCACGTTTAACCTATCACCCAGTTTAAGATCGTTTCAATTTTGGTTACGTTCGTTTATTGTCGGATTTCAGGTTTTAAACATAAATTATTGATGTATTGAACCCTAAATGAAAGCCATTAAAACTTCTTAAAAATGTTATTATGTCAAAACAATACGTCAATCAAAGAGATAATTCGTTAAAAACTTATACTTTCCTATGTTATTTTTGGACCTTGATATTTACTGTTTCTAGCAGTGAGGCAGTGTTTAAATACAATCAACGCCATTTTATTTAGTTGCGACTACTTCAAGGATATCTAAGTGTAGGAAGAAAACATTGACCTAAATGATCTAACATGTCATGTTTATGAATCAATATCCTACTCAAAACGAAATACCTACCTATTTAACTTTTAGAGCTATTTTCATTTGAATAATAATAAACGAATAAAGTGCTTGGAGTTTCCCTGCGTGAATGAATCAGAAATAAGGTTTTCAGGGAAACCAAGGTAAGCGACACAGCCAGAAGAAATGCCAAACCTAAATGGGGTAAATAGCTCGTAGAACGGGTGGCTGGTGGAGCCGAAAAGATTTTAAGTGGCCGCGCACGGCGCGAATGGATAGAAATGAATGAATGGGTAGACCTCACAAGGTGGACTAACAACTTGGTGAAGGTGGCGAGAAACTATTGGATGTGGGCAGCACAAGAGCAGTTTTTGTGGCGATGCTTGGGAAAAGCCAGCATTAAGGTGCCTTTCCAACAGAGATGTGCTATGCAGCTATGCTACGAAAATATAAAAGCTAGGCTGCAAAACTATGTGACCGTTTCCACTGATGTTATGCTATGTAGGTAGCCGTGCAAGGAAGATGCGCAGCTCGAGCTATGTGACGTATCGACAATACACATAGCTACTCCATTATCGACCACACATCTAGCACGCATCCATAGCTCGCATCGCATCCATAGCGCGCATCTACAGCACGCATCCTTCTATATAAAAAACCTAGCTTAGCTGAATCGGTTTCCACCAGTGCTATGCTATGTGAACCAATGAATATGATTGGTTGATATCAAACGCATCCATAGCAACGTTGCATAGCACATCTGTAGTGGAAAATCACCCTTAGACGCCTGTCGGCTGATAAGATGATGATCATAACATTGACAGGAACTGCACGTCCTGGAAAAAAGGCAACACTTGATTGTATTCATTATTTAATTATAATATAATAAAAATTAAAAGTTTGTTTTTTTTCATTCAAATGCAAAAAAATCACTAAGTGCTCATTCACACGTACCACAACCACACCACGTCGCAACGACAAAATGCTGTCAAGCAGTGGTTAGGTGTGAATAGCTTTTTGTAGTTGCGTTGTGGTACCGACAAAATGTCGATGTGTCGTTCGCAAAATGTGATGTGTAGTTCGCAGTGTCGCTGGTGGTTGCGTTCTGGTTGCGATGTTGTCGGTATCACACACACGGTCGATAACGACTGCAAAATGTGGTACATGTGAATAGTCGTACCTATTCATTTTCAATACGAAATATACGCCCGGCCACGTGGTGTGGTTGTGGTTTGTGGTACGTGTGAAGAAGCCCTAACAGGAAAAAAAATGAGTTAATCAAAAAACCCGACTGCAAGAAAATAACTAAAAAGTTCAAAACAAGATCACTTTTCAAGCAGTCTGAGATCTTTACAGAATAAGTTTCTTACTTCTTCACGCAAAAACTAATGAACCGATTGTAATGAAACTTGATAGGTACTTACAATGACATAATATTGTTACTTATAGCTGTACTTTTTATCCCAATATTACCACGGAATCGAAATTTACGCCGGTGAAATCGCGGGGCGTAGCTAGATACATACGTGTCGAATTGATAACCTCCTTTTTTGAAGTCGGTTAACAATTATTATTTGTAAGTTTTGTAAGAGAAAAAACTAACGGTTACTTATGGATCAGAAAGAATATAATAATATTAATACACTACAAATACTACAATACAATACACTCTTTTTTTGCGGGCGTGTCGGGACAGTATTCTGTTCTAAGTAATAATAGTAATAATGCAGTCTAGTCGGTGGAGACCACTTCAAATTGTTGGATTTTGAATTTTTGACACAATGAGAATAGAAATAGGATTATTCTCTAAAAAAATGTACATTTTGAATTTTGAATTTAGAACTAAACTGACAACGTAACGGACCTGAGAGTTGGTGTAACGAAACTGATGTCATAAAACATAGTTCACATTACACACGTAGGTAGGTAAGTACCTACACTCAAATATAAATAAAACACTGCCTTTAGATATATTTAGGAAATTCATTTGCAAGGCTTTAGCTCATCAGCCTAAGGCCTAAGGTATAATAGTGTATTTTTTAACAAGTAATAATTCTCTCTTTGAATGGTTAATAATCACACAGTGAAACAAAAATAATAACAATTTTCTTAAATAATAAATGTAAAGTTTAATTTAAAATAACTATGTACTTATAAATATGTCAGTCTGGTAGTTTTTATTTTATGCATTAAGCTTTACAATTTCACAGTTTCGTAACGTAACGCAATGTAACGAAACTAAAGCCTTGCAAATGAATTTCCTAAATATCTAAAAGCAGTGTTTTATTAATATTTGAGTATACTTACCTACCTACGTGTGTAATGTGAATTATGTTTTATGTCATCAGTTTCGTTACACCAACTCTCAGATCCGTTACGTTGTCAGTTTAGTTCCAAATTCAAAATTCAAAATGTACATTTTTTCGGAGAATAATCCTATTTCTATTCTCATTGTGTCAAAATTCAACATTTCGATAGGGTGAATGAGCCAGTTACAGGCAGTTATTTCATTTATTTATTTAGAACAGTCCCTTCGACGCGATGTTAGCTCTGAATGTCAATATATTACAACTTTTTAGACGGTGTTGCTAGTTTTATTTTAGCACCAATGCTCTTTTACCACTTTTTATTGTCCCAGGCAGCAACAGATAGGGGTGCCAATGTAGTTACGAACGACTCTTCGTAGAACAAGAGCATTCGTTCTCGATCTTTTAGTGTAAACGAGCGAAAAATCAACGAGCAAAAATGAGAACCAAGAACTAGAATTCTTGCACAATAGATGTTTAGATCGGCCGAACGAATCGCTGGAACACAAGAACGCTTCACGTCCGAACATGCAAGAACGCTCTAAGCAACTGTTCGCATGCTCTAGTGCCGTTTACATCAAGCGTGCGAGCATTTTTGGAATATTCTATAGAATTTCTGAATGCAGACAGAATAATGCTCTACGTCTGTTTACACTAAAATAATTTAATAGAATGAGCATTCGCTCGTCTGATGTAAATCGGCCTTCTTGCGAAACGCTCTTTAAGTACGCTCTTTATGTAACTTTTCCATGTTCTAAATAAATAAATAAAATAACTGACCATAACTAGCTCATAGACCCTATACTTGTTGGAACTATCGAAAACTCAACGAGGTCGCTGCCCACTAGACTGCATTATTATTGTTATTCTTTATTCATTTTAAGGTTCCGTATATAGATGCAAAGCCAGTTGTCATCGTTTTCAACGAAACGGTTGTCAATGGTTACTTTCGTTAACAACCGATGTCATCCACTAAAGATGGCTTAAAACGTATAAAAACATATTTTTTAGCAGTTTTTTTTCCTAGGTAATGGATAGACATGGATAGACCAGTTCTATGTAATCAATTGTTTTTTTTTAATTAAATACAGATACTTTATTTTATACGTAAAATAACCTTCATGAGAGACTTCTCTTCAGCGTAGGTACTTTTATATTGAAATTATTACTTCCAAATTGAGTAATTAGTTAGGTAAGTACCGAGGTTGGTAGGTCCGATTGCGTATTGGAAGTTGGAGCGCACATCACGCACGACGCGACATTGCCACATCGTGCATCGTGCATCGCCTTCGCAGAGCGGCAGCATGATGCACGAAGTGGCAACGAACGAACGATCACGTGACGACAAGGGCGTAAGTTTGATAATGTTTTCGAGTTTCGTACTTAAATGAACGTAGGAACCTAGGAAGGAAGGTACGTTGTAATAATACGTACGTATTACAAATAAAACAATTTAGGCTCAAAAAACTGACCCCGGAAATTCTGAGATTTAAGTTTAAACATTTTGTTAATAATCGCATTCGGTCTGTTCGCATTTATTTTATTAATGTTGGTTTTATATTATGATTTTGAATATATGTCTCTGTTACACGGGACTAAGAGTCCCGGATCATTTGAAGGCGTGCGCGGGGCCGAAGCCAACACGTAGAGGCCCTTTATGACAGCTTTTTAGTAAAATTTAATGGTGACATAGCTGGTGATTATCCTTGTATGCACTATAGAAATACACCCAAGGATAACCACCAGCTTATGCAGAACTATTGCAATATATATGTGGAAAAAAGAAACTACTCTTGGGCTATTGTGGTAGGATGGTAGTGGACTAAGTTAAGGGGAACTATAGGAACCTATGGCGCCTGCCGAAACAATGTATGTGCACACGTAAAAATGGCAGACGGAGACTTGCCAACTCACTAACCGGGCCCCCTGAAAAAAGTCGCTCGGGTAGCAACAAAGGGGGCAACAGGAACGTGAGTGACTGAAGGGTGGAGAGGCTTCGCTGGACTTTAAACTCAGATCACTTGCTCCCTGAGGGTCCGGCATCACTGGCCCACTCATCACCTACGCTCAGCATCCACCCTCCGAGCAGAGGTGTTCTGCTCTAGCGACTCCACTCTAGACGGCCAATGAAGGCAAGCTAGAGGCGGGAGACCTGTTCCTCGTCAGTGTTCACTCCAACCGGCCGATAAAGGCAAGCCGGAGGTGAGGAACGGTGGCTTCTCCCTGGAGCACTCGGGTACCGCGGGGTCGCTACTCCCCGTCACTTCGCCTCAAGGTGCCCTGCGAGAATATTATGATTATTATTATTTTTTTATAATGCTATGGTAATTAGCAACACCGATTAAGTTAGGTGAATCAAAGACTAGTGGTGGACGTAATTTCTTACGATCGAAATTCCGATAAGCTCATGGCATTGGTGTTCAGTCAACGTGAGTTTTTCAAATGGGACGAGGTACGAAGTCACAAGTCTACTGATGCAACTTACTCTTACTGTCTATCATAAAAATATCCTAATTTCAATAGAGAGGATGGTTGGCAAGTACCACCTGTTTGGAATTCTGTTCTAAAAATAATCAAGTCCCAAACTTCATATTATACTGCAAAACATCAAGACACCGTGAGCGATTATTGTGTTCATCGAAACGAATATGAATCGAATAATATCGATTAAGTATAATTAAAAAATCTTGTGCCGGTAGATTGAAAATATTTTTTGTATACATTAGCTGTCATAACGCCTACCAGCTCAGTCATCCTACGACCATGAACGCTGCAAAGTGTTCGAAACGTCAGGAAAAAAAAATCAGTAATATACGCGATTTAATCCGTTTTAACTTGTTTTATCGCAATGTGTAATATTCGCGAAAACCTAAGACATTATTATGTATGTGCACTGGCCATTTAACCGATGAGGCCATATAAAACTAAATCATGCGCGACAGCTGTATAATTTTACATCGTATTACGATGATTCTCTTATAAAAGGTGGTCTGCTACTTCAAATCTGCGAAACCATGGAATTTCCTATCACATGTATGTATAAATTATGCATCAACATGTTTTATTTAAGTAGGTATAATCTGCAAGCATGTATCTGTGTGTGATTATCAAATTTCCGTAGTGTGTGCTATACGTGTTCACCTCGCCCTCCGCAAAAAATGGCAGAAAATGTTATACGGTGATTTGCCGCTTAGCTACTTTATAGGTTAAATGACGAATCAATGCTATTAATAAATCTACTACTTATTACACAACATATTTTATAAGTAGTTATTTTTTTAGTATCGCCATCTATCGCCGTTGTCTCGGACGACAAAGTGATCCTATAAAGATTCCGTTTTTCCTTTTTGAGATACGGAACCCTAAAATAAATAAAGAAAATAATAATATTAATTCAGTCTAGTCGGTTGAGACCACTTGAATTTTCTATTCTTATCTGTCATTGTGTCAAAATCCAACATTTCTATAGGGTGTACGACACAATTACAGGCAGTTATTTTATTTAATTATTAACACTCGCGGGTAGTACGTGATTGTACGTCATAATGTATAATTTTGATATGGCACAACCAACGTACCATGCCGTTCAAAAACAAAAGATCGTGTAAGCCGGAACCTTTATTTCCTATAAACTTTCAAGTAAAAATTCAATTATGTGGACCATGTTCTCAACATATAAAACTCAGCTTTACTGTCATAAAGAATCAGTTTTTGACCATTTCAAAAATGTGTCGTTGGCAATTTGAGGCAACGCTACACACACACACGTACGTGTAAAACGCACAACGTGATTATACGTCCCGCGCGCCTCCTGCGTCTCTACATTTAGTCAGATTGTGTCACGGGAGGGGTGCGCGCGCATTTTAGCGTCGCAGGAGCGGTTTGTCGTAAACTTCGAGACAAAAGCATCATTAGGTATTAAGTTTACGTTATTATTTTATTGTTACTTTGTTGTGAATTATGTTATAAACAAAATTATGATATGAAAATGGTGTCTTACGGGCTCTTTTGTTTGTTTTTGACGTAAAAGCGCAAGACAAATCCGATGAGGATTTTTGAGGATTTCGATAGGGATAAATCAAGGTAGAACAGTTCCAGGACGATGATTGGGACTTTGGAACGAATAAAGATATACCTACGAGATATTATGTCTTGTGTCCATAAGACATCTAATTAGTTGCAGGTTGTACTAATAATGGCAAAACCTATGTAATCGATGACGTGACAAAACGTTTGTCATAAAGTTTTTAAAACATCCCATATTATGCTACGTACTTAAACGTCAAATATATTTATATGAAAATGTATTGTGTCATTTTAGAACACAGATTTAACTGGTACCGTCCGCGAACGTGTAAGTAAGAACATAAAATTTATAGCAATATAGAGCGTTTCACATAAGAAGTCCCTTCGACTAGATACTGGACTTCGTTAGCTCTGAATGGCAATACCTATATTACAACGTTTTAGACGGTTGCAAGTTTTATTTTAGCATCAATGCTCTTTTACCATTTTTGAGTGTCCCAGGCCTTACTTTGACACTTAAATCTAAAAAATACATAAAATGTTCAAGACCTAGACAAAGTGACAGGGGAGCCAACATAGCGTCGAAAAGACTTCCTATAAGAAAGGCTCTATAGCTAAAGTTTTCTATTTACTATGACGTACAATCACGTATCACCCCCGAGTGTTAATAAATAAATAAAATAACTGCCCGTAACTGGGTCGTTGCCCATAAAATTGTTGGCACTATCGAAAACTCGACCAGGTCTGCGCCGACTAGACTGGTTTATTATGATTACCTAATACTTATGACAGCAACCCGATGCATGCAAAAAATAGGTGTATTGTATTGTAGTATACAGTATATTCTTTCTGATACATAAGTGACGTCACGTTTGTACCGCGTTGAATAGGCGTTGTTGAAATTATATCACAATTTTGTTATACAGGTTGTCCCACGGCTGTGCCACATGGAGGAAAAGTACTTTAAATATTATAGTTAGGAAGTTTTGCTACATGAAGACTACTTTATTTTTAAAATTAAGCAATACTGCATTCACAGATTTTTAAAAAGTTACTTGCTTCATCAGGGAATCGAACCGACCAAATTAATGTGAAAAGAAGAACATACTATATTTTTATGATGCCGATTGAGAGGGTTAATTATAAGCATTAATTCCTTCTAAGTAACATAGTGTCTTAAATGAAAATAACATGGCGAAAATTTACATCTAAATTTAGGAAAAGAATTTATTAAAATAACTTTTCGTGTCGCTTTTCATATATAGCTTTAATTATATTTGCTATTAAGTACTTTTTTAGACTGTTTTCCTGAAATGTGCAAGATAAATGCAATAAAATACTATTTGAATGCATCTTGGCTATGCGCTAGGCTAGACAGTAGAGGAATTTGAAAAAAAAAATATTACGGTGTTCCTGTAATTTAAGATAGGTGCCATGTTACTCAGAAGGAATTAATGCTTACAATTAACCCTCTCAATCGGCATCATAAAAATATAGGTGTTCATTTTTTCACATTTAGTCGGTTCGATTCCCAGATGAAACAAGCAACTTTTTAAAAATCTTTGAATGCAGTATTACCTACTTAATTTTAAAAATTAAAAGTGTAGTTTCTCTGAAGCAAAACTTCATATCTCCAATATTTAAAGTACTTTCCCTCCATGTGGCATAGCCGTGGGACACCCCGTAGATGGTATTCAATGCACGATATTGTGAATCCGCTCGTCCACTTCTTGCGAATTAATTTCATCGCCTATTCAACGCTGGACAAACGTAACGTAACGTACTAGACAGTTGAAATTTAAGAACATGATTTTATTTAAGTACAATCTGTAATCTGTAATCTGTCTGCCTGTCTCTGTGTGGGATTGTCAAATTTCCGCAGTGTGCTGTACGTGCTCACCTCGCCCCCCGCAAAAAGTGGTGGAAAATTTTATTTGATGATTCACCGCTATACGCCTCCAGGGGCATATAATTATGTTCTAAGGAATCCTGTCTGAGCAATATGAAACGTCACACAGTGACGTCACAACGGTAGTGGTGGTCGTATTTGAATTAGTTCCAATAAGATGGCTAACATGTATAACAAGCCACTGACTCCAAGAGTGTTAAGCTGAACTTTGACGTTCGGTAACAAACAATATTGTATGTTAGTAAACAATACAAACTTTTAAAACGATAGTGGGTAGTTAAGGGTTAAATCTATAGTCGCTAGCGACCGCGTAATACGTACTCATACTTTGGATTCTAAGTTTTACGCTGTCGCTAGCGTCTATCGATTGCATGGACATCTATACTAATATTATAAAGCTGAAGAGTTTGTTTGTTTATTTGAACGGGCGTATCTCTGGAACTACTAGTCGGTTTCGGATTCATAAGGAATCGTTTAGGCTATTTAACATCACCCTACGACCTTTGAAAGCCGAGCAAAGTGAAAAAGCAAAGCAAGTGAAACCGCGGGGAAAAGCTAGTATTAAATACGGGACGCGAAACACGGTCGTTAGCTTGTGCTTCACTTCACTTCTTGGTTATGGCATTTGTGGAGTTTGCCATACCACAATTCTGCCAATGTCATCGTTAGCTTGTGTGGTCCAAAGATTACGATATTAAAGTCTTGTCAGTTTGACAGTGATAGACAGTGACAGAAATATAAGAAGAAGCAATATGTATTCTGAATTTCATATAGGTAGGTAGGCATTTTTCATGTGTTCCTGTCCAATGGGTAGGTATTGTGTTCTTAATCGCATGGATATTGTGGCGCCCTGTCATCTATGACACATATTCGCCATAAATAATTATTGTCTTACGTAAACACTCCTTGATATCATTGTATTAAACTTCTTTTCTCTTTGCTTCCTTTGCTGTCAAGTGACCGTGCTAATTTTCTGCCAAATGACAAATAACCGTGTTATTTTATTTATTTACAATTTTCGAGATACACGTAGACTCATTGCTACTGTAATTATTATGTTTGGAGATGATCAGGGGCTTGTAGCTCAATGTGTTTCTGTGTTATAATTATGTAGTGCGGTTTGTGTAAGACCAAAAATCAATCTCAGTTACCATTTCACAGGTTAGTACCTATTCGTTTACATTAAGTGTATAATAAATAAAAAAAACCTAATAAATTTGTTGTGTTAATCCATATAGGTAGGTACAATATTTTCAGTGTGAGTTTAGAAATTACAGTTTAGTTTTGCTATAAATGTATTTTTTCATCATTGCCTATTTATTTTGTAAACAAACGTGTAGAAACAAAGACACAGCTACTATTGTACTGTATCGATATCGATAAAGTTATTATTTTTATAAATGTATGAATGAATTGAAAATAATCAAGAATTACATAGGTATACCTTCCTACTTTAAAAAAAATATGTTTTCAGAATGCTAAGGAATTAGGTGTGCATTAAGAAATAGAACCGGCCACTTGCGTCTCGGTCCACGCACAGTGTAGGGTTCCTTAACATGTCCATACAAGTGCGGCTACACACTTGTATAGTCACCGCCGTGTTATGTTAGCCGCAAAGTTATTTTACAATAAGGGTTTATTGGAAACAAACATAATATTTAATTATCACACAATAATTATGTAGGTAGTACTTAAAACTACCTTGTAATGTTATTTATCTTTTGTGTATCAAAGGCATTGGCATCGAATTTATGAGTTGCTCTAATTGCATCATGGACAAATCACATAAAATTAATGAACCACTAACTTTTGTTTTGAATGCAGTGATAGCCTAGTGGTCTAACCATGTGCCTCCCACGGCAAATGGTTCGAGTTCGATCCCGAGGCACGCACCGCTGACTTTTTCGGAGTCATGTGCGTATTAGAAATTATCACTTGCTTTAACGGTGAAGGAAAACATCGTGAGGAAACCTGCATGCCTGAGAGTTCTCCATAAAGTTCTTGAAGTCTTGTGTGAAGTCTGCCAACCCGCACTTGACCAGCGTGGTGCACTATGGCCTACCCCCTCTCATTCTGAGAGGAGGCCCGTGCCCAGCAGTGGGACAGTTTATAAAAAAGGGCTGATATTATATTTTATTTATTTATAACTTTTGTTTCAGTTCTTATTGTTTCCGCTGCTCTTGCAGCTCTTCTGGGCTGGTGAACTTGCGGTTACGGCCCGCAATTAATCAGTGGTCGAAATGCTTAGAATTGCAGAGAATAACTTAGAACCTAACCTCACAACAGTCGGTTTTACTGACTCCTACAATACCCGTGACAAACACCAAAAGTAAACGTTACCATAATCCAATGCGTCTGAATTTTTTTCCTGTCATGGATGAGTTTTTGAGTTTTATAGATGGTATTATGAAACAAATGTTTTTTATTTTTGCAAACAGAGACTATACAGGTAACAAAATGTCAGTTTTCCTCTTGGAAATCAGACTTTTATGTAAGGCTCACAAAAATGGAAGATTCCTTATTAATTTTAGAGAAAATAATTGACTTTTTATTTCTTCTGTGCAATATAATTTAAGAGGTTTCGATATTTTTTTGGCAAGATAGTCTTGTTTATCTTGCAGCTCTGATAATAACACTGTGAGTAAAGAAAGTACCGAAAATCCCAGCTCTGTATTTCGTAGAAATTAATTAACGATTTGTGATAATTAATAAAACATTTATTTTAAATCTTGTAGTTTTTTATAGTATCGATATCGGCAATGAGTCTACTTAGTCATTGAACAGCCCACACTTAAAGTAGGTATTGACATACACGAAGTTTTTTAATCAATATTTTTGGAACTATCGATTACTGCCATCTATAAATGTCATTCTTTGTCATTGTTACTATGTATAGTGTTACAAGGTGTTTAATCTAATATTTAATATCAGATCGCTCAAATTATATAAATATTTATTTACAGTTTGATATGAATAACTAACGATTTTCAGTCGTGGGGTTTCGCTCATATGGGACTGGTGCTATTCTGGGACTTAATCTACCTCACTGCTAAATTACATCCAAATCTGTACAGCATTTTTGGTGCCATCAACAAAATACGTGTTTCAATTGAAACTATTTTTCACGTGATTCAATAAGTAGTTATTCATAAACATTTTGATATTACGTTGTAATTGTAACATAATCCAAAATAATACATATATCTAAAGACAAGGGTAACTGTTTCTTACTGGTCATACTAAAGTGACACTAGTGATTAGTGATAATAGATGACATCATGTGACATCCGTTTCCCTGAACAGAAAACTTTTTGATAAATACTCTATATTATTGTATCACGCTAATTGACACCAGCAGCGCTACTTTCTATACATTTATATTAAATTAACGTAGGTACAGTTTATATTTCAAATTACACTATTACAATTTCCATAAGTAGCAGGGTTAAAATCTAAGGATTCACATAGACTGCAATCTATCCAAGGCTCACTATTACTCTGAGCTAAGTCTTAAGATTTTTGCGTCTGGTTGGTTTTTGAGAAGGGGTTGCATTCACCGCTAAAACTGCGCTTGTATGTACAATCCTTTCTCCGCATCGTACCTACTTAAATACTTGATCTCATCGGGGCGCACTACTTTCAAAATTCTCTGTCTATTCACTTCTTTTACTGTTTATGGTTATGTATATTTAGATTTAGTTTATTATATCGCAGAGGTGTCAAGTTAATCTCGTTACGAGATTCGAACGATAAACGTGTTATTCCTGTATGGCCCTTGCCAAGAAAAAGCCAGCGATACTGGCGCCACCCCGCGGAATGGAAGTGAAAAAACCCTCTTGGTTTCCGCTATTTCCACGGGGCAGCGCTAGTGTGTAAAATAGGCCGTCTAACAGTAAACTTTTTAATTCGGTCGAGTTATGGTTAACGCGTCGAGTATAGATTTCTATTTAACTCGGAATAAGGGTACTGATTCGCTTTGATTATAATGCAAAAGGTAATTTTAATTAATTATTCCCTAATTTTTAATTAGGGAGCAGCGTATCGATATCTGAGAAATTCTATTAATTTTGGGCTACATTGTTTATACAATACACAGCGGTAAATTACACATCGAGTTTAAGAAAGAGATATGCCTAGATCGCAAACCTACAAATTATTCTATGAAACATTGCATACGACCAACCTAGGCAGAAATTCTCCCCTTGCGAGAGCTGTAAAATTGTATAATGCCCTATTTAGAGTAGCAGACTTAGACATAAATTACGACAAAATCATGAGTTTCAAAAGCAAATTAAATAATTATTTTTGTAAACAGGACACTTGAATACACGTTGATTTATTTTAATTCTAATTTTATCTTTTACACGAATTTATTAATATTTATTTTGAATGAAATTTGTGATTTTAATTATATTTTAATAGATTTTATCAATTAATTTAGGTAATTTTAATTATAATACTGTATTCTTATTTATATTAATGCACTTTTATTTTTTAAAGATTTATTTTATAGGTATTATACATGACATGACATACCTACATAATTTTATTAGATTATCTTAATTTTAATTATTTGAATATTATGCACAATGCTATCCAGTGTATGAATTGTTAAAAAACCTATAAATACTTTAAAAATGCATTTATTTTGAATTTGTAAAAGTTATAATTTGTAGTTTGCATGTTTACTCGATTTGTTGTGTAAGCTGTGATTGCCTATAATGGAATGTACATTACCTATGTAAAAATAATTGTTCACTTGTTAGTTAATAATATCAATAATGTATTATTCGTTGGTAATCCTCAAATAAATAAATAAATATTGGCTTTATAGAGGGTAATTTCTGTCGCACGAAGCACAACAAGCAACGGTCCGGTATGTAATAGGTACCTAAACAGTCAGTGACGAATCTGACGCTCTACAAAGCCGAAGCTAGCTGATTATTATTATCTTTCTCAAACTCGATGTGTAAGGCTAAGTTCACATGACCGCGCGATACGGGATGCGCCGCGCGCGGTTAGTCGTTCCGCGCGGTCATGTGAACTTGGCGTGCCACACAAACTTGAAAAAAAAAAAAAGCCGGCCAAGTGCGAGTCGTACTCGCGCACCGAGGGTTCCGTATCAGTTTTGGACGTATAAAGTGAAAAAAACCGGACCGCAAAACTAAGTTTGTTTGTGAAGGAATTTTGATGATTTTGAAAAAACTGTACTAGTTAAGAACATCGTTTTATTTTTGGTGCATTATTTGAATCAATTCCTATCAGCTCTAATTATATAAGATTTTTTGCTCCGCAAACTTCGGATATAAGGGGGGGGGGGGGGGACGGTATTTTTACAGACATTTTTCATCATATGTCGAAAACTGTGAGATATAAAATAAAATGAAAATATATTTTAAAATGTGCAGATCAAGCCCTTTCATATGATATGCCACTTGACCTAGTAGCCCCACTTTAAAATTTCGCACCCCCACTCCAGCCCCTTTTGCAATGAAAAAAAATTTTTTTTTGATTCTTTTCATTTGCAATAAAGTTGGGCAAGCATTCTTTATAACTGTTCCAAATTTCAAGTCGATAGCATTAGTGGTTGCTGAAATAAGCAGGTGTGACAGACAGACAGACAGACAGACGAAGTCGCACCATAAGGGTTCCTTTTTTTACCATTTTGGTACGGAACCCTAATTATGACTATGCCGTGCCATATATTAGAAATTAAAACAAAAAGTTTATCTCTCAACTAAGTGCTGCAGTGGAACCACCTAATGTATTACTACATGTTGAATTATGGGCGTTACTAATCTTGAGGTTGAGGCGCGAGTATAATGTTATATGCACTGTACCATCTTAAAACCTATATGGACCTATGGCATCCAACTCTGGGGTACAGCCAGCAACAGCAATATTGAGATACTGGAAAGATTCCAAACAAAAACACTTAGAATCATCTTCAACATACCGCAGTAAAGCAATAAAAGTCAGCAATAAAATTATATAGCACGACCTGAAACTACCAACTGTCAAACAGGAGATCACGAAGTATAGCACTAACTACCAGAAAAGACTTGCAAAACATAAAAATGAGCTCGCTCTCGGACTGAGCGGAGACAAAAGTCTACGCTATAGGCGTTTGAAGAGACACAGTGTTCCATCACTAACATATAGATTCATCAGGACGGAAGGAGACACCCAATGAGAAGTGTCTCACCAAGCGAAATTATCCAATCAGAAAAAATGATATCGGATGGCTTATTGTTGTGTACAACAGATGGCCATGATGCGGAATTTAACAATAAAAAAAATATATAATATATATATATGCACTGTAGATCTATTTGATTAAAAAGTTAGGTATTGAAAATCTTAATGTGACGTTTGTTGTTGCCGTGCCCAATTTTTTCTGTCACGTGCCACGTTTGGCACGCGTGCCATAGGTTCGCCATCCCTGGCCAAGATCTTGTGCCGCGGCTTGGGACGGAGTGCGCCGCGCGCGGTTAGTAGTTCCGCGCGGTACCGCACGGTCATAATTTTATGAACTTAGCCTTACAGAGTTCGTAGGTCGTACGTCATTTGTTTTATTTTATCCATTAGGCCGATTAATAGACGATAGATAGATTGATAGACGTTACTTAGCACGTGCTTTGCCTTAGATTTGTTTCCGTCTCTATCTTGCACTTGTAGTTTGACAGTTGTGCGACATGTGACGGAAACATATATTATCTAAGCCAAAGCACGAGCTAAGTAACGTCTATCAATCTCGGCCTAAGAATGGATAAAATAAAACAAATGACGTACGACCCAATGAGATTAGGGTAACGATTCAGCGTAGGTGAATATTATAGTTTTTTTGTACTTCCCTAGTCGGGCTGCAACAGATTGAGCGAGAGATCCTGCTGTGCCCTCTCTTAAGCCTTATTTAGCCACGAGCCCCTCAGTACCTACTAGAAATACAAATATTACAAATAACTCTAGAACCGCGATCCAGTTACAGGTAACGATTTATGAGCGAGCCGCATCATATTCTGTAGTATCGAAAACAGGGATCGAATACTAAACGCTTTTTATCAAGTTAAAATGCTTAGCCATATACAGGGCCAATTTTCTAAGTGTGAGTGGATAGGCAAATCTGAAATTATAGCCCGTATTCCAGAACGATATTCGAGCGCTTATCTCTGCTTGAGCATAGATTTAAAGCCATTTGATTGGTTGAAACTAGTTTCAATCTATGCTCAAGCAGAGATCGGTGCTCGAGTATCGTTCTGGAATACGAGCCTATAAGCAATAGTGACAAATACTAAAGGGAGTCTCGAAGCAGATTTTGATAAACTAAAACTACATTGATCATTAGATTTTTGAAAAAAAATATATAGTTCAAAGTATTCAATCAATTAAGAAAAAAACAATATTTTCCTTTAGTTTGCCGTATGGCTCCTGGAATTTGATCTCTTATTAGTGATACTATCGGATGTTGCAATAATACAGAGCGTTTTTTTCTGGTTAAGAAAATTGTATTTTTTTTTTAATCTAACGATACCGTTGTAGTTTTCATTAAAATCGTTCCCAAGACTGTTTTGAGTATCTTTCACTGTTTCGCATAGTTTTAGATTCGGCTGCTTTACAAAATTCACCCTGTATATTTTACTAGACTTTAATCGCGACATTTGGCGCTCTATTTATGGTTCACTTTTCTATTGGATTTAAAAGGCTCTCGCATTCGGCCCCTCTCTCGCTCGCACAGAACCATACCTATATTTTAAGAAAGTTAAATGAAAAGATGCATTTTTGAAAAATGTAAACTGATACAGAACTACAAAATGATATTTATAATATTATAAACTCCAATTCAATGATTAAAAACACATGAGTTAAACATGTCTCAAAAACACATCGTAATCGTTTTTTAACCTTGTTTATTAGATATCACAGTAGAAATGTGTTTTAATTATTTACCTGAAAAATTAATATTATTTTAAAAATGCATCTTTTCATTCAACATTCTTAAAAATGGTTCTGTGCGAGCGAGAGAGGAGACAAAATTCCGAGAGCGCCCATAAGTGATTTGGTATTTTTAGTACAGAGAAATAATAAAATAAAGTAAGAATGTAATGTCGCATGCGCGACTGCTGAGCCTGAGGTCCTGGGTTTGATTCTCAGATTGGGCAATGCGTTATTGAGTCTTTCTTAGTCAGTAACAGCCCAAAGTCAGCATTTGTGGTCGATTATTGGCAACAGGCGTGCTACTAATTACTTGGACATTAATTGGCGACGTGTGGGTATTCTATACTTCTCTGCCTACTCTTCGGGGATTGCAGGCGTGATGCAAATTTATATAGAAATACTTAAAAGAAAAGCAAAGCTACAAATCTTGCAACATTTGCAGTGAATGTTTCTCAAAGTGTTACCAGATGATTTGTGTTGCCAAAATTGTGTGAAAGAATGAACAAGTTTTAAAAATGTATAATGAGTTATTACCATAATTTGCCTGCAAATTAAGCTTAAATGGTTTTTATACCATTCCCCCTCTAAAAAGCTTATTTTATTCACTGAAAACAGTGAATAAAAAGCACTTTTACTCACTGTTTTGATGTTTGAAAATGGAACACACCAATGTATTCGACCACAGATTTAAAGAACCTATGCTAGATGCGGCACGTTATTAGATTGTATGAAAACCGAACGTGTCATCTTTTTTATACCTACGTACCTACATATATAACTTCACCCCAGCCATTTAGTGATGTGCTCAGAGTAAACAGAATTGTTTCAATCACTAAGCGTCACTGAGCTAACAGACTTTTTTTAGTACGAACAGTCGAACATGCATGGCACGCTTGGTCGTGGCTTGCCGTATCTAGTGTAAGTGTAATCTGTGTATTCGACCTATATTGATGTGTTCTAAATTCAATTTGATTTGTCGACATTTTCGACAAGGAGTTTAGCATTAGAATAAAAACTGTTTTGTGTTCTTTGCTGTCCTTAGTAAATTGGCGCTATTTTGAATACTGTAAGTTGTACGAACACAAAGTTTAGTGTTACTTTAATCTTTAATTTTGTGTTTGTTTAGTGTTGTTCTAATCGATTAACAATGCATTCTAGTGATGAAGATGTGTTAACACCTGAGTTTGTGAAAGAGAGGGCGGCCGATATAGTGGAAAGGTGGAAAGCTTGCTACCCAAAAAATCACGGCTGGTTTACATCAAAGCCAATTTAACTTTACTTTTTCTTCATTATATGTATATTTTCACTTAAATCTTTCTTTTTCTCGTAGTCATGGTATAAAGTATAGTATGCAACTCTTGAATAAAACGGATTTATATCGAGGGCCATGAATCGCTCGCGTCGCTCAATATTCTAACACTTGAATCACTCGCTACGCTCGTGATTCAATCATCATGAATCACTCCCTACGGTCGTGATTCAATCGTTAGAATCCTTCACTAGCTCGTGATTCATCTATGGCCCTCGCTTTAAATCCGTCCTTTATTCACTAATTGCATAATATACTATTTTGGGTTAGTGCATTAAAAAGAGTATAATTCATTAGAAAAACTTCTTATAATTAGCGGTCTTGACTTCCAACTAAAATATAAGAATACAAAATATTTTATCTAAGACAAATATTCAAATATTCAAATATCTTAGTTAGAAAAAATAGTAGCTCTACTAGGTACTTAAGAGCCAAACCACACGGTGTGGTGCGGCGCCGCACCGCAAAGATTTCACCCTATCGGCTGTATCGGCGGCCGCTCGTGTGCCCGCCGATTGGGTGAAATCTTTGCGGTGCGGCGCCGCAACGCATCGTGGTTTAGCTCTAACAATCCGGTCCAGTTCCCTGATCCGGTTCTGTACTACAGAGCATTGCACCGCTAACGCACGGTTTCTCTCACACTCTCACACTCACGGCAACCGGGTCCGGTAACTGGACCTGCCGACCGGATTACCTGACATGGGTAGCCTCGCTGGGGCCCTTGCCTGTTTAAAGTTAGTTAACTTCTGGCTTGTATGAATGCGTCAGAACATGTAGCAAGTCCACAAAGCCGCACTATTTAAGGGTTATTCCGAACGGACCACGTGGTCGGTTTTTGAGACCTCAAAAATAATAAAAAACACAAAAAAAAAACCCCATCGTTCGGGGTAAAATTAAATATATTATTTTAAGAGTGGGTCCCGACTGCAATATCGTCTTGTTTTTCATTATTTTTAGAGGTCTCAAAAACCGACCACGTGGTCCGTTGGGAATAACCCTATTTAGTATTCCTGTCGTAAAGGAGTTCTATAAAGCTTGGGCTTTAGTGTAAACAAAGTGATGTGGTCCGAACTACACGACCAACTGAGTGTCTACGTATTTGTATTAGGAAACTCAATACACAGCTGAATCAACATGCACACTACCCTTGATTCAATACAAGCTTACTCCACCTTCATTTGAGATAATACACAGCGGTGGTATTTCTTGGAAGTTTCACAAATTGAATCGGTAGCACGGACAGTCGACGTTATAAGTCTGACGAAGGTATTCAGTTGAAATTAATATCAAATACTGAAGTCTATGGTCACTTGAAGCAGTAAAAAAAATGTTCGTGGTTCTCGACCTATAACTGCACTACGGATAGATACAAGAGAAGTTTTGTAGTTTTATAATAATGATAATTAAGTACATAATTATTATGTAAGAATTAAACGTTATCTTTATTGGTTATTTTTAAAATTTTAGGTTGACATTATTTGATTAATTTATTGTTGTTTTGTTTGTTGTGTACAATCAATGATGTCAACCCAAAATTTTCATTTCCTGCAAGAAACAAAAATGATTATAGTCCGTTGTACGACACGAATACACTTTTTTGTTGCCTAACCAAAACCTTATTGACAGGTGTCTGAAAATAAACGAGAATATAGGGAGGTACCCAAGTTAAGCTAAAATAAATCCGCGGCACGGTTTGCAATAAACATGTCTCTTTAGTTTAGGACCAGGTCTCCTGGACTATTTTAGATGGAAATTGAATGACCACAGAGTAGATTAAAACAGTATACCGATTTGATACAATAACTATGTATACACAACGTCACCTGCGCACTTACTGATTTTCGGTCTCTTTGGCGGAATGAAGAAGACGGGGGGCGTCGAGGCTGCACGCGATTGGTTCCTCAGTTGATCGGACTATTCGTCGCTCGTCGTTTATTGGATTCTATTCTCTATTACGTATTGTCAACTGTCAATTGTCTATTGGGCCAAAAATGTACATGCGCGATCTGTGACATTCTGTGATCATCTTTCCTGCCGGATACCACTTAATAGTAATAAATCAGAATAACATCGATTTTGCACAGGTAATTTTGCCATAGTGTGTTGTGATGCAGCCTGATAAAAAATGATTACCTAATTCAAAAAATCTGACTGCAAAAAACATTAACTAAAAAGTTCAAAACAATATCACTTTTCAAGCAGTCTGATGCAGTTGGTGGCAATTATTTAAGTTCAATCATAGATTTTATGTACATACATATACAGGGTGGCAGGTTAGACAGTGGAAATATTTAAAGGAGTCATTGTACTCATCATTATGAACAACTTTTTCTGTGAGACCAACCGTGAAATCGCGAAAAAATAATCAGCTGTTCCATACACTTTGTTGAATTAAAGTTGTTCATGATGATGAGGGGAGTAAGGGGAGAATGGATCTAACATCTTATCCAACCCAACTGTCATCCTCACCTGCACGCGCTGATGGTTCGTACGAATAGTCAGCGGCAATGGTCCTCGCAGCCATTGTGGTGCTCCCTGCTAGACAACGAACGAGGCTCTGGCGACCGAGAAAAGGCGGTATAACCTTACACCCAGCTGGGAAACCAGTTGGAAGAGGCTTCAAGGGCCTTGTGGAATAAATATCTTCTAAAAGAATTGACAGTGGAAAGCAACGGGAAACTACCACTGATACTTTTCCCTAGTTGGTTAGCTCTGACCAAACTACAAACAAATATGAAAAGTCCAATAGCCATGGCCCCGAGTTCCCAGCGTCCCTTAGATGGGATAGGGGTGCTAAGAATCCCTGGGAGGAAGCACAAAAACAATACATTTAAAATAGGAACGTGGAATGTGAGAGGTCTTAAAAGACAGGAGAAAGTATTCAATGTGGGTGTCGAAATGACTCGTTTGAACATAGATATACTTGGACTGAGTGAAACTAAGTTACCCGGAAAAGGAAAGTTTAACACCGCGGAAGGAAAGGTGGTTTACTACTCAGGAATGGATACGACTAAGGAAGTACATGGAGTGGGAATGGTGATTAGCAAAAACATGGAAGCTGCTGTTACAAACTTCATCCCTCTATCAAATCGCACCATGATGATTCAACTCAATACATCACCAAGAAAGATTAACATAATTCAGGTTTATGCACCAACGGCTGACAAAGATACTTCTGAGATCGAAGCTTTCTACACAGAGATCAATCAACTTTATCAGCTGACAAAGAACCAAGATATAAACATTGTGATGGGAGATCTGAACGCTAAAGTCGGTTTGGGAGAAGTATCAGGTGTTGTTGGCAAACATGGACTGGGCTCCCGAAACGAAAGAGGTGATTTATTCGTTCAGTTTTGCCAAGAGAAAAGATTAACCATTGCTAACACCCTTTTTAAATTACCACCTCGTCGTTTATATACTTGGACCTCACCAGCACATACAAAAGATCACATAGTACGTAATCAAATTGACTTCGTTACTATTAATCATAGATTTAGAAATTGCATCGTGAACGCCAAAACATACCCTGGTACGGATATCGGCTCTGATCATAACCCTGTTGTAGTTAACCTTAAATGCCGGTTGAAGTATGTCAGACACAAAATTCAGCCACGAGGTGTTGACGTGCAAAAGCTGAAACAACCAGATGCAAGAGTGCAAGTGCATAACCACATAAATGAATGGGCTGTTGTTCACAAATATTCTAGTGATCTCCAGGAAATCTGGTCAAGCTTAAAACAGCAAGTTTCCTTCATTAACAAAAACATCATCTGCAAGGATGGTATCGTAAAGAAGAATGTGTGGATGACTGATGAACTCCTACAACTAATGGATGAACGCAGATCTTATAAAAACAGAGATAAGGCTAAGTATGAAGAACTTGAGCGTAACATACGCAGCAAAGTTCGTACTGCAAGGTGCAGATGGTATGAAAGCCGTTGTGAATATGTCGAAAATCTCATGAAGAAGCATGATTCCTTTCAGCTTCACAAAGAAATAAAGGAAATGGCAGCCATTCACAAAAAAAGTCGCCACACATTTCTTACTGACGACAAAGGGAATATTATACTGGACCCAATAATGAAGAAGAACCAGTGGGTACAATATATTACTGGAATGTTCTCCGATGATACACGGTACCTTGTGGAGGATCAGACTGCAATGACTGGACCTAGTATTTTGAAATCTGAAGTAATTGAATCCCTAAGGAAAGCAAAGGCTACCAAATCGCCTGGTCCTGATGAGATCACGGCAGACGTATTAAAATTACTGGAGTCTGAAAACATTGATGCTCTTACAAATATGTTTAATCTCATATACGACACGGGAATATTACCTGAAGATTGGTTAAAGTCAGTTTTTGTCACAATACCGAAGAAAACAAACCCCAAAAAATGCTCAGACTTCCGAACTATTAGTCTAATGAGTCATGTTTTAAAAATGTTTCTCTCAATTATACATGCACGCATAAGAACCAAGTGCGACGAACAACTAAGTGCCAGTCAATTTGGCTTCCGTTCTGGTATGGGAACCAGAGAGGCCCAATTTGCTCTTAACATCTTGATCCAAAAGTGCAGAGATATGCAGCAGAGTGTATACCTTTGCTTTATAGACTATGAAAAAGCTTTCGACCGTGTTAAACACGAGATACTAATTAAACGCCTAAAAGATATAAATCTAGATAGCAAAGATGTACGCATTATACAGAATCTGTATTGGAGGCAGAGCGCGACGGTGCGTGTGGACAACGAAGAAACCGATGCTATAGCTATTGAGAAGGGTGTAAGACAGGGTTGTATTTTGTCCCCCCTACTGTTTAACTTATATTCCGAAGTAGTTATTCAAGAAGCACTCGAAAATGTGGAAAGCGGTATTGTCATTAACGGCCAAGTTGTAAACAATCTTAGATATGCTGACGATACCGTTTTAATTGCAACCACTGAAGAAGGCCTTCAAGATATAGTCAACAGAGTGTCATTGTGTAGCGATAGAGCAGGGCTCAATATGAACAAATCAAAAACTAAAGTCATGGTCATTACTAATGAGCAGATAATGCTGCCCAGTATTCAAATTGACAATACCATCTTGGAGACAGTCGACAAGTACAAATACTTAGGCTCGTGGCTAACTAATTCGTGGGAAAGCGACACGGAAATCCGCACCCGAATTGAAATAGCCCGAACCAATTTCTTAAACATGCAAAAAGTTCTTTGCAATCGACAACTTTCAGTCAAACTAAGAACCAGGCTACTCCAGTGCTACATCTGGCCCGTGGTTTTGTATGGGTGCGAGGCCTGGACTATGAAAATAGAGCTTCGAAAGAAATTAGAAGCATTTGAAATGTGGTCCTATCGACGAATGCTGCGTATCAGTTGGACGGATAAAGTTCCAAACACTGAAGTGCTACAGCGTATGGGCAAAACACTAGAACTTATCCGGACAATCAAGCAAAGAAAAGTCGCTTACCTAGGCCACGTACTTAGAAACGACCAATATGTCCTCCTCAAGACCATCATGATGGGCAAAATCGCTGGGAAACGTAAAGTCGGAAGGCGCAAAATGTCATGGCTCAGAAACATAAGAGAATGGACCGGCATCAAAACTGTAGAACAACTATTCAGATTAGCCATGAACAAGAAAAAGTTTAAAGAGCTGACTGCCAACCTTCAATGATGGAGAGGCACTAGAAGAAGAAGAATGATGATGAGTACAATGACCCCTATAAATATTTCCACTGTCTAACCTGCCACCTTGTATAGGCTGATAAACACATTACCCTCCTTTGCATCGCGCAGTCAGGTAAAATAATCTAAACATAAATATCTTATTCTTCACTCTTTTTTACACGCGTAGAAATGTATCTTCTGTATCTTTTTATACTGTGGCAGAACTAAATTATCAAATAGATTTACGTAAACGAGTATTGTTGAATTTTCTATGCTAATCTAGGTATGCGGTCTGGACTGAGTTAGGTAGACGCAGTTATTCCTCATTTTGCACCTTTGCCTCGCCTCGTAGACCTCTCCATGATGAAGGAAGTCTTATACCCGAAAAAAACTTCCAATTAAAGGTATTTTTTTCTATATGTGTTTTATGAGTTATATTTTTTCGAATTTAACTGGTACCTAGTTCCAATTCGAACAATTCTTCAGCTTTTTAATATTACTACAGATAAATACAAAAAACCGGACAAGTGCGAGTACAGCTCGCGCCCTGAGGGTGCCAAAATATGCAATAGCGCCATCTATGAGCAAGATGTCGCTATTACATACGTCTAGTGGCGCCATCTATGAGCAGATGCCTTCACCCGTTAAGGGTCTTGACATACGGACAGACGGACAACAAAGTGATTCTATAAGGGTTCCGTTTTTCCTTTTGAGGTACGGAACCCTAAAAAAAATAGAAAATAATACCACGGCCGTTTATCACCGTGACAGCTGCTTTCCCCGTTATATTGCGTATCAGCGCGAACCTATTTGTCGATAGGACTGTAGCAATGATTTATTGTCATTTTTGTCCCTTTCCTCCTTAGAAAAAGAAAGAATATTTGTTGACAGCTACATCAGCGGGATTGGAAAGGAAGCGTCATTTTCGCATTTCGTACCCTCAGGGAAAAAAGGCATAAGATGAAAATGTTAATTTTACAGGAGAACAAAAAAACTGCTTAAACATTAATAGAACAGTCAAACGACGTAAATAAAAAAAAATATACAGGATAAAGGATAATGCAACTCTTCCCTTGTAGGTACTCTGGGCTCATATTTTTAAATATTTTGCCCACATATTTTAGGAGGTGAAAGTACTCACGTATATGATCAACTTTTATTATGGGACCGACACTGAAATATGAAAAAAATCCCTATAAAAATGCACTACAACACGATCAAAATGTATAGAACTGCTGATTTTATTTTTCATATTTCAGTGTCGGTCCCATAATAAAAGTTGATCATATTCACTTTCACCTCCTAAAATATCCGTAGTGGATTTAAATTTATCCTGTATAAAATCGCCAAAATTTGTATCAAATTGGCCAAAAAAAATGAGCATAATAATAATTATGTAGTTTTAGTAGCACTTTCCAATCATAGTACCTAATAACTAAAATTCCAAGTAAGACGACTTATGCCTTTTTGCACTAAAGGTTTGATTTTGCCTTTTTACGATGCGACGGAGCTAAAAATTACAACAGAGGGGTGATTATCAAAGAATGTTAGTTATCTATAGTTCTATACTAATTTGCACAGCTTTGTTTGTTTGCTTTGAACGCGCTTGTCTCTGGAACTACCAGTCAGATTCGAAAAATTCTTTTTGTACATTCGTGCGATTAACTATGCATCTCACTGGAATGCCATACCATGTTTTTGGTGTTTCAATTTTTCTGGGATGACCGCCGAACTAAAGGAGACGTTCATCAAATCCAAGCTGAAATATCGCAACTTACGAAACATTGAAATAAAGGAAACTCTTGATTATTACATGAAATACTATTAACAGTAATATTGTGTTAATTTAGATGTTATGTTAAACTGTTACAGTAACAGTGTTAGAAACTTATGTTAATAATCTTATTGGTTTCTCAGAAACGGCTCTATTTGGATGAACTTTTGAATTTACTGTCCAAGTTTATCTGGATAAGTAGATGTCATCCCTGAAAAAATACATTTTCTTAAAAAAAAAATCGAAAGACACTACTTATTATTATAAAATGTCGGCATCAGACATAATCATTTGAAATGTTTAATTTGTCTAACATCAATATACCTAGGTATAGGTATATTATTTTATTTTTATTTCTGAGAACCATCAAGATATAACAAGCTTGGCAATGAACGGTACCTACACTTATTTTCTTTTGCCAGACATGTCGGTCAGTAAGTAAACATTTGGATGATAAATTCCTTTCATCTTAGGTCTGTAAGTAAAAAAACTGACACATCGTCCAACAAGATCTTTTTGGAAAGTTTATTTAGGCATTGGAGTGTGGCAATCAAAACAGCGGGGAAACAGCGCGGCCAGTTGAATTCTAATTCATTTAAGACCCTTTAAAAACATCAAAGAATTTATTAAATATCGCACATCGGCAAGAAAGGTGTCACAACACAATAATGTAGTTTTTGGGAAATCGCGATTTTCTTTTTTTAGATCCTAGAATTCCTTTAAAAAAATCCATCTCTCAGCGAGGAATCGCACGATAATTATGAAATTTTTTTAGCAGATCAAGTTTATAATTGCCTTTCAGATGGCATACATAACTCAATTTCGTATTAATATGTGTTGTGACACCTTTCTTGCCGATGTGCGATATTTAATAGACAAACTAAAAGTATCTGAGTCATGTAGTCTATTGACCATATGTACTAAATTCATTTAGGTTTACCAGCGGGAAAGCGATGTAACTATTAAATAAAACAGTTTGTTAGGGTACTCACTCTTGTAATCGATTCCTTCACAACCTCCTTTTACAATACAGCGTACTTTTATACCTTATACTTTTACAATATTATTTATAATCACAATAATTATGTTATTTAATATAACATTGAAGAGAAAATAACTTAGAAGTAGCACTTGGTACTAAATAAAACTTTTACATTTCGACAAACGAAAAACGGACCGCGTTAGAATAATGGCGGGAAGCGTTCCCCTTCATATTTTTTTAAAAACATTCAAATGTTCCGGCAACAACAATGGCGGCATCACGCCACTTCTTTTTTTACGACCGTCCATTTTTGTTGCAAGTGGTAAAAATGAGTTTTATTAGTTAAATTATAAATAGGTAGGTATTGAAAGACACAAAAATCACTTGGTTATAATTAATAATATTCATAAATATAGAAATCGCTTACAGTCGGCCATCCGTATTAAACGTACGACCTCGTACGGTGAAAGAAACAATCATCAAACAGCATAATACCTAATAATATAATTAAATTAACTGCTTATCAGTATCGATTAACTGAAATGGAAATGAAGTACCTACATAAATAATACAAAACAATACAGAACAGCGTAATAATTAAATTAAAGTTTGAAATGGTTTAAAAAATTATGAAAGCAGAATATGGAAATAAAGTGATATAAAAACAATAGTTTATAGATCAGCTTAATATTAAAATCAATATGATATAGATTAACAGATTTAAGAAATACAGTACCTAAGTAATACATCTGAAAATAATTGAACAAGTTTTGTTTACAATATATTTACTTTAACGAAATCAGAAGAAATTGTTATTGTAACGGTATCTGAAAAAGAAGTTTTAATTATGTTAGGGAAAATGATATCAGCAAGTAGATATATCAAGTAAAACATCAATTATTACTAGGATATACATACTGTCCCTACTACAGTGTACAAAAGGTCCCATACGGTCTATGTGTATTGTGTCAAAGGGATTATCAATTTTCTCAATAGGATGTAGAAATCCTGGTCGCTTACCTTCTTTCTCCTTTATAGCCAGTCTGTAGAGTCTGTAGACTACAGGTTCACTATTATTTAGTGCTTAAGTCGTCTTACCCAGTTCAGTCATGTTGAAAGCGAAACATTGTCTATATATATTTTTTTTATTGCATTACATTGCCTATATTTGATAACAAATGAGCCTGTTCAACGGGGTTAACGCCCTCTCAAACCTTGACATCATCGGCGATAACTGGGGATATTGGTTGTTTAACTATCGCAAACACCTGTACTAAACTTGTGGTTGAGTTTTACTCTTTAGCGACACGACCTCGTACAAGTAGAGCCCCCTTCTCAAATCTAACTACTTTTCCAACTGGGATATTCATCACTATCTGACCAGTTCCATACTTTGCCAACTTGAATAGACCAGAATAAACCGAAAACCTAATGTCTGACTGGAGCCGTAGGCCGCCCTCAATAAATACTTCACCTTCAAAAGTAGAATCAGTATAAACCTGTACTAACGAGATGCCAGAGACTGTTACGTCATTTTTACAAAACAACTCAATTTTATTATGCATAATCGTATCATCTGTTGTTCGTAACATTGTCAATGTATCACTACTTCACTAGTCTTGAAAACAGTAATATGGCGCTGTTCTGTAAAAGTCTGGCCTATCATTAGAGGCACATGCATGGCATAGTCAGGAACCATTCGTCTTTAGCCTCATCTTCGTCAACAGCAATATTTACGCGTTTTTTTTTTTCTTTTTTTTTTTTTTACTTGAACGATAGAGTTGCCAAAGCCAGGGAGGCAAGGCTTCGGTGTCAAACGTATCTCCAATCTTTTTAAAATCAGACAATCTAATTGTGCAACATTCGCTACCGAAGTCTATAAATGCATCAAACAAGACATTATTGATACTGTCTCCAATATTGTTATGGTTTGAAATATCTACTTTACAATAATATTTTTATTAACTGGTTCAGATGGAAGTTTTGAGAAACATTGATCAGCATCATGACCCAGTTTGGTACAGTTAGTACATTTTTTTATGGGTAATGGACAGCGGGTTGATATGTGACCTTCTTGCTTACAATTGTAACAACGCTGTCCTTTATTTTCAGATTTAATGGAAGGTTCAGAAGCCCTGTCAATATTATGACCCTTAGGCACAATGTTGCGATCAGAAGTAGGATTTATATTCCTGGCATTTCTTAAATAAGCCAACAGTTTGTCAGGGTCATCATATTGCACTGCTTCCGCCCCCAGCCTAACAGATCGGTCGTCTATCCCATGTAGTATACAGTCAACAGCCCGTCTACCTACTATACCGCATCTATTTACCATGGCCAATTTGTCATAAAAGTAAGTTTCAAGTGATTCTGCGAATCGAACCCGTTTGGCTAACATATCACATAGAGTTTGTCCATAGTTTTCCTCAGACGGAAATGCCGATTGTAATTTCGTTTGCCATTCCTCCCATGAAAAAAGTACAGACGATTGACCTTCGTACCACCGCTGTGCAACCCCCCGTAATTTAGGAAGAGCGAAATGTACTAACTGTTTTTCAGTCCACCCATATATAGTCGCACACTCATTAACCTTATGCAGCCACATTGTCATAGTCTGCTCTTTTCGGCATGGGTCAAACTCTGGGATTGTGTTGTGTAAGTTGCCTAACTTATCTAAAGAATTAGCATGGCCTACTGATTTTAACGCCTTCACCAAGAGTGTGAAATTATCTTCAGTAGATGGTAATTGTTCAGACTCACGTGTGTTCTCCGGTGGATTTTCGACTCGAGCACGGTTAGGCGGCTGGGGTTCAGATTGGCCTTGCGACCAATGTCTCGTGTGGCCACGCGACCGGCGGCTCGCATGGCTGCATGATCGGCTTATCACGTGGTCGTGTGACCGGTGGTCAGCACGGCTACGAGACCGGTAGTGAGCACGGCTACGAGACCGGTGACTGGCATGGCTGCGAGATGTACAACCAGTACGGCTGCGAGATCGGCGACCGGTACGGCTGCGAGTTCGGCGACCGGTACGGCTGCGAGATCGGCGACCGGTATGGCTGCGAGATCGGTGATCACCATCGTTGCTCGGTGTATGACTCGTGCGATTACATTGTTGACGGTCCGTGCCACCACGACGCATTGAGTCGTTGCGACTGCGGTTCTTCAATGACCGCTGCGAAGGTTGTCGCCGCTCACGACTTCGAGACCGATGCGTTGACTCTGTTGGGTGTGTCGGAGCGTGCGGTCCGGCGTTTCTCATTTTTTTCTGTAATGTTATGAGTATAAATCGCAAAGCGCACCATTCCCTTAGCGCTTATTATGTGAGTAATTATGAAAGCGGACCAATGTTTGGATTGTAAAAATGAAATCGTAGTTTGTGTAAACGCTTCCCTGTAGTAGTAGAGTAGTATGAGAGTAGCCCTGGTGAAAGCGCGTGTGGTGTTGAAGCGCTTCCAGATACTCACCCTGGCAAAAGCGCGTGTGATGGTGTAGCGCTTCCAGATAGTTCCCCTGGCAAAAGCGCGTGTGATGGTGTAGCGCTTCCAGATAGTTCCCCTGGCAAAAGCGCGTGTGATGGTGTAGCGCTTCCAGATAGTTCCCCTGGCAAAAGCGCGTGTGATGGTGTAGCGCTTCCAGATAGTTCCCCTGGCAAAAGCGCGTGTGATGGTGTAGCGCTTCCAGATAGTTCCCCTGGCAAAAGCGCGTGTGATGGTGTAGCGCTTCCAGATAGTTCCCCTGGCAAAAGCGCGTGTGATGGTGTAGCGCTTCCAGATAGTTCCCCTGGCAAAAGCGCGTGTGATGGTGTAGCGCTTCCAGATAGTTCCCCTGGCAAAAGCGCGTGTGATGGTGTAGCGCTTCCAGATAGTTCCCCTGGCAAAAGCGCGTGTGATGGTGTAGCGCTTCCAGATAGTTCCCCTGGCAAAAGCGCGTGTGATGGTGTAGCGCCTCCAGATAGTTCCCCTGGCAAAAGCGTATGTGATGGTGTAGCGCTTCCAGATAGTTCCCCTGGCAAAAGCGCGTGTGATGGTGTAGCGCTTCCAGATAGTTCCCCTGGCAAAAGCGTATGTGATGGTGTAGCGCTTCCAGATAGTTCCCCTGGCAAAAGCGCGTGTGATGGTGTAGCGCTTCCAGATAGTTCCCCTGGCAAAAGCGTATGTGATGGTGTAGCGCTTCCAGATAGTTCCCCTGGCAAAAGCGTATGTGATGGTGTAGCGCTTCCAGATAGTTCCCCTGGCAAAAGCGCGTGTGATGGTGTAGCGCTTCCAGATAGTTCCCCTGGCAAAAGCGCGTGTGATGGTGTAGCGCTTCCAGATAGTTCCCCTGGCAAAAGCGTATGTGATGGTGTAGCGCTTCCAGATAGTTCCCCTGGCAAAAGCGCGTGTGATGGTGTAGCGCTTCCAGATAGTTCCCCTGGCAAAAGCGTATGTGATGGTGTAGCGCTTCCAGATAGTTCCCCTGGCAAAAGCGCGTGTGATGGTGTAGCGCTTCCAGATAGTTCCCCTGGCAAAAGCGTATGTGATGGTGTAGCGCTTCCAGATAGTTCCCCTGGCAAAAGCGTATGTGATGGTGTAGCGCTTCCAGATAGTTCCCCTGGCAAAAGCGCGTGTGATGGTGTAGCGCTTCCAGATAGTTCCCCTGGCAAAAGCGCGTGTGATGGTGTAGCGCTTCCAGATAGTTCCCCTGGCAAAAGCGTATGTGATGGTGTAGCGCTTCCAGATAGTTCCCCTGGCAAAAGCGCGTGTGATGGTGTAGCGCTTCCAGATAGTTCCCCTGGCAAAAGCGTATGTGATGGTGTAGCGCTTCCAGATAGTTCCCCTGGCAAAAGCGCGTGTGATGGTGTAGCGCTTCCAGATAGTTCCCCTGGCAAAAGCGCGTGTGGTGGTGTAGCGCTTCCAGATAGTTGCCCTGGCAAAAGCGCGTGTGGTGGTGAGACGCTTCCAGGGAGTAGCCCTGGCAAAAGCGCATGTGATGTGGCATCATCAAAACCAAAATATGAAATGATTGACATATTTTGCAATAGCAACATAAGCATGAATATGTTCAAATATTTATGGCATCGCTATCCTCGCATAGATTTAATTCTTAATAAAATATTGTAAGCAGCAGATACATATCATTAGCGGATTTAAATAAAAGAAAAAAAAATACTTGTGGGCAGGATAAACGAGAGACTTCTCTGAAATCAACCCGTTTATCCCACTTCTGAAATGTAGTCTATTGACCATATGTACTAAATTCATTTAGGTTTACCAGCGGGAAAGCGATGTAACTATTAAATAAAACAGTTTGTTAGGGTACTCACTCTTGTAATCGATTCCTTCACAACCTCCTTTTACAATACAGCGTACTTTTATACCTTATACTTTTACAATATTATTTATAATCACAATAATTATGTTATTTAATATAACATTGAAGAGAAAATAACTTAGAAGTAGCACTTGGTACTAAATAAAACTTTTACATTTCGACAAACGAAAAACGGACCGCGTTAGAATAATGGCGGGAAGCGTTCCCCTTCATATTTTTTTAAAAACATTCAAATGTTCCGGCAACAACAATGGCGGCATCACGCCACTTCTTTTTTTACGACCGTCCATTTTTGTTGCAAGTGGTAAAAATGAGTTTTATTAGTTAAATTATAAATAGGTAGGTATTGAAAGACACAAAAATCACTTGGTTATAATTAATAATATTCATAAATATAGAAATCGCTTACAGTCATTTTTTATACTTATAGTATATAAGGCAAAAAAGTGGTATTTTATTTAGATTTAAAATAATTACAAAGGTAATTTCTATTTTTGTTCGAACGGATTCGGAGTCCACGTAGACTATTATGGTCGTTTGGCCGATGCGTGCCGCAATGCAACTATAATTAGCCATGCAACTGCGTTTATTACCTTTTACTTTTTTATTACTTGATGCTATTCCACGTACACTGATCTGACTGATCACCTAAACAACAACACAATCACAACACAACACAATCATCCATTACATATTTGAAATGCTTGAAATTCCTAAATATTACGTAACAGTAACACACAACTTTGACAAAACAATTTCATTTTTTTCTTATGTCCGCTGCCACTGCCACAGATAGCTAAGCGTACTGCGTTGTCTGCGCGTGAGAAATGTTGCCATATTTAAATATTTGTATGCTGCACCGGTCGACGTCATCACGTCAACGTCGGCTGTCGCTGAAAACCAGCGCTGTGGCTTTGCTCCGTGCATGGGTCACAGCATCATGCTGAGCGATGGCCGTTTTGCGCGGTTGTGACGCATACTTTCCCCAAAGTTTTATTTTTTTCCTGTATCATTTTATTTTTATGCGTCATATCGACGTAAATAAATGTTTTTTCTTTCTTCTTCTTTCTTTCTATTAAACGGTAGTAGACCACGATCATAGAAAAGTTTTTTTTGAAAAAAAAAGTAAAAACTAAAAAAAAAGTAAAAAGTCATTTATTCATTATTTCTATAACTAAAACAATGTTTCTTTTGGTCCCAAACTAGGCTAAGCCTGTATCTTGGCAGTGATAAAAACAGTGATAAATAAATATGTCACGGTGTATTCCTTCATAATCGCTTGTTTCAGAGCTCCAGAGCGTCCAGACCATCTAGAACATCTACATCTTATTTAGAGACATTCTCTTAGCACTGGCTTAAGATGGACCACAAATAAAATGTCTGTCCTGTTATTACCGACAATTGAATCGAAACAAATTGGACCTTTGATGCCCTGGTTACTTTGTTGATGTCTACGGGAAAAAAATATCAAATATTTATTTCTACTTCGTTACCTCCAAATAATACCTATAATTTTAATTTTAATGAGATGAACAAGGTGATACTAAGTGGTCACCACCGTCTATGGACATCTGCGATACCAGAGTTTAGACACAAAGTCGAAATGTCTCATGTCGTCGTTGCGCCTACAAAAGTTGCTATGTGTTTTTTTTTCGATTGTTGGTTTTTGATGAATTTCCCAATGAAATAAGGACTAAAATTGCATCAAACATATACACATAGGTAGCGATTTTTGTAGGCGCAGCGACGATATGCCTGTAATCATGGGCGTAGCCAGCCATGGGCTCAGGGTGGGGCAGCAGTCTAAAATAATATGTAACTAGCAAACTATACTGCGCGGTCTTACCCCATTTTTTTGACATTACCTGCGGAAAATTCACGCGACTCACAAATGTCACTTCCATACATTTTATCCATAGCGTTTGGCATTAACGCTAACATTAAAGTAATTTGTCTACGGCCTCAGGTCAGAGCCAGGGTGAGGCAAGTGCCCCACTCTGCCCCACCGTGGCTACGCCCATGCCTGTAATTACGCCGGCACTGATGCCCTTCAAACAGAAATAGACATACTGGTAGTACTTTCCCAGACAAACATGACATTTTTATTTATTAATGACATGTCTTGCATTTAAAATTTTAAAAAATATTGCTCTTCTCAATATTTGCATGCCTATAAATGGTAGATTGTACAAGGGTCAGAAACTTTGTAAACACCGCTATTATATGTACCTACTTTCTAAGCAAATAAATGATGAAAACTGTTTTACAAAGAGCTCTACTAGTAGTTCAATAAACTTATTTGTGCAAAAAACTATATTTCAATAGACACCGATCAAATCTAAAATCAATACTAATAAATAAAAAGCTGAAGAGTTTGTCTCTGAAACTACCAGTTGGATTCGAAAATGTGTTTTTGTATATGATAGTCAGATTCCTGTGGAATAGTATAAGCTAAAAATTAATTAAACATCACGCTACGATTATAAATGTATATTTTTTGTGAATTTGAAACATGTCAAAGCCATGTTATGCTTCTATTAACATGTTTCAAATTCACAAAAAATATACATTTATAATGTATAGCTATGGTGATATCGCATCGATGTCCGATAACTGCAAAGTAATTGGCATTGAGTTGGAAATACTGCATAAGTTTTCCGATAGATGTCGCCAAACGCTCCTAAGAAGCGTATTACAAAGGGGTCTCAAATTTCAAATGAGTCGGGCGAGACCCGGTAGCTCAGTTGGTTCAGAGCACTAGCCACGGTACGGCAGAGTCGCGGGTTCAAATCCCACTCGGGTCATATGATTTTTGAGAATCACTTATATATTTAATCACGCTACGATCCTTAGGAGCTGAGCAACGGGGGTGAATATGCTGGCCACAGCTAGTCAACTCATCATTTCTTAGATTGAATGAAATGGGTCATTGATTCGGAGCTAATACTCGTACATGCGCCCCGTGTGACCTCAGTTGAATACCAACTGAGGTCAATACAAAGTCTTGAAAAATTAAACTGGACTGTAGTTTTTATTAACTTTATCTTCAACTGGCTAAGTAAAACACGAAGGTATTATTTTGCGGAGAAAAATCTCACTTTTATTTTTTTATGACCGCATTTTCAGGACTAGGTCCGACTTAATTAAATTGTTCCATTTACATGAGATAAAAAAATGGTAGGTACTTAGTAATAGAACTCTTTGTGAAAGAGATCGTCGAGGAAGTAGGTACAATTAGTCCAAAGTCATGCCACAAAGCAAATATTAAAGTAATAAATAGGTGAAAAGGGGTTAAAACGGTTGAATAGAAAATGTTATACCATGGTCGTATTTGCTAAATCTTGGTACACATACTTTTTGATGCAAATAAGGAAATTATATCAGAATATCGTCTTACAATGAAAAAATAACTGTATATTATAATGAAACATGTTTAAACGGATACGTACGAAACAAATGTGTATTTGCTCCTTGCGGTAATCAAACCCGTGACACGTCGCGCATAGCCGATCTCTCAACCACTGCGACAACCGTGCTACTATGGAGGGGGTGTGGCGCTTTTTTCATTACGTGACAATTTCTCCCAGTCAACTCCTACTCGTTGAAAATTCCATTCCAAAATAATACATGTGACGGTCTGCACTCAGTCATTAATTCCAAAAAAAACCAGCCAAGTGCGAGTCGTACTCGCGCACCGAGGGTTCCGTATCATTTTTGGACGTATAAAGTGAAAAAAACCGGACCGCATAACTAAGTTTGTTTGTGAAGGAATTTTGATGATTTTGAAAAAAACTGTAGTAGTTAGGAACATCGTTTTATTTTTGGTGCATTATTTGGATCAATTCCTATCAACTCTAATTATTTCAGATTTTTCGCTTCGCAAACTTCGGAGATTAGGGGGGGGGAATGGTATTTTTTTAGACATTTTTCATCATATGTCGAAAACTGTGAAACATAAAATAAAATAAAAATATTTTTTGAAATGTGCAAATCAAGCCCTTTCATATGATATGTCACATGACCTAGTAACCCCACTTTGAAATTTCGGACCCCCACTCCGGCCCCTTTTGCAATGAAAATAAAAATATTTTTTGACTTTTTTCATTTGCAATTAAGTTGGACAAGGATTCTTTATAATTGTTCTAAATTTCAAGTCGATAGCATAGCATATAGCATTAGTAGTTGCTGAAATAAGCAGGTGTGACAGACAGACAGACAGACAGATGAAGTCGCACCATAAGGGTTCCTTTTTTACCATTTTGGTACGGAACCCTAAAAATCACGGGCAAAACCAGTATCAACACAAAGCAAGCGACCTACTCACATGACATATTGTAACAAAGGCGTTTTAGTACCTACTTATACTCGCGGGTACAAACAAACTTGGGGACACTGAGTGATGGCCGCTCGGACTTACAAATGGGCTCCGGGTTTATAAAACAGATTTTAGGAGACATCTTTTGGGATTACAAGATAAAAACCGGTCAAAAGCGAGTCAGAACCTAACGCTTTTTAGGGTTCCGTACCAAAATGGTAAAAAAGGAACCCTTATGGTGCGACTTCGTCTGTCTGTCTGTCTGTCTGTTACGCCTGCTTATTTCAGCAACTACTTATGCTATCGACTTGAAATTTGGAACAGTTATAAAAAATGCTTGTGCAACTTTATTGCAAGTGAAAAAAGTCCAAAAATATTTTTATTTTCATTGCAAAAAGGGCCGTAGTGGGGGTCCTTATTTTTAAAGTGGTGTTACTAGGTCAAGTGACATAGCATATGAAAGGGCTTGATCTGCACATTTCAAAATATATTTTTATTTTATTTTATGTCTCACAGTTTTCGACATACGATGAAAAATTTCCGAAAAATTACCATCTCCCCCCCCCCATCACCCCCTTATCTCCGAAGGTTGCGGGGCGAAAAATCTGAAATAATTAGAGTTGAGAGGAATTGACCCAAATATGGCAACAAAAATAAAATGATGTTCCTAACTAGTACAGTTTTTTTCAAAATCATCAAAATTCCTTTACGAACAAACTTAGTTATGCGGTCCGGATTTTTTCACTTTATACGTCCAAAAATGATTCGGAACCCTCGGTGCGCGAGTACGACTCGCACTTGGCTGGTTTTTTCTAGGGCGTTTATTATATTATCGATCCGATATAGGTATCGGAGGCCGATACGATATTGGGGCAAGTAAAATGTATGAAATATATGCCGGCCTCACATTGTCCGCCCCGATATCGGATATTGGATCCACATATTGAATACATTTCACTTGCCCCGATATCGTACCGGTGTTCGATACCGATATCGGATCCGATAATATAGAAACGCTGTAACTTATAATACATGAAGATTTCTACCAGTAAACTCCTAGCGCAAGCTGCGATAAGAAACTTCGTTCCAAAAATCCAATATCAGTTAACCCGTTTTGGAGGATGAATAACGCACCTGCGATAACTCTTACAGATAAAATAAAAAAAAACGTTTATTGCTAATGAATTGATAAACAATTGGTGAAACTCCTCACCTCCAAACTAAGTAAACTTGTATCATGGAAGTCAGGACGGTCGCTCAGTTACAAGTAACATTCTAGAACAATATGACGTGACAAGGATGCATGCAGAAAGAAATAAAGAAAATAATAAAAAGATAAAAATAAAAATGATTGAAAATAGGTATGTGAGTTGTGTGCGTGGGTTATGTAATGCGTGAGTATGGTGTGGTGTGTGTAGTGTGTGGGAATGACGTGGTGCGTGTAACTAGTGTGTGTGGTGTGTGTCTAGAATATATACGTGGTGTATGTGTGCAGTCCATGTAAGTATGAAATATATTATGTGTGTGTGAGGTGAGTGTAAGGGTGTGCTTTTGTGAGACATGTTAGGTTGTGTATGTATGGTGGTTGATAAGCTGCCGTGTGTGTGTTCATAGTTTAATCATAGATACTAGCCAGCAAGTCCTCAGTATCTTGGTAGGATAGAGAAACAAGCCAGTTCTTTACTTTCATTTTACATTTAATTCTGTTTAGATAAAAAATGTCTAATAGTTTGTTTGCCTTGTTATACAATCTGACGGAGATGTCCTTAAGTAGTGACCTCTTAGACTAAGCATCAGGTGCGGCGATTGTTGGCCACATAATCGAAACCAAACATGCTCCTTCAAATAGAGAGCTTACTTCAACATTCTAGGGTAATTAAAACGTTTTATGACTGGACAAATCTGGAACAGCCCGACTGGGGAAGTACCTCCACTTTACAGACAACCACAGCTAAATAACGCTACTTTTCGGTAGCGTTGTTTCTGAGTAAGGTCGCCAGAGCTCCTGAGGATGCGTTGTGTTGACAGCAGGCGACTTAGTTGTCCTCTAAGCTGTCGGCAAAGCGAATCCTCATTTTAAAAGGTCGGCAACGCGCATGTGTTACTCAGGCCGAGATAAATAGACGTTAGCACGTACTTTGGCTAAGCAGTATCGTTGTCACTGTCGCGCAACCTGCAAGCAAGACAGAGACGGGAACATAGCTTAGCCAAAGCCGTGCTAAGTAACGTCTATTTATCTCGGCCTCAGTGTTGCAAGCCTTTCATAGGCTACGGTAAGCGCTTAGGTACCATCAGGCGGGCCACCATCGTCGTATATAAAAAAAAAAACGTTATGCATCAAATTCTACTTTTCCGAATGAAAAATAATGCGGAGTTATTCACTTATTAATTGAACATGACAATCTTTGTGCTCCGTTTGTTATATTTGGAACGATACAGACGGGCAACTCTTCCATACAGCATAAACTATAAGATGTTGCTTTTGAAATGAATGCGAGGCTTTGCGGTGAAATAATTGTTATCTTTTGTTATGAAAAATACGAACCACAAGGAACTTTCAACATTGTCGTTAAGTACATTCGAAGAAAGAAGAATGAAAGAAATATTTCTAAGGAAAACAACAAAATTCAACATAATCTTTAAGTTCTTTCAAAGATGAAAAAAAAAATCTAGGCATATCGACCAACTGGCTATTGTTCGTGACTTTGTCAGCGTGAAAATGGATAAAAAGTATCCTATATTCTTCTCCAGGTTCTGGGCTACTTGTTTATAAAACATCCAAATCCGTCCAGCCATTTCATTGTGAGGAACTAACAAATACACACAAACCCCACACACATACAAAGTTTTCGCATTAATTAGAGTGATAAAGATTCAAATGTTGCTCGTCTACTCCATTGTCATATTGTCTTCTTCTTGTCATGTTGCCATATTGTCTTCATAGAATGCCATCCTGTGATTAATTGATGCTTAATCACACTGGAATACTACGTGCCTAATTAACGCAAGTAAATTGTAGGTACAACCGGTGACTTGACATAAAGGAACTTTGACGACTTTTTGTAATAAGGGCTTGAGTGATTTGGGCGATGTAGCTTGAGTTCTGTGCTGAGCTCACGCAACGCGACATACGTCCACCGAGCAATACGACTCGCCTATGAAGGAGCGCGCTGTGCCGAATTAGACGTATTATTACTTTTTAGTATCGAATATATAAAAAGTAACAGGCCATATTATAGGTAGTAAAATAGTCTTTTCACACAAAAAAAAAACCGGCCAAGTGCGAGTCGTACTCGCGCACCGAGGGTTCCGTATCATTTTTGGACGTATAAAGTGAAAAAAACTGGACCGCATAACTAAGTTTGTTTGTGAAGGAATTTTGATTTTCAAAAAACTGTACTAGTTAGGAACATCGTTTTATTTGTGGTGCCATATTTGGGTAAATTTCTATCAACTCTAATTATTTCAGATTTTTCGCTCCGCAAACTTCGAAATGTCGAAAACTGTGAGACATAAAATAAAATGAAAATATATTTTGAAATGTGCAGATCAAGCCCTTTCATATGATATGTCACTTGACCTAGTAACCCCACTTTGAAATTTTAGACCCCCACTCCGGCCCCTTTTGCAATGAAAATAAAAATATTTTTTGACTTTTTTCATTTGCAATATAGTTGGACAAGCATTCTTTATAACTGTTCCAAATTTCAAGTCGATAGCATTAGTAGTTGCTGAAATAAACAGGTGTGACAGACAGACAGACAGACGAAGTCGCACCATAAGGGTTCCTTTTTTACCTTTTTGGTACGGAACCCTAAAAATCATGAAAATATCTTCTACATCGCCGGTTGGCCAAATTACTTGCATTAAGGTGCTGAATGGAAGTAATTTGTACAACCGGTGATTTATGACATACAGGAACTTTGACGACCTTTTGTAATTAAATTAAAAGTACATAATGTTTCAGCTTCCAGCACCATTTGGTACTGCATAGCAGTATTGTTTTTGTCACCATGGTTTTCATTGTGACATTCATAGCGCCGCGCCTTATGTTTCAAATCCGTGTTGATGTTTTGATGTTGTTCAACTGTCAAAAAACTTTAACCGCCTTTAAAAATATCACAATAAGTAATGTTGTATGAAACAGTTTTGGAAGTCGTAGCTTTTGATTTTTGATTTGGTTTGATTCGGCACCGACTTCCGAAATTTTTTCACACAAAATTATTGTAATTATTTTGGAGGCGGTTTTAGACTAAGGCCACATTATACGTGCTAAGCTCAGAGATAAACTAGGAGCTACGCTTGTGTACGGTTAAAAACATATCAATAAAATAGAACAATGTTAGCATAATCGTCTTTAACTAGGTACTAACTTATATTACAAATTAAATATCAGATAAACTTTACGGTCGATGCGATCAGAGATATTGTCCATCATGTACATTTAATAACGCTATCGTAAAATATTCGAGATCTAGAATACGTTTGTGCACTCGTAAAATTGTATTGAAATATGAAACAAAGTATTCAGTACCCCTATCATGAGTTTTTTTGACGTGTAGTATCGTTAACGTAAGCATATTTTGAATTGAAAATACACGTTTGTAAGTTTGTAACACAATATTTATATAAGTTAAATACTCAAATAATTTCTCTGTATTTTTTAAAATGTGCAAATTGTATATAATTTTATCAAAATGTTCCAGGACTGCTGTATTTTAAGTTCAAAATATGCTTACGTTAACGATACTATACGTCAAAAAAACTCATGATCGGGGTACAGTATTGGTCGTTTGTGCTGCCATATTGATTTAAGTGTTGAAAATTTTCTTTTTCGAGGAATTTCGAGGAATATAAGGGGCGACGCAGACGACAGACTTTTTGTGCGATCGAGTCTACAGCGCTTTGCAGCGCTCGAACAATCTGCGAATCTTAGTGAACAGATTGTTCGAGCGCTGCAAAGCGTGGCAGACTCGATCGCACAAAAAGTCTGTCATCTGTGTCGCCCCTAAAAGAATGTGTTATATTCTTATGTCAACCGGTTATCTTAAAGTTCATTTATACATACCTAATATTAGGGATAGGGATCTTTCATATCTGACGTATTGCTTGCAGACCGTATACATCTGAAGGCCAATTATTCTTGTAAATAAGAATGTTCAAAATATAATTCTAATATTTGACGTCACATCAATCCTACATCATGCACGCAAAATTTACAGAGAAATATATAATCGACAATCGTGAATTTATATCGCAATGGAATCGAAAATTGACTAAGGCCCGTACTCCAGAACGATACTCAAGCATAGATTTAAAGCCATTTGATTGGTTGAAACTAGATTCAATCCATGCTCAAGTCGAGATCTGTGCTCGAGTATCATTGTGTACCTAATACGAGCCTTAAAGTTGATCAACACCAAAGCGGATAAGCGGCTAACATTTTGAAATGGTAATAAAAAACATACATATTCTAGTGCTTAATACTATATACCTACTAGGAAACTGATTAGCAGAATATTTATTATTACAAGCTTTTATTTAACTTGCCCTATGGGGGGCAAAATCTTGCAACAGAATTTTCGACCAGTTCCCCCCAACCGATTGAGCTGAAATTTGGAACACAACCTCGGTGACAATGTAATAATATGGTACCATGAAGGTGGTTTCATGATGAGGCCGGGAGGTGGCCATGGGAATTCCTCAACTTCTCAACATAACTCCATCGTGTTTGGGCTCGTTGGATTTGTCTTGACAAGTGCTGTAGACCTAGATGATGACCAGAGTCTCATGATGGAGCTGGGAAGTGGTCAATAACATTTTTTCAACATAAAACTTATTTGTCAATTCAAAATCTAGACTAACTTCAGTGAATTGTCAGTATTTGTCAGTCATAGCTAAATTATTTACGAAAATTGCCATTTAGATTGAACGCGTGGCCAAGAGTTATTTATATTACCTTACATTGTTGGTCTAACTTTGCATATTTTCATTTCTCCAAACAATCCCTCTTCCTAAATGCCACTTTACCATTTTTCTTACGTTAAAATGATAAAGAAGTAAAACCAGCAGGAAATATGAAATATTTAATAAGCCTTAAAGAAAAATGAACATTTGTAGGTAGAAGTATTTTGGTGTAACACGAAAAATGATTACGGTTGCTTATCCAAAGTTTTCAGATTTAAATTAAACACGCGGTTTTAAAACTTAAAACATAATTATTCTCAAGGAAATATACAGTGAACGGATTGTAGGTAAAATAAATTAAGCATTTAACAAAAAGATTTTTTGGCCCAATGTGTACTATCGGTTTGTGTCCAGTGTACTTTTTAGGGTTCCATAGTAAAACTAGGAAGCGTTATAGTTTCGTCATATCCGTCTGTCACACCATCGTAAAATCTACACGTTGATACAATAAAGATGATAAATAATGAAGGGTTAAGTGCACAAAGGTTTTATCTAACAAAAAAAACATAATGAATCAATTTTATTATTTATCAGTTAAAACCTATGTTCATGCAAAAAAGTCGGATTTTTTAATATTGTCAGATAACACCTTTGTTCACTTAGCCCTTCTTCTGAGCGACGCAAATTATAATTTGCACTTGCCAATCCCTTATTATCAATGTTAATTTGCAGTCAGTACCTAAGGCAATAAAATAGGTGCGTGACATAAAATGTCAAGCTCAAATTCATGGTTGAGCAATTTTATTATCAGAAGCATGTGACTGAATTCCTGCGAAGCATATCATTTTCGTCTCAATGGTTTCTATGAAAGCATGCCTGCATTGAGTTGGCATTTGGCATATTTCGTAGGAATTCTTGAATACGTTGTTACTCCGAGAAGGGGACAAAAGGGCTGAATATAAGTTTTACACAATGGCATTCAAATGTAGTACAGATTTTCCTTTAAAATATTTATTGAAACAGAAATTTTCGAAAATTACCGTTATGTGTGCAATTTTTGAAAAAGAATTACAGATTTTTAGGATGTGAGTGTCCCTGGATAGCTCAGTGGTTTGAGCGATGTTACAGTACGGCACAAGTCGCAGATTTGAATCCCGCTCGTGTTGTTTTTAAAATCTCCTAATGATTTTATATCGCTTGCATTAACTTGCAAATAGGTATAATGTTTAGAATATTTTATGAAGAATGCTACTTTGGATTTAGATTGCATAGACTGCCCACATAAAAAGTAGAACAATATAAATTATTTTATCGTTTTCTTCTACTTCAGAACATTACGATTAAACCTTAAACATTTTTTTTCTGAAAGTTAGTGAAATTATGTTAAAATTGGTTCAATAGTTTTTGAGAAAATCCTGAATTGCAAACATCCATTCTTAAAAACGGATCGAATTCAGGACCTACTTTTATGAAATCGGTTAAAAATATAACAAAATATAGTAAAGAGTCTTAAAATCGAATAGTCTTAAAAAACATAAAAGCTCTTGCTACGTTATTGCTACTACGACCTATGTAACATGTTGCCAGGAAAAGTGCAGCGAAAATTTCATCTGTAGTCAGATGGGAACGCTGACGTCACATCCGCTTTTTGCTACGGGCTTTTAGTAGCACTAACCGTTCTCAATAGCGCTGGTGAATAATGAACATTTTTAAAAAACCTTTGGTTCCATACCAAAATGGTAAAAAAGGAACCCTTATGGTGCGACTTCGTCTGTCTGTCTGTCACATCTGCTTATTTCAGCAATTACTTATGCTATAGACTTGACATTTGGAACAGTTATAAAAAATGGTTTTTCAACTTTATTGCAAATAAAAAAAGTCCAAAAACATTTTTATTTTCATTGCAAAAGGGGCCGGAATGGGGGTCCAAAATTTTAAAGTGGGGTTACTAGGTCAAGTGACATATCATATGAAAGGGCTTGATCTGCACATTTCAAAAGATATTTTTATTTTATTTTATGTCTCACAGTTTTCGACATAATTATGATGAAAAATGTCCAAAAAAATACCATTCCCCCCCCCTTATCTCCGAAGTTCGCGGGGCGAAAAATCTAAAATAATTCGACATTTATGTTCACATAACTCAACAAAATGTATGGAACAGCTGATTTTTTTTTCGCGATTTCAGGGTTGGTCCCATAGTAAAAGTTGTTCATAATGATGAGTACAATGACCCCTTAAAATATTTCCACTGTTTAACCTGCCACCCTGTATAGTCTTAATTGTAACGCTAAAAATAACAAAATAACTACATTTAAATTCGAAATCTCTCATTCTTATATTTTATAAATGTCTGATAATGTAACACCTGCTCACATAACAATATATTGTTAAGTACCCGTAAACATGAGCCAATCTATTTTATACCTCGTAAAAGTCTTGCCAACAAAGTTTGTAAGACGGCTTAAGTAATTGTCGGCGAACAATAAATAACGCAGTAGTTAATTTAAGTGTGTTTGTAGACAGGTTTGTTGGTGCAATAGTCGCAAGCGTAACTGCTAAGAGTGAGGCCCCAAGTTCGATTCCCAGATCGAGCAGATTTCTTTTTTTTATACGATTACTAGCTGTACCCCGCGGTTTCACCTCCGTTGCTCGGCTCCTAAGGTTCGGTGATGTTAAATAGCATATACTATTCCTCATTAATCTAAACTAGAAGAAAGAAACTAGTTTAAACCAATCAAATGGCTTTAAATCTATGCTCAAGGCGAGATCTGTGCTATAGCAAAGTGTGCAAAAATCTTATTCGTCTGATTTTTCTGCGCACTGTGCGTTCAAGACCCTATAATAATGTTTCAGAATATGAAGGTAGGTAACTCTCTTAAAAAATATTTTTCTCTGTAAAATGTCTCAGTAGCAGCACGGAGTCTGGATTTGTGCCCAATTAATAAAATGGGTAATGTGGGTATAGATTATTTGCATATTTTCGTAGCCATGAACTCCAAAAATGCTCCAACCGTTAATCAGTTAAATGAACTGTGAAAAGCAAAACTAGTTTATTCTAATTATAATACAGTTCAATTTTTTTCTGAAGTCATCAAGTTGATGATAATTATGACAATGAAGGAAGATAGGTAATGGAGCGTGAATAGCCTCAACACACTGGATTATATTTTAAACTTAAACCTACTGTATTCACAAACAAGAAGTTTATCAACGAGTTAGTAATATACAAAGGGACGTAGAAGTAAGTACACGTTAGCTAAATGAACTTTTTGAAGATTCACGGCCTTACCACAAAAAAGATAGACACACGTTAAACGTGAATGCTACCAAAAATAATACACACTTGTTTTAGACAAGTTACTGCTAAAACAATTTCCTATTATTTTTGGTAGCATTCGTGTTGAACGTGTGTTGAACAGATGTTTATTTTTTTGTGGTACGGCCGTCACAGTTTAAGAATGGTGCCGATTCTGTTGTTTATGAACTAAACTAATTGAGTCTTTTTATGTCTCTTTCTAATAAAAAACATGAGAGAGGGATAGCAGATATTTAATCCTGTCAAATTAGTCCACTTGAATAGTTTTAATGTCAATTTAGTCGGAATCGCAAAAGGTCACGACTATTTTCCCGTAAATGATAAGGGCGTAGACTAATTTGACAGTTCTAAATATTGTCTGTCCTTTTCAATGATATTTGCAAGAAAGAAATATGGTGTGATTAAAATTAGTTTAGTGCGATGTTCCACAGAATCAGCACCAATGTCTTACTTTCCAAGTTTATCTAGAAAGTGTCTTGGCTAAAAAAATCTTGAGTAATGCTCAGTACTTTTCTTTAGACGAGAACTTTAATCAATCACTTTTGTATCATTAACTTTGCAGTTTGAAACCCTGCTAACATGATTATAAACGCGACGTCTGCATTGGCGTCAATTAAAACTATACAGGGTGCTCTCAAAGTCCTGACAGCTTTGCAACTGACAACATACCAATTTCCGGAGCAAACGTGTGTCTTTGGTAAGTGGCTTTAATCTTTTATTGTGTATGTAGAGATAAACCCACGGACGGTATACTTTTTACACTGAAGGGTTCATAATAAGTTACTGGACATATGGTTTCGGTTTTCAATAGGATGTCACTTACACCTAGTATAATACGAGATATTATTATACAGGGTAAAATTAAAACCAGTGCGGATATTTTAGGAGGTGAAAGTACTCATGAATATGATCAACTTTTATTATGGGACCGACACTGAAATATGAAAAAAAAAATCAGCTGTTCCCTACAAAAATGCACTACAACATGATCAAAATGTATGGAACAGCTGATTTTTTTTTTCATATTTCAGTGTCGCCGTGTCGGTCCCATAATAAAAGTCGATCATATTCATGAGTACCTACTTTCACCTCCTAAAATATCCGCACTGTTTTTAATTTTACCCTGTATACGCCAGTTAGCAGGATACCACGCTAACGTGGCGAGTGCTCAGGGTACGCCGGTCAAACGGTTAGCACCGTCACCTGTGCATGTGGAAGCAATTTTACTATTTGTGAATTAACGGCAATGGCAGGGATTAGAAACTCCGCACTTCTTTTTGAAAATTACGTTGTCCTGATTAAAATATTGGTAATTTTAACTAGATGGAGCGACATATGACTATATCATAGTTGGAGCTGGTACTGCTGGATGTGTCATCGCAAACCGACTGGTAGAAGATAACAAGACAACAGTTCTACTAATCGAGGCTGGTGGTGATCCTCAACTTGAAGCCGGTGTAAGTCTACAATTTGTGTTTGATCTTATTTATAAAGACACCGTTTCCGTAAACTCTTACAATTAATAAGAAAGTGATCAAAATGATTATGTAGTGACGATAACTATGAAGTGTTATGAAGAATTTATAAATAGTGGTGTGGCTCAACTTAAGAAAAGCCATATTTAGTAGCTAGGTGCTGTGCCCCGCGGTTTTACCCGTCGTTTAATTTAAAAGAAATCGGATTATTTACCCACCCATGCTATTACTTTGTTTTCGCTTAGCGTTCTGACTTTTTTTTTCATTTTTCTCGGCTCGTGAAGATTGTAACGTGATGTTAAATAGCCTATCACCTTCTTCAAGAATTAAGATATCAAATGGAAATATATTTTTTAAATCCGACTGGACTTGGTACTGTCGCGCTTCCGTAATGCACTTGTTTCAGAGTTTAGCGCGTTCAAACAAACTTTGCAGCTTTATTATGTTAGTAAACATGACCAGCAGTAGACCGTGATAGGCTGAAGACGTTTTGAAGACTCGGTTTAGTAAAAAGACGATTCTAATGAGATCGTTCAGGTTTTCACCATTTTCTCTATCCCGTAAATGAAATAGAACTTGACTTGCAGATGAAATAAAGATACTGCATGATGAGTGTTAGTAGATATAGTAAGAATCAGTTATAATTTAGTGGTCGTCTAAATTCTAACAATATCATTTTCAGTTACCAGGATTGCTGCTATATGCAAAACAAAATGGCGCAGCCTGGAACTACACAACAGAAGACGATGGCATCATAACACAATGTCGCAAACCAATGAAAGACGATACGTCACTCGGAAGACTCCTTGGTGGTACCAGTTCTGTGAACTTCCTATTATACACCTCAGGAAATCGTTATGACTATGAAAAGTGGGCAAAAATCGTCAACGATTCCACTTGGAGCTGGGAAAACGTTTTACCGTACTTTAAAAAATCTCAAAAACTCGATGATCCGATCATCAACAACTCTCCAGATGGCAAATTCTTTGGAAGAAGTGGGAAAATTGGATTAACTGCCTATAGATTTGATATGGGAAAGAAATACTTAAAAGCCTTTAAAGAGATGGGGAACGAAATAGTAAATAGCGTTAGTGGGAACAATTCTTTAGGTTACACTGACGCTTTATACGCTATAGGTGATGGCGTTCGCCAGAGCACCGCCGTCTCATACTTGGTTCCTATCAAAGACCATCCAAATCTCCATGTGTTAAAAAATACAATAGTAAAAAGGATAATCTTTGATGCATTTAAAAATGCCGTAGGTGTGGAAGCGTACACATATGATAAAAGGTATATTATCATCAAATCTAGGAAGGAAGTTATAGTGTCAGCTGGTATTGTTGGTTCCCCTAAGCTTCTGATGTTGTCAGGTGTAGGACCAAGAAACCATTTGTACAGCCACAAAATCGCCACCATCTCAGATTTGCCAGTTGGAAAGAATCTTCAAGATCATTTGTCAACCATCATGATATTCAATATGACAAAACTTGTTTATCCTTACCGACCTTTTAATCCATATAAGTATCCAGCCTCTGTTTTAGTTGGCTACGTATCTTTGAACGAGTCTAGCAACTATCCTGATTATCATACAATCAGTTATGTGACTTACCCCTTATTACTCATAAGATACTGCACTTTCACATACAGTTTTACTGATGCCATATGTAATAACACGTCAGCGACAGATGTCAATACAGAGATGATGTTTTCAGTAGTAAATAAACAAATGTTCAAATCTAGAGGAAAGATTCTTTTGAGGAGTAATGACTTTATGGATGATCCTTACATTTACACTAATTATTATTCCGAGAAAGAAGACTTAGAAGACCATGCTAGAATCGTTGAGGATTTCATAAAAGTAGTAGACACAGAACAGTTTAAAGAAATTGGTGGAGTATTTCAGGATCCTAAACTACCTAGCTGTGAAGGTTTGACTCAGGGTAGCAGGGAATACTGGAAATGTTATATCAAATGTATGACGGTTCCCCAATATCATTACAGCAGTACATGTGCTATGGGATCTGTGGTGGACGCTCGGTTGAGGGTATATGGAGTGAGGAGGCTGAGGGTTGCTGATGCCAGTGTTATGCCAAACCCAACTGCGGGAGGAACAATGGGACCGGCGATCATGATTGGTGAAAAAGTTTCAGACATGATAAAAGAAGATAACCGAGTTTTTAGACCATTCTTGAGATATCTTTAAATCAAAAATAGCTCACAAATTAGTATAGAAATTAAAATAAAAATCTTTTTTGAGAAAACGTCAAGCATTTTATGGTTGGCTTGAGATCTCCAAGAACATTTTCCATTTAAACCTTTTAGTCTTATGTGTTTACTAGATTAGGAAGATAAAGCAAACACTTTTATACAAAACACTATGTATTTTTTACATTAACAATTTATAGTACCACACTTTGGTAGACAGAAATAACTAGAAACTCAGGGGTGAGTAATTCGCTGGCAATACGGGTCTTCACGTCTTCAGGTAATGTGGCTGAAGAACTTAACTGGTGGTCAGCCGCTGGATCAAGAGGGGCGCGCGGCCACCACGCGCCTTATATAGCGATAGGCTCCGCCCATCTCTGCAGCGACGATCACCGTCACATATGTTACTCCTAAACCACCTTAGTTAATATATTCCAATAATAAATGATATTTTGATGTAGTTGTGGTTTTTATTATCATTATAAAATTTTATTGTAGAAGAACCAGTCAATTACATCTTATAATAAGTACTTACAGTTCTTAATCATTAGTACCTATATTTAAGTACACATTTTTAAAGCTGAAGTACTCAGTTTCCGTATTGCGATTTAGATTTTATAAAAGAAAGACGGTTAAACCTACAAAGGTTATTTTCCTGAACTATAAATAATAAGTGATAAAGATAAAGGAAGCGGTAAATCATGATTAAGATAATTTAGCGAAAGACTGCCCATTTAAAAAAAACCGGCCAAGTGCGAGTCGTACTCGCGCACCGAGGGTTCGTACCGTATCATTTTAGGACGTATAAAGTGAAAAAACCGGACCGCATGACTAAGTTTGTTTGTGAAGGAATTTTGATTTTGATTTTGATTTTGAAAAAACTGTACTAGTTAGGAACATCGTTTTATTTTTGGTGCAATATTTGGGTTAATTCCAATCAGCTCTAAATATTTCAAATTTTTCGCTCTGCAAACTTCGGAGATAAGGGGGGGGGAATGGTATTTTTTCAGACATTTTTCATCGTATGTCGAAAACTGTGAGACATAAAATAAAATGAAAATATATTTTGAAATGTGCAGATTAAGCCCGTTTATATGATATGCCACTTGAAATAGTAACCACACTTTAAAATTACGGACCCCCACTCCGGCCCCTTTTGCAATGAAAATAAAAATATTTTGCAATTTGCAATAAAGTTGGGCAAGCATTTTTTATAACTGTTCCAATTTTCAAGTCGATAGCATTAGTAGTTGCTGAAATAAGCAGGTGTGACAGACAGACAGACAGACGAAGTCGCACCATAAGGGTTCCTTTTTTACCAATTTGGTACGGAACCCTAATAATGGAAAAAGCAGTACTTCGAATCTTGACACGCTCGCACTGATAACTCTTATTTCCTAAAATTTAAAAAGATTTATGATTATTGTATTGCTTTTAATGGAATACTATTGGAAATTGAATTAAGTATTTACACAATTGAAATTGAATTGAATACAATTGAAATATTTGGAATACAATTTGTTAGCTCAAATACATCTTCTAGGACCCTTGAATTTTGTTTTTAACAAAAAATTAAGATTTGTATAGGCTTTATAAACCAGTTTTTTGTATATCGAATAATTTTGAGTTAATTTATGATCAGTAAAAGTAACATAATCAATCAATTAACTGATCGTACAAGTCGCACTTGACCAATTACTGTTGCCTGCCTTTTCAAAAACGGAGTCTACCAAATGTTCAGCTACATTTTCATAACTGCCACTGGGAAGTAAGGCTCTAAAGAAATTAATTGCTTGGTTTTTTTACTTGAACCTCAATGGAATTAGAAAATTGCTTCAACGAGGTATTTCGAACAACGTAAGCGTTTTCCAACTTTTACGAGCCAGCTTAAAAAGTCCGAATAATTAATTTGTTCCGGGCAAGAACGGGTTTTAATTTCCAGTGTACGACGAAGATAGGATAATGAGAATTAGATAGTGTTATTTAATGAAAGGTACAATTTGACCACCGGCGACAACGACGACCGCAGTGGCAGGCGGCATCGGCACAGAAAAAATGTATTGGAGGCGATGGGGGATGGTGTCGGCGCGCTCGGAATGTACCTTCATACCTCAGATCATAGAAACAAGGAGATATGCCATCATGGCAAATTAGTACGGGAACAACTGATGCCACTTTTAGTACATTTTTCGATACAATTACGCGTATAATTAAGCGCTCCTTGTGAATAAAAAGGTCTCCCACGCATTAAAGGAATGTTTAATGCGTGGGAGACTGCAAACATAATTTATTCGATCTGCGAGATTAAGCTACACCTGCCGTGGTCTATCCATGGATAGTGAAGAGTCTCGGCTTATGGCCGTTCCTAATAACCAATCGTAGCAGTGATAGCCTAGTGGTCTAACCATGTGCCTCCCACGGCGAATGGTTCGAGTTCGATCCCGAGGCACGCACCGCTGACTTTTCGAAGTCATGTGCGTATTAGAAATTAATTATCACTTGCTTTAACGGTGAAGGAAAACATCGTGAGGAAACCGGCATGTCCTAGAACCAAAAATTCGAAGACATGTGACGTCCACCAACCCGCACTGGGCCCGCGTGGTGGACTACGGCCCACTCCCTCTCACAGAGGAGGCCTGTGTCCCAGCAGTGGGAACATTATAGGCCGATTATGCTAATGCTAATAACCAATCTATCGGCTCTTTCCCCTAGTAGAGATTGATTTTTGACTTATATTCTATAGAAGTAATGTCAAAATCTATCTGTAGTAGGGTAAAGAGCCGATAGATTGGTTATTGGAAGCGGCCATTATAAGTCGCAGGTCGTGGGTATCGTGGGCCCACTGGGCCGTCACTGCTTTAATTTCAATTATAATTTTCACATTCTCACAGAAACCAAACAAATTCAAGTAAGAATTTTTGAATGACCCAAAGATGTGATTACTATCTGAACACATTTTTCCTCGTCTTATTCAAGGTTGAGTGATTAAGGAAGACGGAAACGTATTGTGGACCACACACTCCTCGAGTTCCCTACCCTCCCTTCTTTATCCATTGTGTTCGTTTGCTTTCAAAAATAATCAATGATGTTTCTACTTTTGTTGGGATGTAAGAAACCCGAAATAGGGCGGGTAATGTAAAGAAAAGTTAAGTAATTAAACTGTATACATGTCGATGATTCATGTGAAAGGTCATTTATATTGTTAACGGTAAGCGAAGCCTAGGAAAGATTGCTACTGCATTTATGCACCTTTCAAAATTATACAGGTGTAAAAAGCCACATCACCAAGCCGACACCTACGCATTCTGTACGTGTAACTAAGTAACATTGAGCAAAAAAAATTGCTGGGAAACGACTTTTATTTTTAGGTATTAAAAACAGCTGTTTTTTGTAATTACGCGCTACCGACTACGCCTATGGGTGTGATGATTTGTACGGAATGGGGGAGGTGGTGTATAGGCGTACCCCGGCCCCCGAACCTCGCTGCGCTGCCGCCCGGTGCCGTTTTCGTGCAAAACGAAAAAAATATTGAAACTTTAACCTTCAATATCTCCATAACCAGTCGGTTCCCAGGTATGGTCCAGTACAAAAAATCATCGTATCGATGGGTAGAATATGTGGTTTCAGTTTTCGTTAAGGGTCTTTTTACACCCGATAGATAGTAATTCCTACTTTTCCTACTAATATTATAAATGCGAAAGTTTGTGCGTGTGTGGGTGTGTGTGTGTGTATGTTTGTTACTTCTTCACGCTGAAACGGCTGGACGGATTTGGATGAAATTTGGCACACAGATAGATTATAGTCTGGAATAACACGTAGGCTACCTTTTATCCCGAAAAACGCGGGCAAAGCCGCGGGCGGATGCTAGTATTACATAATTATTACCTATGGTGTAAGAACATGGTGACAATTACCGGTGTTATGGTAATAACAATCAATTAGACATTTTAAATTTGTCTATAGGGTGGACAACACATTTGCGATGCCTGTGACGTTACAGATTCAACATATTACAGACTGCATCACAAACTTATATAAAACTAGATTTTGCCCGCGACTCCGCAGTGTGGAGTGGCTAGTACTACCAAGAGGTCAAGCTGTATCTCTGGTTCCTCCCATCAGAATTAGATGAAACGTAGCTTAGATTTTAAGTTGGACCCTAAGCTATCGAATTGTGAAAACCACATCAAATTCCGTTCAGTACTTTTTGCGTGATGCGTGCACAAACAGACAAACAGATAAACAGACAAACAGACAAAAATCTAAAAAAAATCTTTTTGGGTATAGTTACGTCCCAGTACCCTATCCCGACTGTTTTTTCTGGAATATCTTCAATGTACAGACACAGCTTGTTTACAATTTTAAAATAGTATATAGATAAAATTATTGTTATGAAATTAGGTTCAAACCTCGCCTGTGTCAGTTGTTTATAGAATAGCATAATCGGCCTACCTATAATGTTCCCACTGCTGGGACACGGGCCTCCTCTCTGTGAGAGGGAGTGGGCCGTAGTCCACCACGCGGGCCCAGTGCGGGTTGGTGGACGTCACATGTCTTCGAATGTTTGGTTCTAGGACATGCCGGTTTCCTCACGATTTTTTCCTTCACCGTTAAAGCAAGTGATAATTAATTTCTAATACGCTCATGACTTCGAAAAGTCAGCGGTGCGTGCCTCGGGATCGAACTCGAACCATTCGCCGTGGGAGGCACATGGTTAAACCACCAGGCTATCACTGCTACTACTGCTGCGTCAGTTGTTTATGAAAATCTCTTATTATTTAATAACATTAAAAAGTATAACATGTTCAAAATTCTCAATAATATACATTTATAAAATAATTATTTTCAATCACATTATTCTCAATCTCTTACTATCTGCTTTACTAAAAGACTTGGCACTCCTAGAATAGTATTCAACTTTTCATTACGCACAAATTATTCACAGTCGAGTAACATTTATATAATTATGAGCTCCTAACATTGCCTAAGCTGCCAAAGTAGATGCTCTAGAAATGTGGTGCTGGAGAAGAATGCTTGGGATATCATGGACAGAATTTCGCACAAACGCCTCCATACTCCAGGAACTCAGCATCAAACAGCGGCTATCAGCACTAGTACAGTCTCGTATACTAAAGTTTTTTGATCACGTCTCGAGGCGGAATAATGACTCCATAGAGCGTCTCGTTGTACAGGACAGAGTAGATGGTAATAGGCCACACGGGAGGTCACCAATGAGGTGGACCGATGAAATTAAATCCGCGGTGGGAGGTCCCGTAAATGAGTCCACCAGACTGTCGTCTAACAAAACTAGATGGAGAGAGATCGTGAGGCGAGCTACAAACACATCAGCGATTGGACCCAATTCATCGTGACCACGACCGCTCTGTCAAGAGCGAAGCGAAGGAGAAGAAGAAGAACATTGCCTAACAGTCAGTGTACCTACAGCACATGAATAAACATTTATTCATGTGCACCTACAGTGTGGCCACTCAGAGAATGCATTCCTGACAGTCAGTAAATGTATGGGCAATGACAGGCGACGAGACTTGGAAGTGGAAAATATTTTACGATTAAAATTATTCATCGTTATTATACACTATTGATAATAATTTCACTAAAATCCTTATTACCTAAGTATAACATCAATCTATACTCTATACTAATATTATAAAGAGGAAAGATTTTTTTGTTTGTTTGTACCGAATAGGCTCCGAAACTACTGGACCGATTTTAAAAATTCTTTCACTAATAGAAAGCTACATTATCACTGAGTAACATAGACTACTTTTTGTCCCGAAAAAATGCACAGTTCCTGTGGGACACGCGGACGAAGTCGCGGGCGAAGTGCTAGTCTTAAACTAAAATAGCTTAGTACTAAATTAATGAAGTGTCAGGATCGCATTCTCTCAGCGGCCGGAGTGTACTATTGTCGCTAGCGGCGCAGCGGTGGTAAAGAACTAGGGACACTGAGCGCCAAATATTTGATACTGTCGTACATCCATATTTAAATGTATATTTTAAAATTGGTAAGGTAACCTTGTTATTGCTTGTCTACCAAATAAAATAATAAAAAATCTGGACCAGTACGAGTACTGAGTACCTACTGAGGGTTCCAAAATATCCAACAGAGCCATCTATGCCGCTATTACATCATAGATGTCGCTATTGCGTACTTCTAGTGGCGCGACCTATGAGTAAATAGCTCCACTCATGGTCATGACAGACGGACAACAAAGTGATCCTTTGAGGGTTCCGTTTTTCCTTTTGAGGTACGGAACCCTAAAAACATGCTGTGAGGTAAATTATAATTATGAAGTGGACTCATTTTTTATGGCAAGCGCGTTTCAGATCGAGCGGTTTAGTTACGTCTAGGAATGTTGTAAGATTAGAGTTGGTGGAAAATATGAACGCAAAAAAAAACTGTAATGTATATTTTTTGAGAATTTTAAACATATCTAAGCCATGTTTTCTTTACTTATTGTGCGGTACGGCAGAGGTCGCGGGTTCAGTCCCACCCTCAGATCATAGAAACACACAAGCTTGATGCCTGATCTTGAGCAAATTGCTCATATTAAAAACGTACGCGCTGGCGACGAACCGAACACGATCGATGGTATAAATACAGTGTTTTAGTTTAGTGCTAGTGTTGAGTGACGATTAACAGTGTTAGATTGAGGGTGTGCGAAATGTTCAATGCGTGGGAGATCTTTTTATTCACAAGGAGCGCTTAATAATGCGCGTAATTGTGTCGAAAAATGTACTAAAAGTGGCTTCAGTTGTTCCCGTACTAATTTGCTATGATGGCATATCTCCTTGTTTCTATGAGCTGAGGTCCCACCCGTTTTAATCTCATTATATAACAAAATATTCGCAGTTATGAATACAAGTAATAGCCATTGCCCGGCTTTCGTCTGCATACTAATTTCAACCCCCTGTTACACACGCATAGTTGAATTTTGAGAAATACTTTTGTAGTAAATGAAATATCTGTCAATTAGTCAAAGAGTCAGTCACAGTGTCAGTGAGAGAGTCAAACAGTCACGAAACTATTTAATTCTAGCTTTTGCCAACGGCTTCGCCCGCGTTTTTGGGATAAAAAGTAGCCTATGTGTTAAGCCCGTCACAGACGTAGCTATAATATCATAGCAAGGCATATTACGACATATTTTCTATATAAATTTTCGAGTGACCACACACGCAGCTATAATATATATTTCCATGACGTCACCGTTTCTATACGTTTCTATGTTTATATCTGGATATATTAATATATATTATAGCTACGTTTGTGACGGGCTTTATTCTGATGTATAAGCTATATTACTGTAAAGTTTAATCAAAATCCGTTCAGTAGTTTTTGCGTGAAAGAGTAACAAACATCCATACATCCATACATCCTCACAAACTCTCACGTTTATAATATTAGTAGGATGCATAGATTAATTAAACATTAACACCCTTACCACAAAAAACATAGACACGCGTTAAACGCGAATGCTACCAAAAATAATACACACTTGTTTTAGACAAGTTAGTGCTAAAACAAGTGCGTATTATTTTTGGTAGCATTCGCGTTTAACGCGTGTCTATCTTTTTTGTGGTACGGCCCTAAGTCGCAAACCCCTAAGGCTGGGTACTCACTTAGCAGTGTAGCATGTAATGTATCAGATACGGTATCAAGTGAGTACGTAGGCACGAGCCCGCTGCGAGCCGCTCGCGTGTGGAGCGCTGTAAGCTCGCAGTGACCCGCTGAGTGGCGGTATCACTGCGAACACAAAGGCGGCTCGCAGTGTGATCCGGCAGCTCGTAGCTAGATACGCGGTGGACCATGGACGAGCCGTACCCACTTGCAGGTTGATACAGTATCTGATACGTTACATGCAACACTGCTAAGTGAGTACCCAGCTTAAGGTAAAATTTTCGCGACACGATTTTAACATGCGTCATTTGTTTCAGTACAACCCAATCTTAAACCACTGTTTTCATTTGGCAATCCAAACACAGCTTAGGTGTAGTATATCTTCAATTAATTATGTATTCAACCACTGTTTGTGCAAACAATTTATTACTATTGTACCCTGTAGTTTTGTTGATTATTCTAAATAATTAATGTGCGATTCTCACACAAGTCTAAGGATTCACTTGTAATTGTGGGGGATTTAGAGCTAAGTTCACCGACAAGATAATAGTGCGATAAATTGAAAACGGCCGTTTAACATGATTTTTAGGGTTCCGTACCAAAATGGTAAAAAAGGAACCCTTATGGTGCGACTTCGTCTGTCTGTCTGTCACACCTGCTTATTTCAGCAACTACTAATGCTATCGACTTGAAATTTGAAACAGTTATAAAAAATGCTTGCCAAACTTTATGGAAAATGAAAAAAGGCAAAAAATGATTTTATTTTCATTGCAAAAGGGGCCGGAGTGGGGGTCCGAAATTTCAAAGTGGGGTTACTAGGTCAAGTGACATATCATATGAAAGGGCTTGATTTGCACATTTCAAAATATATTTTTATTTTATTTTATGTCTTACAGTTTTCGACATATGATGAAAAATGACTGAAAAAATACCATCCCCCCCCCCCTTATCTCCGAAGTTTGCGAAGCGAAAAATCTGAAATAATTAGAGTTGATAGGAATTGACCCAAATATTGCACCAAAAATAAAACGATGTTCCTAACTAGTGCAGTTTTTTCAAAATCATCAAAATTCTTTCACAAACAAACTTAGTTATGCGGTCCGGTTTTTTTCACTTTATACGTCCAAAACCGATACGGAACCCTCGGTGCGCGAGTACGACTCGCACTTGGCTGGTTTTGTTATATAGAAAAGGATATTTTAAACGGCTGTTTTCAGTTTATCGGACAGTTATCTTGTCGGTGAACTTAGCCCTTAGGAATAGAGAGATTTAACAATGACAGGATGAATTTTATTGGTTGAATAATAGTACATTATTCTAAGTTGTTTGTTACTCTTTGTTAATAATGATACTTTGTGTTTATTTATGAATTGCGTTGCTGTCATTATCAAATTGCGTTATCAGTGGAAGGACGATAGGTATTGGTAAAACAAGATAAACTTTTAGGAAAAAAAAACCTGACAGCGTAATATTTAAATATGTCCTCCTACAATGAAGATTAATTTAACGACACTTCATAATGGGTAGATATGTTGAATAAGCTACAGAGCGTGCCAAAGAAATAGACACATTTAATATATACACTTTGCAACCAATAACCTTCTTCTGGGGAAGTCGGCACGAGGGCCTTTAAGGCCCCTACATGAGCTAAACGCAAATTGAATAATGTCTTAAAGTATTTATGATCCACTGCAGTAAAAAATATCAGATAAATAATGTTAAGTACTGTGCTGAAAATACGATACCTCTAAAAATTGATTTTAACCGTTAAAAACCGGCCAAGTGCGAGTCGTACTCGCGCACCGAGGGTTCCGTATCATTTTTGGACGTATAAAGTGAAAAAATCCGGACCGCATAACTAAGTTTGTTTGTGAAGGAATTTTGATGATTTTGAAAAAACTGTACTAGTTAGGAACATCGTTTTATTTTTGGTGCCATATTTGGGTCAATTCCTATCAGCTCTAATTATTTCAGATTTTTCGCCCCGCAAACTTCGGAGATAAGGGGGGGGGAATGGTATTTTTTTGGACTTTTTTCATCATATGTCGAAAACTGTGAGACATAAAATAAAATAAAAATATGTTTTGAAATGTGCAGATCAAGCCCTTTCATATGATATGTCACTTGACCTAGTAACCCCATTTTAAAATTTCGGACCCCACTCCGGCCCCTTTTGAAATGAAAATAAAAATATTTTTGGACTTTTTTTATTTGCAATAAAGTTGAACAAGCATTCTTTATAACTGTTCCAAATTTCAAGTCGATAGCATAAGTAATTGCTGAAATAAGCAGGTGTGACAGACAGACAGACAGACAGACGAAGTCACACCATAAGGGTTCCTTTTTACCATTTTGGTTCGGAACCCTAAAAACCATACTAATACATGCAATAATTCAGATTTTTTGTCAGATTATTCTACAAGCAACATACTAACACAATACTGTGTTTGATTTCTCATAAAGTTTATATTTCCGCCGCAATTACAAATTTTCATCATTTTTACCCTGTTTTTGAACACGTTTTGACAGTTTTCCGTTCACTCTATTGTGACCCGAGCGTATCAGCTTTTACGGGCGGGAATTGCGTAAATCAATAAAATTGGGTCTTCTAAGCCTAAGATCGTACGAGAACTTTGAGGGTGTTAGAGATACCTAATAATTAATAATTATGGTGTAAACTGACTGAGATTCAGATCCTTGACTAGAACAGGCATTTTGACTCCACTAACCTTGTGCTCCACCCTTGTCCTGGATACGATCAAGCCTTCTGATGCATTTCGCTGCCGCGTGGTTGGATGTGACGTCACTATGGGCTTCTAGAAAGTCTTTCGGGATCCGAATTGGAGGCACACACAAATTATTGTCTAGGATTGTTCTGATACGATCATAAGGCACTATATCACAATAGTAGACGAAAAGTCAGGTTTGACAATGTGGTAATCAGTGTATCGGCGTACACGGCAACGCGATCCTGCTTCCCGTTCGGCAGTCGAACGTCGACTCAATGCAGCACAAAGATGGCTGCTCATCGCCGTCACTTCACCAGAAGTGAGGGTAGGAAACATAAAATTAATGGAGCTTAAAACTACCTTAAACTGGGCAAGGATCGAACACGGGTAAAACATACTTTTTCACTTCACAAAATCAATTTGTTACGAGTCGCTGCAAATATGACTCTTCTTTTAAAATCTGACCAAAAATATATTAATTCACTCATTTATGTTAACGTAATTTTACTGCTACGTAAGTTAGTGGTCAGTGTGGGCAAAGTGTTATAAATAAGGTTTTACCAAAATTCAATGTAGCAGCCCGCTAGATTTGTGTGGCGAGTTCATATAAAATGTATGAAAACTGTAGACCTCAGGGGCCGTACCACGACGTGTTATTGCCATCATTATTCCGCTGTGAGAGAGGGATGGCACTATACAGCACGAATAGCGCTATCCCTTGTTTACAGTGGAACAATGATGGTTTTAACACGTCATGGTACGGCCCCAGCTCGGTGGTGGCGTTTAATCCGGCAAACAACTTGAACAAAAGCACCGTAGTGGGGGAAGTTTGCGCACGTCCGCTTTACCGCAATAAGGGTCAAAATATACAAAATTGAATCCATAATGTGCAGTCAAGGTCAATGTTCAAGTTGTTTGCCGGTAAGTGTATTTGTCGCGAGTGGTGGCTGTGTGGCAAGGCTCAGTGGCGACAAGCTCGTCCCCGATACTTGTCAAGGTTCTTATACGCGTTTGCAAACTCAAGTAGAAGCGCAGGAACTACAAATTCTTCAGATTTATTATATTAGTGTAGATAACGGCGTACGTATAATTGCAACTACGCAGTACTTGTCCTTAATAATATATAAATGCATCATACGGCCTGTCCTCCTATAGCACTAAGCAGACACACTCAGGAGCTTTGCGTCACGGAGATGAAGATGCTGAGGTGGATGAGCGGCGTAACGCGATCCGATCGCATACGCAACTCATTCATCTGAGGTAGTCTTGGTGTCCGTGACGTGGGGGAAAAACTGCAAGAGTGTCGTCTGCGATGGTATGGCCACATCATGCGCCGCACTATGGAGTACGTTGGTCGGAGATGCATGAATATGGCTGTCCTTGGCGCTAGGTCGCGTGGTCGCCCTCGTAAGCACTGGCGTCGTCAAGTCCGACATGCGAGCCAATGGCCTGACTGAAAAGGATGTTGAAGATCGGGCAAAGTGGAGGAAGTTTAGTCGGAAGGCGGACCCTGGCAATAGCCGGGATTAACGCCAGGTAGAAGAAGAATAAGTACCTACTTGTCCTTAATGAAACAAAGTAAAGTATAGCAATAAATTATTATTGTAAAGACGTTAGGAAGGCTACTTTAATAAGTCAACGCCCACTGCGAGCTAAAAGGTACTGCATAATAAATGAGTATAAAAGCAAGTTAACTTATTACACCTTTATTCCTTGCTACCGACTCTCCCCTACTTCGCACGGGTGCAATCTACTGATGTGACATGTCAAAACATCGAGGTTTCTGTACTACCTACCGTATTTAAGTTAAATATTAACGTATTAAACACATAACCTTTCGGAATTAATTCTGTAAATGGTGGTGAAAACCGCATTAAAATCCATTATGTAGTTTAGATAAGCTGAGCGACAAAAAGATACGAAAAGCGACTTTGTTTTATACAATTTATAGATTTTATTTCTTATAAGCTTCCAACCGCGAGGGGCTCGTGGCTAAATGACAGCCGCGCTGATCGATCGATCTGCGAGGTTAAGCTGCGCTTGCCACGGTCAGTCCTTGGATCGGTGACCGTTCTTTACACATCGAGACCCCTCCGTGCCTCGGAGAGCACGTTAAACAGTCGGTCCCGGTTGTCATAGGAATATCTTTGACAGTCGTTACGGGTAGTCAGGAGCCCAAAAGCCTGAGTCTGACAACTGGTCTAACATTCGAATACCAGTATTTCCCAATAATTGGGTTGTGGAGGTCAGATGGCAGTCGCTCCATGTAAAATATTGATATTCAGCCGCAACCAGTTAGACTGGAAGCCGACCCCAATCATGTTTGGGAAAAGGCTAGGCGGATGATGATGATAAGCTTCCAACCGCGGCTTTGCCCGCGTTATTTAGGATAAAAAGTGAAGTGAAGTGAAGTGAAACCTACGTGCTATTCCAGACTTTAATCTACCTCTGTGCCAAATCTCATCCAGATCCGTTCAGCCGTTACGTGGTTTAGTATCAAACATCCAAACTTTCGCATTTATAATATTACCTAAGTATAGATTTATTTTCTTTTGGGCTAAGTCTAATTTCCAAGGCTTATTTCTAGACTGACCGGTGTGCTTCATTATGTTTAATGGATGAAACATGCGTCGCTAACGGTTGGTTGCAGAAAGATAATTACATTTTAAAGGAGGCATTAACCATACAATTTCTATCGTTAGAGTCTCCTTTAAAACTTAATGACCTTTTCTGCAACTCAGTGTAAATACAGAGACAAAGCTATTAGAAGTCTTTACTGAATATGATGCAGACAAGAAAACAGACAGACCGACGGAAAGACAAACAAAGAGATAAACAGACAAGCAAAGCGTGTCGTATTTAATACTCAAAGTAGGTATCAGTGGTGAAGGGTGAGGGCCCTTAAAGGGAAGCCGGTACAACAAAATGTAACGAAATTGTAAATAATTCTGTTTTATTTATGTAATACTTATTCGCCTATCCAAAATATGTAAATACAGTGAATAAACGAATAAGTAAGACAAAGTAAAACGGAATTATTTGCAATTTTGTTAAGATTTTATTGTACCGGCTTCCCTTTACGGGCCCTCACCCTTTGCCACTGGTAGGTATTTGCATGACCTTAATATACCCAGAGGTCTATTCGCAGTTTCCCTAAGGAAGGCTTCCTTATAACAAGTTTCAATTACGCAGAGCTAATGTGTGCGCGCATCTTTTATTCATAGACTTCAGGCTCTTTAGTGCTTTACTAACAAAGTGAAACATGACCCTCTTTGAAAATAACTGTATTTTTTACTGACTTTAGAAAAGAAGCAGGTTATGTACCTATTGGACGGTTTTTAGGGTTCCGTACCAAAATGGTAAAAAAAGAACCCTTATGGTGCAACTTCGTCTGTCTGTCTGTCACACCTGCATATTTCAGCAACTAATAATGTTATTGACTTGAAATTTGGAACAATTATAAAGAATGCTTGTCCAATTTTATTGCAAATGAAAAAAGTCAAATGACATATCATATGAAAGGGCTTGATTTGCACATTTCAAAATATATTTTCATTTAATTTTATGTCTTACAGTTTTCGACATATGATGAAAAATGGCTGAAAAAATACCATCCCCCCCCCCCTTATCTCCGAAGTTTGCGGAGCGAAAAATCTGAAATAATTTGAGTTGATAGGAATTGACCCAAATATTGCACCAAAAATAAAACGATGTTCCTAACTAGTACAGTTTTGTCAAAATAATCAAAATTCCTTCACAAACAAACTTAGTTATGCGGTCCGGTTTTTTTCACTTTATACCTACGTCCAAAAATGATACGGAACCCTCGGTGCGCGACTACGACTCGCACTTGGCCGCTTTTTTTTTTTAATGTTGTACAAAGTTTTAGAGACTTCATGGTCTTATTTACGCTGTTTAAAATGATTGCACTGGTTTTTGGACCGACTTACGTGATTAACATTCTTTTTAGGGTTTCGTACCCAAAAGGTAAAAACGGAACCCTATTACTGAGACTTCGCTGTCCGTCCGTCTGTCTGTCTCTCTGTCAGTCTGTCTGTGTGTCTCCAGGCTGTATCTCATGAACCGTGATAGCTAGACAGTTGAAATTTTCACAGATGATGTATGTTGGTTGCCGCTATAACAACATATACTAAAAACAAAATAATCAATACTTAAGGGGGGCTCCCGTACAACGAACGTGATTTTTTTGCTCGTTTTTGCTCGATATTGATAACGGCAACAGGTAGACGCTTGAAATATTCACAGAATATTTACTTTAAAAATAAATAATTAAATTAAAATAATACAAATATTTAAGGGGGGCTCCCATACAACAGACATGATTTTTTTGCCGTTTTTACAGATAATGGTACGAAACCCTTCGTGTGCGCGTCCGACTCGCACTTGGTCGGTTTTTTTTATTTGGTTGAGAAAGCTTGTATGGCCGGTAGGTACTTTAAACTTTCGTATGCCACTCCATGCCATTCCAGATACAATAAAAATAAAAATGTAATTGTGTCTTACGTGGATCTAAGTACAAATTGTATATAATATCCAGAATGAAGAAGAATTAAAAGCGTAAATAATAATATCTGTCTGTCACTGTCAACTTCAAACACGATTGACTTTTGTTATTTGGTCGACCAATCACTTACATATTATAGTTTTGACAGCTGTACCCCTATCATGAGTTTTTTTGACGTGTAGTATCGTTAACTTAAGCATATTTTGAATTGAAAATACACCTTTGTTACACAATATTTATATAAATTTAATACTTACTTAATTTCTCTGTATTTTTTAAAATGTGCAAATTGTATGGAATCATCTGGGCGCAGACTTATAGTCTGGCGGGCTGCACGTAATATTACTACCCTTTCGGGAGTACATCTGAAGGATTTTTTAAAATGTGCAAATTGTATAAAATTTTATCAAAAAGTTCCAGGACTGCTGTATTTTAAATTCAAAATATGCTTACGTTAACGAAACTATACGTCAAAAAAACTCATGATAGGGGTACTGGTCTAATGATCATAATCTTTCAGACTTCAATATACTAGGATCAGAGTTTTATTCTCAGCTTTCATTTGTTTCTGTTCTTACAAGAAATGAATTAATACATCCAGGTACTTATAATTCAGTGTCGAAGCTAAGAGGAGTATTTGTTCCTAGAAAACAACCTTTTTCTTTAATTGAAGAAGCGGAGTAGGTATGCTAATTAATTTTTCATGATTAAAGGATGAATGATTTATTCTAACCGTAAAGTGTTCTTTATTATACTCGTATTACAAAATTAAGACTTAGCATAAGCCTAGCATAATCGGCCTATAATGTTCCCACTGCTGGGACACAGGCCTCCTCTCTGTCAGAGGGAGTGGGCCGTAGTCCACCACGCGGGCCCAGTGCGGGTTGGTGGACGTCACATGTCTTCGAATTTTTGGTTCTAGGACATGCCGGTTTCCTCACGATGTTTTTCTTCACCGTTAAAGCAAGTGATAATTAATTTCTAATACGCACATGACATCGAAAAGTCAGCGGTGCGTGCCTCGGGATCGAACTCGAACCATTCGCCGTGGGAGGCACATGGTTAGACCACTAGGCTATCACTGATTAATTGAAATGAAAAATTAAATTAAGACTTGAAGTTTATTAATATAAACTGTGCCGGTAGACCGTAAACTGTGCATTTTCTCGCAATATATTTTAGAATCGGATCAGTAGTTCCGGAGAATACCTTATACATACAAACTTACAAACTTGAAAGTCCTCGGCAAATAACTTGATTATTTTTAGCGCGGTGGGGGAAAGTCTACTCACGTACGCTTTCATGTAGGTAATAAGGGTCAAAATGCACACAATCGACAATTGCGTATAGTCAAGATATTGATCTTTACTGTACAATAGTCGATTTTGTGCATTAACAAAATCGACTATAATTGCTCAATGGCAAATAACTTGAACGTTGGTTCAAGTTGTTTCCGCTAGTTGGTTCCGCTATGCTTATATATAGCAGGCGCGTGCAGTGCCTATAGGCAAGTAGGCAGTGACTACCTCTTAAAGTTCAATAAAACCATTTTAACTATTACTACATCAATATACATAATTATATATCAATAATTAGTCATGATTGATATATTTTATTTATGTAGTAACAGTTAAAATAGTTATATTGAATTATATGAGGTAGGCACTACCTACTTGCCTGTATGCACTGCACGCCACTGAGTGCTAGTTTGCTTCCATATCACAAATAATAATATTGTGAAACGGGTGGAATTTAAACTTTAAAAACATATTAAGTGTACCTAAACTGTGTTAGTAATTATACTTAATTTGTTTATGTAGCTACGTGCAACATGGTGTGGTTTCTATTGCTAATTAGATAACCAAACGACAAAATTACGCATAAATGCCGTTATTTTAACCTTAATCTAAATTTCTTGTTCTAATTGTAACGTTTAATCAATTTTCTAATGTATATATTTCGAGCGCTGCTCATTGGTTTTGTATTCATCCGTAGTACTGGAAAGGCTACGGTATAATCTGGTAAGTTTATAATATTTTAAAGGCTCAAATGTAGCTAAATACGAGCTTACATCATATTACCTACTAATATAATAATGCTGAAGAGTTTGTTTGTTTTTTTGAACGCTCTAATGTCTGGTATTACCATCCGGATTCGATTTTTTTTTTGTGTATAATCGTTAGTATCATGAGGAATAGTATAGGCTATTTGACATCACGCTACAACTTACGGCTCGAATACACCAAATCCGTCATCGGCCGAACTTGACGGCCGATGACGGCCGAACCCGGACGATTGAATCAAACACCTGTAAATCATAGACAGCGCGTACACCAACACGATCGTTATCGGCCGACAAAATCGGTCGTGTTGGTGTACGCGCTCTCTATGATTTACAAGTGTTTGATTCAATCGTCCGAGTTCGGCCCTCGTCGTCCGAGCAAAGTTCGTACGATGACGGATTTGGTGTATTCGAGCCCTTAGGAGACGAGCAACGGGGATGAAACCGCAGGGCACAGCTAGTCGTCAATATAGGTGAAGTGAATTAAATACAGTTTATTGAAATTTGTCATAAAACTACCTAAACAACGTTAATAAAATTTGGGAAGACCTTTGTCCCAGCAATGGGATAGCCTAAGATAAAAAAAAACCTAGAAGATGATAGAAGTGTGTTTGGTCCCTTTCCAGTATCAAACTCAATATCAATAGACTGTTAACCTAATCTTACTATATCTAATTCCTACCACGATTTTACCTGTAAAACACATTTTTGTAAATAAATAATCTTATAAAATATATTTTTTAATAAAACTCCAACTTTTGTTTTGTGATTTCCAGTCGCCAGCTATATTTACAGATATAGTAGAATAACAGAGACTCCTTGTGATTGCAGAGTGATGGAGCAAACAATCAACTCAGCATCAGCTTTGGCTTACACAAGGGGTATTCAGAATGCTCTAAACGTGGTCATGACCTTAGGTATCACTAGTCACCTGTGGATGCCTGATAGTGATGTGGCAGGTTAGTTTTATAAATAAGGAGTTCACTGTCTAATAATTGTAAGCACAACTGCTGTACGTATGAGTCCTGGGTGCAATCCCCGAGTCAGGCAAAGTGATATAGTTTTCCCATCAGGAAATTCTAAGTAGCAGCTTGGAGCCTGGAATTGGTTTCCGTTATATTGGTAAAAACCTAGCCGTAATGGAAGAACCACATCTCATATCACATCATTCAAGTTCATGACCGGAGGGCAGCCCTACAGATGTTTGACAGTATCTCATTTGCTTAGCCATGGCTTAACTTACAGTACTTGGTACAAACAAATCCAAAAGGCATTTTAGTCTACTGGTGAACACAATAGGTCTCCCCCATAGCACACCACTGAGTTCAATCCTTGATCACACCTATATAACAAATGAACTTACTAACTTAGAAAATTTAACTAATAATTAGTATTCGACGAAAACAAACCTGTCCAGCAGTGGACTGCTATAGGCTGATGATGATGATGATGATGAAAACAAATCAACTGTTCCACATACAAAAATATCCATATTACTCTACTGCAACAGCTAACAGCTCATTTTTTTCACGATTTCAAGATTTGTCCAGTTGTTAATCAGATATTGAATACTTTCCTCTAATATGTTCTTCGTTTAAATAACCAGTCAGTAGTCACCCAGTATAATTTAGCCCGAAAACTTCCTAGATGAAGCTGAGTACGACTACATAGTCGTCGGAGCAGGTACAGCGGGCGCCGTAGTAGCTGGCAGACTAGCACAAAACAGAACTGCTAAGGTTCTTCTGATAGAAGCCGGTGGTAATCCTCCTCTGGAAACTATTGTAAGTCGTCCAACTATTAATTATACAGTTTTCTACCCCTCAATAAGTACTGAACATGATGAGTGTGGCGAAATTAAGATTTACATAAATAGACCATCTATTTAATGATGGTTCTGACTTAACAAATCCTGATAAATAGCCTCAGTTTTATTCAACAATTCTAATATACCGTTAATGTTTCCAGTTGCCCGGCCTAGCCTTATATTTAAAATCATCTCTAATAGACTACAATTTCACCATGATAAACAATCACCAAACCCAAAGATATCACAAGCGCAGCTATACTCAGGATGCTGGAAAATTACTCGGAGGAACCAGCAGTATTTGTATAATGACATTCGAAAGAGGAAATCAACGAGACTATGAAAACTGGGTAACAGCATCAAAAGACCAAAACTGGTCCTTGAACAATACACTAAAATACTTCAAGAGAACAGAAAAACTTGAAGACCCCGCTATCTTGAATTCACCTTATAAGGCTTACCATGGTCTGGATGGACCTTTGATCGTAATAAAAGAAAACTCGTCAGAATTTAATAAATATAGCGAAGCTTTTAGAGAGATAGGAAACAAAATTGTTCTTGATCTGAATAGCAATGAGACCCTTGGATTTGCGGGCATGCAGTATACTATAGGTAATCTGCGGCAAAGTTCTGCTACTGCATTTCTAAAGGCTTCCGATAAAACGCCTTACTTACATCTTCTTAAAAATACAGAAGTTACTAAAATTATTTTTGATGCAAACAATAATGCTATTGGTGTTATAGCTACCAGAAATAATAAAAAAATCACTTTAAAAGCTAGAAAAGAAGTAATAATATCAGCTGGAGTAATTAATACACCCAAGCTACTCATGTTATCAGGAATCGGACCTAAAAAACACCTAGAATGCAAAAACATCAAAGTTATAACTGATTTGCCTGTAGGTGAAAACTATCATGATCACATTGGTGTAGCATTAGTTCATACATTAGGAAAATTTTATGGACCTACGCCAGAGGTGGATCTCCGTAAATATCCGTTCCCAACAGTAACTGGGCATGTAGCCTTAAACAAATCTAGGCAGTACCCTGATTATGTAGTATCTGCCTACTTTTTATTACGTAAATTTGCCGCTGAACAAGCTCTCCGTGATACTGCCCTCAGTGATCGCTATACTGCCTGCATTCGCAACAGAATTTACAAAAAAACTAAAGGGCAGAAGCATTTATACTCTTATATAAAAAATACTATTCCTAAATCACGAGGAAGAGTCATTTTGCGGAGTTCAGATACAAAAGACCAACCAATCATCGAAGCTGGATTTTATACAAATGAAGCAGACTTAGAAAACCATGTTGATTATCTACAAGATTATTTTAAACTTGGAAATACTACGAATTTCAAAGAAATAGGAGCAAAGTTTGTAGATCCTTTGGATAAGGAATGTGCTGAATATAAGTTTGGAAGTAGACAGTATTGGAAATGTTACGCTTCGCACATGATGCATCCTATTGGTCATGGTGTTGGCACTTGTGCTATGGGTTCTGTAGTTGATAGTAAGTTGAAGGTCTTCGGAGTAAACAGACTACGTGTGGCAGATGCTAGTGTTATTCCAGTTATTACTTCATCAGGGACTTATGCTGCAGCTATGATGATAGGAGAAAAAGCTGCTGATATGATTTTAGAAGACATGTCATTGTAAATATTGACAATAAGTAAATTGATTAGATAGAAACCTGTTTTATTTAATTGACATTTGTCCACAGATCCATCAATTACTTATAATTCTATCAAGTATGCTCATAAGTAGCACGTAAACGTACTTATTTTAAAATGTTATATTCTACATCTATACTTCTTACAAGCTTTTATTTAACTTGCTGTGTTAGTATGGGGCAGATCTTGCAACAGAATTGTAGACCAGTTCCCCCCAACCGATTGAGCTGAAATTTGGAACACATTATATAACCTCCGTGACAATGCAATAATACATATGGTACCATGGAGGTGATCTCAGTATAAAGCCGGAGGTGGCTATGGGAACTCCTGAACTTCTCAACATAACTCCGTCGTGTTTGGGCTCATTAGCTTTGTCATCACAAGTACTGTAGACCTAGATGATGTCCAGGGTCTCATGATGGAGCTGGTCGTTATAGAATGGTCATCATCAATACAGTGGTCAATAAAGAAGCTTATTTGGAAAAAGTGATATTCAACATAAAACTTATTTTCCAATTACAAACTCTCCAAAAACACTTCGTATTCCCATTCAGTTGCACGATAGTAGGTAATACACTTACCTTATTTATCTAAATGGAGCTTGTTCATTAGCTACTATTTGTATGTGAAAGTTAGTTTTTCCTAAAATTAGATAAATACTAAGTAGTACATTTCTATGTACATCTATTAATGGAAATTGGGCCTAATCGGTATTGGCATAGATATATTAACCACGGGAAAACGGAAGTACACGAAACATTTGTGAAATTCAGGTCGAAAAATTTTTGAGGTGGCCACATCAAGACGGCGCGGCGCCGCCGCCGTATTGTGAAAATTTTTGGTGCGTCGTTGCCGCACCGTTTTATGGCACCGCATCACATCAAATTAACTGCCACTGACAAAGAAACTGCCACTTTTGAGGCCATCGCACAGGAGCGATGCCCTCAAAAGTGGCAGTTTCTTTTTAAATTTGAAATTCTCTTTCTTATACAGGGTGGCAGGTTAAACAGTGGAAATATTTTAAGGGGTCATTGTACTCATCATTATGAACAACTTTTACTATGGGACTGAAGCGATCGACTAGGCTACCTAACTAATGACCGCTTCTTGCTATGCTTTATTTATGCAAGCCAGTAATGTGAGGAAATGAAAGCGAACTAATTAAACTATTAATTTATTATTTTTACTAATAACAATTTACATGTACTTTATAATTAAATTAAAACAAAAGCAAACGAAATGATGGAACAATACGGAGCAACTACTTAAGCGCGAGCGAGCTAAGGCGAAAGCGAAGTGTGTGTTACAAAAATAGGTCGTGCTATTTATAGAAAAATTATACAAAACAAATAATAATAATTACTGTTCGCGCTTGACACTTTTGCCTAATGAGTTATTACGCCCACATCATGGCCGCCGACCGCGAAGACAAAGGAATAACAGTCGGCCATATTGCTGCGTTACGCCGAAGACAATAGGATGCGCCGGCGACGGTCATCGATGTGTGCGTAATTAGCATTGCCATTTTGAAGTAGGTGGTGCTTGCGACCGGTTCACTCGTTATCACACCATATGACGTAGGGTGGCGTGATTTCATGCCGAGGTCTCACTGCTCATAAGCGGAAGCGGTTGCGGTAGCGGAAAGTGGCCGCTACACTACTCCCCCACTGAGACCGTGACTACGGGCGATAGTAATCAGGGAATTTAACTACGCGCCCGCTCCTCGTCTTCTTGACTAATGCTGGTTCCTCTTCATGCTGCTGATCTGGAACCGTGGACTCCTCTCTGGTAACATAAGCAGGCTTGAGACGGTCTATGGTGACTGTCTGCGTCTTGCCTGACACGTCAATATCGAACGTCTTCGGGCCACGACGTAAAACCTCGTATGGACCCAGGTATGCTGCTTGCAAGGGTCTTCGTGCTGGACCCTGCCGGATGAAGACGTGTGTCGCCGTGCCCAGGTCCTTAGGCACGTAAAATGTTTTGCTGGCGCTAGTATGCCACGAGGTTGGTTGTGGTGCCAATTTGCTCATGTGGGCCCGAAGTCTGCTGACCAGGTTGCTCGGTTCCACCATTGCGTCGCAGCTGGTTGAGAAGAATTGCCCGGGCAGCCTAAGTGGCTCACCGTAGACAACCTCTGCTGTGGAAGCTCGTAGGTCGCTCTTCCATGCACTGCGGATGCCAAGCAGCACCCAAGGTAGGACCTCAGTCCAGCTGGAACTCGAGTGACACGCGATGGCTGCTTTCAACTGGCGGTGCAGCCTCTCAACGAGGCCATTTGCTGCGGGGTGGTACGAGGTGGTGGTGTGATGAGTAGCGCCCACCAGCTCAGCGACCTCCCTGAAGATGTGCGACTCGAATTGTCGCCCGCGGTCGGTTGTGATGTGTTCAGGGCAACCAAACCGAGCGATCCAACCGGAGATCAGGGCGGCTGCGCAGGTCTCAGCGGTGATGTCCGGTAGTGGCAGTGCCTCAGGCCACCTGGTGAAGCGGTCGATGATTGTAAGACAGTACCTGTTGCCAGAACATAAAGTTAGAGGACCTACTAAATCTAAATGGATGTGCCGGAAACGAGCTGTAGGTGCTCGAAATGCTGCTGGAGGTGTCGAAGTGTGCCTTGTTATTTTGCAACGCTGGCATTGCTGGCACTCTTTAGCCCACTGTCGACAATCCTTTCTAATTCCTGGCCACACAAACCTGTCTGTGACCAAGCGCACTGTTGCTTTAGCTCCTGGATGGCTTAAATTATGCAAAGTGTCAAATACCTGTCGGCGGTGTGTAGGAGTGACATAAGGCCTCGCATTTGTTGTCGAGACGTCGCAGTATACCTGTATGCCGTTCTCAGGTAACTTCACTCTCTCCAGCTTCAAGGAAGAGCCGTTCTTCAGCAGACTCTGCAGTTCCTCGTCGGTTTCTTGGGCGAGCGCTAAGGACTGGTAATCTACGGGCAAAGAAAGTTCATCAATGCGTGATAAAGCATCTGCGACGATATTGTCACTGCCAGGAACGAATCGGATGTCAGTTGTAAATTGGCTGATAAAATCCAGATATCGAAACTGGCGTGGCGAACAGTTGTCCCTGTTGGTAGCGAAAGCAAAGGTTAGTGGCTTGTGGTCAGTCATGATTGCGAATGTCCTTGCCTCGGCCATATGCCGAAAGTAACGAATAGCCTCATATATAGCCAACAGTTCGCGATCATACGGGCTATACTTTTTCTGAGCGGGAGACAGTTTCCTGGAGAAGAACGCCAATGGTTGCCATTCGCCTCCGCTTCGCTGCTGCAGAACTGCGCCAATTGCGGTATCTGATGCGTCGGTCTGGACCGTCAGCTCGCCGTCAGGATCGGGATGTACCAATAGTGTGGCCTGCGAAAGACTATTTTTACACCTAATAAATGCGTCCAATAATTGCGGTGTCCATGTAACAGGTTGAGCTCCTTTCGTCTTGGGACCAGCCAGTAAGGAGTTAAGAGGTGCTTGGATGCCTGCTGCCCCAGGTATGAAGCGACGATAAAAATTAATCATACCAAGGAATCTCCTCAGCTCCTTGATGGTCTTAGGCTCGGGGAAGTCTTGAACGGCCTGGACCTTTTCTTGTAACGGCTGCACGCCTGCTGCAGATACTGTATATCCTAAAAAAGTTACTTCAGGTTTACCCAGGTGACACTTGGATGTATTTATGAGAACGCCGTATTCTGTCAGACGCTTGAAAAGTAGCTTCAAGTGGTCTTCATGCTCCTGGTTGCTCCTGCTGGATATTAAAATGTCATCGAGATAGCAGTAGCAAAAGTCCAGCCCACGCAGTACCTCATCTATGAAGCGCTGAAAGGTTTGTGCGGCATTACGAAGTCCGAAAGTCATAAAAGGAAATTCGTATAAGCCGAATGGAGTGGTAATTGCCGTTTTGGGGATGTCTTCTTCCAGGACCGGAATTTGGTGGTAGGCTTTTACCAGGTCTATAGTGGAGAAGACAGTGCTACCTGACAGCTGTTGTGCGAAATCCTGGACGTGCCTGATCGGGTAGCGATCAGGGATTGTGCGAGCGTTCAGGGCTCGGTAATCGCCGCAGGGTCGCCATCCATCGGTTTTCTTGCGGACGAGGTGAAGTGGTGAGGACCAGGCGCTTTCTGACCTGCGAGCTGTGCCATTCTGCAGCATAGCATCAAACTCTTGCTTCGCGATACACAACCTTTCTGGATCTAGGCGGCGAGGTCGACTGAACACAGGAGGTCCGGGCGTAGTCCGTATTTGATGCACCGTGCTGTGTTTGGTCATGCTAGGCTTACCGGCAGGACGTGTGATCTCCGGAAACATACGTAGTAGACGATGGTAAGGAGCATCATCCAAAGTTGTACAGGTCGTACGTACAGATGAAATTGTATCTGCTGACTGTTGTTGAGGAGCAGGAACGGCAAGCGATGTAACTCCATCAATGATGCGTTGGTTGCGGCAGTCGACAAGCAGGCTGTAAAAACCTAAAAAATCGACACCGATTATTGGCTTTGATACGTCAGCAACTACGAAACGCCAGATGAATGCACGACGTAGACCTATATTTAATTCCAGCTGTATATAGCCATACGTAGCTATAGGTGTCCCATTGGCAGCAAACAGACTATAATTTGTTTTCGGACGCGATTCCCGAACAGCTGACCTAGGATACACACACAAGTCTGAACTCGTGTCGATCAAAAACTGGATCTTTGTGATGCGGTCAGTTATGAACAGGCGGTTCGAAATATTAGGGCAGTCGTTTACCGCTATTGTCGGCTGCCTTGAGCGTTTCCCGCCTTGTAGCTGCAGGGCTTGATGCACTTCCTTGCCCTTTCCCTAAAACGGTAATGGTACCAGCAGTGCGGGTGATCTGGAGGGCGCGAACGAGATCGGGAGCGATTGCGGTTCCTGTAGAAATCTGGACCATTTGAGTCGCGTCTGGAATGCCTACATAACTCCTTGGACATCGCCTCGATCTTCCGAGTTAATTCCGCTACCTGCATTTTTAAATCGCTATCGCTTGTACCTGTGACCACAGCCGATGTTGTTGACAAAGTTGCTACTTGATTTGTTGCGGGTACAATATCGTTGATGCGGTCCGCCAACTCCGCTGCATCCTCTATGCTCATGTTGACCTGCGATGCCAGAATGGTTTGCAGATTAGTTGGTAACCTGTTTGCCCAGATCGTGCGAATAAAATCATCGGGCACATTAGGGCCAGCGAGGTGCTGTAGGTGCCTCAGAAATTGCGAGGGTTTCCTATCGCCAAGCTCCTCGTGCATCAGGAGCTGCTTAGTTTTTCTCTCCTGTGATGCTGATAGCCGCTTGATGAGCTCCACCTTCAGCTTGGCATATTTCCCCGTATCCGGTGGGGAGACTATTATATCCCTCACTTCAGTGGAATATTGCGGTTCCAACTGAGCTAGCACATAATAATATTTCGTCTCGTCCCTCACTATATTAGACAAAATGAACTGACCTTCTATCTGGGCAAACCATAAGGTTGGGTCATCCGGGTTGAACGGTGGCACTCGTACACCAACTCTAAACGTCTCTGCTGTCCCTTCCTTTGTCAACTCCGTTCTGTCGTCCATTTCTTCTGTGCGGGGTCACCAATGAAGCGATCGACTAGGCTACCTAACTAATGACCGCTTCTTGCTATGCTTTATTTATGCAAGCCAGTAATGTGAGGAAATGAAAGCGAACTAATTAAACTATTAATTTATTATTTTTACTAATAACAATTTACATGTACTTTATAATTAAATTAAAACAAAAGCAAACGAAATGATGGAACAATACGGAGCAACTACTTAAGCGCGAGCGAGCTAAGGCGAAAGCGAAGTGTGTGTTACAAAAATAGGTCGTGCTATTTATAGAAAAATTATACAAAACAAATAATAATAATTACTGTTCGCGCTTGACACTTTTGCCTAATGAGTTATTACGCCCACATCATGGCCGCCGACCGCGAAGACAAAGGAATAACAGTCGGCCATATTGCTGCGTTACGCCGAAGACAATAGGATGCGCCGGCGACGGTCATCGATGTGTGCGTAATTAGCATTGCCATTTTGAAGTAGGTGGTGCTTGCGACCGGTTCACTCGTTATCACACCATATGACGTAGGGTGGCGTGATTTCATGCCGAGGTCTCACTGCTCATAAGCGGAAGCGGTTGCGGTAGCGGAAAGTGGCCGCTACAGGACCAACCCTGAAACCGCGAAAAAAAATCAGCTGTTCCATACATTTTGTTGAGATAAGTGAACACAAATGTATGGAACAGCTGATTTTTTTTTCGCGATCTCAGGTTTGGTCCCATAGTAAAAGTTGTTCATAATGGTGAGTACAATGACCCCTTAAAATATTTCCACTGTTTAACCTGCCACCCTGTATAAGTATTAAGAGTGTCTTATATAAGTATATAAGACTTATTAAATATAAGTCTTCTCAATAGCAGGGCAAGAAGAAGAATATAAGTAATGGGGTATCTACCTAATAGGTACTTATTGCATAATATCTTCCACTTACAGCGTTGTCTTTGTCTAACACGAAGTCAAAGTGATAAGACTGTTATGGCCACAGTTCTTGGAAAGAGGCGTAAAGTACCGAAAGTAAAGTACAACCGAGTTGCGCGTCACATGGTTAATATGTCAAATTGTCTGTGGGTATTGCTTATTTATAGACAACCCCAGCACACGAGGAAGTCTAAAATAGTCATCATCAAGCTTCATAGAATCGCGGTGAGATAAGTACATTCTTACATCTCACGGTTATTACGAGATTTACCTCCCGATAAGTTGGATGGTCCACTCGTAATGCGTATATGAACGCGTCGCCGCATGTACCTACTATACAGGGTAAAATTAAAACCAGTGCGGATATTTTAGGAGGTGAAAATACTCATGAATATGAACAACTTTTATTATGGGACCGACACTGAAATATGAAAAAAAAATCAGCTGTTCCCTACAAAAATGCACTACAACACGATCAAAATGTATGGAACAGCTGATTTTTTTTTTTCATATATCAGTGTCGGTCCCATAATAAAAGTTGATCATATTCATGAGTACTTTCACCTCCTAAAATATCCGCACTGGTTTTAATTTTATCCTGTATACAGTGGGAATGGTGATGAAATAGCCATTCATTTATAGCGTCGTGATGATATTAATATCAGAAGTTATAACTGCAGGTAATTTTGTAACATTAGTAAAGGACAATGCCAGGGGGCCGTACCTATCAATTTGTGCCGGGAAGTGTCACAACTAAATTTAGTTCAAAAAAATACTAGCTTATTTTATACATAATCAGTTTTATTTAATTTTAATGATAAAGAGTCCCGGGTTTCTGACATAAAAACTAACTATATAATAGACTTCAAATTAGTTATTTTCTCGAACTTAGCCTCAAAATATTAAGTAAGTAAATTACAAATAAATACAATTGCAAGTTACAAGTTAACAATAAAGAAAGAGTATAATTCTTCTCCTACACTAGGTTTGGTCGTGACATGAAGACTTTTGAGTTTGGTACGGGGCGCCATACATAGGCTGACATTGTTCTTTCACGTACACGTTTTAATAATAAATACAATATTACCAAGTTGCAGTAATCTTTTTTTGTCCAATAGATTTGGAGAAATCAAGCTGTGACGACGGACAGACTCGACGACACAAGAGTGATCCTGTAAAGGTTCCGTTATCTCATCGGATGTACGGTACCCTAAAAGTAATGCAATCAATGGGGTTAAACTTAATATAAAGTAATTGTATTTACTCATTCGGTTTTTGTAGCTATGTGCTATGTGATGCGGCTTTTAGTGCTAATTAGAAAACTCAACGACTAAATTACGCAAAAATGCCGTTATTTTAACCTTTATCTACCTATTTCTTGTTTTAATCGTAATGTTTATTCAGTTTTCTGACGTATATATATTTTGAGCTCTGAAAATTGGTTTTGTATTCATCCGTAGGTAGACTTGGAAAGGATACGGTGTGATTAGGTAAGAGCTTATATAAATTTAAAGGCAATGTTGGTTGCTAAATACGAGTCAACATAATTAAACTTACTTTGTTCTAGGTAGGCCGGTTATGGAAACTTTTGATGTTCAAAAAAGGCTGATTTTCAACTTAATTTTTATAAAGACTTGATTTTTTTTATTTGTTTCGACTTATTAAATTCACTTAAAAACTCATTTTTTCAAAATAAAACTCTAGTTAGGTGTGAACTTTCTGTAGATTTCCAGCCACCACTACCCCTATCATGAGTTTTTTTGACGTATAGTTTCGTTAACGTAAGCATATTTTGAATTGAAAATACAACAGTCCTAGAACATTTTGATAAAATTTTATACAATTTGCACATTTTATAAAATACAGAGAAATGAATTAAGTATTTCATTTATATAAATGTTGTGTAGCAAACGTATATTTTCAATTCTAAATATGCTTACATTAACGAAACTATACGTCAAAAAAACCCATGATCGGGGTACTGTTTAATCTACATACTTACAAAGTAGACTAACAGTGAATTTATTTATTTATATAAGTATTTAATACTTCAATGCACAATGGTGATACCTACATAAGGCGGACTTAATGCCATAAGGCATTCTCTACCAGCCAACCTTTGGGTCAAAGAGAACAACATCGAAAAGAGGTACAAAATATAAAAATAAAAACTAAGGATATTAGCAACTTAATTAACAATATGGATAACCAAACTACTAGGTATAAATATGTGAACCTTTGTGATTGCAGAGCGATGGAGCAAATAACCGACTCAGCATCAGCTTTGGCTTACACAAGGAGTATTCAGAATGCTCTAAACGTGGTCATGACCTTAGGTATCACTAGTCACCTGTGGATGCCTGAGAGTGATGTGCCAGGTTAGTTTTATAAATAAGGAGTTCACTGTCTAATAATTGTAAGCACAACTACTGTACGTGTGAGTCCTGGGTGCAATCCCCGAGTCAGGCAAAGTGAATTTTCCCAGCCGGAAATTCTAACTAGCAGCTTGGAGCCTGGAATTGGTTTCCCTTAATGACAATATCCTCGCCGTAATGGAAGAACCACATCTCATATCGCATCATTCAAGTTCATGAGGGCAGCCCCACAGGTGCCTGCCACTAGCCCATCCCGATCAGTCATGACTTAACTTGCAGACCTTGATACAGGTTAGTTGGTGAACATTGGTATCTCCAAACACGCTACTGAGCTCGATCCTTGGTTACTCTTAATTATTATCTAACTAATAAACGTAGTATAAATCTATCTCAAAATAAAATTCGATGAAAAAAATCAACTGTTTCATACAAAAATATCCATATTACTAGACAAAATGTATGACACAGCTGATTTTTTGTCGTGATTTCAAGGTTGGTCCAGTAGTTAATCAAACTAGCATTGGATACTGAATACCTTCCTCCAATATGTCCCTTTGTCCCTCGTTTAGGTAACCAGTCACTAAGTATAATTTATATTGAAAACTTCCTAGATGAAGCTGAGTACGACTACATAGTCGTCGGAGCAGGTACAACGGGCGCCGTAGTAGCTGGCAGACTAGCACAAAACAGAACTGCTAAGGTTCTTCTGATAGAAGCCGGTGGTAATCCTCCTCTGGAAACTATTGTAAGTCGTCTAACTAATAATATTTAAATACAGTTTTCTACCTGTCAATTAATTTAAAGTACCGTGTGGTTCCATTCTAAGCTCGTATTTTTTTTTCTTGGGTGTCTTATGTCTAATCGCAAAATACTGTAGATCTAAACTTATTTCACTAAAGTTGATTGATGAGTGTGGTGAAATAATAAAGATTTACCTACTTAAATAAGCGATGATTTATGATGGTACTGACTTAACAAATTCTAATATATAGCCTCAATTTCATTCAACAACTCTAATATACTGTTAATACTTCCAGTTTCCCAGCCTAGTCCTATATACAAAGTCATTGCTGACAAACTACAACTTCACCATGATAAACAACCACCAAACCCAAAAATGTCGCAACTATACTCTTAATGGCGGAAAATTACTCGGAGGAACCAGCAGCATCAATATAATGATATTTGAAAGAGGAAATCAACGAGACTATGAAAACTGGGTAACAGCATCAAAAGACCAAAGCTGGTCCTTGAACAATACACTAAAATACTTCAAGAGAACAGAAAAACTTGAAGACCCAGCTATCTTGGATTCACCTTATAAGGCTTACCATGGTCTGGATGGACCTTTGATCGTGATAAAAGAAAACCGATCAGAATTTGATAAATATCGCGAAGCTTTCAGAGAGATAGGAAACAAAATTGTTCTTGATCTGAATAGCAATGAGACCCTCGGATTCGCGGGGATGCAATACACTGTAGGTAATCTGCGGCAAAGTTCTGCTACTGCATTTCTAAAGGCTTCTGATAAAACGCCTTACTTAGATCTTCTTAAAAATACAGAAGTTACTAAAATTCTTTTTGATGCAAACAATAGAGCTATTGGAGTTATAGCTTCTAGAAATAATAAAAAAATCACTTTGAAAGCACGAAAAGAAGTAATAATATCAGCAGGAGTAATTAACACACCCAAGTTACTTATGTTATCGGGAATCGGACCCAAAAAACATCTGGAATGCAAAAACATTAAAGTTAAAACTGATTTGCCTGTAGGTGAAAACTATCACGATCATATTGGTGTAGCATTACTTTATACATTAGGTAAATCTTTTTGTGGACCTACGCCTGAAGTGGATCTTCGTAAATATCCATTCCCAACAGAAACTGGACATGTAGCCTTAAACAAATCTAGCCAATACCCTGATTACGTAGTATCTGCTTACTCGTTATTCCATAAATTTGGCGCTGAACAATTACTCCGTGATAATGCCCTCACTGATCGCTATACTACCCGCATTCGCAACAGAATGTTTAAACAAGCTAAAGGGCACAAGTTTTTAAACACGTTTATAAAAAATACTATTCCTAAATCACGAGGAAGGGTCATTTTGCGGAGTTCAGATACTAAAGATCAACCAATCATCGAACCTAGATTTTATACAAATGAAGCAGATTTGGAAGACCATGTTGATTATCTACAAGATTATTTTAAACTTGGAAATACTACAATTTTTAAAGAAATAGGCGCAAAGTTTGTAGATCCTTTCGATACGGAATGTGCTGGATATAAGTTTGGGAGTAGAGAGTATTGGAAATGTTACGTTTCGTACATGATGCATCCTATGAGCTATGCTGTTGGCACTTGTGCTATGGGTTCTGTAGTTGATAGTCAGTTGAAGGTCTTCGGAGTAAACAGACTGCGTGTGGCAGATGCTAGTGTTATTCCAGTTATTACTTCATCAGGGACTTATGCTGCAGCTATGATGATAGGAGAAAAAGCTGCCGATATGATTTTAGAAGACATGTCATTGTAAACATTGACAGTAAATTGATTAGAAATAAACCTGTTTTATTAACATTTGTCCACAGATCCATCAATTACTTAAGCTTCTATAAAACATACTCATTAGTAGCACGTAAACATACTAATTTCAAAATGCTACCTTCTAGTATGTGTGTAACGTTCTTAGCACGTGCTAAGAAACGAACATGCTTAGGTATTTATAGTGTGACTAGCTTCCGCCCGCGGCTTCGCCCGCGTTTTCCGGGATAAAAAGTAGCCTATGTGTTATTCCAGACTATAATCTATCTGTGTGCCAAATTTCATCCAAATCCATCCAGCCGTTTCAGCGTGAAGAAGTAACAAACATACACACACACATACACAAACTTTCGCATTTATAATATTAGTGGGATGTACGCAAACTAATGAGCATGTGTAAGAGTGTAATTATAGACAATTACGGCCTTACCACAAAAAAGATAGACACACGTGAAACGCGAATGCTACCAAAAATAATACACACTTGTTTTAGACAAGTTAGTGCTAAAACAATTGCCTATTATTTTTGGTAGCATTCGTGTTGAACGTGTGTTGAACAGATGTTTATTTTTTTGTGGTACGGCCGTCTATGTTTATTTTACTACTCGTATGTAGCGTTATGTGTTGTTTTTAATAATAGAAAGTTTATTAAAGTTTTAACTGCAACATCAACAGTGGTAAAATACAATATCTTACGTTTCGAATTACAAAGTCCTCAAAAATACTTTGTATTTTCCATAGTATTTCCCCTCCTCTTCCCCGCAAAAAGTGGCGGAAAATGTTATTCCGTGATTCGCGGCTTATCATCTCTATAGGCTAAATACTCAAAGAGCTAGAATCGCGCTGAGATAGGAATATTTCTACCGGCTATGTATCCGAATTTTACTTCTTGATAAGTTGGTTAGACAACTGGTGATGCGTAAATGATTGTGTTGCATGTATTGCATTAGGAATAATGATGAAATAGCCGTTTCTGCATAGCGTCAACTTGACCCCTGAATACCCTTTGGATATAGCGTGATGCTATTCTTAACAGAAGATATACAGGGTGGCAGGTTAGACAGTGGAAATATTTTAAGGGGTCATTGTACTCATCATTATGAACAACTTTTACTATGGGACCAACCCTGAAATCGCGAAAAAAAAATCAGCTGTTCCATACATTTTGTTGAGTTAAGTGAACATAAAAGTTGTTCATAATGATGAGTACAATGACCCCTTAAAATATTTCCACTGTTTAACCTGCCACCCTGTATAAGAGAGAAGAGGCGTAAAAAGACACGACACCGTAGCTCAGTGGTTAAGAGCGTATAACCCTGTATAACTGTAGGTAATTGTAACATTAGTAAATATCACGAACAAAACTAAATTTATAGTAATTGTACACATCCGGTTTTTGTAGTTATGTAGTAAGTATGTGATGCGGCTTTTATTGCTGACTAGCTTTTTCAGCGGCTTTGCCCGCGTGTAGATCGGAAATAAAAATGTGAAAGTTTGAAATTGATCAGGCCAAGCAAACCCGTTTTCCCGTACAAACTTTGCCACCCCTTTTCACCCTCTTAGGGGTATAATTTTCTAAAATCCTTTCTTATCGGATGCCTACATCATATAAGGAATACGTCCTCCAAATTTCACGTTTCTACAACCAGTGGTTTAGGCTGTGCGTTGATCCATCAGTCAGTCAGTCAGGACAAAGCATTTTATTAATATAGATTAAAAAAGTAAACGTCTAAATTACGCGTCAATGCCGTTATTTTAACCGTTATCTATATTTCTTGTTTCATTGTAACATTGTAATAGTTTTCTAATGTATATATTTAAAGCGGTGAATATTAGCCTTGTATTCATCCGTAGAATTAGAAAGGATATGGTGTGATCAGGTAAGAGTTTATATTTTAACAAGCTAAAATTTTGGTTTCTAAATACGAGTTAACATAATTATACTAAACTTACTCTTAAAGTGTTGTAAATAGGCCGTCTTATGGTAACTTTTGATGTTAAAAAAAGGCAAATTTTCAGCTTAATTTTATTATAGACTAAATATTTTTTTGTTTTAACTAAAACTACTGTATCAATTGTAGTCATTTAAAAAAATCATTTAAAAACTAATTTCTATAATAGTAACACCACATGATGAACAATATGATCTTTTATCTTTATTTTTTTAATAAAAGTCTACTTTTGAACTGGAAGTATATATACTTTCTGTAGATTTCCAGCCGCCAGTTTAGTCTACATAGGATAACAATGAATCTTTGTGATTGCAGAGCGATGGAGCAAATAACTGATTCAGCATCAGCTTCGGCTTACAAAAGGGGTATTCAGAATGCTCTAAACGTGGTCATGACCTTAGGCATCACTAGTCACCTGTGGATGCCTGAGAGTAATGTGTCAGGTTAGTTTTATAAATAAGAAGTTTACTGTCTATTAGAAGTAAGCACAACTGCTGAGCGTGTGAGTCCTGAGCAGGTGTGATTTCAAAGTAGTTCCGTAGTCAATCGAACTAGTATTGAATACTAAATGGCTCTTTCAATATAATTTCCTCGTTTAACCAGTCACCCAGTATAATTTAGACTGAAAACTTCCTAGATGAAGCTGAGTACGACTACATAGTCGTCGGAGCAGGTACAGCGGGCGCCGTAGTAGCTGGCAGACTAGCACAAAACAGAACTGCTAAGGTTCTTCTGATAGAAGCCGGTGGTAATCCTCCTCTGGAAACTATTGTAAGTCGTTCAGCTAATAATTTATACAGTTTTGTACCCGACAATCAAGTGAGAGTACCGTGTGATTCCATTCTAAGCCCATCCTTCTCACTCCTTGGGCGTCTTATGTCTAATCGCCAAATACGGTAGATCTTAACTTATTTCTTCGCCAAACGCGATGAAACTTATAGTGATTTTGACTTAACAAGTCCTGATTAACGGCCTTAATTTTATCCAACAATTCTAATATTTTATGTTCTAATATGCTAATGTTTCTAGTTTCCGGGCCTAGTCCTATATACGAAGTCATCGTTGATAGACTACAACTTCACAATGATAAACAACCACCAAACTCAAAAATGGCGCAACTATACATTGAATGCCGGAAAATTGCTTGGAGGAACCAGCAGCTTTAATATAATGACATACGAAAGAGGAAATCAACGAGACTATGAGAACTGGGTAACAGCATCAAAAGACCAAAACTGGTCCTTAAACAATACACTAAAATATTTCAAGAGAACAGAAAAACTTGAAGACCCACCTATCTTGGATTCACCTTATAAGGCTTACCATGGTCTAGATGGGCCTTTGATCGTGATAAAAGAAAACCGATCAGAATTAGATAAATATCGCGAATCTTTTAGAGATTTGGGAAACAAAATTGTTCTTGATCTAAATAGCAATGTGACACTCGGATTTGCAAAAATGCAATACACTATAGGTAATCTGCGGCAAAGTTCTGCTACTGCATTTCTAAAGGCTTCTGATAAAACCACTTACTTAGATCTTCTCAAAAATACAGAAGCTACTAAAATTATTTTTGATGCAAACAATAATGCTATTGGTGTTATAGCTACCAGAAATAATAAAAAAATCACTTTGAAAGCAAGAAAAGAAATAATAGTATCAGCAGGAGTAATTAATACGCCCAAGTTACTCATGTTATCAGGAATCGGACCCAAAAAACATCTAGAATGCAAAAACATTGAAGTTAAAATTGATTCGCCTGTAGGAGAAAACTATCATGATCATATTGGTGTAGCACTTGTTCATACCTTAGGAAAATTTTATGAACCTACGCCTGAGGTAGATCTTCGTAAATATCCGTTCCCAACAGTAACTGGACATATAGCCTTAAACAAATCTAGGCAGTACCCTGATTATGTAGTATCTGCCTACTTTTTATTACGAAAATTTGCCGCTGAACAAGCTCTTCGGGGTAATGCCATCATTGGTCGTTATAATACCTTCATTCGCAACAGAATTTTCAAAAAAACGAAAGGGCAAAAGCATTTAGTCTCTTATATAAAAAATACTATTCCTAAATCACGAGGAAGGGTCATTTTGCGGAGTTCAGACACTAAAGACCAACCAGTAATCGAAGCTAGATTTTATACAAATGAAGCAGACTTGGAAGACCATGTTGATTATCTACAAGATTATTTTAAACTTGGAAATACTACGAGTTTCAAAGAAATAGGAGCAAAGTTTGTAGATCCTTTGGATAAAGAGTGTGCTGGATGTAAATTTGGAAGTAGAGAGTATTGGAAATGTTACGTTTTATACATGATGGATCCTATTGGTCATGCTGTTGGCACTTGTGCTATGGGTTCTGTAGTTGATAGTAAATTGAAGGTCTTCGGAGTAAACAGACTGCGTGTGGCAGATGCTAGTGTTATTCCAGTTATTACTTCATCAGGAACTTATGCTGCAGCTATGATGATAGGAGAAAAAGCTGCCGATATGATTTTAAAAGACATGTAATTGTAAGCATTGACAATAAGTAAATTGATTAGAAGCAAACCTGTTTTATTTAATTAATACTTGTTTTACCACATATCTATACGCGTTTGTTATTTATGCTCATAAATACAACGAAAATATGCTGATTTCTAAATATTACCCTCTAGTATGTATGTACCGCACGTGTTAAGAAAATAGCATGCTTCATAATTGTGATGTACGCAAACTAATGAGCATTTGTAACAAACGATCTGTACTTCTTTTACTACTCGTATGTAGCGCTGGGTGTTTTTTTAATAATAGAAAGTTTAATAAAGTATGAAATAATTCCAACCGCAAAATCATCGATGGCAATAAGGTATAATTTCAAGTGTTGTGATGTAAAGTTTTTTCGCAAGTAAGCCCGACTAATGAGTTCTCAGTCCTAAGGTTTGAGGGCCTCCCCACATTTATCGACGCGGAATCGGCTTGAGCCGAGTGCGTATCTCCACACTGCGATCAGCCGGCCTAGCATGACCACGATAGAAACGGGTTTTGTCTACATAGAAATAGACAAAGTGACAGATTGTAGAAACATTTCTACGTTTTATGAATGAAATCTGTCACTTTGTCTATTTCTATGTAGACAAAACCCGTTTCTATCGTGGTCATGCTAGGCCGGCAGCTAATAGGCAAACGGCTCGTTTCGCCGTCAGCCGGTGTCGCGATGCGTCGTCCGAGCCGAGCCGCTGCGAATGGTATTAGTAACACCCTTATTTCGTAGACATTAAGGCTTTTTTGATCGGTTTTTCCGAGCCCGAGCCTATTCCGCGTCGATAAATGTGGCCCCTTACGGCTCAAATACACCAAATCCGTCATCGTACGAACTTTGCTCGTACGACGACGGCCGAACTCGGACGATTGAATCAAACACTTGTAAATTATAGAGAGCGCGTACACCAACTCGACCAATTCGGCCGATAAAATCGGTCGTGTTGGTGTACGCGCTCTCTATGATTTACAAGTGTTTGATTCAATCGTCCGAGTTTGTCCGTCATCGTACGATGACGAATTTGGTGTATTTGAGCCGTTAGTCGCTGTCGACATGATATTCTGTTAGCGGTGCGTGTTGTATTCCGGCTTCCACGCGGATGTAGTCGCGAGCACAGATACTATACACATACAGCGGTCTGTTATCTCCAGTTTAACGCATTACCGCTGCAGCAGTGACACGACACAGTGCTCAACCATGTTACAAATATATTTTGTTTGTTTATCATACTTGTTAATTGTGACTGGTAAGTGTTTTCCTTTACTTTTAAAGGACAACGCCGGGGGGACATTATATCTCACTAGCTCAGTTCTACAGCCAAAAATTCCTGCACTTAGGTATACGAACTCAATTCTATAGCAATACAGTTGTTGCTAGCTTGCTAGAATATAGCTAGAATAGCTAAATTGCAACAAGAGTAGGTATCGCCGTATACAGGGTGGAATTTTGTAATGCCACTTGAAGGGAAAGTACTCTTAATACTGTAGATAGAAAATTGTACTCAAAGAAAACATTCCTTTATTTTTGAATAGAAAGAAAACTGCATTCAAAGATTTTAAAAAATTCGCTTGCCACACCCGGGAATCGAACCGACTAAAATCTGAAAAATTACTGTACTTTTATTGCATCGATCGTTAGGGTCAAATATAAGGATGAAATTTCTCTAAGAAACTTGATAAATTAAATGAAAGGAAAACCATGAAATCTGGACTTACAAATTCAATGAGTCAAGTTAACCCGTGAATTCCCAGTGTCACCTGTAGGTGACAGCTGTTTATAATTTTTTTTCGACTACACCACAATTTTATTTTTGAGTCCTACTATTTTGATAAAAAGCCTAAAACTGGTAGCATCTAATACGACGTATAGGTACCACTTATACGTCATTTGTCGAATTCCTCCACAAAAAAGTGTGGGGTAGTTCTTTTTTTTTTTTTTTGTTTTCTTGTTGTCCCAAATGTATCTATAATATTTAATAGAAGAGATGATTTCTTTTTGCATTAACAAAGGCATGGGAATTGAAGAGTTAAAGCATTGAAAAATTTTAAATTTTCGAAAATCTTTGAATGCTGTTCTCTTTCTATTGAAAAATAAAGGAATGTTTTCTTTGAGTAAAATTTTCTATCTACCGTATTAAGAGTACTTTCCCTTCAGGTGGCATTACAAAATTCCACCCTGTATATTGCCCATAGGTATATAGTTCTCAGCAAGCTTCCCAGCAAGCAAGATTAATAGCTCGTTTACCCAGCCTGTATCACGTGGACTTGTATACAGGGTGGTGAGATCGACCACACAGAATCTACCTACTTCAACGTAAGTTGATTCTACTCAAAGGAAACAGTGTTTCTTACATTACAATAACAGAGACAGTATGACCTCATCATCTTTAACTAACTGGGAAATGGCTACGCGGATAATGAACGAATCAACATGTGAATCTTTACTGTGCAGACACTGTGCGATGCAAACCTGATTACATCTTCAACTATGACGTGGGCGGCTGGTTGAAGCTGCACACGATCCCCGCTACTTGGGTGGAAGCCATGCTCAGATGTCACTACGAAGGTAAGATCACGCCTCATCACCCACATTGCGCCTGTTATGTTTTGAGTCCTATGTAATAGGGGGTGAACCTATTGCCATTGAACGGGCACAAGTCCATAGAAGAATCATGTTCAACAATGTTTAATGTAGTAGTTCCCTGGAGCACTTTCACAAAGAGCTCTAGGTACTAGGGACTCGGTACTCTTAGAAAAAAACGCATAAAATTTAGTTTTAAATATTTTACTAAAATACTCAAAAACCAAGGTTTGGTTCACCTACGGAAATATTATAATTAAAAGAATCACATCGTCAATTGAACAAACAAGAGATTTTCAACCTTTCACTCGAACAATGTTAGTTTTAAGCACAATGCACCAATTTGAATCGTTGGATTATATTGTAATGATAATGTTATGGATAATGAGAATTGCCTGAATTGACTATGACCTTGACTATGACTATGACCTTCGTTAACGTTCACACGATCGAATATGTTAGAAAAAATTGCAAACAAAAATTTGCGATACCGGCGATCTCACTATCAATGGTCAACTTCCGTCGAACAAGTAATCGCGTTTTAGGTATAAATAATTATAGCAGATAAGAACAATGAGCATAAAACATGACAAAAAATCTGCAACAACAATATTATAAGGTCAGGTTAAGTTACATATAATGTTTAAAACCAGCCAAGTACGTGTATAAAAAACGCGCAGGATTCCGTGATCAGTAGGTACTATACCTACTAATAGACTAAGGTATGTACCTTGATAATTCAAAAGTTCTTTTAAATGGTCTTATTAGATTGTTACCCAAAGTAGTGTATATCGACCTCCAGGGGTCCGCGACGACCAGCTAAGAGAGTGGTTACAAAAGCAATCTTATTAAAGTTAGTGTAGCTAAATTGATTTGATTTAAGGCTGTGTCCCCAAAGGCAAACTATGAGCGGCCGACTGAGTTTGCGACTGCTAGCAAACTGTGGTCAAAAGTCAAAAGTCAAAGCATTTATTTCAATTAGACCAATTACAGGTACTTTTGAATTGTCAAGGAGTCTGTCAGTTAGTAATAATGATGAAGCTAGATGCCCGTTCCAAAGCGTAGATTCCTATGGAGAAGAACGGGCAAGAAACTCCATGGTTACTCTTTTAAATCAAATCATTACAAATAATCATGGTTACATTGTTTTTGTCGGAAATAGCACAAATATGAGAGAACAATGTAGGAGTCTAGAATAATAGTAAAAACAGCTCCAAATATTAGCCATAGCAGTCCAGAGATGACCAGTCCCAACAGACGGCGCCCGTTCACGAACATGACGCATGAATCAGCGCCATTTAGCTCAACCATTTTGAAGGGAACCGAATGACCCAACGCATGCGCCACCATCAGCAAGACATTTTTAGTGAGCATGACATACTCTCAACTGCCAGGCAGCAAACGATTAAAATCTTAAGTAGTACCTAAATGGCTACACTGTGCTCACATGTACAATATTGAAATAATGCTATGAAGTTATATAAACCAAGGATTAGAATACTGAATTCATAAAAATGCAAATGGCTATGAAATTAATAACATCACAAAATTATATTTGATCGTCAACGGGAACTGATAAACAAAGCTATAATAAATAACTATCAGTTCGTAATTTATGAGCTTAGTGGTTGTGGAGCAGGACCAGCATTTTTCCAAGCATTTTTGTCGTTTATATAGTCTTCTAATTTGTAATATGCTTGCTTACATAGTGTGCGTTTTATACAGGTTTTAAATTTCTTCTCATTTAGTTGAAGAATATCTAGAGGTATTTTATTGTAGCATTTTGTACAGTACCCCATAAAGGAAGTGTGTACCTTTGCCAATCTGAACCGTGTTTGAACCAATTTGTTCCTATCTCTAGTGTTATAATTATGCCTATCACATCTCTTAGTAAAAAGATGTTGATTTTTCCTAACGTACATAATATTTTCATAAATGTACTGACAAGGTACCGTCATTATGTTAATTTCTTTAAACAATTCCCTTAGAGATTCACGGCTACGGAGATTATAAATGGCTCTGATGGCTCTCTTTTGCAGAATAAATATAGAATCTATATCTGCGGCCCGTCCCCACAGTAAAATACCGTAAGACATTATACTATGAAAATAACTAAAATAGACCAGTCTCGCGGTATCTACGTCTGTTAATTGCCGGATTTTTCTAACAGCATATGCTGCTGAACTTAGCCGTCCTGCCAGAGATGTTATATGAGGACCCCATTGTAGCTTTGAGTCAAGCGTGATTCCCAGGAAAACTGTTTCATCGACGAAGTCTAGTTTCTCCTTATTCAGTACAACATCACATTGATTACTTTTAACATTAGGCAAAGCAAATCTTATACACTTCGTTTTCTTCCCATTTAATACTAAATTATTTACAGTAAACCAATTGTGAACCTTTATAATAGCGTTATTTACGTCGTCAAGGTTTTGAGCACGTCTATCTATCTTAAAAATTAATGAAGTGTCATCAGCAAATAACACCATTTCTGGTTGATTATCTAATAAATGGGGTAAGTCATTTATATACACTAAAAAGAGAAACGGACCCAATATTGATCCCTGCGGAACTCCCATCTTTACTTTTAAGCCCGCTGAATTTACACCATTAACTTGAACCTGCTGCTGTCTATCATTCAGATACGATTTCATTAAGCAGAGCGCAGATTTACCTAGTCCGTAATGCTCAAGCTTCAAGAGCAGTGTTTCATGATTAACGCAATCAAATGCCTTGGAGAGGTCGCAAAATATTCCAATGGAGTCTTGTGCCTCTTCCCACGCGTTAAAAATGTGCTTCAGTAAGGTGACACCTGCGTCAGTCGTACAACGTCCTTTTGTGAAACCATACTGTTTATCGTGAAGGATGTTATTGGTATTAAAATGATTGAGCATCTGACCGAGCAAAATCTTTTCAAACACTTTGCTGAAAACCGGCAACACTGATACGGGTCTATAATTATTTGTGTCTTTACTGTCTCCGGACTTGTAAAGTGGTATAACTTTACTGTACTTCATAAGATCCGGGAAGACTCCTTGATCTACACACGAGTTAAATATTAAAGCTAAATAGGGCGCTATAGTCTCTATAACAGACTTACATACTTTAATAGACATTCCCCACAGATCTTCGGTCAGTTTGATCTTGATTTCTTTAAATGCTTTTATGACGGACATAGGATCTATATGTTTAAATTTAAATTCAACAGGGCAGCTTGAAACATTCGCTCTTAGTAAAGCAATAGAGAGTGCGGGCGAGGAATTTAAAGTTTCCGTAGTTTTGAGCGGTATATTGGTGAAGAAATTTACGAATTCTTCAGCAACCTCCTTGTCAGAGCTTATGGGACCACGTGATGTCTCCAGTGTGAGCTCAGTGTTACGACTATTTTTCCTATTAATTTCACTATTTATTATTTTCCAAACAGCCTTTATTTTATTATCAGCTGATTTGATTTTGTTGCTAATGAATAGGGCTTTGGCTGTCTTGCATGCATTTCTAAAAGTTTTAGAATAATTAGCAACATACTGATTAAAAGTTTCAGTGTTAATATAAGGCTTAAGGCCGTACAACTCAAATAATCTTTCCCTACTTTTCCTTATACCTCTAGTTGCCCATTCACTGAATATAAAATTAGGGGAAATATGTTTTATATTCATTTTAAAAATATTATTGAATTCGGTATTTACCACTGAAAAGAAATCGTTATACAATTTGTTTGAATTGCTCATATTTTGGCCCTGAACACTTAACTTACTCTCTAAGGTACTATTGAATCTTTTCAAGTTGCCAGATGTTATTTGTCTGAATTTTATCTGCACTTTTTGTAAACATATGTTGGCTTTAAAAGTTACGGTTTGACCACTGTGATCAGAAGGCAGATAGTTTACAATGGCTTTATCTAGGTAATCACCACAACAAAAGACATTATCGATGCATGTAGCAGAATTCATGGTGACTCGAGTTGGTTCAAAAAAAACATTTGATAAATTAAATGATTTAAAAAGATTTAACAATCTACTGCTATTAGAACAATTTTCTAAAATATTGATATTAAAATCACCACAGATAATTATGGATTTATCACTAGTTAAAACTTTTGCCAGAACATCTTCCATTATCGACTCGAATAGAAAATAATTTTGGTAATTTGGGGGTCTGTACACACACACTATGATATGCTTATCCAGCTCAACACACGACAGTTCAATGGTATGTTCAACCGATAGACCAACTATGTCTTTACGTGGCTTTGATTTAAGACAATTTTTAATTAAGATTAGTGAACCACCATGCAACATAGAATTTCGGTTAAAACAACTGCCCACACTATAGTTCTCATAATTAATTTGCATTTGGTAATCTTTTAACCAATGTTCAGTAATACAAATGATATCAAACTTTGTTTTCTCTAACAACATTTCCATTTCTAATAATTTAGAAGAAATACCCTGGATATTTTGGTGAAATAACTTCAAGGTATTCTGCTTAACCCCTTTATTATAATAGGGTAATTGTGTGCTAGAAGATACCTTGTTTGAGGCGAATTTAACCTTATTAATACTGGTACCCCCTGTTGTCTTAATTACTAGTTTAAATGATTATCCGGAGTGAGTACTGAGACTCCATTCAAATATTATGGAAGTGGACACTCCATTTCAAATATTATGGAAGAGCGTACTAAACCGATACGCCGCAACTCAGTCGGCCGCTAACAGTTTGTCTATTGGGGACACAGCCTTAGTTTCATAGATAAGACGCAAAGTACGCATGCCGGCAATAAGCTTAGAGGCAGTCCCATTACGGCTAAGTACGGGTTAACTATATTAATATTTTCTGTTTTTGTGAAATTACTGAAAGATCAGTTTAGTATTTCTGTCTGTTTCCAACTACGTTAGGGAACTTGCGTCCTAGTCTCCACAGATACGGTGGCCCCTCAGATCATAGAAACAAGGAGAAATGCCATCATAGCAAATTAGTACGGGAATAACTGATGCCACTTTTAGTATATTCGACACAATTACGCGCATAATTAAGCGCTCCTTGTGAATAAAAAGATCTTCCACGCATTGAACATTCCGCACACTCTCAATATAACACTTTTAATCGTCACTCAACACTAGCACTAAACTAAAACACTATAATTATTTATACCATCGATCGTGTTCGGTTCGTCGCCAGCGCGTACGTTTTTAATATGAGCAATTTGCTCAAGATCAGGCATCAAGCTCGATAGCGCCTTGGCACATCTCCTTGTTTCTATGATCTGAGGGTGGCCCTAATGAGAAAGAGAGATACAAGATAAAATTAGTCACGTCTGTAACTATATCGGCACTCATACCTTTACAAATTGATCACTTAGTGATAGCTTAGCAGCGAAAATAGGTATAGGGGTAGGAGTTTCTTCTTCTACTTTCTGTTTTTTACAGGCGCGGTGTTGGCGTCTCCATTAGACAAACAGCTAGTTTCTGCGCTTCACTCACTAATGACACAATCTGGCGTAAATCAGCACATTTTCCTGGGAACCCAAGATTTACATTCTGTAGGTGACTTCGGTTCTGTAGAAGGTCAGTCAAGTTCTTGTAAAACATTTTTATTTTGATACATTTTTATTTAGATCCATGTAGCATTAGCCAATGCTACTCTATACTATTAGACGTACCTAGTTTAGATATCAATGCTGTGATCTTTTCACATAGTAAGGTAGTGATTGTAGTGACAGCGATATCTATCGGCAACATCAAGTACTTATACTACATCGCGCAAGAAGAGTTTTCACAGCGATAGGCTTATACAGAAACACGATATCAATTGTCGAAGCAGTGGCCCGCCAGACAATACCACCCGGTCTGGTAGGAGGATACTCCCTTTTCATTGGACCCCTCCAATGAAAAGGGAGTATCCTCCTACCTACATTCCAGCTCATTCCTCCATTCTCCAAAGTAAGAAAATAATTAATCTGATATCTATTTTCCAGGAGTTCCACTGTTTGACATGGAAATAAGGTGGGGTGCACATCCCAAGAAAGCCGGTACTGAAAGCTGCCTCACTATGTCCATTGATGGACCCGAGCACTACATGTATACCTCATCTTGCACGGAACCACTACCATACATATGCTACAAGAAAGCCGTCAATCACACGATGAACGATTGCGGTACCTTTGATAATGGTAAGTAAATGATCTATCAGCAACTTGCACTGAAATATAATGATGAATGGAGTACTGCACCACAACTATACGTGGTTGACCCAGTAGAATGTATGTCTATCTGTCTGTTTGTAACCTCATCATGGAAAACGGCTGAACGGATGTCAATGAAACTTTTAGTGTTGTAGGTATAGCCATTAAGCCTTGCTTGAAATCTGAGTATCTATGTTTTATTTCAATCGATTGAGTAGGTACTGAGATACAGCGTTCTAACCTCTCTATAATATGCAATCTAGTACTAAATTGGTTGTTGCGGATCATTGATTCGCTAAAACGGCCACTAGATGGCGATGTTATGCAATGAAGTCGCATCTCAATATAGTTGATCGGTGAAATAATTTACCTAGATGGCGTTACATACATATCTTGATTGGTAAAGTACCTAGATCATGAAAAATTTATAGAGTGACCTGCTAATTGAATAAAACCCCGTACAAAGTACAGGTCAAGAATGATTGGTTGTTTCAAAATGATGTTGTTTTCCGAATTGTGATCGATAATAATTAATTAATGTTATTAAATATTAAGACATTCCAAAAAAAATTGACACAGGCGGGACTTGAACCCGCGACCTCTGCCGAACCGTGGCTAGCACTCTCACCAACTGAGCTACTGTGTCTTCGCCTGAATCAATTGAAATTTGGAATCCCTTCAATACGCCTCTTCCGAGCGTCAGCGACATCTATCGGAGAATAGTTACAAACTCCAACTCAATGTTTCCAATCTTTGCAGTTTGGAAAAACATCGATACGATATCACCTACTATACATTTTAAATGTATATTTTTGCGAATTTTAAACATGTTAAAGCCATGTTATGCTTATCTTAATGTTATTAAATATTAAGACATTCCATTCATTCAATTGATTCAGGCGAAGACACAGTAGCTCATTTGGTGAGAGTGCTAGCCACGGTTCGGCAGAGGTCGCGGGTTCAAGTCCCGCCTGTGTCAATTGTTTTTGGAATGTCTTAATATTTAATAACATTAAGATAAGCATAACATGGCTTTAACATGTTTAAAATCCGCAAAAATATACATTTAAAATAATTAATTACTGATCGGTTGATAGTTGGTTGGTATCAGGTGATTGGTGATAGGTATTGCGTGGTGGTGATTGATAGAACTAATAAATGATATCAAAAAGATGGTGTATCGTGATGGTGATTATCTAAAACATTATGGGTAAGACTGGTAGGTACCGTGTAGTGATGTTTTCATGTTGTTTATCAAAATTCATGCAGATGGAGTATCGGATAACGGGCACAAACAGAGTCGGGGCATAGCTAGTGTCAAATAATAATTAAAATAAGAAAATTAATTCAGAATGAAACATTTCAGAATATCACTTAAATCAGCGTACAGGCAGCTGTTACAAGCTACATGAAGAGAAACAGACCTGGGTCCGTGCGTACAAGATATGTGCATCCGAGGGGGGTCATCTGGTTATCCTGAACGATAAAGACGAGGCCCGCGTCGTCAAGGACATGTTCCCTGTTCGTTCCGGTGACGTTAACCAGTGGGAATCGTTCCACGTAGGTCTGCGAGCCTGGGGCGACGACCGCACCTGGATTACCATCCACGGTATGCGACAATTTTACTAAGGCTTGTTTTGTTTCTGACAGACCATTTGAACGGTCTACTTATCATTGCCACCACAAGCCTGCATGCAAGACTCCTGCCAAACTGAATAGTATTTTAGTAAGACAGGTTGAAAGAGCGGCACACCCACCACACCACTGCAGCAGATAAACTAGTGATCGCAGACTGTTGTTATATTCAGACAAGAAGACACTACTGCTCATCTCAGTATTAATAAAATAGGTCTACTAACTAAAATTCCTATCTCTTTCAGGTGAAAGAATAGAAGATGTGTTTCACGACTGGAATCCTGGACAGCCAGACAATGCTGGGGGCATCCAGACCATTGGATCTTTTATCCGAGCTGGCACATTGGACGACAACTGGTTCTCTTCCCGAGCTATGTTCGTCTGTGAGAAATCTCCTGAGTCAATACGGTTCGACGGTTCACCACCAGGCGAAGAAAAATTACCTCAGTTGTAACAAACCTCTTTCAAACAACTCCACTAGAAACAACTGAACTTTATATAAATACTAGCTGACCCATCACAACTTCGTACGGTAAAAGTTTAGTTTATTCTTATGATGAATCAAGCCACACGAAATTTTCATTCAATGAAGTAATCTCACAAATTATTCAACCACTCCGTCGTGCGTTGTAATATCGATATCTCAGCTATCAGAATACAGTAAACGGATAAATAAAAATCAATAAAAATCTATCTCTATTATGGGAAAGATTAATCAGAGGCCGTTAATCAGTAGGGAGAGGTATGCAAATGCATACCTCTCCCTACTGCATGCAAACGCACATTACAATGCTTCAGTATCGGCCGATAAAAAAGTTTGTTGGGCTTCACAATTGCCTTCAAAATATCGGCAAACTATTGGTCGACCACTTGATCAGTTTGGCACTCTTTGCAATATTGTATAATAAAAATAAGTCGGGTTTTCCTTCCTGACGATATAAATCCAGAACGGACGAACCGATTTCCACGGTTTTGCATTCGTTGGAAAGGTCTCGGGCTCCGTGAGGTTTATAGCAAAGAAAATTCAGGAAAATTTAAAAAGAAAAGCGCGAAAGTCTTTTTTCACATACAGCGCCATCTCTGATACATAGCATGTACTACGGTGGCGAAACGGTTTGCTAGTTTTGTATAATTTAAAATAAGTTCATTGAAAGTAGCTTTTTTTTCGGAAAATCTAGTAATTGGAATGAATCGTGTAAAACTTTTCTTGCAATAATCTATTACTGTGTCGCGAAGGGTGAGTGGAAGCCGGTACAATAAAATAGTAACAAAATTATAAAAAATCTATTTTACTTACATTATACCTGGCGTTTATTCACTGTATTTAGTATGTTGAATGGGCGAATAGGTATGATGTAAGACGTAAAACGGAATTATTTATAATTTTGTTACTACATATTTTATTGTACCGACTTCCCCTCACCCTTCGCCACTCGTAGGTGATATTTGTCCCCAATACCCTCGATTTATCTTCTTCATCCCTTTTCTCCTTTATATCAAGTATAAAACATTAATATTTCTGGGCAAAATTCCACGCGACTGATCTCTTTACCAACTCTAGCAGTAATCAACCAGCCGACTGTTGGTTGGCTGGTCCACGTCTAATCCAACTGTTTTGTTGGCTCAGTGTGACCCCATTATAATAAAACAAGTTTCATAATAATAAAACAACTTTGCCGCGTTCGTGTCACAGGACGTCATCCTACGACCACGAACTCTGCAAAGTGTCTGAAACGTCAGGAAAAATCAGTTATGTGCGCAATTTAATCCGTTTAAACTTGTTTAATCATAATGACCAGTAATCGCAAAACCTAAGAAACTATCGGTCGACAAAAAGTCTGTAGTCTGTGGGGACTCTAATGATAAATCGGGTTATTCCCAACGGACCACGTGGTCGGTTTTTGAGACCTCTAAAAAAACACAAAAAAAAAACCCACTCGTTCGGGGTAAAATTTAATATAATTATTATTATAAGAGTGGGTCCCGATTGCAATATCGTCTTGTTTTTTATTATTTTTAGAGGTCTCAAAAACCGACCACGTGGTCCGTTGGGAATAACCCGATAAATCGACACTGATGACGACACTAGATTTGGTCAGCGACAGTTCAAGTAAGTGAGAATAATAAATTAGTTGTAAAACATTAGGGTACCTATATAATTTTAGTAGGTACCCCTATTTAACGGCACGAGTAAGTATACCTATAGTTTGTAAAATGTTGAAATTCAAATATATTTTCATTAAAAAACTCATTTCAAAATTTTGTAGTTTTGGCTGTTGCTGACTGTATATGGCGCAGGCGCGATTATACGTGACGATCACGTACACGTCAAAGTGGACAAATAGTGGAGATGACATGTACTTCAGCATGATTCTATGAAGCTTGATTAGAGAACGTTTCACGTAAAAAGTCCCTTCAACTCTATGTTGGCTGCCCTGAATGTCACTTTTATTTAGGTCTTACCGTTTTACGTTTTTCGTGGATTTATGTGTTAAGTAATGCCTAGGACACTAAAGTGGTAAACGAAACTTTCTATGTATTGTTATTGACTATACAATTTGTTTTTTTGCATTATAATTAATTTAATATTTTAATTATAGCTTAGTATTGTAAAATTTAATAGCATTATTTCGATATTGTACATGTGAGTACTATGTAGCCACTACTACTAAAGTTTTTAAATGTAGGTACCGAGGTTGTCTGGCGGTTGAGAGTATGTCATGCTCACTCAAATGTCTCGCTGATGGTGGCGCATGTGTTGGGTCATTCGGTTCCCTTCAAAATGGTTGAGTTAAATGGCGCTGATTCATGTGTCAGTTCCGTGAACGGGCGCTGTCAGTTGGGACTGGTCATCTCTAGACTGCCAAGACAAATATTTGGAGTTGTATCTTTTATTCATTACTTCTAGATTTATCTTTTATTTTTATGCTCATCTTTTACATTGTGCTCACATATTTTTGTGATAACTACGCCTTGAAAACAATGTAATCATGGAATTGCAACATTTTGATTTAAAAGAGTAACCATGGAGTTTCTTGCTCGTTCTTCTCCATAGGAATCTACGTTTTGGAACGAGCGTCTAGCTTCATCTTGTTTACTGACTGACTCCTTGACAATTCAAAAGCACCTGTAAGTGGTCTAATTGAAATAAATGCTTTGACTTTGACTTTGACTTTCAACACCGTTGAAAACGTTGTAACATATTGAAATTCAGGGCAGCCAACATAGCGTCGAAGAGACTTCTCGCTCTCTACTATTTTTAAACTTACTTATATGTTGCGGTTGTCTATTACAGAGCGTTTTGCATAGGTATGTAGAGTCTGGCAAACGAAAGCTGAGCCTGAGATTTAATCGAAACTTTTTACATGGCAACATTCTTTATAGGGTTATTTTACTAGATATAGTTTTGATACTTATACATAATAAATATTTCAAATTGTCATATTTACGTTATTCGCATAATTATGTAATAAATGGTTTATACAGGGTAAAAGTAAAACCAGTGCGGATATTTTAGGAGGTGACAGTATTCATAAATATGATCAACTTTTATTATGGGACCGACGAAAAAAATCAGCTGTTCCCTACAAAAATGCACTACAACACGATCGAAATGTATGGAACAGCTGATTTTTTTTTCATATTTCAGTGTCGGTTTCAGTAACAATTCTCGATTACAACAATCGAGAATTGTTACTGAAAACAAACTTCCATCACCGTTAAAAACGTTGTAACATATTGATAAATCTGCCGTCTATAAGCTTAAAGGCCGCTAAATGACATTTGGGCATTTTTCACTTTTTTAATGTCATGGTATTAAAAAAAAATTCTCTATCGATCTGTCTAGGAACGGTTATTCTATCTTTTACCGTTATCAAGATATATTTTTTTAAAAGGCTGCTAAATACAAAAAAAAAATACTTTACATCGCTTAAAGGTCGCTAAACAGCACAACTAGATTAGAAGGCAGCTATGCTACTTTAACGTTTGGATCGATTGAACATTTTTACTATCAACGCTTAGCTATAAAACAGTTATTATTTAACAATTAACTAAAAGGTAGCAAAAGTATTTTAGCGGCTTTTTGCCTTGGTTACATTGGAGTATAATACCTTGCATAGACTTAACTAAAAGGCGGTTATGCGCTCTTACCGAACTAAAACGCAGTTAAAATCATTTAGCGGCCTTTAAGCGTTGTAGTGTTACTACTTTTACAATTAATAAACTATTATAGAAAGCCTTATTACACCGTACGTAAAGTAATATAAATATTTTCTTCTGTGTCTTGCATAACAAAAAAGCCGTTAAACAACAAAACATCGCTAAAAAGCCGCAAACTGCACAACCCCCACGCCACTCATGATAGGGATTCTTCCGGGGTGCGGGAGACGATGAGAAGAAAAAAGAAAAGAAGCTATTGTTAATAAATTGTCTGCGTTAATTCCAGCGCATAAAATGCTTTTTTGGAGGAATTTACCAACATTTGATTATTTTTTTTATTATTATTAATAGTCTTTTATTCCGAACATTGGTACAAGTTTTTGTTAGATCTATTTTAGCTGTATTTATTTGTATTTTCTACAGAATATCCCTCAATTCGGCGTGCCTTTTGGCATAGGCCTCCTCCAACGTTCTCCATTGGGCTCTGTCTGCTGCCACCCTTGTCCAGTATGGCCCCAAGGTCAGACGAACTTTGTCTTCCCATCTTCTTGTTGGACGACCCTGTCTTCTAGTGCCGTCTCTAGGGTACCACAGAGTGACCTGCTTGCTCCATTTATTTGTTTTGCAACGTAGCATGTGTCCCGTCCAAGCCCATTTCTGATGGTCAATGCGGGCAAGTATGTCGGCAACCTTGGTTTTGTTTCTTATTTCTGTGTTTCTGATTTTGTCTCTGAGTTTTATTCCCAACATACTTCGCTCCATTGCCCGTTGGCACCTTGCAAGTTTGCTTCGGTGATTTTCAGTAAGGGACCAGGTCTCGCAACCATATGTGATACAGGGAAGGATGCAGGTGTTAAACGTCTTTCTTTTTATGTGGATGTTTATTTCCTTACTCTTCATTATTTCTTTAAGCGACCAAAAGTTTTTTCCAGCCACAAGCTATTAATAATTTCTTTGGACATCTGGTCGCTGGAAGAGTTAAGCGGCTACCATTGATGTTGAGGCCGTAGTCACTCCAGTCCATTTTCCTGAAGATGTTCTCCGAAACCGCATTAAACAGTTTGGGTGACAATGGGTCACCTTGTCTGACGCCTCTGCTTATGGGAAATGGGTCTCCTTTCGATTCCAGTTTTATGCGGCCTTTGCTCTTGCTGTAGATGTTTATGATTATGTTGATATAGGTATTGTCCACCCCTTGCTGTCTTAGACTTGACCAGATGTAGTTATGCTTCAGACTGTCGAATGCTTTAGAATAGTCGATAAAAGCTATGTATATAGGCTTCTGGTATTCATTATATTTTTCCAGGATTTGTTTGATAGTGTGGATATGGTCGATCGTACTGTAGTTCTTTCTGAAACCTGCCTGTTCTATGGTTTGGTTTTCGTCTAATATTTTTGCTATTCTCTCTAAAATTATTTTTGCAAAGATTTTGTAGACATTTGATATGAGGCTTATTGGTCTGTAGTTTCCAATGTCTTCTTTGGCTCCTTTCTTGTGCAGAAGAATAATATATGATTCTCCCCACTGACTTGGAATGATGCCGGTGTTAAGTATATCATTGAATACCTTAGTTAGAATCGGACTTAGTTCTTCGACTGAACCTCCCATCAGCTCGTTTGGGACATTGTCGGGTCCCGAAGCTCGTTCTAACTTTTGTGAATTGATGGCCTTCTGTACTTCAATTGTAAGTATTGGTGGTAAGCAGTTGTATGTGGTAGTTTAATTATTTTTGGCAATCGTTTCTGGGTCAATTTCCTTATTAGAACATTTGATTAAAGTTGTGACTAATAAAGACTGATTGATATAAGATTGTTATTCATATCACAATAATATGTAAAAATGTTAAAATTAAAAAAAATATTTATATATTGTTTTCTAATGTGTATTGTAAGTTTGAATTCAGAGTGATTACTTTTATTTTTGATAAGAATATATTTTCTAATGACGTTTGATGCTAGTACAAACCGACTATTTTATGTTTTATGTATCTAACTAAGTGAAACGTTAGTACTTACTAATTGCAAAAAAAATGTAAAACATTGATAATTTTATTATGAATGATGCCATTATTTTTAAGTGCGAGTTTTTATCACCTGAAATTTCAATTTCAGGTATATTTTGTGGTTTGCCATGCGATTTTTGGATATAGTTTTTGCAAATAATTATTTAATTTTTAATTTGTTTAGAAAAGGTTGCAATTTTTTATTTTGTTTTCACCATGCCCAATAGTTTTGTGGTTTTGCAACTTTGTCTTTGCAAAAACTTTGTTTGATTTCATAAGTTAACGTTTAATTTTGCAGGATTCGAAAAATACAGATGTGGATAGTGCTAGCCTAAAAAGCAGTTATATGAAAAGGTTTAATAATTAACCGCCTTTAAGATATGCATAGCTGTATTAAAAGTTGTTAAAAAATCTTGGAAGAGAAGCAAAGTGATATCTACTTGGCTAAAAGGCGGCTATAAGTAATTAGCTGCTTTTTTGTTATGGATAAGATCAATATAATAACATTCGTACTAGGTTTAAAAAACGCAAAATAACTTATCTGCTTTATAGCTATGTAAATATTAATAATTTCCTGTCTCAAAAAAATACCTTTGGCAGTTATTAATAAATCCATAACTTAAAAGCAGTTATGATTCTTTAGCCGCCATTTAGTTCTGCACACTTGAAGCGAGCCTTAAAATTTTACAAGGTTAGAAAGGAAAATGTGTATTTATTGACATAATTATTAATATTTTACAAAATCAACTTACTTCATGAGAAAGTTGAAAAAAATACCTTTTTTTTGGTATATGTTAACATGACAAAATGTTTATAGATACTGAGGAGCATCGGTTTGAAAATTTTTCGGCCTTTTTCTGCTCTAGCTCAAAATAAGAATTTGTCATTTAGCGGCCTTTAAGCTTATAGACGGCAGAAATGTTCCTTTGTTCCTGATGAGACCCCGTGCCGCGGTTAATATATCGCCAACAGCGATTATTCACCAAATTGCATTAATTAATAAATGTACATAGAAATGTAAGTATTAAGTATTAATCTAAACTTTCGCATGTACATAGAAACTTTTCACGCACAGATAGTAGCTAATGAACTAGCTCCATTTAGATAATGAGGTAAGTTAGTAAAATTATCGTGCAACAACTGAATATTATGGGAATACGATGCGTTTTTGGAAAGTTTGTAAATGTTTTACCACTGATGGCTTTGTTAGATGGTTAGAATTCATACTGTGCCCGGTATGCCTTGCAATATCTTTTTTTCTTATTTCTATCAAACGTTCCTGAGCGTGCGCACAACTGTACAAAGTTTCAAGTCAATCGGATGAACGATGCGGGAAGCATAGTTAAGTGACGAACAAAACAAACAAACAACTGTTTTGTGTATTGTCTGTGACACAATTACACATGCTCATTAGTTTGCGTTCATCACCCTATAAATAAGCATGCTCGTTTTAGCACGTACGGTACACACATACTAGAGGGTAGCATTTTGAAATTAGCATGTTCTTGTGCTTCTAGTGAATATGTTTGACAGACGCTGTAATTTATGGATCTGTGGTAATGGTCAATTAAACAAAATAGGTTTCTAATCAATTTACTGTCAATGTTTACAATGACATGTCTTCTAAAATCATATCAGCAGCCTTTTCTCCTATCATCATAGCTGCAGCATAAGTCCCTGATGAAGTAATAACTGGAATAACACTAGCATCTGCCACACGCAGTCTGTTTACTCCAAAGACCTTCAACTTACTATCAACTACAGAACCCATAGCACAAGTGCCAACAGCATAACCACTAGGATCCATCATGTATGAAACATAACATTTCCAATACTTTCTACTTCCAAACTTATATTCAGCACATTCTTTATCAAAAGGATCTACAAACTTCACTCCTATTTCTTTAAAAGTCGTAGTATTTCCAAGTTTAAAATAATCTTGTAGATAATCAACATGGTCTTCTAAGTCTGCTTCATTTGTATAAAATCTAGGTTCGATGATTGGTTGGTCTTTAGTGTCTAAACTCCGCAAAATGACCCTTCCTCGCGATTTAGGAATAGTATTTTTTATGTAAGAGATTAAGTGCTTCTGACCTTTGATTTGTTTGAAAATTCTGTTGCGAATGAAAGTATTATAACGATCAATGATGGCATTACCCCGGAGAGTTTGTTCTGCGCCAAATTTACCGAATAAAAAGAAGGCAGATACTACATAATCAGGGTATTGCCTAGATTTGTTTAAGGCTACATGCCCAGTTACTGTTGGGAATGGATATTTACGAAGATCTAATTCAGACGTAGGTCCATAAAATTTTCCTAACGTATGATAAATTGCTATACCAATATGATCATGATAGTTTTCACCTACAGGCAAATCAATTTTAACTTTAATGTTTTTGCATTCTAAATGTTTTTTGGGTCCTATTCCCGATAGCATGAGTAACTTGGGTGTGTTAATTACTCCTGCTGATATTATTACTTCTCTTTTTGCTTTTAAAGTGACTTTTTTATTATTTCTAGTAGCTGTAACACCAATAGCATTATTGTTTGCATCAAACAGAATTTGAGTAACTTCTGTATTTTTAAGAAGATCTAAGTAAGGGGTTTTATCAGAAGCCTTTAGAAATGCAGTAGCAGAACTTTGCCGCAGATTACCTATAGTGTATTGCATCTTCGCAAATCCGAGAGTCTCATTGCTATTCAGATCCAGAATAATTTTGTTTCCTAACTCTCTGAAAGCATCGCTATAGTTATCAAATTCTGTAAGGTTTTCTTTTATCACAATCAAAGGACCATCAAGACCATGGTAGGCCTTATAAGGTGAATTCAAGATAGATGGGTCTTCAAGTTTTTCTGTTCTCTTAAAGTATTTTAGTGTATTTTTCAAGGACCAGTTTTGGTCTTTTGATGCTGCTACCCAGTTGTCATAGTCTCGTTGATTTCCTCTTTCGTTTGTCATTACATTGAAGCTGCTTGTTCCTCCAAGCAATTTTCCGGCACTCAGAGTATAGTTGCGACATTTTTGGGCTTGGTGGTTGTTTATCATTGTGAAGTTGTAGTCTATCAGCGTTAACTTCGTATATAAGACGAGGCCGGGAAACTGGAAGCATTAACAGTATATTAGAATTGTTGGATAAAATTGAGGATTTGTAAAGTCCAATCACCATAACAACATAAACAGATCGCCTATTTATGTAAAGCTTAATTTCGCCACACTCATTGCGTTTAGTGAAGAAATAAAACCTTATTTCTTCGTAGATCTAACCAGATCTACAGTATTTTGCGATTAGACATAAAGCGCCCGAGGCATGAGAAAGATGGGCTTAAAGTGGAACTTACAACAGTTTCCAGAGGAGGATTACCACCAGCTTCTATAAGAAGAACCTTAGCAGTTCTGTTTTGTGCTAGTCTGCCAGCTACTACGGCGCCCGTTGTACCTGCTCCGACGACTATGTAGTCGTACTCAGCTTCATCTAGGAAGTTTTCAGTCTAAATTATACTGGGTGACTGGTTAAATAAAGGTCACATTCGAAGAGGATATTCTATGAAAATAGTTCGATCAACTACGCGATCAACCTTGAAATCAAGAAAAAAACATCAGCTGTTTCATACATTTTGTCGATTGTTAAGGATATTTTTGTATAAAACGGTTAAGTTTTTTCGTGATGTCAATGTTACTCCCATAATTAGTCAAACTCGGATCGAGTACTGGTTATCCTCCTTCAATGATCCAGTCACCGAGTAGATAAGGTTACTTACTGGCTTTCGAATATCGTTACTTTATTTGGTCCGAGTGCAGCCAATACTACGTTTATTTGATGGATAAGAGTGATAAAAGATCGAGCTCAGTGACGTAGCGTGCTATTTAATTAAATTTAATTTGTATATTTATTCAGATTACAAGATCCCCTTTGTTAGTAAAGACTTACAATCTATGTTAGTATACAGCAAATTTAGCGACAGGCAATAATAAATTAGTTAAGTGACCGAGCAGTGGACTATTCCCACTGTCGGCTATCGCTTTCACGATGCTGTTGGAGCTGCCGCGTATCCGACGCAACAGCGATGCTGCCTTTTCCGCATAATTGCATCAAAACTTTCAACGTGCGATACTGCAAACATCTCCGAGGCACTGCAATATTGCGGCAGTCCCATCAGCATCCTGAACGCGTTATTAAACTGTACACGCAGAGCGCTAATCGATCTCTTCGTACAGTTGACCCACAAGCCGCTCGAATAGAAGGACGTGCAGTACGCCTTAAACAGCGTAATTTTGACTGAGTATTTCAAAGACTTAGATTAGAAAGATTATCGTAAAATTTTGGATTTACTTGTATCAAGGTTTGTAAGTTAAGCCATTGCTGATCAGTACCCCTATCATGAGTTTTTTTGACGTGTAGTATCGTTAACGTAAGCATATTTTGAATTGAAAATACACGTTTGTTACACAATATTTATATAAATTAAATACTTAATAAATTTCTCTGTATTTTTAAAAATGTGCAATATGTATAAAATTTTATCAAAAAGTTCCAGGACTGCTGTATTTTAAATTCAAATTATGCTTACGTTAACGAAACTATACGTCAAAAAACTCATGATAGGGGTACAGATGGGGTAATGTCAGACATCTGTGGGGCTGCCCTACGTCCATGAACTTGAATGATGCGATATGAGATCTTTCATTACGGCGAGGTTATTGCCATTAACGGAACCCAATTTCAGGCTCCAAGCTGCTACTTAGAATTTCTTGCTGGAAAAATTCATTATCACTTTGCGAGGATCGCAGCCAGGACTCACACGCTGAGCAGTTGTCTTACTAATAGACAGTAAACTCCTTATTTATAAAACTAACCTGGCACATCACTCTCAGGCATCCACAGGTGACTAGTGATGCCTAAGGTCATGACCACGTTGAGAGCATTCTGAATACCCCTTGTGTAAGCCAAAGCTGATGCTGAGTCGGTTATTTGCTCCATCGCTCTGCAATCACAAAGATACATTGTTATTCTACTGTCTATTTAGATAAGCGGGTGGTTGGAAATCTGCAGAAAGTACATACAAAATTGGGAATCTTATTAAAAAAATCAATGATTAAGTATAAAAGATCATGTTTTACAGGTTAGTATCGTAATTGGAATGCTTCTTGGTAATATTATGTTATATTGATCACTGGAAAGAGACCAACTTTAGAAGCGAAATGAATCAACTCCAACTTGGCTTGTTCCTTTTCTAATTAATGTCATACGAACCAGACGAGAAAAGAATTCGATTAACTTTCTCCTGAAAAATTGTTTTGCCGTGGTCTCCAAGTGAGTGTTTTAGGGTTCCGTACCTCAAAAGGAAAAACGGAACCCTTATAAGATCACTTTGTTGTCCGCCGTCAGTCACCGGACCATAAGTGGAGCCATCTGCTCATAGATGACGCCTTTGGAAGTATGCAGTAGCGCCATCTATGATCATATTTCGGAACCCTTAGGGCGCGAGGCATACTCGCACTTGTCCGGTTTTTTTATCAATAATAAATAGTATAGTAGGTACTCCATATATATATCTATATGTTTATGTATAGATGGAGAGAAATATAATCTCTAATTTGCCCTTTCAAAATCGTTCAAATAGTTCATGTATTTTGCTTTACCTACACGCAGCCAACATTTTATAATATTATTATATTTTCAACTTGAAAATGTGTTATTTTATGACAGTATCTATTTTTTTTGCTGTAAAGAATTTCGTTATTTTTATTTATTATTTAACAGATGTCCAAAAACAAAAACGAAGTTCCTTATTAGCACGCACGTTACACTCCAGACACTTGGCAAATGAGAGCTAGGCCGAAAAATAATTGGATATTTTTTTAAAACCACGTTTTTAAAACGCACTAAAAAGTAATAAACAATTTCTAATGAAATGAAAAACATGGGGTACATCTTACTTAACTAATGCATGCGCCCCAAGTTTTTCGTTTCATTAGAAATTATTTTATACTTTTTAGAAAAAAAAAAAATTTGTTTTCAAATAATAATTATTTATTAATTATTTAGAAATAAATTATCACTTGCTTTAACGGTGAAGGAAAACATCGTGAGGAAACCGGCATGTCCTAGAACCAAAAAAATCGAAGACATGTGACGTCCACCAACCCGCACTGGGCCCGCGTGGTGGACTACGGCCCACTCCCTCTCACAGAGAGGAGGCCTGTGTTCCAGCAGTGGGAACATTATAGGCCGATTATGTAATGATTATTTTATTTACTTAAAAAGTAAATAAAATAATTACCGTTGATTCATATATATTCATGTTGGTCCATAATTATTATTGCATTGTCATCCAAACTACTTAGGTATAGGTACCAAATGACAGGAAGTACTTGAAAAATGAATTGCAAAATTTGTACCGAACAGACAGACAGACAAGAAAGCAAGTTAATAAAAACGTGATATAAGGCTTTTTTGAACTTCAAAAGTTACCAAAAGACAGTACTTAATACGTCACTTCAAAAGTAAGTTTAATATAATTATTAAACTCATTCAGCAACCAATATTTGAGCTTTAATAATATAAACTCTTACCTAATCACACCGTATCCTTTTCAATTCAACGGATGAATACAAAACCAATATTCAGCGCTCAAAATATATATACATCAGAAAACTGAATAAACATTACAATTAAAATAAGAAAGTTAGATAAATGTTAAAACTACGGCATTAATGCGTAAATTTGTCGTTTGGTTTTCTAATCAGTAATAAAAGCCACATCATTTAGCACATAGCTACAAAAACCGGATGAGTAAATAATTACTTTATATTTATTTAACACGTTCGCTGCGATAGAAGGCCTAAAAACCTCTTGCGTGTACTCGCGCGCAGTGCGTGGTAAAATCATGCTGTTTTCCTCTGGTGCGGAGCTCATAACATAGGGATTTATTGGTGTAAGATGACAAAAAATATAGGGTTGTGTTTGTTTTTTTAAGTATGACTCTTCTGTGCAAAAAAATATGTAAGAGGTCTTTAGAAAAAACTTAATTCTATGCGGCTATAGACCTCTCAAACGGGGAGGCAGTTTTGCCCCCTTTCCTTCCCTTGCCTACTTATTTATTGACTTTGCTATCTATGAATAAAATTAGTGTGACTGATGTGCCGATACTAAGTGCATGCGAGTAAAAGTTTTCTTTTTAGTTTAGTTTAAAGTGAGCATATATATATTCTCGAATCAAATCGATCTACTTTATTCTTATTTAATGAACAATATTTGGACAAAAAATACTTTCCAAAACATACTTATTACTTGTGGAATTGCTTTGGCCGTGAATAAACGATTTTTTTCTTCTTCACTATAGTGATCATCGTTTAATTGGTTCTATTGTATGCGTGTTGTTTTGCATTTATGCGTTTTGTTTCCGTAACGGGGCTGCACACTAAAATCATGGTTATCTTATTACTCCCAAAAACTAAAAAAACATTTTAGCTTGAAAAATAACTACAGCTATAAGACCTATAATTTGGATTAACTAGATTTTGAAACGTTTGAATTTGATGAGGTACCCAACTCACCAATCTACTTTGTACCTAACAGACAGATAAACAGACAGACAAGAAAGCGAGTTAATAAATAGCATGTTTTCGTGCTACTAATGAGTATGACAGCCGCTGTAATTTATGGATCTGTGGTAATGGTCAATAAAACAAAATAGGTTTTTCAAAATTAATTTACTTGTTGTCAATGTTACAATGACATGTCTTCTAAAATCATATCGGCAGCTTTTTCGCCTATCATCATAGCTGCAGCATAAGTCCCTGATGACGTAATAACTGGAATAACACTAGCATCTGCCACACGCAGTCTGTTTACTCCGAAGACTTTCAACTTACTATCAACTACAGATCCCATAGCACAAGTGCCAACAGCATGGCCGATAGGGTACATCATGTACGAAACGTAACATTTCCAATACTCTCTGCTCCCAAAGTTATATCCAGCACATTCTTTATCGAAAGGATCCACAAACTCTGCTCCTATTTCTTTAAAAGTCGTAGTATTTCCAAGTTTAAAATAATCTTGTAGATAATCAACATGGTCTTCTAAGTCTGCTTCATTTGTATAAAATCTAGCTTCGATGATTGGTTGATCTTTAGTGTCTGAACTCCGCAAAATGACCCTTCCTCGCGATTTAGGAATAGTATTTTTTATATAGGAGAATAATTGCTTCTGGCCTTTAGCTTGTTTAAAAATTCTGTTGCGAATGCGGGTACTAAAACGATTATTAAGGGCACTATCCCGGAGAGGTTGTTCAGCAGCAAATTTACCTAGTAAAAAATCTGCAGATACTACATAATCAGGGTATTGCCTAGATTTTTTTATGGCTACATTTCCACTTACTGTTGGAAACGGATATTTACGAAGATCCACTTCAGGCGTAGGTCCATAAAATTTTCCTAATGTATGAATAAATGCTACACCAATATGATCATGATAGTTTTCACCTACAGGCAAATCAGTTTTAACTTTAATGTTTTTGCATTCCAGATGTTTTTTGGGTCCGATTCCCGATAACATGAGTAACTTGGGTGTGTTAATTACTCCTGCTGATATTATTACCTCTTTTCGTGCTTTCAAAGTGATTTTTTTATTATTTCTGGTAGCTATAACACCAATAGCATTATTGCTCGCATCAAAAATAATTTTAGTAACTTCTGTTTTTTTAAGAAGATCTAAGTAAGGCGTTTTATCAGAAGCCTTTAGAAATGCAGTAGCAGAACTTTGCCGCTTATTATCTATAGTGTATTGCATCTTCGCAAATCCGAGAGTCTCGTTGCTATTCAGATCAAGAATAATTTTGTTTCCTAACTCTCTGAATGCTTCGCTATATTTATCAAGTTCTGTCAGGTTTTCTTTTATCACGATCAAAGGTCCATCCAGACCATGGTAAGCCTTATAAGGTGAATTCAAGATAGCTGGGTCTTCAAGTTTTTCTGTTCTCTTGAAATATATTAGTGTATTGTTCAAAGACCAGTTTTGGTCTTTTGATGCTGCTACCCAGTTCTCATAGTCTCGTTGATTTCCTCTTTCGTATGTCATTATATTGAAACTGCTGGTTCCTCCGAGTAATTTTCCAGCACTCAGAGGATAGTTGCGACATTTCTTGGTTTGATAGTTGTTTATTATGGTGAAGTTGTAGTCTATCAGCGAAGACTTCGTATATAAGACTAGGCTGGGAAACTGGAAGCATTAACCGTTTATTAGAATCGTTATATAAAATTGAGGATGTGTTAAGTTAAAACCACCATAACAACATAAACAGATCGCCTATTTAAGTAAATCTTAATTTCACCACACTCATTGCGTTTAGTGAAGAAATAAGGTTAGATCTACAGTATTTTGCGATTACACATAAGGCGCCCCAGGTATGAGAAAGATGGGCTTAAAATGGAACCACACGGTATTTTAACTGAATTGACGGGCAAAATACTGTATAAAATATTATAAATACAAAAGTTCGGGTGTGTGGTTGTGTGTGTGTGTATGTTTGTTACTTCTTCACGCTGAAATGCCTTGACGGATTCGGATGAATTGGCATAAAGATAGCTTGGGACTTAGAGAAACACTTATGCTACTTTTCATTCATTTTCATGCAGAGTTGCGGGCAACAGCTAGTACTGTATAATTATTAGTTGGATGACTTACAATAGTTTCCAGAGGAGGATTACCACCGGCTTCTATCAGAAGAACCTTAGCAGTTCTGTTTTGTGCCAGTCTGCCAGCTACTACGGCGCCCGTTGTACCTGCTCCGACGACTATGTAGTCGTACTCAGCTTCATCTAGGAAGTTTCAGTCTCAATTATACTGGGTGACTGGTTTAACGAGGGACACTTTGAAAGAGGGTTGTCCCGGATATCCCTCTTTCAATGATACAAGCAAACCTAAAATTTGTCATAATAATAAGCTCACTGGTGAACATAGGTCTCTCAAATATCACGCTACGTCACTGAGCTCGATTCTTGGTCACCTTTATCCATCTTAATAAAAGTAATATGGGCTGCCCTCAGAGACCAGGTAAGTGACGATATTTGAAAGGTGGTAACCCAATCTACTCGGTGACTGGATTATTGAAGGAGAATATTCATTATTTGATACTAGTTCGATTAACTACGAGACCAACCTTGAAATCAAGAAAAAAAACCATTAGCTGTTTCATAGATTTTGTCGATTGTCAAGTTGTTATTTTTGTACAAAACTGTTGGAACGAAGTTTCTTATCGCGCGTAACGAAAGGGGGCTAGACGGAAAAAATTAAGACGAAAAGTTGTAACGACACTTTTTGCCGTAAGCCTTTGTAAGAGGTGCGGCGTGCGTGTCTTGTGTGTACGTGCGTGCGTGCGTGCGTGCGTGCGTATGTGTGTGTGTGTGTTTTTGTACATCATTTTTTTTTGGACATAAAAAATAATTATTCACTAATTAATCTAAAGGAACTTCGTTCCATCCGGGTGTCCCTTGACACCTCTCAAGTTTCTTTTTTTCGTGATTTCAAAGTTGCTCCCGTAGTTAATCGAACAAGGATCGAATACTGGTTCCTCCTTCAATAATCCAGTCACCAAGTAGATAACGTTACCACCTTTCGAATATCGTTACTTTGGTCCGAGGGCAGCCCATACTACGTTTATTAAATGGATGAGAGTGACCAAAGATCGAGTGACGTGCGTGCTATAAAGACCTGTGTTCACCAGTGGACTGGTTTATCAAATTTTGGATTTACGAGGATCAAGGTCTAGTAAAGCCATTGCTGATCAGATGGGGTAGTGTAAGGCATCTGTGGGGCTGCCTTCCCGTCGTGAACTTGAATGATGTAACATGAGATGTAGTTCTTCTATTACGGTGAGGGTATTGCCAAAGGCTCCAAGCTGCTACTTAGAATTTCCGGCTGGGAAAGCTATATCACTTTGCCTGACTCGGGGATTGCACCCAGGACTATTTATAAAACCAACCTGGCACATCACTCTCAGGCATCCACAGGTGACTAGTAATGCCCAAGGTCATGACCACGTTTAGAGCATTCTGAATATCCCTTGTGTAAGCCAAAGCTGATGCTGAGTCGGTTATTTGCTCCATCGCTCTGGAATGACAAAGATTCACTGTTATTATACTGTCTATTTAGATATAGCGGGCGGTTGGAAATCTGCAGAAAGTAGTTGGATACAGAATTAGGAAAATTATAATTATATTTTACAGGTTCAAGAAAAATGAATTGCAAAATTTCTACCGAACAGACAGACAGACAAGAAAGCGAGTTTATAAAAACGCGGTAAAATGAGTCTTTTTTGAAGTTCAAAAGTTATCAAAAGACAGTTCTCAATATGTCACTTCAAAAGTAAGTTTAATAATATAATTATTAAACTCGTATTCAGCAACCAATAAATTCTTACCTGATCACACCGTATCCTTTTCAATTCTACGGATGAATGCAAAACCAATTTTCAATGCTCAAAATATATATACATCAGAAAACTGAATAAACATTACAATTAAAATAAGAAAGTTAGATAAATGTTAAAATAACGGCATTTATGTGTAATTTAGTCGGTTGGTTTTGTAATCAGTAAAAGCAGCGTCACATAGCACATAGTTACAAAAACCGGATGAGTAAATAAAAATACTTTATATTTATTTAAGTTCAAACTCCATCCGTTGCAATATTTTTAGGGTTCCATACATCCGATGAGATAACAGAACCCTTACAGGATCACTCTCGTGTCGTCCTGTCTGTCCGTCTGTCCTAGCTGCTTATTTTCTCCAAATCTATTTGTCAAACTAAGATTACTGAGTAAAACGATTGGAATGAAATATTGGATTTATTTATTATAATTAATATACATTAAATAATTAAAATCAAAAAAAGAACCTAAAACTAAAAACCATAGTAACTAAAATATATTATTAAAAGGAGTCCCTTTAGGCAAGGTATTTATTATAATTATTATGGTGTTCTTGAAATTTACTATTACAAATGGGAAGTAATTTTAATTACCTATTTTCTTTTTAGGGTTCCGTACCAAAATAGTAAAAAAGGAACCCTTATGGTACGACTTTGTCTGTCTGTCTGTCACACCTGCTTATTTCAGTAACTACTTATGCTATCGACTTGAACTTTGAAACAGTTATAAAGAATGCTTGTTCAACTTTATTGCAAATGAAAAAAGTCCAAAAATATTTTTATTTTCATTGCAAAAGGCCGGAGTGGGGGTCCGAAATTTTAAAGTGGGGTTACTAGGTCAAGTGACATATCATATGAAAGGGCTTGATCTGCACATTTCAAAATATATTTTTATTTTATTTTATGTCTCACAGTTTTCGACATATGATGAAAAATGTCCAAAAAAATACCATTCCCCCCCTTATCTCCGAAGTTTGCGGGGCGAAAAATCTGAAATAATTAGAGTTGATAGGAATTGAACCAAATATGGCACCAAAAAGAAAACGATGTTCCTAACTCGTACAGTTTTTTCAAAATCATCAAAATTCCTTCACAAAAAAACTTTGTGCGGTCCGGATTTTTTCTCTTTATACGCCCAAAAATGATACGGAACCCTTGGTGCGCGAGTACGACTCGCACTTGGCCGGTTTTTATTATTATTACACCTCCTATACACCGCACAAAATAAAATAAATCTCTTATCAACACCACAAACTAGGCGAAAAACTAACTAATTTATACAAATTAGGCATTTGTAGGCGTTCCTAACATTATTACAGGTTATCTAAATACTATCTCCATGTTATTCTCATGTGAATGACGTTAGAAAGCAATAGACATTTATAACGGACTTTCAGTAGGTACTGTAGAGGTTTTAATGTGAAGTCTTAGTAGGCTGGTTAATTTTATCGTCTATGAGACAAGCGGTGACTTAAGAATTTTAAATTAAATAGAATAGGTTGTGACATAGAAAAAACAGGAGAGGCTTGACATCGGCCGTGATCTAAACTAGTCGCGCTTTTCTACTTTGTCTGTAATTTCTTCCTAAATACACGAATATCAAGCTCAGACGCGAGTTTCCGTTCCCCTTACCTCTAGCTTCTACAGTACCTACAGCCGGATTTGCATTACGAAACTAGTGTCAGGCATAGTAAAATTAATTTCAATGCCAATGAAATTAATTTTGTAAAATAAATAGTGTCATGAAATCCACAGTATTGCTGAAATGCAAGGCCCCGTCAACATCAAAGCTTCTTGCAATGCACAGTGCACACTGCTGTTGCTCAGATGTCATCGCGAAACTAGTTTTATTGTGTGACATTAGTTTTATCAAAAAATCGCGCTTAGTACGAAAGTGGTGCCGATTCTGTTGCTTACAAACTTAACTAATTAAGTCTCATTATGTCTCTTTCTAATAAAAAACATGAGAGAGGGATAGCAGATATTTAATCCTGTCAAATTAGTCCGCTTGAATAATTTTGATGTCAATTTAGTCGTAATCGCAAAAGGTCTCGACTATTTTCCCGTAAATGACAAGGGTGTAGACTAATTTGACAGTTCTAAATATTTTCTGTCCTTTTTCAATGATATTTGTAAGAAAGAGATATAGTGTGATTAAAATTAGTTTAGTGCGATGTTCAACAGAATCAGCACCAGTATTTTGATTTCATGAAACTAAAGCATGCATTTAGAAATAAATAGTTTACACATGAAATTTTTGATGAAATTCATGTCACGTAACTAATTTTAAGCCACTAGTTTTGTAATATGGATCCAGTTTATGACAGTTAGCCTAGCAATAATACAGAATAAGCCTTTATGAACGCAGATACCGAAACTAGTTTCTTTATCAGTACTTTGACGTCAACGAGTTTATTTAACTCAGAAAAGTTTGAGCATGATTGTGATCTTATTCAAAGTGGTTTTAAATTTTTAATTGTCTACCTAGGTACTGTTTTTATTTAAGTATGTTCCACCGTAGCACATAAACTACTCATTCGATTTTGATGAATCAGATGTCAATCGATTCGTTATTTTAGTCCGGATAACATAGGTTACATAGATCACGAAAAAACCAACACGGCAGATTATTATAGTCGCCATCATATTTTTTTTACATGTTCATGTTTATCAAAATGAAGGGCTCTAAGATACGATTTCGAATATATTATACATAATAATATACAATAATATCTTATACACCTATATAAAAAACAAAAAAGTGAAAAATAAAACAAGTACTTAAATAAAATTAAAAACCTCGACTAAGGTTTGCAGATCGCTTTTTAATTTGTCGCGTTTTAAGTATTTTATTTAAAGGTTATTGATTGATAAGGTAGGTATGTTAATTTTGGCATCGATACAAACGCATTGACGTATTTTGCTATACAGGGTGTGTGTATTAAGCATTTATCCTCAAGAGTTGCCAATCAATTTCACAGAACTTAAAGCCACGTCCGAGAGGAAACTGATTGGCCTATTTTGCAGCAACGAAAATCTAAAATTAATGTAAGTAACAAATATATAAAAAAACCTCATCTATTAGTATTTACTTTCACGTACCATAAGTTCATGATGGAGTCTCTCAGTAACACGTTTAATAATGATTTAGTGTCATGTTTCATTTTTTTTATGGAGCCAATCATTCTATCACGTTTCTATCTTCATAAACTTGATGCTATGTTCTATTTTAATAAAGTTATAGTAAGTACGTATGTAATTTAATTCAAAAAAATTTAAGTAGGTAATTAGATTTACAGAGGTTCAAAATAATTCAAAAGTACTGCAATCTCACTTTAATTCATGAGAACTTTGTATTAAGCGCAAGATTTTTAATATGAATATGTAATACAAGGTAGGTATTTTTTATGAATAATTTTATTTAGAAAATTACCTAAATAAATGATAAATGATAAATGATATTTATTTTGTAAATAGGTTAAAAATAACACTTTTACACGTCAACACATTTTTTAAGCTAGATGAGTTCGGTGTTTCCTATATGACTACCTTTGAGAAGAAACACCGAAACAAACTCAAAGGTTGATGTCTCTTTTAAAGTCCAGACAATTAAGATAAATTGTGTAAGAACCATGCAGGTTAGTCTGAAATGGCCTTTAGAGGAAAGAGCCATACAGATTTGAGTGGACCTGACCTGACTGTGCACGCATGTGCCGGGTATCGTGGTAGCTCAACCCAGACTTAGGGAGCTCAACGACCCGACGAACATTACCATCAGAGAGGACATTTGGGTAGGCCCCCTAAAGTACTCAAACTGTCAGACTGAACTTGAGATCTATAACAGTAACATAATAACCCACATAGTACTCACATTTACAATAATTATAATCAATATATTATCATTATTATCACATTCAATGTCATTTTGTATATAAATTGTTTCAAAAGGAAACATTCAATGTCAAAGTGTATATAGAAAAAATTATAAAATCAAATAAAAGAGCAATAATTTAGTGGTTATGTCAATAGTAGTATTGGCCCATGTATGTATTGGAACAGCTCAATCCCAAGCCTTTTTGTCCTCCATATAATCTTTAACACTATAAAAGGCTTTATGACAAAGTTTTCGCTTTATTAATGATTTGAATTTATTAAGGCTTAATTTTTTAATATGGCTAGGGATTTTATTGTAAAAGCGTATACTTTGGCATTTAAATGTGCCACTTATTTTCTGGAGCCTCGTGGCAGGAACAACAAGTCTATGTTTGTTTCTAGTATTAATATTATGAATATCACTATATTTAGTGAAGAGATTAATATTTTTATGTGCATACAATAGATTTTCATAAATGTACTGAGATGGAACAGTCATTATATTAATATCTTTAAATTTCTCTCTGAGTGAATGTCTGGGACTTAACTTATAAATTGATCGAATAGCTCTTTTCTGCAAAACAAAAACAGTCTGTATGTCGGCGGCATGTCCCCACAACAGAATACCGTACGACATGACACTATGAAAATAACTGAAGTATACTAAACGGGCAGTCTCAAGATCAGTTAAATCGCGAATTTTTCTAACAGCGTATGCTGCAGAGCTAAGCTTTTTCGACAACTTATCTATGTGTGGTCCCCACTGAAGCTTAGCATCCAATGTTATACCTAAGAACACTGTGGTATCCACAAGATTCAGCTCCTCACCCTTCACTAGTACACTAGTTTTCACCTGTCTAACGTTAGGTGTCGTAAACTTAATACATTTAGTTTTCTTTTCATTCAAAAGTAAGTTATTAACATTGAACCAGTGCACTATTTTTGAGATAGCGCTATTTACATCGTCAGTAACCAGCTGCTGACGTTTAAGTTTAAACAAAAGTGAAGTGTCATCTGCAAACAGTACTATCTCATGATTGTCCCTTATAAGGAAGGGTAAGTCATTTATATAAATAAGAAACAAGAAAGGGCCAAGAATTGAGCCCTGTGGTACTCCCATTGTTACTACAGACCCGGGTGATCTTTTACCATTAACATCCACCTTCTGAATCCTATCACTTAAGTATGAAGTAAGAAGATCCAAAGATGAGTTCCTTATGCCATAGTGGTACAGTTTCCTGATTAATGTTTCATGAAGAACACAATCGAATGCCTTAGACAAGTCACAAAAAATACCCAAAGCATCGTGTGAATTCTCCCACGAATCAAAAATATGTCCTAAAAGTTCAACACCGGTCGGTCAGTTGTTGAACGACCCCTCGTAAAGCCAAACTGTTTGTTATGTAATAATTTATTTTTATTAAAGAATTTTTGCATCTGCTCTAAAATAAGTTTTTCGAAAATTTTACTAAATGTAGGCAGCACTGAAATTGGTCTATAATTTGTAGGGTCTGATGTGCTACCCGATTTAAATAGAGGTATTATTTTACTACTTTTCATTAGATCAGGAAACTTACCACAATCAATACAACTATTAAAAATAGAGGCTAGAGTAGGTGCTACAATGTCAATAATAGACTTAGCAACGTCCACCGAATTACCCCACAGATCTGCTGTTTTTTTTACATTTAAAGTGTGAAAAGTTTTGATTATGTCTCTACAGCTAACATGTTGAAAATGAAACTCCGAATCGCAATTTTTAACATTTTCTTTAAGCAAAGTCTCTGCAACAGCAGGTGATGAGTTCAAAGATTTAGTAGTTACAACTGGAACCTTTGAAAAGAAATTTTCGAAAGCTGTGGCTACTTGTAAATCCGATTTAATTACATTGTCATCAATATTAAGGCTATATTCACTATCTCGATTACTAGACCTACCCGTTTCACTGTTAATAATATTCCAAGTCGTTTTAATTATATTATTACTAGATTTTATCTTTGAACTTAAGTAATGCGATTTGGCCATGCAACAAACTTTTTTAAATAATTTTGAATAATTTTTGACATATAAATTGAATTCGGGTGTGTTTACATATATCCTTTCATTGTACAGTTCATAAAGCCGTTTTCTACTTTTATGTATACCAATGGTAGCCCATTCACTGAAGGATGCAGTGTTGTTAACTTTAATTGTCTTTGGAATAAAAGTAGAATTAAATTGTGTACAGTACATGTTAAAAAGATCATCATATAATTTATTAGGATCATCATTACTTGATAAATAAGGTAATTTATTAATGAGTTTAGTACGGAATGTTTTCAGGCGGCCTGCAGTTTTAGGGTTAACAGTGATATCCTTTTTAATTACATCTTTGTTTTGATTTTGAATAGTGATCATCTGTCCACAATGATCTGAGTCCAGTAAATTAATAATTTTTTTTTGGTAAGGTATAACATCAGTATAAATATTATCTAAGCAAGTGGCAGTAGAGGTAGTTATTCTAGTGGGCTCCAGAAATAGGTTACCAAGATTGTATGACTGGAATAAACTTATAATTTTAATGCAAGACCCAGAATTTTCTAATAAATTAATATTAAAATCACCGCATACAATGATGGATTTGTTTGAGTTGCAGACTTTGTACAACACTTCATCCATTACTTTTTCAAAACAATCATACAATCCTGAAGGTGGTCTGTACACACTTAATACAATAAACCGCTCCATAAATTCTCCTAAATTATTTATTAAAAAAAGATTAGGTGCCTAGTACCTACATCTCCTATAAAACAGCACAAACAAAATAAAATTGTTTTAAGACTTGTTGACAGACGAAAAACCCCCTTATTAGTACAAATTGACCATTTATACGCGTTATCTGAATACTATCTGTCCTTGTTATTCTCATATAAATGTAGTGAGAGAGCAATAGACTGCAACGGCCTTTCAGCAACTATAATAAATTAGCCTGGAAATAATACAGAAACATATCGGTACTAGTTCTTTTATCAACTGTAGTTTCAATTATCTTATTATAAAATAGGTTTAAATAAATAAATGAAAGACAGACATCAATGATTTATTTTTAAACTAGAATGTTTTCTCTAACTAGTATATAAAGCAGTTAATGTTTCTTTTACTACGTAGTTAGAATATAATATATACTATATACAGGGTGGCAGGTAAGACAGTGGAAATATTTTAAGGGGTCATTGTACTCATCATTATAAACAACTTTTACTATGGGACCAACCCTGAAATCGCGAAAAAAAATCAGCTGTTCCATACATTTTGTTGAGTTATGTGAACATAAATGTATGGAACAGCTGATTTTTTTTTCGCGATTTCAGGGTTCGTCCCATAGTAAAAGTTGTTCATAATGATGAGTACAATGACCCCTTAAAATATTTCCACTGTTTAACCTGCCACCCTGTATAAGAGAGAAGAGGCGTAAAAAGACACGACACCGTAGCTCAGTGCCTCAGTGGTTAAGAGCGTATAACCCTGTATAACTGTAGGTAATTGTAACATTTGTAAATATCACGAACAAAACTAAATTTATATATAGTAGAATAACCTTTATATTTACCAGTCGGTTAGAAGGATAGTATAACCACTAGAAAAAGCTAGATATATTATAAAATGTCAAGTTACGGTAATTCTATCAAACTTTGTTATAATATTTTATTCTTTTTCTATTTCTGAATTCGTTGCGCCAGCTTTGCAGCACGCATAGCATGACTAATTTCATCTCTATTCTACCAAGAATAGAAAAAGTTCTTTCTATCCAACTTGGTATCTCTTTGCCCGACCACGCGGCGACCCGTGCTTGGCGTTGCAGACTTTTGTCGACTAAAGAATAGAAACATTTCTTCTCTTCATTTTTAACATTGAAGCGCAGAAATCTTTCTACAATCTGTCATTTTGTCTACTCTTCCGTCGACAAAACGCGTTTCTGTAGGTGGTCATGCTACGCGTGCAGAAAACACTAGGAGCTGAAAATAGTAAAGGGTTTTGAGGGCCGTCTTTTGTAACTTTTGACATTCATAAAGTGCTAATTCTCATCCTAATCCTCTATGACTTTTGATTTTATCAATTTAATAAAATACAGGGTAAAATTAAAACCAGTGCGGATATTTTAGGAGGTGAAAGTACTCATGAATATGATCAACTTTTATTATGGGATTGACACTGAAATATGAAAAAAAATTCAGCTGTTCCCTACAAAAATGCACAACAACACGATCAAAATGTATGGAACAGCTGGTTTTTTTTATATTTCAGTGGCGGTTCCATAATAAAAGTTGATCATATTCATGAGTACTTTCACCTCCTAAAATATCCGCACTGCTTTTAATTTTACCCTGTATATTGTAGTCATTTACTTGTCGTTTATTCTCTTTCAGATGCACAGACCCAGCCTAACTCAACGACCGAGCTAGCAGAGATAGCAACGATCCAGGATGCTTTCCAGACGTTGTCTTTGTTGATGCTTATCAACTATTTATTCCCAAAACAATCCACTTTGAAAGGTATGTACGGTCAGGGAAAGGGATTCTTTAGCAGGTAGGGTACACTATTATACATAATTAGTCGTATATTTAAACTTCGAAGCAATTCGGATTCGGATTTGATTCGTTGAATATACGACCAATTATGAATGATAGTGTACCCTTTGTTTTTTTTTTGAGGATAGGAAATCATCAAATGACCCCTCCCGCTCTGGGCGGAGCGGAAGGGAGTGTCAGACTCTTACTGACTAAAACCCACCCGTGTTCCTTCCTTAGCCCTTTATGTTCCGGGTCAGCGGTATCCCTTTCGGACAATCCCGCTTTCCCGGCAGGCTTGGGCCCTAGTGGGCCTCTTTGATGCTGACATCTCTTTGAGGCGCGCGTGGAACACGTACGCGCCGTTCGGCACGGGCCTGGTCCTGATCGGACGATGAGCTACCCATTACTCACCGCCCGCTGGCCCGCGCCTACGGTGGCCGGGAGTCGTCACGCGGCTCCCGATGCCCGGAGCGTCTACCGCGGCGGCTTGGACGGGAGACTCTCTCCCTCTCCCGTCCCGCTACCTCCTTCGCTAGTATGACTGCTTCGCAGAAGGAGGCGACTGCCTCCCACTCCCCCTCGCCCCGGACCATGGCTTGAACCTGGGGCCGGGCGCGAGAGGTCGCCGCATGATAGTGTACCCTAAGAATCCCTTTCCCTGACTGTAATTAATTTTTGAAGTAATGAAAAAAAAAAACTATTTTTATTTCAGTGTTTGATGATTGATCTACGATAAACTCTAAACGTAGTAGTTCCTATGTTTGTCTTAACTTATGTGCCATTACATTGCACACCTTACTTTGATATTTGCACCTACCCAGTTTTGCAAAAATGTACCAACCCATCAACCCATGAATCCACGTCACAATTTTCGACGGACTATTACGATTTTGTATAATTAAGGTTTTAAATTTCGGTTTTGTGGTTATTTTGGTATACCCGTAATGTGAATTTGTAACGCAAAACTGTTTGATTTATGTGAACAAATTTTTATTACGTTGACAAAACTCCTACTTTACAAAAATCCTACACATAGAACACAATATACACGTAGGTATTTTACGTTGCAATTTTATTTTGGGACAAATCGTGGGAAAATGATAATAATTTGCGTGATAATATATTTTTACTGAGATGTGCTTATAAAATCTCTTAAGTCTGAAATCCTTTTTCTAAGCCTGTATAACCGGCGTTCTAGCCTGTAAATTAACTTACTCAATATCAAGAGGTAGATAGACATAGTACAAATAATCTAGGAAAGGACAATTGATTCAATGATTAGACCGAACTCTACATTGCCCTGCAAATCCAAGTGTCATTTATTTTATGGAAAAAAGGCACTACAATTAATACACAGCTTACTTTATTTAACTTTTTCTACCTCATCAGATGGTGACAAATTTGACTTAATTATTGTCGGAGGTGGAACAGCTGGATGTGTGCTGGCAAACAGGCTAGCTGCTGCAAACTATACTACACTGATGATAGAAGCTGGAGATGACCAACCCTATGAATCCTTTGTAAGTTCTGTTGCTACCAATTTGAAAAGATAAGTTGTTGGTTGGTCATAATAAAATGATTTTGCTGCCAACCTAAACTTAACATCTACTGCGCTGACGGCAAATTATTTCATTTAATTAATTTAAATGATGAATATTGCAGTTACCGGGAACTCTAATATATTTACCGAAGAGCCGACTAGGCTGGAACTACACGGCCGTTGAAGACAATTTCACTAGAAAGTGCCATCGAAACTCTGCCATGGCACTGCCCATTGGAAAAGTTCTTGGAGGGACTAGCTCTATTACCTTTATGCTTGCTTCAAGAGGAATTATTTACGACAACCATCAATGGGCCACAGCAGCCAACGACTCTTCTTGGGAATATAGAAACCTACTTCCATACTTCAAGCGAAGTGAAAGACTCCAAGCTCCGAATATTTCTAACTGCCCCACAGGTAGTTGTCGAGGAATTGGAGGTGTACCCTCCCATTTTGGCGATAAAGGAGGTTCAGGAAACATAGGAATTGCTCAAGACAACAGTACAAATATCATGGATTTTCTGGAAGCGTTCAAAGATATGGGAAATGAAATAGTTCGAGACCTCAGTGGTAGGCATTCTGTGGGTTATACGCGAGGATTGCTCACTATAGCAGAAGGTTACAGACAAAGCACTGCATATGGTTATCTGGTACCAGCCAAAAAATATTCAAATCTATTTGTGTCGAAGAACACAATAGTAACTAAAATTATTTTTGATAAAAAAAAGAATTTTATAGGTGAAAAAGCAAGTATTAATGGAGAAAGAGAGATATTTTTAGGAGCTAAAAAGAAGTGATTGTGTCAGCTGGAGCTATAAAGTCTCCGCAATTACTCATATTATCAGGTATAGGTCAGAGAAAACATTTAAAAGAAAAGAATATTACAGTTATTTGCGACCTAACTGTAGGTGAGAATTTTCATGACCATCCAGCAGTCACGGTTATGCATAGAGCGAGAAAAATTACAGAACCTGGACCATTCAACTATCAAGAATACTCAGCATCAGTCGTAACAGGTTACAAATCTTTAGAACCTTGTGCTGGTATCCCTGACTATGCCACTATCACTTTTATCGAAGAAAGAATGAGATTTGTGCTTCAATATTGCGCACTTCCTTTTGACTTTCAAAACACAATATGCGATAGGGCTTACCGACAAGTTTTAGGGAGACAAATGGCTTTTACACAGATAATTAATCTGCACCCAAAATCAAGAGGCAAAGTCATGTTACAGACTTCAAATCCTCATGACGCACCATTGATAGATACTGGCTACTTCTCCCACGAAGATGATGTGGATAACCTCGTCAAATATTTGCAAGATTTTCTTCCTATTGTCAATACGACCTATTTCAAGGATGTGAATGGCGACATTATCGACCCTATTGATGACAAATGCAGTCCGTTTGAATATGGCTCTGATGATTACTGGAAGTGTTACGTGTATTGCATGTCCACTAGCATGTGGAACTATGGTGGCACTTGCGCCATGGGTTCTGTGGTCGATTCCAAGTTGAAGGTCCATGGAGTTAATCGGTTGAGGGTTGACGCCAGCATCATGCCAAATATTGTTACTGGTGGCAATTATGTGGCAACTATTGTGATAGCTGAGAAGGCATCCGATATGATTATAGAAGATCATGGAGGGACTTAAAGTTTCTTGTATTTTTTTTTCTTTATCTTGCATTTTATCTGGCTAGCCTTTTTCTGAAACAATTTTTGGGTTTCCAGTCTAACCAGATGCGCCTGAATATCAATATTTTACGTGAAGCGACTGCCATCTGATCTCCACTACGAAATTATTGAGTAATACCGATATTCGAAAGTTAGACTAGTTGTCAGACATATTGATATATTTTATTATATTATGCTAGGTAAGTTTTTATTATTCAATCAATATAAATTTATGCAAGATATTTTTAATTTACTAATCATCTCATTTAAGCACCTACATTCGCCGATACCCGGTAGGTGATTTGAACAGCCTATTAGCTTTAACCTCAGATCATAGAAACAAGGAGATATGCCATCATAGCAAATTAGTACGGGAACAACTGATGTCACTTTTAGAACATTTTTCGACACAATTACGTGCATAATTAGGCGCTCCTTGTGAATAAAAAGATTGAACACGCGTTGAACATTCCGCACACCCTCAATCTAATACTGTTAATCGTCACTCAACAATAGCACTAAACTAAAACACTGTATTTATACCATCGATCGTGTTCGGTTTGTCGCCAGCGTGTACGTTTTTAATATGAGCAATTTGCTCAAGATCATATCAAGCTCGATAGCGCCTTGGCACATCTCCTTGTTTCTATTATCTGAGGCTTTAACTCATTTACTAACAGACTCCTGCTTGATAATTCAAAAGTGCCCGTAGGTAAATAATAGCCCTGTTGGGCCAACGAATTAGCCATAATACGGTGGCATGCAACCACGGTAGCTATACCCTGGATATTAAATCGTTGATTTAAGTTTTTCACAACACTGAATTCTTTGGGCCGTACCACAAAAAAGATAAACACGTGTTCAACACGAATGCTACCAAAAATAATACGCACTTGTTTTAGCACTAGCTTGTCTAAAACAAGTGAGTATTATTTTTGGTAGCATTCGTGTTGAACGCGTGTTTATCTTTGATAAACTTTGATTTAATTGAAAACGGCTGTTTATCTTAACTTTTTCTATACAAAAAGTCATGTTAATCGGCCGTTTTCAATTTATCGGACTGTTATCTTGTCGGTGAACTAGGCCCTAAGTCTAGAGAAAAATTTTATTTCAGGCTAACGGTCGGTTGCAGAAAGATAATTAAATTTTAATGGAGGCATTACCCATACAATTTCTATCGTTATAGTCTAATAAAAAACTTAATGACCTTTTCTGCAACTCTCAATAAGAGACGGGAATATTTTCTTATTGCTTTTCAGTTCCATTTTTGTTGTAGTCAGGTTTACGTTTTTAACTATATTTTTTTATTATTATACTTAATCATTTTTTAATTCATTACCGTGCGTATTATCATTACCAAAAGCGTCGTTTTTGTCTTCTGCAAAGGTCCTACTGATACATTTTTTTTTCACTGGCATATTCCGAGTTAACCTGGCCTTTATTCATAGCTCTGTTCTTAATAAATTCCCTCTACTCTTCCATTTACCGTATCAACAATAGAATGAAGAATAAAAATGTACCGCCCAACTGTTTTCAATACAGATCTCGACCCCGTCTTATGAACAATCCGAGTAGGTACATCACGGGGTTCTATTCCGAGCTAAAGTACCCATTCAAGGGTACAGGTGCATTCACCGGTGGCAATACACTTCCAAGAAACCTTTTAACTTAAAGAAAAAGGCGGACTTTTTTCTGTAATACTCGGATGTTGTGGAGGAAGACTTGTAGGGTTAATATTTTGTGATTTTTGTAAATTACGAATTACGGTAGTTAGTTAAAGAAAATTTGTATAATAAGTACTATCTATAATTTTGCCTTTATGGCTTTAAGTTAGTTATGGCCTCATAATAGGTACGACTACGCACTTGATAAAATTTCAACTAATTATTATAACTAAAACTTAATTCAAAAGTTTTCTATTTCTAAGACGTCTTTGTTTTAATATTCGCCAAACAATTAAAAAGTACCCGTTGTATTTCAAGCAATCATTTGAAAATAAATAAAATTAAAATTATAATGATGTCTTAGGTTTTCGCGATTATTACACATTATAATAAAACAAGTTTAAACGGATTTAATCGCGTATATTACAGATTTTTACAGAGTTTTCCTGACGTTTCGAACACTTTGCAGCGTTCGTGGTCGCAGGACGACTGAGGTGGTAAGCGTCATGACAGCTAATTTATAGAAAAAATATTCTCGATCTACCCGCACAAGATTTATTTTTAATCGATATTATTCGAATCGTACTCGTTTCGATGCACACAATAATCGTAACCGTGAGCGATTATTGTGTGCATCGAAACGAGTACGATTCATTTATGCTGAACTGAACCTATTTGGCACAACCTCAGATCATAGAAACAAGGGAGATGTGCCAAGGCGCTACTAAAATTGACGCTTTGATACGGTCACATTGACCGTATATAAAATGTACACGCTGGCGACGAACCGAACACGATCGATGATATAAATACAGTGTTTTAGTTTAGTGCTAGTGTTGAGTGACGATTAACAGTGTTAGATTGAGGGTGTGTGGAATGTTTAATGCGTGGGAGATCTTTATATTCACGAGGGGCGCTTGTAATTGTGTTGAAAAATGTACTAAAAGTGGCGACAGTTGTTCCCGTACTAATTTGCTATGATGGCATATCTCCTTGTTTCTATGATCTGAGGGCACAACCCTAGATACACAATAACTTTATAATTTCTGTGAGTATTTTTTTTGTTTTTATTTAAATTTTGTTTGTGTGTCTGTTTTCATGCCAAATAAACTTTTTTCTTTCTTTCTATTAATAAAGAAAGCCCTGGCACGAGCACTTATTTATTCTAAAAAAAATATCTATTGAATTCCACTATCCGTTGTTTCCATAACAGATACCTTCCCTCCCAATACTATTAATATATCTCGGTATATTCAATAGATGTGATCTCATGGTGGATCATCAAATCACGCGCTACACCGCGCCGAGCCTACCTATCTATTTTGTACCGACACGACGTGTGATATCAGCGAGAACTGTCAATTTGTTTGCGAACGTTGGAGGGAGAATCTCACTGTGACATTCTCTCTTATGAGAGAGAATGTCACGGTGCGAACGAGTTCGAGGGAGAATCTCACCGTGACATTCTCTCTTATGAGAGAGAATGTCACGGTGAGATTCTCCTTCGAACGTTCGCAAACAAATTGATTGTCACACCGTGACATTCTCTCTCATAAGAGAGAATGTCACGGTGAGATTCTCCCTCGAACGTTCGCAAACATATTGACAGTTCTCGCGGTGATATCACGGAGCGTGTCAGTACCTATAGAATAAACAGGCTGGTTCGTGCGAGCACGGGTCACGAACTCACGAGCAAGCACGCGCCTTCTCGAGCATCTCGCTATGCCTGAAACACAGGATTACCTAGTTCAGGCACGTAACATAAGAACATGATATACTTATTTTTAAGCAAGACTGTAATTATGTATTTACCTTGTAATTAAATTTTAAATAAATTATCATTATTATTATTTGCAAACATGACGCGGCCCGTGATATCCAGCACCGTGGAAAGCCACCTTTAGAAGGGCGAGCGCTCTAGCTATCGATTGTACATGACGGAATTCGTTCCGCTCAGTAAATGGTAACGGCCGTAAATCTCAAGTTTTAAATCTCTTATTTCACCGTCAAATAATGCAGGTTAGTTGTGCAATTTTTTTTTGTTAAACTAAAACATAAATACATCAATCGTACCTGTGAATATTTAACTATTGTAGTAAAATACTTAATGAAATAAATTCATGAATTACTGTCTACCCAAAACATAAAAACCTAATTACTTTCAAATCGCTTAAGATATTTTCATGATTTGTTTTGTGTGAAAAGACTATGTTACTACCTATAATATTGCCTGTTACTTTTTTTTTTATTTTATATTTTAGATACTAAAAAGTAATAATACGTCTAATTCGGCACAGTGCGCTCCTTGATAGGCGAGTCGTATTGCTCGGTGGACGTATGTTGCGTTGCTTGAGCTCAGCGCAGAACACTCAAGCTACACCACCCAAATCACTCAAGGCCGTTGGCAGTTATCAGCGCCTTAATGATATGCGGGCGCAGGTGATTCGAATAATAAATCGATACCTTTGGTATTGGAATAGTTTTCAGTCGGTTTACAGATAGGATTTTAATTCGAACATGTTTTGTTTTTTTGTTTAAATATTTTTTTGTTACAGCGCCAGCGGTTCAAGATTTTTTTTATTAAGTATATAAGCGTCATCCTAGTCATTTCTCTTGTATCATGGGTGCGTTTACAAACATAAATCTTACATATACCTAAAAACACTAAGCCCGGAACAATTAGTAAAATTATTGTATTTCTATTAATTAAAATTTCTGAATAATAAAGTATTTTAATTATTTGTGGGTAATACAAATATTTGTTCCGTGTAGGAATCGAATCTGCGACACGTAACGAAGTAGCAGCCAATCGCTAAGCCGCTGCGTAAACCGTGCCAACAAACTAAAAAGTTTTTAGGAAAAAATTGTTTCGGTATTTCAATAAAATAATACAATTAATAATATAAAGCAGGTAAATATTTAAATGCGCGGTCCATCAACGTGGGGTTTGGCTAGGCTTTGCACTACCGTCTAATTAGAAATCATCAAAATTGGTCCAGTCGTTTTTGAGAAAATCGCGCACATACAAACAAACAAACCTCCTCTTTTAAAGCCGGTTAAAAATAGGTGCTAACTGTTTAACATTTTCATAAATTCATGCATGAACCTAACACACTTATACCTAACTTATGTTACTGTCAGTCAACAAAAAAAAAAATTCATTATTATTTTTTAATCACAATTCGGGCTGTTGCCCCCAGACTTATCTCTGAAATAAAATATCTGCCGTGAAACAATATAGGCACAATCTTATTTAAGCCTCTGTGGAAAGTCCTTTGTATTAGCTTATGAAAACAAGTTTTATTCTTGTTGTGCGCTCAAGGATTGGATTATAAATTCTATTTTTCTATATTCTATATTCTATATGAAACGCCTTACGTAATTAATGGACGCCCCCTAAGATAAGAATAGCACAACATGCACAACGGGATAATCTTGCTCAAATCGAAATCGCTGCGCGGCCCCACATGTCTTTAGGTCGCGGTCGCACCGGTACCTACGGCGACAGCGATGCGACGCGACGGCGGCGGCGGCGATATCGTGAAAACAACCTCATATAGGTAAACATATTTCGGTGGCCGCACTGCAGAAACAACAAGCGAAATTTATTTGTTCAGGAAATCGCCGTCGCGTCGCTGTCGCCGTTCCGGTGCGGCCGCGGCCTTAGTGTGAACGACCACGCGTCTTTCTATAACAACCGCAGCAGTGTGTACAGCACCTTAATCTACATAGGCGGTACTGCGTGTTACAAGAATATAATAGGTATTTATGTTGCTAATTACCTACTTACACAAGCATTTCAAACTCTCTGGTAATATTTTGCGACAGCATGAATGAGATTCCGAAATATAACTTGCATAGTCTCTGAAGCCAGTTCCACAACGTCATAATCCGTCGTTAAGACGAGTCAGCCGCATTAACGTATGAGTTACCAGCTTAGCTTAAACTAAACTGCTCGTTAACGTCTCGGGGAAGATTAAGTACCTACGTACTTACGGTATTCCTGGTTCTTCCATAGAATTTAATGTCTGTTGAAGAATGATATTATGTCATAGCGTTTTTTTTAAGGGCGCTCTCGGAATTTTGTCACCTCTCTCGCTCGCACAGAACCATTTTTAAGAATGTTGAATGATAAGATGCATTTTTGAAAAAATGTAGTCTGATAGCGAACTACAAAATAATATTAATTTTACACGTTACTAATTAAAACACATTTCTATACTGTGATATCTAATAAATAAAGTTAAAAAATGATTACAATCTGTTTTTGAAATATGTTTAACTCATGTGTTTTTAACAATTTTTGAGTTTATTTATAATATTATTATAAGTAATTAATATCATTTTGTAGTTCGCTATCAGATCACATTTTCAAAAAAGCATATTTTCCTTTGATATTATTAAAATATAATTATGGTTCTGAGCGAGCGAGAGAGGTGCCGAATGCGAGAGCCCTCTTAACCTTTAGCTGATGTTTCCGCGGTCTGAATCAGTGGTCAGTTTAGATAAGACGATTTTACATATTATGATTTTAAAAGGTTTGCTTAAAATAAAGTCTCGTTTAACTAATACTCATCCAAAAATCTTGCTCAAACTTTTCTAGGACAACAGGATTCCCTGACTACTACAGCACACAGTTCCACAGATGTTTCTGCCAAACTCAACATTATGCTGAGCTCACTTGATTAAAACCACTCGTTAGTAAAACCGCGGGAATAATGAAATTCCCACTCATTTCCAAGCGAGCCTTGTTAGCAGCGGTTGGGTATAGTGCATTTCGGAGGGAATGACTATGCATACCTGTGCATAGGTATGCAAAGTTAGTTCCTTCTATGATGTAGATTTAAATTCGAGAAACGTATGGGCATTTGGTAAGGTGGATTTAAACATTGCGAGGCAAACGCCGCGCCCGGCACCCATCGCATGCTTTGCAATGTGTGGACGTTCATATTTGTGGTGAGGCATGTGCTAATGTAAATCGAGCCGTGCGTTGCGAGGCGTGCGCCAAGCACGCCTTGCGATGTTCGGATTCATCTTTAAGGCGCTGATAACTGCCAACGGCCTTGAGTGATTTGGGTGGTATAGCTTGAGTGTTCTGCGCTGAGCTCAAGCAACGCGACTTACGTCCACCGAGCAATAGAACTCGCCTATCAAGGAGCGCGCTGTGCCGAATTAGACGTATTATTACGTTTTAGTATCTAAAAAATAAAATAAAAAAGAAGTAACAGGCAATATTATAGGTAGTAACATAGTCTTTTCACACAAAACAAATCATGAAAATATCTTAAGCGATTTGAAAGTAATTACGTTTTTATGTTTTGGGTAGACAGTAATTCATGAATTTATTTCATTAAGTATTTTACTACAATAGTTAAATATTCACAGGTACGATTGATGTACATATGTTCTAGTTTAACATAAAAAAATTGCACAACTAACCTGCATTATTTGACGGCGAAATAAGAGATTTAAAACTTGAGATTTACGGCCGTTGCCATTTACCGTCGCGCTTCACACAAGAGAAACTATCGGTGTGCTTTTGTTTGTGTGGCTTAATTAATACAAAATTAAATGATAAAAGCCGTGTGACCGATTGGATTTCCCAACGGAAACATCTCATGAAGTGTGATGAATTTTCATAAAATCTTTCTTAGTGTTTGAAACCTACGTTTTATATGAAAAATTTCATGATTCTAAACCTTTCGGTTTAAGCTGTGGGTTATCTGTCATTCAACGGTAATTAAGTAGATTATAGTACTTTTTATTTATTTAATAATAGGTAGGCTTGCGTTTGACCGCCATCTCGCCTGATCTTAAGAGATGCGGTTTACGATGGAGTACACTTGCCTAGAAGAATCCGATTCACTTGCGACTAAAATACATTCAGATGGTAACTATCGGGGAACACACATTAGTATCTTTTTATACGTGAATGTACCTAAAGTCTGTATCCCACTAATACTTTAACAAATGTAAATACTTAAATAGTCAATCATAAATGCTTGAACGGTTTTGCAGGAAATTTGGCACACAGGGAGGCCGTATGTGCGATTAACAGTATGTGACTTTTTATCTAGTAATGTCTTAAGTTTTCACGATCGCGCGCATACGTGATGTAATCCCTTAAAACTTGTTTTATTATTACTTTTTATCTTCTAGAATATGATAAGACCGAGGCCAATAGCTAGTTCTGTATACTCAAAAGGTTTTATTAATCACTTGCGGAATCCCAACACAGTCCTCAAGACGCGTCTAATCCGTCCATTTTTGTCTCCATTTATACGGGACGCAGTAATTCCTGTAGTAACATAGCTGAATTTATCGAGTCTATTTATCTGACTAACCCCTATGTAAATTTATTCGCCTTCGTTCCAAAAATTTCAAAAATAAAGTTATTGTTACATTATCACATAACATTACATTTGTGTCAGATAATCAAAGCTTTTTTTGATAATACCTCAGTTTTTTGTCCATTACCACAGATAATATAATACTATACGTACAGATGCCTCATCTCATACAAAGAAATGTGACCAATTTAGCGCGGGTATGTCCGGGCTATAAATTTTTCCGTATTAAAAGATTTTTCAAAATTTGAACAAATAATATTTATGATGTATTTTTTCATATTCTCAATTTTACATAAACTTCAATAAGAAATCGATACGTATAACGCCATCTATTATGAGTTATTTCAACAAATGTTCTTTTGTTCCTGATGAGACCCCGTGCCATTACTATGTTAAAGGACCTCAGGTGTATTTATTAATGATATTTAACTAAAACATTAAATGATAACATTTTCCTCTTATTATTGACAAAAAATGTGTGCTTGCCTCCGGCAAAATCGCTATTTTGCAAATAATCTGATATTTGTGTCCTTAATTAATTGTTATTTATTTTATTATAGAAAGAAAAGTTAAAACGTTATTTGAGTTTGGTTTTTCGTTGTTAACGTGAAACTGAGCCTGTCGTTAATTTAATGTTTTTTGTATTGAATAATCTAGCGTTTGGTCATTCATTAGATATATTTTATAAATTTTCCCTACATTTCACTTTAAATTATTGTCATGATTTTTGAGCAAATTATTATGAATATGAAAATAAGCAAAACAGACAAGAAATATTGTCTAGATTGTAAAACAAAAGCAATTTCATATTGGTTTAATAGAAAAATATCGGGAAAATCTTGGAAAACTCTTTAGTAGAGGAAATTTTGGCGCCAAAAAAGAGAAAGGGCGCGGGCTTTCGCTTAGGGACCGAGCAACGGCGGGTAAAACTGCGGGGCACAAGTAGTTTAGCAATTTTAAACTTAACAAATATTTTGGGTATAAAGGATTTCCTTCGATAATGACTTTGAATTGACCAGAGACGTATTTAAAGGAATCATTAAAATTATTTTATTTATAAGCATAATAATAATTTATCAAGTTTCTATCGTTGATCGACTCACAGCTTTCAGTTTTTTCTGTGATCTGAGATTTTAGCAAACAAAAACTAAATAATTTAGAACTTAGTTTTTAGAAATAAACATAAGAAAAGCCTTAGTGGTGTGGTAACAGGGACTAACGAGTTGTAGCCCGTGGGTTCGATCCTAGGCGTGCATTTGAGTAAATTGTTATAGGGTTCACCATTGCTTTAAAAACGTTGAAAAAAAAAACAACGTTACAATGAATCACGGAACAAAGAATGCACGTTTCAATGAAAAATGTCGCACCTATCTACGCGGCCTCGAAATAACCAATGAAACAACATACTAACTACACCCGAGCCCTAATACATCATTTAATACAAAGTGATGTGAAAGAAAAGTAAATAAATAAAATTACTAACAATAAAAATAGGTAATGTTTTTATCTAATCATTCATTATTTTGTTACATAGCTGACCCGTCCCGGGTTCGTACGGGTAAAATTTAGTTTACCGTCGCGTGTTTTGTTACCGTTTTTCGTAGTTCCGTGATTCGTTGTAACGTGCATTCGTTGTTACGTTATTCATTATTGCAAACTTTTACCGCTGTGTTATTCGGCGTAAATGGATTGCCCCCACCCTGAGGAGGGCGGCGGGGTCTATTAGACTCCCACTGACAAAACTATCCCAGTGTACCTCCAACTACCTTTAACCGGGTGGCAAGAGTTGCTCGCATATTCATCCGCATCCTCGGCAGATACGGGCCCGCCAAATGTCAAGAGGCGGCTGTCACCCCCTACGGCCGCAGTAACCTACACTGCGCCGGCATGGTAGGCCACTTTTGGAGTCCCAGGACTGGGAATGTAATGGCTGATCATGTACACTTGACGCCATTGACGGTCGACCACTTTTCACCCTTATTACTAAGAACATAAGGGTGAAAAGTGGTCGACCGTCAATGGCGTCGAGTGTACATACCTTAGTCCGTCCCTGTTAAAACTCATATATTAAAGTATTGGCCAAAAGGATGGGCAGTCAATCGTGTGGGGTGCTCTGAAAAGTTTCATTTAATTTGTTACGCCTACCGAGCTTCAAACACATTAATTTCTGTTTGTTACTAAGTATCTGTTGGGCCTTAGCTGTTTAAAATGCCTTCGGACAAAGAAATTGGTTCTGTGTTCTGTGGAGCGAATACACTTTGTTATCTCGTGGGTGTTGGTAATAAAATAAATAAATAAAGTCAAAGTTAAAGCATTTATTTCAATTATACCACTTACAGGTACTGATGACCGGTTAAGCAGTGACGGCTGTTAGAAGCCAACTGCGAGAGGCCCTTCAAAAAAAAAAAAAAAAAACAGGTACTTTTGAATTGTCAAGGAGTCTGTCAGTATGGTGAAGTTAGATGCCCGTTCCAAAGTGTAGATTCCTTGATACTTGTTAGCCTATTCTTTACTTTTTAATCCCATAGACTCATGTGATATTACTACGGTGTTATAATTTTTTGTGATAATAATTATGTTACTCTATGAAATTCTCAGTAACAAGCAGCTCGGAGTCTGGATTTGTATGCCATTGTTGGCAATAGGCTCACCTTTATCACATGGGACTTAACTTATAAGTTATAACATAACAGGCAGGGACTTAACTTATAAGATATCTGGCAAAATGTGGGTGCAGGTTTACTTACAGTTTCAATCCGTCCTTTTTAATGAAGAAAGAGAAGTACAAGCAAGAAACTTCATAGTAGCGGGTGTAGAACCGGCAAAAAACTCCATTAAATTAATTAAATTTTAGAATTTCGTATTAACAGAAATGATTAGGTACTTATGCACGAATATTTAGAAGAAAGTACCCCAAATAAAGCTAAAAATCTAGCAAGTCAAAAAAAATTTTCCGTTGAATAAGTTTAGAAGTTAACAAATTAAAGGACATCAATTTATACTTGCTTGTCTAATATTTTCCCGTCCCAACGTTTCAAAGGTAAGGTCACAAGTTAGTCTGTCATAAAAAACACTATCACAGCAAAGGCTCGTAATCCGAAAAAAATATTGCTGTTAGTCCTGGAGTACAAGGTCAAATTATTGTGGTGGCATGTAATTTGTCCAAAGTTATGGGAGGCAAGAGGTGAAATAGATGGTACGAAATTATTTGTAGAATGAAGCATAATAAATATAGTGCGTGAAACTACTGTAGTTAACGACTAGCGTGAATTATTAGGGTTCCGTACCAAAATGGTAAAAAAGGAACCCTTATGGTGTGACTTCGTCTGTCTGTCTGTCACACCTGTTTATTTCAACAACTACTAATGCTATCGACTTGAAATTTGGAACAGTTATAAAGAATGCTTGTCCAATTATATTGCAAATGAAAAAAAGTCAAAAAATACTTTTAATTTCATTGCAAAAGGGGCCGGAGTGGGGGTCCAAAATTTCAAAGTGGGGTTACTAGGTCAAGTGACATATCATATGAAAGGGCTTGATCTGCACATTTCAAAATATATTTTCAGTTTTCGACATATGATGAAAAATGTCTGAAAAAATACCGTTCCCACCCCTTATCTCCGAAGTTAGCGAAGTGAAAAATCTGAAATAATTAGAGTTGATAGTAGGTAATTGACTCAAATATTGCACCAAAAATAAAACAATGTTCCTAACTAGTACAGTTTTTTCAAAATCATCAAAATTCTTACACACACAAACTTAGTTTTGCGGTCCGGTTTTATTCACTTTGTAGGTACGTCCAAAACTGATACGGAACCCTCGGTGCGCGAGTACGACTCGCACTTGGCCGGTTTTTTTTATGATATGTGTTTATAATGATATAACTATGTCATAAAAGTTTTATCCATTAGGAAATTCACAGTAACAAGCAGCTTGGAGTCTGGATTTGTGTGCCGTTGTAGGCACAAGGCTCATCTTTATTAAATAGGACTTAACATAAAACATAACATAGCAGTGATAGCTAGTTAGATGGCTTAACCATGTGCCTTCCACGGCGAATGGTTCGAGTTCGATCCCGAGGCACGCACCGCTGACTTTTCGAAGTCATGTGCGTATTAGAAATTAATTATCACTTGCTTTAACGGTGAAGGAAAACATCGTAAGGAAACCGGCATGTCCTAGAACCAAAAATTCGAAGACATGCGACGTCCACCAACCCGCACTGGGCCCGCATGGTGGACTACGGCCCACTCCCTTTCACAAAGGAGGCTTGTGTCCCAGCAGTGGGAACATTATAGGCCGATATGCTATGCTTATGCTATAAAACATAACTGGCAAAATGTTGGTGTAGGTGTACAGTTTTAATCCATCCTTTTTAATGGAGAAAGAGAAGAACAGCAAGAAGCTTCATGGTAGCTTGAGTAGAACTGGCAAAAAAACTGGATAATTTCTCTTTTAAAATCAATTAAATTCTACGATTTCGAAAATAACAGAATTGATTACTAACGAGGAAGAATGTACCCCCAAATACAATTCACAAAAACAAGTTTTTATGAAAAATAAAGCTAAGAATCTAGCAAGTCAAAAAAAAAATCCCACCTTGAAAAAATTTAGATAACAAATTACATCAATTTACTGCATTGCTTGTGTAATAGTTTCCCGTCCCAACGTTTCCAAGGTTATGTCACAAGTTATGCTGTCATGTCATAATAAACACCATCACAGCAAAGGCTCAGTAATCCGAAGAAGTTATTGCTGTTGGTCCTGGAGTACAAGGCCGATTTACTGTGGAGCTTTGTAACTTGTCAAAAGTTATGGAAGGCAAAAGGTGAAATAGATGGTGGGAAATTATTTCTAGGAGGAACCTTGGTAGGAAATTATTGCGAGGAGGAATAGCGTGAAACTATAAATTGTAGTTATGGAATGGTGTGAATTATTTTACTTTATACAGGGTAAAATTAAAATCAGTGCGGATATTTTAGGAGGTGAAAGTACTCATGAATATGATCACCTTTTATTATGGGACCGACACTGAAATATAAAAAAAACAGCTGTTCCCTACAAAAATGCACTACAACACGATCAAAATTTATGGAACAGCTGTTTTTGTTTTCATATTTCAGTGTCGGTCCCATAATAAAAGTTGATCATATTCATGAGTACTTTCACCTCACCTCACCTAAAATATCCGCACTGGTTTTAATTTTACCCTGTATAGAAAGTGTAAAGTAGTAGCCACGAAAAAAAACGCCTGAAGAGTTCGACTGTTCTCTCACATTTCTATAGCAAACTGAAAATACAAAGTCAATTTCAGAATAATTTGACGCCCTTATTTTGTTACAAAAAGAATCATATTGCAATGACGAACAACTTGATTGAAAAATATATGTTGTAAATCAAAAAGTCGCTCTTTTTATGTAGGTAAGTTACATTTTTGTGAGGATATTAAGGCCATGTTGTTTCAACTTACAGTTACGTATCTGTAACCGTCAAATATGGCGGCTTGTACGACAACTTCATACTGACTTAACGATTACGTACTGACTTACGAATACAGATGGTTTGAAGCAACCCGCCCTAAGTTTTTCACTATTATGGTAAAAGTTTGTACCTATAAAAGATTATATAAAACTGTACTTTATTACAACGGGATACAGTTCAAAATTGTGTTGTATTACATTTCGTAAGTGTTCTACCTAGACTCAAAGAAAAAGATCCAGCTAATTTCTCAGTCTATATCAAATTGAATAAATTGTTCAGTTCATTTTGTATGTAAATGAGATACGGAATTATTTATACTAAGTGTACATTTTCTTTGTTCTAATCTTGAGAAGTCTGAAGTATGTACCCTCAGCCTTAAATTAGAGTACATTCATCCCATCTGCGGCCACAAAGTCTAAAACACGAATATTTTAGGCATTAACTTTTACTTTTAGCTACGTTCAAGTTCACGTCTAGCGAATACGCCGCGAATGCACTGCATGCGTGTACCTATAGGTCAACCAGAATCAGATGGCAAAAGTAGAGATTAAAAGGACACTGGCAGACGCCCATAGAACGCTGGGCTTCAGATTGTGTATGTCGGTACAGATATGAAATTAGTTTGGTGTGATCGAGTATTTCAAGAGTATTTAAATTCATTTTTTATTTGTTTTTGTACGTAATTGGGTTAAAGAGAAATCTTCGTATTTGTGACAGTGAGGTTAAGTATGGTGTGAATGATCCAATGCAGTACAGCCCGACTAATAAGTTCTCAATTCAAAGGTTTTAGTTGTTGTCGACTAGTGTCGACATGATATTCTGTGGAGGTCCAATGAAGTACAGCTCGTCTATTGAGTTCTCAATTCAAAGGTTTTAGTTGCTGTCGACATGATATTCTGTGGAGGCACACACCAGCCAGCATGCACCCGTTTTTATTTTATTGGTTTTTTCAAAATGTCAACGGCATAATCATTTTAATTCTTATTTATTTCGATTTTTGATTCCAACTCTTAAATCTTTAAGATAAATTAGGCAAAGAACAATTAAAATATATTTTTATTTTTGGTTAAGCTTTTATTACTGTACCATATCAAGCCCAAAACTGCCAAAGTCCTTTGCACTAGCAATTTTCAGAATGTTGCACAACTCGTAGGTACTTCATTTGAAAAGTGACTAGTATGCATTGCCGTGCCAAAATCGTAATATTTTTCTTTTTATGCCATGAGGTGGTGGTTTAGGTACCTATAGTTACCGAAACTATTTGGTGTGCCCACAGATATGGAGAGATAACAGATAACGCAACTGCACCTACTTCGCGTGCTCGGCGCAAGTGGCACTATTCAGAATCAGGGCGCGGCGTTCGTTGAATAGCGGCTGCTGGAATCGTTTGAATCGTGTAGGTTTTCCATCACTAGGGATTGCAATCCCGCACTGTTTTCAATCTTGCTGGATTGACTTCAATCCAGCGCGGGATCCCGCGGGATCCCGCATAGGTTAGTTTTGTTTTATGGAATTAAAAAAATCTATTTTCTATGATAATAATAAAATATAAAAAAATTCAAAACCCACCAACACTTAATAGACTAATTATTAGGTTGGGGAAAAAGTCTTTTCGCATTATAGTATGTATGAACTTGTAATAAAATCTCTTTGGCTATACTATTTGTATCTGGCTGGTTTTGGTATCATTGAGAGTTTAAATTTTAAAGAACATAATTCCAAATTCAAATTAGGAAAATGTGTGATTTTCATTTGTTTTTCGTACCGTCAAGATGAGTGAATCTAATGAAGAAATTCGATACATTTTAAAATTTTACTACAAAACAGGTTAAAATGCAACGCAAGCCGCGAAAAAAATTTGCGATGTTTATGGACCTAGTGTCGTGTCTGTGAGAGTAGCACAAATTTGGTTTAAGCGTTTTCAATCCGGAAATTTTGATGTCAAAGATGCACGTCGCTCTGGTCGCCCTATTACGGAGAAAATGGATGCCATTTTTGAAAAAGTGGAGCAAGATCGGCATACCAGTAGTTACGACGTAGCTGAAGAACTGGAAATTTACCACAAAACAGTTTTGGCGCATTTGAAAAAAACTGGGTACACAAAAAAGCTCGACATTTGGGTACCTCACGAGCTCACTGAAAGAAACCTAATGAACCGTGTACTCATTTGTGATTCTTTATTACGACGTAATGAAACCGAACCATTTTTGAAGAAGCTGATAACTGGTGATGAAAAGTGGATCACGTATGACAAGAACGTGCGAAAAAGGTCGTGGTCAAAGGCCGGTTAGGCTTCACAGACTGTGGCGAAACCCGGGTTAACTCGCAACAAGGTGATGCTGTGTGTGTGGTGGGATTGGAAGGGCATTATTCATTATGAGCTGTTACTACCAGGCAGGACCATCGATTCTGAACTCTACTGCGAACAACTGATGAGATTAAAGCAAGAAGTTGAGAGAAAGCGGCCGGAATTAATCAACAGAAGGGGTGTGGTTTTTCATCATGGTAACGCTAGACCTCACACATCTTTAGCCACCCAACAAAAATTAAGAGAGTTTGGCTGGGAGGTGTTAATGCATCCGCCGTATAGTCCTGACCTTGCACCTTCAGATTTCCACCTGTTTCGGTCTCTTCAGAATTCTTTAGGCAGTGTCAGGTTAACATCACGAGAGGACTGCCAAAACCACATGTCGCGGTATTTTGACCAGAAGTCCCAAAATTCCTATAGCAATGGGATCATGCCCATACCTACAAGATGGCAAAAAGTTATCGAACAAAATGGTACCTACATACTTTAGTTAAATGTAAATAAACTGTATTAAAAAATGTTTTGAATTTTCTTAAAAAATGCGAAGAAACTTTTTCCCCAACCTATTATTTTACAGTTCGGCTACTTATCTACTTATTTATTAATAAAATAACAATGATTAATACTTGGTAGTACTTTATTGTAGTTTTTGAAATCTAGTTATCTAAAAATATTAACTGTCATCTTTATTTAAGGCAGTAATAATTAAATCAGTCTTCTTTATTCACAAATAAATATGAAGAGAAGTTTACTAATAGCTTAATTTTTCTTACTAATTAATCAATTATGTAATGTAACAAATTCAGAAATATAAAATAAAAAGTCACTTCTCTTCTTGAAAATATGATCATAAAAACCCATTAATCTCCCAACTCAACCTATTTCTTATGGAACTGCATAATGAAGCCAGCGGCTGAAAAAGTTCTTTCTGCCTCCACACTTGATGGTTTGATCTTACTAAACAGTCGTGTCATGCAAAAAAGTCAAATAAACTCCATCACTTTCACATGTAAGTAAGTAAGGGAAGTATTTCTCTTGTCTAGTTTCTGTCTGTTTAGTGTAATTTTCATGCTTGCGGGATGCCCCGCAAGCATGAAAATTACACTACCCGCAGGGCCTAAATTGCGCGGGATCCCACTGGATTGCGAGATCCCGCTTTGCTGGATTGCGATCCCTACCCATCACTAAATAGGGCTTGTGACGTATGTAGTCGAAAAATATGATGGCACGCTTGATTCTCAAGATCGTGATATTTGCGCTATTTGGTCTATCTATATCTATGTGTGTGTCTGTTTACTACAACTCACAACACAACTCAACAACAGTGGGCCTAGCACCAACAATTTTGACGTATCGTATCGTAAACGTAAGCGAACTTCGAATCTAAAATACAACAGTCATAGACATATTAGATAAAATTTTATACAATTTGCGAATTTTAATAAATACAGAGATTTAAATAAAGTATTTAATTTATACAAATATTATGTAGCGAACGTGTATTTTCAATTCAAAATATGCTTACGTTTACGATACGCAACGTCAAAATCGTTCGTGCTAGGCCCTCTCCTACGTGAACCAAGCGTGTATCTGGCGAGCCTTTCGCAAGCAGGCGCTGCACGCTGTTGTCAGATGTACCTATACGTTTCTATAATTGTGTAGATTACGAATTTGTCGCTTTGTCCCGTCTATCTCCAATTATATTTGAATGTTTTTGAATAACACATAGATCTTCTTCGTAAAAACCGCATCAAATTCTATCAATAATTTATGGAGTTTAGAAAAAGCGAACAAATAGACAAACAACTTTGCTTTATAGTATTTAGACATTATAAACATTATTTTTGTTTTGAAATTACCAGGAAATCATCAGAAGTGTTTTTAGGGTTCCGCACCAAAATGGTAAAAAAGGAACCCGTATGGTGCGACTTCGTCTGTGTGTCTGTCTGTCACACCTGCTTATTTCAGCAATTACTAATGCTATCGACTTGAAATTTGGAACAGTTATAAAGAATGCTTGTCCAATTTTATTGCAAATGAAAAAAAATAAAAAAATATTTTTATTTTCATTGCATATGGGGCCAGAGTGGGGGTCCAAAATTTCAAAGTGGGGTTACTGGGTCAAATGACATAATATCATATGAAAGGGCTCAAACTGCACATTTCAAAATATATTTTCATTTATTTTTATGTCTCACAGTTTTCGACATATGATGAAAAATGTCTGAAAAAATACCATTCCCTCCCCTTATCTCCGAAGTTTGCGGAGTGAAAAATTTGAAATAATTAGAGTTGATAGGAATTGACCCAAATATTGCACCAAAAATATTAAAAAGAAGCCAACAGCCCTATTACTGGAAAAGTGCTATTACTCTATTGCCGATTTTTTAAATGACCGTACACTATAGCTTTATTAATTGTTGACATTGTTATTATTATTTTTTTATTGTTCACTATAAATTCTATCACATTTTTATTTTACCTTGACATTTTTATACATCACTGACATTTTTATTTATTAATGACATGTCTTGTATTTAAAATTTAAAAAAAATATTGCTTTTCTCAATATTTGCATGCCTATAAATGGTAGATTGTACAAGGGTCAGAAACTTTGTAAACACCGCTATTATTGTACCTACTTTCTAAGCAAATAAATGATGATTTGATTTGAAAAATAAAACGATGTTCCTAACTAGTACAGTTTTTTCAAAATCATCAAAATTCTTTCACAAACAAACTTAGTTTTGCGGTCCGGTTTTTTTCACTTTATACGTCCAAAACTGATACGGAACCCTCGGTGCGCGAGTACGACTCGCACTTGGCCGGTTTTTTTTATTATGATACAAATCCGATTTTTTTTTTTGTTTTTTTTTTTTTTAACATTGCCGTTTTGGTTTTCGGTACGCTCTTACAGTAAAATTACAAAATAATAGGTTCCAAAAATAGTATGATCCCTCCAAATATGATGGCCTAAGAGGACCACTCATCGAGAAAAGACTGTTTTTTTATATTCATTAAAGGAAAAGTACTTTCACCAAACAAAAATACATGATGTCGTTCTAGAACTTACATTTACATAACAGGATAGCAAAAATACATACCTATCATGGTTTTGTTAAGATTAATTTAATACGCAAAAGTTGATCAACTAACAAGTACGGACTTTTTTCCACCTCCATTATTGCAAGCACATACCTGTTGCATTTCTCTTCCTTATAAGTTACCTCGGGATTTTCCCTACAAAATCACAAGCCGGACTATGAATACAACATCAATCACTGAAGGCTCAACCAGGCTCAACCCAGCTCGGTTATGTATGAGTAGTCAAGGCTTTTCAATGGAGGTTGTATCCGAAGTTTTGTAAGCCGCCTGGGTTATGAGGTGGATGAAAGAAAGGAATGTTATTATGAGGGGATGAGGAGCATTATATATTTTGTGTTGCCGTGAGTTTTGTTTGTGTAAAGACGCAGCCAGGAGTCTTCTTCAATGGATACTGGAACGGAGTTCCCTAACGCGGCTTGCGTTTGCGGCTTGAGTTGAATGGGAGAAATCATCATTTGTAATGAAAAAAAGCGTTATGTCCCCCCTATGAATTTAAAACTCACGGCAATCGCGAACAGCACTATTGCGACTGCTATTGATATTAGTCATTAGGCATCCTCGGACCTCAGATGCAGTCAGGTCCTACTTTTCATACAAATCTTCGTGAAATCTCTGAAACTACAAGTATCAAGAAGTTATCCTTCATCGTTCCTATTCAAATTAAATCGATAAAGACGTATGGAAAAGATTTCCTAAAAATAAATGTGGTCCTACAAGAAAGCATCCTAGCGGATGCTTTCTTGTAGGACCACATTTATTTTTCATATTTCAGTATCGGTCCCATAATAAAAGTTGATCATATTCATGAGTACTTTCACCTCCTAAAATATCCGCACTGGTTTTAATTTTACCCTGTATAAGACATTCCCAAGTTATCCTTTCATTTCGATTGGACCAATCAGTAGTGTTTTGGAGACACAAAGCATCATTGACGACATGATCAAGTTAGCATAACTTCGTGGCTTTCCAAGTCGGCTTACACTTCAGTTTCAACTCCGTAATTTTGTAAATTTGAGCCAGTGTCAACGGTAATTTTAAACAAAAACAAGCATTCCGACGTTTGTTGAAATATGTTTGTATGGAATTCGAGTAGGTACGAGGCATTTGATGGTGCGGTTGGTGCAAGGCTAAGCGATAAGCTGCTGCGCAACGTCACCCGAGTTCGATTCCTGCACGGATCAAATATTTTTTTCGTTTCTGAGTGTTTGTGATATTTGTGTTTATGAATGCATATACTTACAGAAAGAATTCATATATTTCTAACTTTGGTTGGCAATGCGTGTGTGATGCTTACTCGGTGTTGCAAGGTTTCTGCTACAGTACGCCGATTTATTGTCTACGTTTTACCTAAAGTGTGGAGTGCACCAGGGCCCCAATTCTGCTATTGCAGTTGAGTAAGAATGGTGTCATTATGACACCATAACGGTCAAAACCTAAGCGGTGATTGGCTTAGAGTAAGACTATCTCTTTCGCCATTGGTCAAAACGATGTCATTGAGAGACCATTCTGACACGATTATGACAATTGCATTAGCAGACTTGGGGCCCAGGTCTGTCAATGTATCAACTGAAGCAGATACAACTTGCAATTTAGCTCACGATGGAAAACAAAAGGGGCGGGACCGTAAAGATAAAATTAATAGTGTATCAGCTACTAATAATCCCAGGAGTTAGTCAACATAAAAAGTTCAAGCTCAAGTTTCCTCATAATGTTTGAACTTAACCGTGAGCATGTGATTGGATTACCCACAAGTTGTATACGTATTAAAAATGTAGGTAGAGAGAGGGGTACTTAAGATGGTGAAATCACCCATAAATATGAAGGGCTTTTAGTGTGGTAGCAACACTAAATTCGAGGAAAAACATCGGTTCGTATAAAATTTATTTGTTCTTAATATTGTATGAGCTTGCGGTCTTCGACGTCTATCCTTGTTATATTGAACTTGCAGTCGGGCACTTTAACCTAGAAGTAATCAATTTACTTGTGATTGTGACTCAAAGACTCGTCAAAATATTAGGTCTTTACCTATGAAATTGCCGTTCTGCAGTACTGGCCATTTCAAATCAAAATAATTTTTGTTTGGCTAAGAATTCCAATTTCAAATTAATTTTATTTTAAAAACATGGTTTTTTTTTCCAAAAGTAGTCATTTGTTTATTGATTAGTGTTACATTTTCATCACATTTCAATCTTTTTCGTCATCATGGATACGTTAAAAATTCGAGTAATTATGGAATACGAGTACCGTCGTAGCAGCAACGCGCCACAAGCGGCACGCAACATCAACGACGTTTACGGAGCTAATACTACAAACCAACGCACCACCTGTTATTGGTTTGCTCGCTACCGTTCTGGAAATTTCGACCTGAAAAATGAACCTCGCGGTCGTCCGAACACTTTGGTTGACAATGACGAATTAAAGGTGATTGTGGAAGCTGATGATACACAATCTACGGCTGAATTAGCAGCAGCTTTCGACGTTAGCGTCAAAACAATATTGGTCCATTTGCGTCAAATTGGCAAGGTAAAAAAGCTTGACAAATGGGTGCCCCACGAACTCAATGATCGCCAGCGCGAAGTACGCGTCGAGACGTGCCTTGCACTGCTCAACAGACACACAAATGAAGGAATTTTGAACCGCATTGTTACCTGCGATGAGAAATGGATTCTGTTTGATAACCGCAAGCGCTCAGCAAGTTGGTTGGATCCTGGTTCAGCACCTAAACAATGCCCTAAACGAAAACTTACCCCTAGAAAAGTGATGGTCACTGTTTGGTGGTCTAGCGCCGGTGTGATTCATCACAGCTTCTTACCAAACGGGGTGAGCATTACTGCAGATGTGTACTGTGAAGAACTGAACACAATGATGAAGAAGCTGGCACATCTCCAACCAGCATTGGTCAATCGCTCGTCTCCACTGCTCCTGCACGACAACGCGCGACCTCATACTGCACAGCAGACGGTCTCCAAGTTGCAAGAACTGGGGTTGGAAGCTCTCCGTCATCCGCCCTACTCACCAGACCTTGCGCCTACAGACTACTAACTTTTTCCAGAATTTGGATAACTTCTTGGCGGGAAAAAAATTCAATACCCGAGAGGCAGTACAAAATCCCTTTGAAGAATTTGTTGCCTCCCGTCCAGCTGATTTCTTTAAGAAGGGCATCAATAAACTGCCACTGCGTTGGCAAAGATGCATTGATTGCATGGGTGATTACTTCGATTAATACAAATAGAAAATACATGAAAAAAATTCGTTTAAATTTTTTCATACAAAACGGCAATTTCATAGGTAAAGACCTATTATTAGTAACAAAATATTATTTTTGAAAAAAAATCACGAGAGTCTTTGAGTCACACGTTTTCCTTGTGACTCAAATTTAGTGATTTTTTTTTAACAATAATAATAATTTAATTATTATTCTTTTATAACAAAATATTATTGTTGAAAAAACATTGACGAGTCTTTGAGTCACAAATAGATTAGGCGTGCTTGAGACTCAAAGGCTCTCGTCAATGTTTTTTCAACAATAAATATGTTTTTTTGCTACTAATACTTTTTTATCCAATTTAATTGCAGCGCAGTATTGTCTCTCATTTCTATACATGTCTTCCCCGTGTGCGCTCCCTTTCCTCATAATCATCATTCATCATTCATACAATCCATCCTTCTTTTTTTGTTGATGTTCTCATATCTATCCTACATTCATTCATTTATCAACACAAAATGTGTCCAAGTCCATAATTTAAGCAAAAAAATAATACTCTTTCACGTGATTCCAGGTACGTCCCTAGGTGCCACCGATTTGTATGTTTGTACTTTGATTCATGTAAACATGGGACTAACTGAAGCGTTAATTGTTTTGTTGTGTGTCCTCGCAAAACCCTACATCCCCACTTATTACCTTAACTACTAGTTAATGACATACTAAATTCAACCTTACAGTATAAGAACCGAGGTTGGAAATTTGGTTGAAGTGTCATAGTAGTTATGATGTTTAATCGTGTGTGGGTTACATTTAAAGGTCTTTATAAAGTCGGTATAATGGTGGTAATTGCCGTATATTTTTATACCGACCCTGAGTTTAATTAATGCTTTAGGCTTAGGTAGGTGACATTCGCACTTGTGTGGATTATTCGTTACATTTAGACGTCAAAAGCTTTAGGGTAAGACCTTTTTGGACCTTAAATTGTGTGTATTTAAATTATAGCGCTATTTTTCTCAGTGGTAGGTACTTGAAAACGTAATATTTATTTAGCTAAAAAAGCCACGTTTTCTGTTTTAGCATAATTACATACCTATTATGTTATGAGCAGCATTCACTGGTTTATTTTTCAAACATACTTATATGGAACAATTTTATTACAAAACGGTTCACAATTTCATGTTGACTTATTTATATTTAGACCCTGTTTTCGTAAAGCAAACTACCCCTAAACAAACCATAAATACCTTACAAACTACTACTAAAACAATATTAACATCAACTAAAATATTTGCAAAACTTTCTAAAGTAACAATTTAATATTTTATCATGACAAAACATCCGAATTGAATAAAACCGCAATCTAGCTCGCTTTTAAGTAAATGAGATGGTGTTACCGTTGGTCACAAAGATCTTGGAAATAAGGATGATACGCCAACAGACTTTAATATGTTTAAAATGGTCAAAGAGATCCTTTTAGTGATGAAAAGTGAAGATGAAGATGTTTTGAGAGGAGAGATAGCTGTTATAGGAGCTAGGAACTAGTAAGGTATTGTATTTACCAATATGTTTGCTAAGCTAACGTTTTTCGTTCGTCGATCCGTGTAAAGTCTACCTATAATAAAATTATATATATAACTTCAGAATTTGCAACTTTATTTTTGGCAAATCACTTTTCTTGCTCACATTCGAGCAAGAAAAGTTTTCTCACGGTATTCGCTTCCTTCTTCGCCGCATCTTCGCACATCTTACTAGCTTCGCTAGACCGCTTAGCTTTGGTGGAGATATAGACAGATCGTCACACAACTAAGCTTCACTTCCTAGCTCAGCTCATCATTTTCTTACAGCACTAGCGTTAAGTCTCCCTTTTTTTTTTTTTTTTTTTTTTTTTCGAGTTGGATATCCTCATGGATGTCCCCCGCCCTGGGGAGGGCGGAGGGGTCTGTCAGACTCTTACTGACTAAAACCACCCCGGTGTTCCTCCAATTACCTTACGCCGGGGGCGCGGGAGTCGCTTGCGCATTCGTCCGCACCCCCGGCAGGTATTGGCCCGCCAAATGAAATGAAAGGCGGGCCCCGTCACCCTATGCGGCCGTCATGCACGGCCGCAATTCCTCTAGAGAGGCGCGCGCGGAACACATCGCGCCACCGTCTCGGGCCTGTTTCCGTTCGGGCGACGGACGCCCCAAGTCTGCCGCCCGCAGGCCGCACCCTATGGTGGCCGGAGATCGTTGGCCACCCTACGGCGCCCGGTGCGTCTGCTGCGGATGGGGAGAGAGGACACCGCCTCCCTCTCCCTTTCCGCCGCCTCCTTGGCGTCCATCACCTCCTCGCAGAAGGAGGCGACGGCGTTCCAAGCGCTCTCGCTGCCGACCATGGCCTCAACCACGGCCGGGAGCGAGAGGCCACCCGCAGCTCCGACCGCCGCGACGAGGTCACGGCGCTGCACTGCCCATGCTGGGCAGCGTTAAGTCTCCCTAAATTATCCACCTGTAACTTGTTTCTATCATCTACGGTTTAACCCTCCTCACCGCTGACGGCTACTTTGAATAGATTCAGTCTTGCGACGATTGCGACTTCGTCTTTGTGGTACAAGCAATACGAAAGCCTTTTGAGATGCAAATGTAAGGTTTATTTTTCAGTTTTTGTGGCTGGACTTTCATTAGTTTGAGAATTTTGTACCTAAAGACTGATGTTGAAGAATGTTAGCTTCTTGCGGTAGCCTTTTTAGTGGCTAAGGTAAAACGTTCACTTTACCTTGATATTCAAAGTGTAGTCTTTATAGCTGAGCGTTCGACCTTTCATCCTTTATAAACATTTACAAGTACCTATGAAATTCTCAAAGAACTAGTTCCTTATTCAGAACTAAATTATAATTCATTTGTCAAAATTTCGTCATTCCGATTCAGTTTGCGTTTAAACTGTCAAGAGTTCTGATTTGAGAGGCTGGATGTTTTTTAGGATTTTAGAATTGTAATTTAGGCTGATTGTAGCTAGAAAATCTTTCAAAAATCGCCGGTACGTGTTCGACATCCAAACAGACTCTTCCCCAAATTTTCATCGGGTCTGAAATCGGAAACATACTTAATTTATTAATGTTATAAAATGTCAAGCCGCTTTTCACAACGTAATTATCTTTGATGTCATTTTTAATTATTAAAATGTATCCTTTAGTATAATTACATTTTTAAATCAGTCTTTTCAAAGGGACATAATATTTTTTCGTTGGGTTTGTACCCGGCAAAGAAATATAACATTATTTTTTTCACTCTTAAGGTTCAGTTTATGAAATAACAACGGCTTGGGATCTAAATGAAAAAGTAAATGAAAGAATCAATCAGTCAAGTCAAGGAATCAATCTATCGAACAATCAAATTAGAAATTGCTCAGCGTAAGAGAATACGTTAAATTAAGTTACTGGAGCATTATACAAGTAATATCTATCCTTCTAGGTAATAACTGCTGCTACTTCCATATTTTTCTCTAAATAATTATTCTTCATTACTGCCATATAATATGTTATAACGAAAAAGTACCTAGGTATTCATTAGGAATTGCACCTGAAATTACAAACATATAAACAGAAACAGACAACAGTATGAAAAATAAAATAAAAAGTAAAACCTGTATATACGAATCGAATGGTTATCTCAGCATAATGCTGCGATATTTAAAAAGAAATGCCGCAGCGCTGATATTCTGATAGAGCTGTTGAATATAAAACCTCCGTTGCACACGATCGCGATGTTATGACAAAATGACAAAAGTAATTTGTAACAATATCTTATCTTCGCGAAGTTCAGCCACGTACCAAGTGAGGTGTGGTGTGAGAGACAGCGAGGACTTACTTGTACCTACTGCTTTGAAATTGAATAATGTTTGAATAAATAAGAAAAAAACTGGTAAACATAGGTCTATAAAGACAATTGTGTTTTCAAAACTCCTTTTGAAAACTTCGTAGCCAAATGGCAAAATCGGATAATTTCGTCCTGTTCATCTGTCCGTCCATCCGCATATCACAGACATTTTACTCGGAGATTATTGGCACCTTGTAGATACCTTGTAGAGAGCTTCGTACTAATGAACTTCGCAGGTAGGTCTTTTGTGTACCGCCACAAAGGAGTGTAGGTAGGTAGTAAAATAAGTGTACTATAATGTACTATAATATGTGACTTAATTACTTTTCATTTAGGTAAATAGGTATATGGTAATGCTATGTGCTTCTAAAATCGTAAAACGTGTCTCTCTCCTCTAACTCTAAAAAATTCAAAGAAGTAGGATTTATAAAACGCTTCCAATGAAAATTAGTTTGAATAAGATATGTTGTGTAGTTTTTGAGACATTAAATATTTTCGGTTTTAAGTTAATCAACCGCAAAAATAACAATACATAACTATCAATAGGCCTATCGATAGTATTGTATTGTATTTGTCAAAATGTGACAATACTATTGACGATACTATCGATAATATTGATAGTATTGCCTCTACCAATAGTATTGTCACCATCCAAGCTATCGATAGTATCGATACTATCATACTATCGATAATACAATCGATAATCTTGCTATCGGTCAGCTAAAAAACATGAAAAACTAACTCGTATTTTTCACTATCCGCTGCTATTAGAACCATACTAAAAAAAACCGGCCAAGTGCGAGTCGTACTCGCGCACCGAGGGTTCCGAATCATTTTTGGACGTATAAAGTAAAAAAATCCGAACCGCATAACTAAGTTTGTTTGTGAAGGAATTTTGATGATTTTGAAAAAACTGTACTAGTTAGGAACATCGTTTTATTTTTGGTGCCATATTTGGGTCAATTCCTATCAACTCTAATTATTTCAGATTTTTCGCCCCGCAAACTTCGGAGATAAGGGGGGGGGAATGGTAATTTTTCGAACATTTTTCATCGTATGTCGAAAACTGTGACACATAAATTAAATAAAAATATATTTTGAAATGTGCAGATCAATCCCTTTCATATGATATGCCACTTGACCTAGTAACCTCACTTTAAAATTTTGGACCTCCACTCCGGCCCCTTTTGCAATGAAAATAAAAATATTTTTTGACTTTTTTCATTTGCAATAAAATTGGGCAAGCATTCTTTATAACTGTTCCAAATTTCAAGTCGATAGCATTAGTAGTTGCTGAAATAAGCAGGTGTGACAGACAGACAGACAGACAGACAGAAAAAGTCGCACCATAAGGGTTCCTTTTTTACCATTTTGGTACGGAACCCTAAAAAGTAGAATAAACTTTGCTATATCCAAGTCACTGGATCCCAGCAAAGCCGTCGCATGATGTATGCTCTTAGAGTTCATCTCGCAACAGTACAGCTTATATTGAAGGTTTTTTAAAAGTTAATGCATATTTTTAATTCTCGCCTTTTAGTGACCAAGATTTTGCGGAACCTTTATGATTGCAAAACTTACACATTCTCTAAATGTAAACATTTGTATACATACAATAAGTTCTATAGCTGATTGATGAAGCTTTGATAAACGATCCAGATGTCAAGGCATTTATTCCAATTAGACCACTTACTTACTTTTGAATTGTCAAGGAGTCAGTCAGTTAGCCCATGCCAAAGCGTAGATTCTTATAGAGAAGAACGGCCAAGAAACTCCATTGTTACTCTTTTAAATCAAGATTCTCCTCGGAGAAATTAATCAGGAAAAATAAAGTGACGTATTTAAAACAAAAAGCCATATTTTTATTTTTCAACGATGCAAAATAGAGACTTGTGAATAGCCAAAATTAAACGACAGTAAATTATTGGTGACAACGGACATTCTGTCAGGCACAATGTTATAACATAACATTTTGTCATGTCAAACTTTTAATTGGACTGTGAAACTGTCGTGAAGATTTGAGCGACCAACAAAACTTCTGTAAATTTTTCTCATTTTTTTTTTTTCTTTTGTTGTTACGAGTATGTTCCATTCGGGAATAAATGGAATAACTGTGTTTCATTTGAACGGTTTGTTAGCACACGAGACTAAGTCTAGAATCCAGGTTATTCTCCAAACAGAGGTAATCCTGATGTATACGAAAATTGCCCGTGGGGTTTGGACTAGATCATTCAATCGACACTATAGGCTCTGTTAGCTACTCAAATGTTTTGATAATTATACAGAATATTATAATAGAACAGCATCAAATAGTATATTTTAATGAAATCTGCAGTGTATTCAACGAATTAATCATGGCAAGTTTTTAATCTGATCCAGCCTTATTTGTTCATGTTCGATGTCATTGTATGCTCCTGCATCTTCTATTATAAAATCCACTGCTTTTTCAGCAATCATAGCTACTGTAGAGAAAGTATTGCCTGTTACAAGAGTTGGCATAATACTTGCATCTGCTACCCTCAGTCTATTCACACTGTGGACACGTAGTCTACTATCTACCACAGATCCCATTGCACAGGTTCCGCCATATGTTCCTAGACTAACCATCATACTGAGTGTGTAGCATCGCCAGTACTCCCTGCTTCCCTTCTTAAAAGCATCACATCTTGGAGTTGTCAGATCCACCATAGTTACTCCTAAACTCTTGAAAGCTTCTGAATCTTCAACTTTCGAGTAATCGCAAATATATTTGACAAAGTCATCCAAATCGCGGTCATATGAAAAGCTATCAGTGATAACCATCGGAGAGTCCTTAGGGTTTGCACTCTGGAGACAGACTTGACCACGAGAGTGTGCGTACAAATTACTCAACAAAGTTATCAAAACTTGGTTGCCGTTGGCTTCATCGTACAGCTTATTGCAGGTAGTATTAGGAAAATTGAATGTAGATGCACAGAATTGCAACATAAATTCCATATCGTTGATAATGTAACCCATAGTTTGATAGTCTGGAAACTTTGTATGGTGTTCTGCATATGATTCATTCAATGCTGCATACCCAACAAACAATCCTGTAGGATATTCACTAGGGTCAGCTTCATCTTCTACCAATGTCTTATTCGTTTTATATGGAATAAAGGCAGCTATATGATCTTGAAGATTCTTTCCAACTGGCAAGTCACTGACACAAGAAATATTTAATTTGTCCAAGTCTTTTTTTGGACCTAAACCTGATAGCATTAGAAGTTGTGGTGATTTTATAGCCCCAGCTGATATAATAATTTCCTGTCTGGCATTAATAACTATTGTTTCATCTTTGTCTGTGATAACTTCTATACCTACAGCATTTCTGTTTTCATCAAATATGATTTTGGTAACTAAAGTGCCTTTCGCTACAAGTAAATATTTATTTTCAGTAACCTGCTTTAAATACTGGGACCCAGCATCTTGCCTCATTTTATCATACACCGTTACTAGCCCTCGTGAATAGCCAACTCTGTTACCATCTATATCATCAATCAAATCTTTACCTACTTGCTCAAAGCCTTTTAAAAAAATATTAGTAAAAGGATTCTTATCTCTCGTCACTCCTATGTAGCCTTTGCTTCCAAAAAAATACTTGTGAGAAGAATTCATGATTGCATTGTCGTAAATTGCTTCTGTTTTTATGAAGTACGGTAGAACGTTCTTCCATTTCCAGGTAGGGTCTTTGGTGATGCAGCACCACTCTTCGAAGTTCTGAGGGTTTCCTCTGGAGTAGATCATGTAGTTCAATGCACCAGATCCTCCAAGCATCTTGCCTTGGCTGAGGTCCACGTTCTTTGTGGCATGGCACTGGTAACTGTACTTGTCGTTCTCTGATGTATAGTTCCAGTCTGCTTCAGAATACTTAAGATATGGCACCAAGGATGGATACTGAAAGAATTGGGTAAAAAATTGATAGTTTGTTGCATTTTAAGAATATTACAGAAATTAGGCTGCCTACTTTTTAATTTGATTGCTCAGTTGAGATCATAGATATAAAATAATCAATTTTTAGTTTAGGCAACGGTATATATGAGCTGATGGTATCTCTGTTGTTTACTATTTAAAGTATACTTACGACACTTTCAAAGGGAGCATCCTGGCCAGCTTCGATGAGGAGCACGTTGTACTTGTGCTGAGCCAACCTGGTTGCTATCACGCTGCCAGCAGTTCCACCTCCCACTATGATGTAGTCGAAGCTATAACCAGCTAGAGAAGAAAGCTTACTGAGGATGGTCGTACAATAAACATTGCTCATTGAGTTTAGAATTTTATGTGTTGGTAATTGAGCTCTTTCAGTACTATGTCTGCAACCTATTGTGTTCCAGTTAAAAGGGTGTGGGTTGCGGTGAAATTTTCAATTTTGCTGTGATGACGGTAACCTCTTAAATAAGTGAGCGGCACCGACGTGAGCACGTCTGTTTATACCAAATTGAAGTTGACTTTAAAATAAAATATAAGAAACTTAATAACGATTCACAAAGATGGTGCTCCAACAAACAAACCAATATGAAAATTGTTAGTGTTTCTAGAAAAGAGGAATTTTAGAAAAAATAAGAAGAATAATACCATTTATAAATCAGGGATGACTTACGTTTCAGCAAAGCTGGTGGTGGATACAAGTAGCCAGTCAGCTCCAACAATATGATGATGGATAATGCGGCTTGATTCTTCTTGAGTGCTGCTATTACTGCTGCAGCATTCATGGCTGAAGATTCTGGAAAGTAATGAAGTAATTTTTTAGTCAGAACTCATCATCATCTGCCTAGCCGTTTTTCAGCTAGATTGGGAACTTATGTCATACCTACCTATTCGTTTATCACTGTATTTACATATTTTGAATAGGCAATAGGTATGACTTATGTAAAACGGAATATTTTATTTCGCCGCTGTAAGCGCTACTCCTAAATAGATGTAGTTTGTCGAGAGCAACAGAACTTACTTGTCCAAATTTTCTATTTACAACTTCTTTGCTATAACATTTGGTCCTCGAAGCACCAGCCACTAGTAAATAGGTCCTTCTTCTATCCCGTCCTGAAATCTTTTGATCAATAACAAGTTTTCTAGCATACCAAGTTTGACACTTCTTCATACGTGACTAGATAAATACAAATGTGTAATATACATAAGGATGATACATTAGTTTCAAGGTTATGTTGATACAGAATGTTCAAATTTCTCCTTTGTGAGACAAAGAGAAAAAGTTATTTTTTTGTATTTATTAGATTTTTACAAAAATAATAACGAGGGTGACGAATTTATTTTGGGAATGATGCTACAATTTTCTCGATTTTTGATCAAACATTATTTCTAATAAAGTTTATTTGACAAGGCGCGCGGGATAACTCGCTCAAATCTAGAAGATTGGAGAGTAAGAACATAAGGGTGAAAAGTGGTCGACCGTAAATGGCGTCGAGTGTACATAGCAAAAAAACAATAAAAAAATAAAATAAACATACAAAATCAGTAAATAGAACAATAAAAAAAAATATAATAACAAAATACAATATACAGTACCTACATTTAAATAAACAAAAATGAAAAGAAAAGAAAAATAAAAAATAAATAAAAATAAAAAGTTGTGTCGCATTCGCATGCAAAAAGGACGGACAACGAATCCTTATTTTAAAAGGTCGACAACGAGCGTGTGATTCTTGGTGTTGCAAGTGTTTCATAGACTACGGTACTTACCTAACTGCTTACCATCGAGCGGCTCGTAAGTCTGTTTGCCACCATAGAACCACCATAGATACCAACAGCATCGGTGCAAATCAACAAACAAATAAATTACTAATGCTGATTTTATAATAAAACTAGATCCATCCACAACAAAAACACTCTGTATACAAAATTCACGGAATAATATTCCCATGCTACATTTCTTTTCCGATCTGTAATGTTTCGCGAAACTAGAATATTTACGGATGACTGACTATCATGGAACCAACGCCATGTTTCTTTTGCGTGAGTAGGAGTTACCGGTTTCACTTGAGTAAAACTAAACTAAAATGGACCATTTCTATCTGTTTCGCTATTTTTGGTATAGGTAGAGTTAGTAACGTGGTTGAGGTATGATTTTGTTGACCTTCATTAAGAATGCGCGAAGCAGTGATAGCCTAGTGGTCTAACCATGTGCCTCCCACGGCGAATGGTTCGAGTTCGATCCCGAGGCACACACCGCTGACTTTTCGAAGTCATGTGCGTATTAGAAATTAATTATCACTTGCTTTAACGGTGAAGGAAAACATCGTGAGGAAACCGGCATGTCCTAGAACCAAAAATTCGAAGACATGTGACGTCCACCAACCCGCACTTGGCCCGCGTGGTGGACTACGGCCCACTCTCTCTCACAGAGAGGAGGCCTGTGTCCCAGCAGTGGAAACATTATAGGCCGATTATGCTTATTCTTATATAACATAACGGTTATGTTATGTTGGTAAATATTAATATTTATCAAGTCACTTCCTTATTTTCCTAACTAATTGTTATTCACTGAGAGGCAACAAGGAAATTACGGATCGGTCTTATATGTGTGTTGTTATGAAAGAAAATAAATCATCTTTCATTGATAAGGGTACCTAAGTAATAAGAGAAATATTTTGTTTTCGTGTCTCGAAATAGACGATGGAGACTATTTCTGGCTTCATCCCCATGGAAATTAACAAAAACAATGTTGTGCACCTGGTACTTGTAATGTATTTTATTATTTAATACCTACAGATTTGTTTGGAAAAGTGATATGTTTTCCAAATAAAACACGCTATTTTTTTAATAATTATGTATTTTTTTTATTAATATAGGTATACCTATAGGTACGAGATTTAAAATCAACTGCACTGGTGGGATTTGAACCCACAACCTTTGCCGTACCGTGGCATCGCTCTAACCACTGAGCTACCGTGTCCTGCCCGCATCAGTTGAAATTAGAAATCCTCTTTGAATAGTCTCTAATGAGCGTTGGTAATCTATCGGAGACTAATACAGACTCCAACTCAATGCCTATAACTTTGCAGTTATGAGGACATCGATACAATATTACCATCGAATTTCTTTTCTTTGGATCACCAGAGATTTATCGCGATGAATTGCTTTTGGCAAACTTTTTGTCTCAATCAAATCTTCCTACTTCAACATTTTCTAAAGCTTCAATCAAAGGAGTCGTGGCTAAATGACAGCCGAGCTGATCGATCAATCTGCGAGGTTGAATAATGCTTACCGCGATCAGTCCATTTTGTACACATCGTGCGTCGGAGAGCACTGGTTGTCATACGATTATCTATTCATTTTGGGTAGTCAGAAGCCGGAAATTCTGACAACTTTAGAATACCGGTATTACCAAATAATTGGGTTGAGGAGGCCAGATGGCAGTCGCTCCACGTAAAATATTGATATCCAGCCGCAACTAGTTAGACTGGAAGCCGACCCCGATCTAGATTGGGAAAAGGCTAGGCGGATGATGTGTTACTTCAATCAAAACTATTTCAACGATTTCATATCGATAGCAGGCGCGTGCATTGCATGTAGGCAAGCAGGCAGTGACTACCTCTTAAGGTTCAATAAAACCATTTTAACTATAACTATGCACTGCACGCCACTGATCGATAGGGACCTACGATACAATAACGGGAAGAATTCAAATTCAAAAGTCATTTATTCAAACTGGGCTAAAGTCAATTAGCACTTTTTGAACGTCAAAATATACATAAGACAGCCCCCAAAAACACCCGCCCTTCACCGCTTCCTAGTGTTTTAGCTGCGAAGAAGAAAAGGCGCAACAAACTCCGCAGCAACACAATTCTGTCTGTCTTGACTTTTACGTAAAAATTATATAAATTAAAACTGTAAATCTGAGATTTAAAACAAAAAAAACTATAAATACATAACAGTAAAATAATTACCAATGCAAAATAATTATGAATGAAACAAACATACAATTTAAGTTAATTAAATTCCAATTACCAAGACTGGTGGAATCGGAGCTACATCGTGAGCTGGCATAAAGTAATCTGATTAAAACTTTCCACACATGCATATTTTAGGCTGTCGTACCAACATGCCATTTTGAAACACAAGCTGAAACTATCATTTAATTAGCATACCAAATTGTGGAGCAGTACTAAGGAAGTAATATGTTCAGTGACTGCGAAGTAACTGTTCCAAAATAACTGTTTGAAAACGGAACAGTTGGTTTGAAATTAAATGGGCTGAATGATTTTATGGTGACACACGGGCTGGTAGAAATTATAATTTATTTTGTAATCTGTGACCTTACTTTAGAGACCATACGGAATGTTATAAGATATTTTTATTAACCGACTTCAAAAAAGGAGGTTCTGTATTCGTCCCGTATGTATGTATGTATGTTTGTATTTGCGCGATTTTCTCAAAAACTACTGATTCGATTTGGATGGGGTTTTCACTAACGTAATCTACATACTTTGAGGAAGGTTTTAGTATATAATACATTAGGTAATCATACCTATGTACAAAGTTATATGCATAAATGTAGACACTACGTAGAAGATTTACTGTTGAACGAAGTCGTCAAAGTAATCTAACGCGAGATAAAGAACTAAAAAGGGAAAAATAAAATGCTTTTTTAACAAAAAATAACCGACTTCAAAAAGCCACTACAAAGAAAATAATAATTTTGGTTTCGGAAGTCGGTGGCAAAAAAAGCAAACAAAAACCAAAGCCACCGACTTCCGAAACCAAAATTATTATTTTCTTTGTAGTGGCTTTTTGAAGTCGGTTATTTTTTGTTTAAAAAGTTTTTTATAATGAAATTATAGTTGTGGTTATCGACTTAAGCAAAATTTGAGTAAAAAGTAGAAATATAAAGTAGATAATGTAACGCAAACAATGTGAAATGTTTCATTGTAAGATGCATTCTTTTTCATATGTTTTCGTAGTTACAAATGTTACGGTATTCGTTGCTCCTTGCTTTTGTGATCACATTATTCGTTATTGCAAACTTTCGATATTGGGTTACTCGCCGGATCTTATGTTTCGAAGTCACGTAGCGGACCCAGTTAAAATAAATATAGTTTTGCATTATAAAATACAAATAGAAATTATATCAATGAATACATATTCACTTACAATAATTGGCAATACCTTGATAATCATGAAACTCAATAAAATTGTGTCTGATTAAACCAAATACAATAATAAGTTAAAGTTGCTTATCTAAATATCTATACCTACTGATATTATAAAGTAATATTTGTAAGTTTCTAAGTAGATAACATATTCTATAGACTAGAATTTATATAGTATTATAGAGTAATATTCTATAGGTATAAGGATAACCTATTCTATGAAAATTCATTCACTTATACAAGACTACATTATCCCTGAATGCCATAGACTAATTTTATCCCGAAAAAATGCGCAGTTCCTGTAGACCGTACGGAAGAAGGGAGACTATAATAATTGTTGAATCTTTTTAGTAATTAATAAAAATCTAGTGTTTTTCAAAATCTAATATTTTCATCCAAGACCAACGCTGCGCTGGTTGAAATTTCAGACCATGTGTCCATCAAGATTGATTCGCGACTAAAGAATCGCACTAAAGAATACCCAAATTACTAAATCATTGGTTTTCTCTTGTTCAGTCAAGCTGAATAATCGATGTTCAGCGTGTTACATTTTATATTAGGATTGATATTTTATTAATCAGCATTATACAGATCTGGAGTTCATTCATATTCAAGTACATTCGGATCAGGCATTAGGAGCGCTCTCGAAACAGAAATGGCTTCAATGTTGTTTACCTTACGACTTTTCTTTATGTATTTATGCTGTTTGAGTAAGTAATCAGAATTACACAGGTTATTTTTTAAAAGCACCTTTTATATTTTTTTCCCCACACTAGGATTTTTTCCTGTATCCTGGGTGCGTTGAAACCTGATGTAAATATTTTAAACGTGCGAGAATCGAACCCGCAACGTATCACGCAGCAGACAATCTCTTAGCTACTGCGCGAACCGTGCCGTTAAATTCAGATTCTTCGTCATATTATCGTTGAATTTGAAGCCTGCGATCTACAGCAGCAGTATTTGAAGGAATGTTGTAACATAAAAATAAAACGAGACTATCAAATGCAAATTTAACTAATTTTGTTTATTTGCTGTATTTTATTGAACTCATAATAAGAGAGAGAGAGATATATAGATGCAATTGATTCTTACATTTTGCTACTTTCAATAATCGTTTCAGCTGCTTTTTCTGCGAGGGCTATTAGCGAGGCATAGACCGCGCTACCTACAGGGTTGGGCATAACGCTGGCATCTACCACTCGAAGCCGATTTACTCCTATCACGTTGAGCTTGTTGTCCACCACAGAACCCATAGAACAAGTACCGCATTGCCGGTCTGTAGGTACCAACATACACAAAGCATAACATTTCCAGTACTCCCTTGATCCAAACTCAAATTGAGAACATTCCTTCGTTGCTTCCAAACATTCTAGACCCATATCTTGGAAATGGGGAGTCCCTTCGATTTTTAGGAAGTCTATGATGGAATCAACTAAACATTCTAAATCTTCGTCATTGCTATAATATCCAGGGATTATCTTCGGCTGATCAAAAGGATCTGTACTATTCAGTATGATCTCCCCACAAGATTTTGGGTTGATATTAAATATTGCTGTCACCATCATTTGACTATGCTTAGCTAACGAGTAGAGTCTATCGCAAATTGACGCCTTGAAACCTCGAGTAAATCCACAGAATGATAAAAAGTACTTAGCATCATCTATAATAAAATTATCAGTTTGATAATCTGGATAACGACTTGATTTGTTGAGAGCTGAATAGCCGATTATTAATGGTGCGGGGAAATCATGTGCGTTAAATGGCTTTGGATCAGCTTTTCTGTTAGTTTTAAAACCTAATAATGTTCCTACAACACTTTGGTATTTTTTTCCTACAGGGATATTTGATAAAACATTTATTTTAAAATTCTTTAATACCTCTTTGGGGCCGATACCTGAGAGCATAAGAAGCTGCGGTGACTTGACTGGTCCTGCACTAACAATAACTTCTTTCCTCGCTTTTACGGTGATGGTTTTACAGTCCTTTACAAATTCTACGCCAACAGCATTTTTGTTTTTGTCAAAACATATTTTTGTTGCCATACTATTTCTATTTATATGTAATTTGGGATTTTCTTTAAGAGGGGGCAAATAAGCACATGCGGCGTCAGTGCGCAGTCCTTCAAGTATGTAGTATAGAGCTGTAGAATAACCTAATGTTCCAGCACCAATATTGTCTACAACCAAAGATTCCCCAGCCTCTTCAAAGCCTGGCAAATAATCATCACAGACTGAACGGTTTTCTTTAGTCACCCCGATTTTACCTGTAGTGCTGTGGTATTTCTTGTACGGTGAATTTTGGATACTAATATCCTGTAGGTTTTCGGATCTTTTAAAGTACTTGAGCATATTTTCCCATTTCCAGGAAGAATCCTTGGTAGCTTTGTAGAATTTTTCGTAGTCTCGAGGATTTCCTCGCCCATATAACATGTAGTTAGTAGCTCCTGATCCTCCTAGCACTTTACCGAGAAAAGATCCGTTATCTTCGTGGCACCCACCTCCTAAAATATCTTTTTCAGCGGTAAAATTCCAATCCATGTAGGAGTTTTTTATATAAGTTACCAAGCCGGGATACTGGAAAGAGTTTATTATGGTGTTATTTTCTCGTTAACCTCACACAAACTAGTGTACATCACAGAAATTTATACAATAACTCAATAGAAATGTTACCTGCTACACTTTACTAGCAGACGCGTATCGTCGGTTTTCAGTCAATGTCAGTGCATCCAATGCAATATAAATTAAACTTAATTCCGTTCACATACGTAACATTTTTAATTTGCTCGAAAGCGGCAACAATTTTACGGGCTTTTGTGACTTCTATTGACTTATTGTTTAGATTTCTGTGCTGTATCTATTTAATATTATGTGTAGGTCCTTACTACATTCTCTATACCACCATTTCCACCTGCTTCTATAATCAGTACGCTGTAATTTTTTTCTACTAGCCTCGAAGCTACGACCACACCAGAACCGCCACCTCCAACTACTACATAATCATACGTGTCACCATCTGAAAATAATTAAGTTACTCTATAGATGAATTAGACAAATTAGTACCTTTTTTAAGCCCCTAGTGCTAATAACACGTATGTTGTCGATACGTAACTATAATTCGACTGAATTAAATTAGATAATTATAATGTTTTAATTATTTCATTTAGTTCAAGTTGACACCATCATTTGGTTGTAGTGTACCTATGTGTCGAAGAGAAAAAAGATTAGTTAGGGGGTGTATTGTCATCACTAACTAACAACTTGAATTTTACTTTATAGATCATTTTTGGACATTTTTTTTTATTACCTAGGCTCTATTATGGTGAATTCTATAATTTTGCTGTGACATGTATACCATGACCTGTTTTGCTCATCTCAGACTCCACAATCGAAATTACAAATAAAAAACCGGACAAGTGCGAGTATGCCTCGCGCCCTAAGGGTTCCGAAATATGATCATAGATGGCGCTACTGCATACTTCCAATGGCGCTATGAGCAGATGGCTCCACTTATGGTCCGGTGACTGACGGCGGACAAAAAAGTGATCCTATAAGGGTTCCGTTTTTCCTTTTGAGGTACGGAACCCTAAAAATATTAATAATGAGTGGAAACTAACCAGAAACATTCGCTTCTTTAGGGAACAAATAGCCATTCATGTTAAGCAAAGCCAGGGTGCTGAGAACGCCCTGGATTTTCCTTATAAAAGCTATTTGAGCGCTGGTAGACAACATGGTTCAAAGCTGAGGAAAAATTAAACGTCATTTAAATACTAAGTAAAGGTGACCTTAGAAAAAAAAACCGGCCAAGTTCGAGTCATACTCGCGCACCGCCGGTCCCGTACTTCCTTGGACGTTAAAAAAACCGGACAGCAGAACTAAGTTTGTTTGTAAAAGAATTGAATTTTGATGATTTCTAAAAAACTGTGCTGATTAGGAACATCGTTCTATTTTTTATCCTAATCTATAAGACAATTTCTATCAACTCTAATTATTTCAGATTTTTCGCTTTGCAAACTACGGAGATAAAGCGGGAATGGTATATTTTTTATCAAATGTCAATAGTTATATGGCATAAAATAAAACAAAAATGCATTTTGAAATGTGCGCATAAAGCCTTTTCATATTATGATTTGTCATTTAACCTCGTGACCCCACTTTAAAATGTTGAGCACTCACTTTTGCAATGAAAATAAAAATATATTTTGACTTTTTTCATTTGCAATAAAGTAGGACTAGCAATTTTTATAAGTGTTCCAAATTTTAAATTGATAGCATTGGTAGTTTCTAAAATAACCAGCTGCGACAGACTGACGAAGTCGCACCATAAGGGTTCCTTTTTTACAATTTTGTACGGAACCCTAATTATGATAAGCTAATGGTAGAATTTGATACATCTGTCGGAAGTGTAGATGAATTAACAGCTATTACTCCAGCCCCTCTACCTAAAACGTAGTTTGAGGAACTCCAAGTGGTTTTGATCTTTAAGAGTCTGACAGACTCCTCCGCCTGCCCTGGGCAGGAAGCATTCACAAAGATTAACGTCATAAAAACCACGTTGGGATTGTGGTACAGCCGCTCTTTGCATTAATACCCGTGAGATGTAGGACCTTAAATTTGGTCATTATGAACGTTAAGTCAGAACTAAACTATTGTTCTATTCACAAATATATGACCTGTACCCTTATACCCCTGTTGCGGCATGAAATTTTGTTGTAGCAAGCGGTAAGCAATCAGTTAACAGGCTGGTTTAGGCACTTGCTGACTCCCTTCAAATCCCTGTATCCTATGTTGAAGACATATAAATTTGCAGGTGGAGGAAAGGGATGTTGACTCCTAAGATAAGTTCACTGTCCGCGAAGTAGACACAATAGTTATGGTACACAATATATATATGGTACATGGGACTGTAAACCGGTTAATGTGACCTGCAAATATGTATTGTGACACCTCTTCACTATCACATTCCCTAGCGCCAAAGTAACAATAAAGTTTACCAAAGTAAGGTTGGAGGATTTGATCTCGTCTCGTCGTTGTGTTACATAAAGACAGAAATAATAACCTCTCTCTGTTAATTATAACAAATATAGATACAAAATAATGTTTTTTTGACTTACATGTCTCACTTAATCGTCTAGACCAGTCTTCGCTAAATATTTCAAGTGTGTTAGAAAAACAATACTTACATTAAAACATTGCTGCGAATATATACTGCTAATTAAGACCGTTTATATGCTTATGATAGTGAAAAGTAAACCAGTTTGAGGCTGTTTGGGTTTGCTATGAATATTAATTTCTCTACAGTTTGTAGTCACTACTGTCTGTACATACAAGGGCGTTGTAACTTTGGGCACTTCTTGTTTAGACCATCTGAAGAGTCTAAACCAATCATTTCCATCAATAGAATGTCAAATGAAATAGGTAATGGGTCTCGTCTTGAAACAACGTTACTTCGAGAATCTTGTGAAAGAATAACAATAAAACATCAAAACCTAAAAGAGATTTCTTATCTAACCGGAATCCTCCTCCGACTCGCACTTGGACAATTTTTTGACACCTTTGATAAATATAATATATTTGAAATAGGACGTTCACATAACTCAACAAAATGTATGGTACAACTGATTTTTTTTCGCGATTTCAAGGTTGGTCCTACATATAATAAAAGTTGTTCATAATAATGATTACAATGACCCCTTGTCGTATTGCGACTGTCTAACCTTACACCCCGTATATAGGAAGGGTCATTAGTGCAGGACGTCAATTGACAACGAAACGCAAGTGTGAAGTTGTCGCGCTTGACAGAGTCTGGCTTGACGTTTGTGCGAGTCGACGGGAGATGACTACGCTACCGTTTCACGCCTATTTGGTGTATTTCATAGTGACAAGAGCTTTGGATAGGCCAAAGCTCTTGTCACTATGAATTTAAATGATTTTAAAATCTTTAAACGCTGATATCTCAAAACTATGTTTTTGAGATATATATACGACGAATTGCATAAAGTTAGATTGCAGAAAAGTTGTTTTTGAGATTGGTAGAGGACCCTATTATGATAGGTACGGTTTGCACCTGTTACGCGTATCTCATATGTCTTAAGATAACAGACATGTGCGTGACACGGCAGTGCGGTGCGGTGCGGTCACTTAGGGGGCACACGATGCGTTGCGGCGCCGCCGCCGCGACATAACAACGTTGCGGCGCCGCGCTGCTCGTGTGCCCACCGATAGGGTGAAATCTTTGCGGTGCGGCGCCGTAACGCATCGTGTGCCCCGGCCGTTAACCATCGGACACCGTGCGGACTACATGTGCCTAGATACCGTCTGACGTTTCGTTGTGTTCACTCGAGTACCCACAGCAACGCCCACAGTAAAGTCAAAGTCAAAGTCAAAGTCAAAAACATTTATTTCAATTAGACCATTTACAGGCACTTTTGAAATGTCAAACAATATTACAATAGTTGTCAGTCGGTTTGTCCGTTAGTTGAAGCTAGTTGTCCGTTCCAAAACGTAGATTCCTATGGAGAAGAACGGACAAGAAACTCCATGGTTACTCTTTTTCAATAAATTCTGTTACAATTTCTTTGATTACAGTGATGCCCTAATATGTGAGAACTATGTTTAGTAAGGTACAAAATAATAATAATATCAACTAGACAAGTGAAAAAACATTGTTTAGGCAGTCAAGAGATGACCAGCACCAACTGACAGCGCCCGTTCACGGACATGACGTGCGCATCAGCACCGTTCAACTCAACCATTTTGGAGGGAATCGAACGATCCAATACACACGCCACCATCAGCGGTACATTTAAGCGAGCAGTAACTAAAGCTGTGTCGGATTGTGACGAGGATCACCCCTTTCAGCGACATACAATAAAATTTTGTATGTAAATAATCATGAAACTCAATTAAATTGTGTCTGACTAGGCTAAGCATAACATTAACTTAAAGTTGCTTATCTATGTATATTTTTGATATTATAAAAAGGTATTTGTAAGTTTGTGTATGAGCTAATTTCTGGAATTAGTGATCCGATTATGAAAATTCTTTCAGTGATAGTAAGCTACATTATCTTTGAGTGCCATAGATTAATTATATCCTGAAAAAAAACCGGCCAAGTGCGAGTCGTACTCGCGCACCGAGGGTTCCGTATCATTTTTGGACGTATAAAGTGAAAAAACCGGACCGCATTACTAAGTTTGTTTGTGAAGGAATTTTGATGATTTTGAAAAAAACTGTACTAGTTAGGAACATCGTTTTATTTTTGGTGCCATATTTGGGTCAAATCCTATCAACTCTAATTATTTCAGATTTTTCGCCCCGCAAACTTCGGAGATAAGGGGGGGGGGAATGGTATTTTTTTGGACATTTTTCATCATATGTCGAAAACTGTGAGACATAAAATAAAATAAAAATATATTTTGAAATGTGCAAATCAAGCCCTAGTAACCCCACTTTGAAGTTTCGGACCCCCACTCCGGCCCCTTTTGCAATGAAAATAAAATAATTTTGGACTTTTTTCATTTGCAATAAAGTTGAACAAGCATTCTTTATAACTATTCCAAATTTTAAGTCGATAGCATAAATAGTTGCTGAAATAAGCAGGTGTGACAGACAGACAGACAGACAGACGAAGTCGCACCATAAGGGTTCCTTTTTTACCATTTTGGTACGGAACCCTAAAAATGCACCATTTCTGTGGCCCATACGGACGAAGTTGCGAGAAAAGTGCTAGGACCAACGCTGATTGAAATTTCAGACCATGTGTTCATCAGGATTGATTCGCGACTGGGGTCTAAAGAATACCTGAATTACTAATTCATTGGCTTTCTCTTGTTCAGTCAAGCTGAATAAGGCTGGGTAATCGATGTTCAGCGTGATACATTTTATATTAGGATATTGATATTTTATTAATCAGCATTATACAGATCTGGAGTTCATAAATATACAAGTACAGCTGGATCAGGCATTAGGATCGCTTTCGAAACAGAAATGGCTTCAATGTTGTTTGCCTTTTGACTCGTCTTTATGTAGATAATTTATTGCTGATTGAGTAATTAATCAGAATAACACAGGTTATTTTTTAAATGCACCTTTTGTCTTTTTTTTCTCAACACTAAGAATTTCTCCTGTATCCTGGGTGCGTTGAAACCTGATGTTTCCCGTGCGGGTAGCACTTAGCTACTGCGCCATCCGCAGCAGTATTTAAAGGAATGTTGTAACATAAAAATAAAACGAGATTATCAAATGCATATTTCACTTATTTTGTTTATTTGCTGTATTTTATTAAATTTATAATAAAATATAGGTGCAATTGATTCTTACATTTTGCTACTTTCGATAATCATTTCAGCTGTTTTTTCTGCGAGGGCTATTACTGAGGCATAGACCGCACCACCTACGGGATTCGGCATAACGCTGGCATCTACCACTCGAAGCCGATTTACTCCTATCACGTTGAGCTTGTTGTCCACCACAGAACCCATAGAACAAGTACCGCATTGCCGGTCTGAAGGCACCAGCATACACAAAGCATAACATTTCCAGTACTCCCTTGATCCAAACTCAAATTGTGAACATTCCTTCGTTGCTTCCAAACATTCTAGACCCATATCTTGGAAATGGGGAGTCCCTTCGATTTTTAGGAAGTCTATGATGGAGTCAACTAAACATTCTAAATCTTCGTCATCGCTATAATATCCAGGGATTAACTTCGGCTGCTCAAAAGGATCTGTACTATTCAGTATGATCTCCCCACAAGATTTTGGGTTGATATTAAATATTGCTGTCACCATCATTTGACTATGCTTAGCTAACGAGTAGAGTCTATCGCAAATTGAGGCCTTGAAACCTAAAGTAAATCCACAGAATGATAGAAAGTATTCAGCATCATCTATAATAAAATTTTCAGTTTGATAATCTGGATAACGACTGGATTTGTTGAGAGCTGAATAGCCAATTATTAATGGTGCGGGGAAATCATGTGCGTTAAATGGCTTAGGATCAGCTTTTCTGTTAGTTTTAAAACCTAATAATGCTCCTACAACATTTTGGTAATTTTTTCCTACAGGGATATTTGATAATACATTTATTTTAAATTTCCCTAATACCTCTTTGGGGCCGATACCCGAGAGCATAAGAAGCTGCGGTGACTTGACTGGTCCTGCACTAACAATAACTTCTTTCCTCGCTTTTACGGTGATGGTTTTACAGTCCTTTACAAATTCTACGCCAACAGCATTTTTGTTTTTGTCAAAACATATTTTTGTTGCCATACTATTTCTAGTTAAATGTAATTTGGGATTTTCTTTAAGAGGACTCAAATAAGCACGCGCAGCGGCAGTGCGATGTCCTTCAAGTATATAGTATAGAGCCGTCGAATATCCTAATGTTCCAGCACCAATATTGTCTACAACCAAAGATTCCCCAGCCTCTTCAAAGCCTGGCAAATAATCATCACAGACTGAACGGTTTTCTTTAGTCACCCCGATTTTACCTGTAGTGCTGTGGTATTTCTTGTACGGTGAATTTTGGATACTAATGTCCTGTAGGTTTTCGGATCTTTTAAAGTACTTGAGCATATTTTCCCATTTGTAGGAAGAATCCTTGGTAGCTTTGTAGAATTTTTCGTAGTCTCTAGGATTGCCTCGCCCATATAACATGTAGTTAGTACCTCCTGATCCTCCTAGCACTTTACCGAGAAAAGATCCGTTATCTTCGTGGCACCCACCTCCTAAAATATCTTTTTCAGCGGTAAAATTCCAATCCATGTACGAGTTTTTTATATAAGTTACCAAGCCGGGATACTGGAAAGAGTTTATTATGGTGTTATTTTCTCGTTAACCACACACTAACTAGTGTACCTCACAGAAATTTATACAATAACTCAATAGAAATGTTACCTGCTACACTTTACTAGCAGACGCGTATCGTCGGTTTTCAGTCAATGTCAGTGCATCCAATGCAATATAAATTAAACTTAATTCCCATAATTATGTCACATTTTTAAGCGTGCGCTCTCGATGTTGTGGTGTCGAGTAACATACCACTTGTCTACATAATTTTCTCGAAACCGATGACAAGGTGTGTGTGTGTGTGACTTCTATTGACTTATTGTTTAGATTTCTGTGCTGTATCTATTTAATATTATTTGTAGATCCTTACTATATTCTCTATGCCACCATTTCCACCTGCTTCTATAACCAGTACGCTGCAGTTTTTTTCTACTAGCCTGGCAGCTACAACTGCACCAGCACCACTACCTCCGACAACTATATGATCATACGTGTCACCATCTGAAAATAATTAAATTAGTTCCACGATACATAAATTAAGTAAGTTAGTTTAGTAGGTACCCTTTCTTAAATCCTTGTCGATACGTAACCATAACTCGACTGAATTAAATAGATATACCTAATGTTTTAATTATTTCACTTAATTCTAGATGACACCATCATTTGGTTGCAGTGTAAATTGCCGACGCCGGACGAAAATTTTAAAAACCCCTGACATTTGGGTGAAATTGAGTATTTTTCGATATATATTTTACGATAATATTATGATCACCTTAATGTCTGACCATAACATGAAGTAGCCGTGTTAGCTGTTCACAAAACGGCAATTTATTAAACCGCGACTTTATCATGTTAGTTAGGGGGTGAATTCGAATTCGCAGTCGGAGGACCACAGAAATGTCCCCCGACTGCCATGAAAATTCACATTCATTCCATTCATCACTACAACACAACTCGAATTTTACTTTATAGATCACTTTTGGACATTGTCTTTTTTAGTAACTAGCTGTTAATATGACAAATTCTATGATTCATGTACCTATACCATGACCTGACACGCTTCACAATCAAAATTACGAATAAAAAAAACTGGCCAAGTGCGAGTCGGACTCGCGCACCGAGGGTTTCGTACCTTCCTCAGGCGTATAAAACATGATAGCACACTATTGAACCATTGTTTTCTCAGGATGGCGCAATAGCGCCATTTATGAGAATATAGTTGAACGGCATCAACCAGCAGCAGCAAGCTATATTTTCATAGATGGCGCTTAACTTAACATGTTTGTAGAGGTCCAATGACAGACGGACAACAAAGTGATCCTTTAAGGGTTCCGTTTTTCCTTTTGAGGTACAGAACCCTAAAAATATAAATAATGAGTGGAATACGTACCAGAAACATTGGCTTCTTTAGAGAACAAATAGCCATTCATGTTAAGCAAAGCCAGGGTGCTGAGAACGCCCTGTATTCTCCTTATAAAAGCTATTTGAGCGCTGGTAGTCAACATGTTTCAAAGCTGAGGAAAAATGAAACGTCATTTAAATACTAAGTGAAGGTGCCCTTAGAAAAAAAAAACCGGCCAAGTGCGAGTCGTACTCCCGCACCGAAGATTCCGTATCATATTTGGACGTATAAAGTGAAAAAATCCGGACCGCATAACTATGTTTGTGAAGGAATTTTGATGATTTTGAAAAAACTGTACTAGTTAGGAACATCGTTTTATTTTTGGTGCCATATTTGGGTCAATTCCTATCAACCCTAATTATTTCAGATTTTTCGCCCTGCAAACTTCGGAGATAAGGGGGGGAATGGTATATTTTTGGACATTTTTCATCATATGTCGAAAACTGTGAGACATAAAATAAAATGAAAATATATTTTAAAATGTGCAGATCAAGCCCTTTCATATAATATATCACTTGACCTCGTAACCCCAATTTAAAATTTTGCAATGAAAATAAAAATATTTTTGGATTTTTTTCATTTGCAATAAAGTTGAATAAGCATTCTTTATAATTATTCTAAATTTCAAGTCGAAAGCATAAGTAGTTGCTGAAATAAGCAGGTGTGACAGACAGACAGACAGACAGACGAAGTCGTACCATAAGGGTTCCTTTTTTACCATTTTGGTACGGAACCCTAACCAGCCAAGTTCGAGTCATACTCGCGCACCGAGGGTTCCGTACTTCCTTGGACGTATAAAAGTAAAAAAAACCTGACAGCAGAACTAAGTTTGTTTGTGAAAGAATTGAATTTTGATGATTTCTAAAAAACTGTGCTGATTAGGAACATCGTTTTATTTTTGATATAGTATAGGGACGATACATCGGGTCAGGTTAAGAAGAGGGTTACGTTTGGAACAAATATTATCATTTTTTTTCAAGTTCCTAACCTAACCCGCGACCGGGTTAGGATTTTCGGGTCAGGTTCGGTTCCTAAGATAAGTTCACTGTCCGTGAAGTAGACACAATAGTTATGGTACACAATATAAATATATATGGTACATGGGACTGTAAACCGGTTAATGTGACCTGCAAATATGTATTGTGACACCTCTTCACTATCACATTCCCTAGCGCCAAAGTAACAATAAAGTTTACCAAAGTAAGGTTGGAGGATTTGATCTCGTCTCGTCGTTGTGTTACATAAAGACAGAAATAATAACCTCTCACTGTTAATTATAACAACTATAGATACAAAATAATGTTTTTTTGACTTACATGTCTCACTTAATCGTCTAGACCAGTCTTCGCTAAATATTTCAACTGTGTTAGAAAAACAATACTTACATTAAAACATTGCTGCGAATATATACTGCTAATTAAGACCGTTTATATGCTTATGATAGTGAAAAGTAAACCAGTTTGAGGCTGTTAGGGTTTGCTATGAATATTAATTTCTCTACAGTTTGTAGGCATTACTGTTTGTACACACAAGTGCGTTGAAACTTTGGGCACTTCTTGTTTATACCATCTGAAGAGTCTAAACCTATCATTTCCATCAATAGAATGTCAAATGAAATAGGTAATGGGTCTCGTCTTGAAACAACGTTACTTCGAGAATCTTGTGAAGGAATAACAATAAAACGTCAAAACCTAAAAGAGATCTCCTATGTAACCGGAATCCTTAGTGCACTCCGACTCGCACTTGGCCAATTTTTTGACACCTTTGATAAATATAATGGGTAGGGGTGTGAGAACAATGCAGCTTTAAATATTAAATTTTTATCAATTTATTAAATCACAAAGTTATAAGCATTTGTGATTCATTACGGAACACAAACGCAATTTTTTTTTTTTTTTCAAAAAAAATAGAATAACGGACTTTGAAAAGCCACAATAAAGTAAATAATAACTTTGGTTTCTTACGTCGGTAGCTTTGGTTTTGGTTTGCTTTTTTTGCCACCAACTTCCGAAACCAAAATTATTACTTGACTTGGTGGTTTTTTGAGTTGACTTTATCCCGATTTACATTACTTTCACGAATTTGTTCATAAATCTTCTACCTAGTGTGTACCTACATAAATACGCATATCGCACCCCCCACCGAATAATATGGTAATGTGCTATTGCGGTAGTTTATGTTTTATTGCATATTCGGTGTCTAGAGCATTCATTACACCTTGTGAATTTTTTTTGTAATGTTTCTATGGATATTGATAAAAGTACAATAATTTCAATGGCCCCGTAATGAACATAACAATATTATTCTCTTAAAATCTAAACACACTTTTTACACGAATAGTACCTTAACAAGTAAATACAGATTATGCAATCGTTAAGTTTTTCGGTAAATGACGATTACCATTTTATTTGCGTAAGAAATACATTTAGTGTTTCATGTAAAGTTTAAAACAATTATATTCATGTGTTATTTTTATTTACACGATTTGGTAATGTTTTTTTACAATACATGACAGATATTATGCAAAATCGTAATGTTGTTCGCTGTTTATTAGGCTTGCATTTGACCGCCATTTCGCCTGACGTGAAGCGATGATACGGTCTTCGATGGAGCACACTTGCCCAGAAGAAACCGATTCACTCTCGTCTTTAAGAAACCCAGATTGTTATTATCGGGAACATCCACTCCGATAGTGAATTCCATTGTTTTGTGGTTTTCACAATGAAAGTGGAATCAAAGCGCTTCGTATGGGTTTTTGGTATATCAACCATGCACCGATGGCGCTGTTTCGTGCTTCTTGCTGTCCGATAGAAAAAAGGGTAGGAGGGACATGAAGTACCGTCGCAGCTTCGAGAGGAATCCTAGCTTTTTAGCTGCCAATTGAACTTTGGACTCAATATAAGAGCCAAAGTTAAGGGGAGACGTCAGAGTAACGACCAAAAGCTCAAGATGGTCATGGTCAGTTATCGGTATGGAGTATGGACACATTTCAAAAATAGGATCCAGCTGGAATGGGCTCTTTTTGGCAGAGAACAGACACGCCTGGGTTTTAGTTGCATTGAACTTGACCAGATTGGCATCGCTGCAATCGGAGACTGCCTTAAGGGACAAATTCAAGCGCTCGACCATGGCCTCTCTCAGAGCCTGGATTTGTAGTCCAGTAGTCCGTTCATTGGCTATGTAGATACATAGCCAATGAACGGACTACTGGACTACAACCTTTGGGTATGCAGATGACAACACTGTTGTAGAGAGATCTCTACAACAGTGTTGTCATCTGCATACCCAATGCAGTATGCAGATGACAACACTGTTGTAGAGAGATCTCTACAACAGTGTTGTCATCTGCATACCCAAAGGTTCCGGGCTGAAGCAGATCGTTGATATGCAGCAGGAAGAGCGTCGCAGAGAGCACTGACGCCTGAGGGACACGCATTAATTGCTTTTCGATCGGACGAGCAGCCATCAATGACTCGAATCGAACGATCCCTCAGGAAGTCTGATATCCACGCAACGAAACAGGTGGGCAAGCCATATGAGGAAAGCATACGAATAAGGCCGTCGTGAAAAACCCTGTCGAAAGTCTTCGAGATGTCCAGGGAAACGGTTAGCGCGTCCTCATGTTTCATAAGTGAGTAGCGTAGGCTAGGTCCCCAGTAGACCGGTTTCGGCGAAATACGGATTGCCGATAACTGAGGAGATCATTAGCTTCAAGGCACGTCAAGAGCCTGTTATTGAAGAGACGCTGCATAGTCTTGTAAATTATGGACGTAACCGAATTGGCAGGGTCGGCACGACTAGCTATCTACCTCTTTCGTTTCTCTCTTGAAATCTCTTTTGGGCACGGGTTGCACGTTGGAAAGATTCCACGTTTTCGGCACTAATTGTCCAGTATTTAAAAGAGACACAGGAAACAACTCAGGCGCACATGTCCTCAAAACTATGGCTGGAATACCATCTGGGCCACTGGCCTTGTTCACGTCAAGATTGCACAGTGTTTTGCAAATCTCCATTTGGCAAATGCGAATTTCCGACATAAATGTCGTGGTGCCAGGTAAAGTAGGAGGTATCGCGTTGCCAGCATTTAGACGTGATGACTCCGCAAACAGATTCGCTTCAACTGATTTGACCAAAACGCTTTACTACCTGCAGGGTACGAAGTCAATTTGTTCCCTATTCGTCTAATGTGATCAAAGCGAGCTCCTTTTTGCAGGACTTGGCAGCCTTGTTAAACGACTTCTTCCTCTGACTTATGTCCTTCGCTTTACGGTGTCGAGCATCAACCCAGGCCAGGTATGCCTCACTGTTTACTGACTTTAGCGAGACCACATTGAGGCCCAAACCACAGGCGAGCTTTGCCGGAGAGCGGTACTTCGGAATAAGGAATGTAGTATTCCATGGCCCGATGCAACACATCCGTCACAGCATCCGCGCAAGTCAAAGGATCACCAAACGAAAAACACATCAACTGCCAAGGATAAAATGCAAAGAAAGACCGCATCTCATCCCTATCTGCTGACCTGTATCGCCACACTCAGTGAGTTCCTCTTGGGCAGAGATCGGGCGGGGAAACAGATACAGATTTCACCAGACAGTGATAGGAGTTACCTAAAGGTGACGAAACCGATACCGAGTAGCGGTAAATTGTTAAAAGAAGATTTATTAAGTCTATGCAGAACAGAAGCCTTACCTCAGCATTGTCATACTTTTTATCGTTTCCTACAGACCAGTGAAATTATGACAGAACAATCTTCAGACTGAATCGGACTGTAATGATGATTGACTTGATTGATTTTTACTATCATTTAGATACCAACGACCCAACGGACCAACAGGACTTCCATCTGATTATTATTGGTGATAGAAAACATAATGTTGTACCTGATTAATATAATAAAAGCTGTGCATCGTTTTATTTGAAAACCTTTAACAAATCACTATTATTTATATAAATTATACAGTACCTATAAAATCAATTTATTCTAAATTTGTTACTTTTTTGCCAAATCAATTAATATTTACTAAATTATTTAATGAAATAACGTATTTGCAACATTATATTACTGTTCATTATTGACACCATACATCGACGAATATTATTGTAATGTAATAATACTGTATTCACTATAGCTGAGATTTCACCCGAATAATGTCGTAATGTAATAATACTGTATACACTATCGCTGAGATTTCACCCGAATAATGTCGTAATATCGTATTACCGTAAACTTTTTTGACACTACATTTTGACGAATAATACTGTAACGCATTAATACTGCCTACGATATCGTTGGGTTTACACGCGAATAATATCGGAATGATGCGTTGCATACTATACTTTTGACCAGCAATTTCAGTAATGTTATTTTCGTCAATAACTTTATTCAGGAAACTATTAAAAAAAAATCATAAAAGGAAATAGACAGTAAAAAAATATGCTTTGTTTTGACATATAAATCACTATCTTACGATGCACCCGTGCTGAGATATAAGCAAAAAACAGTTTTTTATTTTTCCTGTAAAATGTAGAATTATCGATTACCATATTATTCGGTGGGGGGTGCGATATAACATCGTACGTAGGAAAGATTACCTAATGTATTCGTATTATAATTTATTATCATATACCTTTCTGAAAGTATGTATGTTGAAAACCCAACCCAAATCTGATCAGTAGTTTTTGAGAAAATTGCAGTCACACAAAAGTACATAGGTATACATATACATACGGGTCGAATACAGGACCTCCTTTTTTGACGTCGAAAGCTTTTTAAAGCGTTTGTGTTTTTAAACACAAACGCTTTAAAAAGCTTTAACGAGATTATAGAAATTGCTGACTGTACATTGTTAGCATTCCAAGTGTGCCAACCCCAATATAGTTAGTTTTCCTCATAGGTTTGTTTCGATACTAACTAATAAAACTTTCATTTCTATTTTGGGAACAATTCCAAATTAAATATCTATTCGGTACAACAGTGGAACCTTACAAAGTGTAATGGTATCATCACTATAAATTGATAAAAATATTCACATGTATCATTCTACAGCAAATGAAATGTTAGGTGCATTTTTTGTAAAGCTGATACTTACCTTACCGGATGCGCTTATTAACGAGTAGGTAATGTTGTTGAAACAAAATAAAAAATACAATTAATTTAATAATCATTTTATTTAGTGTATTTTGAAATGAAAAGCTATTTGTCTTTTTCTTCGTGAACCACACTATACCTACTTAAAAGTACTTAAACTATTTATTACTTAGAATCTGCAATAATCATTTCAGCTGCTTTCTCAGCGAGGGCAACTTCTGGGGCGAAGATAGCGCCACCCAAGCTCTTAGGCATAACGCTAGCACCTACTACTCGAAGTCTCTTCACTCCTAGTACACATAGCCGGGTGTCCACCACAGAACCCATAGAACAAGTACCGGTTGTTCGCCCCGTGAGCGCAACCATGCACAAAGCATAACATCTCCAGTACTCCCTTGATCCAAATTCTAACTTTCCGCAATCAGCTGTTGCTTCCAAAAACTCCAAGCCCATGCTTTGAAAATAGGGAGTATCTTTAATTTTCATATAATGTTGGATGTATTCCACTGTAGCGCTTAAATCATCTTCATTGGTATAATACCCGTATATTATCTTTGGTTGATCATGCGGATCGGTGCTGCGTAGAGAGACACTTCCACGAGACTTTGGATTTATATTCAGTAATATTGACACCATCATCCGATTATTGTTTGCTGCTGAGACCAGTCTATCACAGATTGAGTTCTTGAATTTTATAGTAAATGCACATAATGAAATAAAATAAGGATAGTCATCAATAATAAAGTTTTGAGTTTCATAATCTGGATAAATACTGCTTTTGTTCAGGGCTGAGTAGCCTAATATTATTGGCGAAGGAAGTTTATGTGGGTCAAATGGCAGAGCATCAGCTTTTCTGTTAGTTTTAAAATCCAAGAATGCTCCTATTACACATTGTAGATTTTTTCCTACAGGGATATCCGATAACACATTTATTTTCATAGTTTCTAATTCCTTTTTAGGACCAATACCCGATAGCATAAGAATCTGGGGTGACTTGACTGGTCCAGCACTAACAATTACTTCTTTCCTTGCTTTAACCGTGATGGTTTTGCCTTTTTTCACAAATTGTACGCCAACGGCGTTATTATTATCGTCAAAAATGATTTTTGTTGCCAAACTATTTCTACTTACATGCAATTTTGAGTTTTTTTTAAGAGGCGGTAAATAAGTATTGCCAGCATCATTACGTTCTCCATTAAGAATGGTATATAGGCATTTAGAATATCCTAATTTTGCAGAGCCAACATTGTCTATAACCACGGGTTCCCCAGCTTTTTCAAAGCCCTTCAGAAAATCATTAATCACGGAACGATTTTCTTTTGTCACGCCAATTTTTCCTTTAGTGCCGTGGAATTCTCTATACGGTGAATTAAGGATATCAGTGTTTCGTAGTTTTTCGCTTATTTTAAAGTATTTGAGCATATTATCCCATTTCCAAGAAGCGTCTCCAGTAGCTTCGTAGAACTTTTCGTAGTCTCGAGGATTTCCTCGTCCATATATCATGTAGTTCAGGACTCCTGTACCTCCAAGTCCCTTGCCATAGAAGGATCCACCATCTGCCTTGAGACACCTGTCTGTTTGGCAATTTGTCTCTGATGTGTAGTTCCAGTCGATGCGAGAGTTTTTAATATATGGCACCAGACCAGGATATTGAAAAAAGAATTGCGTTAGAAGATGTTGTGGATTACATTGAAAATTCACTCAAAATGTATTTAATTATATTGAAAAAAATTATCTTACAAGACTATCGATTCCAGGAATTTCACCTGCTTCTATAACCAATACGCAATACTTGGCTTCCACTAGTCTGGAAGCTACCACTACACCAGTTGTTCCAGCGCCAACTAAAATGTAGTCATAGGTATCACCATCTGGGAAAATAAAGACTTAGTTAGATTTCTACTACACAAAGCTCGTCTGTCGAGCGGCCTTCCAACAATAGAAAATCAATTGTGTCTCATTAGTCGATAGTCAAGAAAGCGAGGTAGAGCATAGTGGAATATCTTGCTCAAATCTGGAGTAGTCCAACTGGGGAAGTACCTTACAGAATACCACAGCCAAATAATGCTACTCTTCGATACTGTTATGTTCCTGTGGTGAGTAAGGTCGCCAGAGCTCCTGAGGATGCTCTGTGTTGACAACAAGGGATCTGTTTTACCTTAAGTTGTTGGTACAGTAAATCTTCCTTTTAAAGGTTCGGCAACGGCCATATTGTGATGCTCGGAGTTGCAAGCGTTTCATAGGCCACGGCAAGCGCTTCAAGTGGACCATACCTACTCCTATTTCTTGAGCTTCCAACTTGTTACCAACATAATGTCTGATTAAGAGTTCATTACTAAAAATACTGAAATGCCACTTACTGCAAACGTTCGCGTCTTTGGGGTACTTGTCTCCAGTCATATTAAGAAGAGCCAGGACGCTGAAGGCGCTCTGCAGCTGTCTTATTCTACTTATCTGTGTCTTCGCTAGCATGGTTAAATTCTGTGAATAAAAGCTTTATCATTATACCTATTGGAATTGTAGTTTTTAAACTTTCGCGAATTGTACACATGTTTTCAATTATATCAGCATTGACCGCGGTCACGAGAAGACTGACCACGTCTTCTCGTGACCACGGTCAATGCAACTTGATCGAAACGTCGAGGTTAGTCAAAATGCTTATATTTTGATTATGTTTGTGCGCGAAAAGTCCCGATATAATTGAAAACATACCTATTGGAAGCTGTAGTTTTTTGTTAAGGTTTCTCTATTTTCTCTCTTTTTTTTCTCTTAAAAAAAAAGTTCATTTCATCGATATGGTTAATCAATTATAGGAGTTGCAGACAGCCCCCTCTGCAGATATTTAACTAGCTGACTCACCATGGCTTTGCACGGGTAAAGTTTAGTTTTATCCTTATGGATCGAGTCACACGAAATTCGCTCCTGTGAAGCAATCTCACAAATTATTATTGAATAATTCCGTTGCGTGTCAATCAAATCGTGTTATCTCTTAAACTATACCTCTAAATGAGATATTGTAAATGGTGAAAATCATCTTCATTAAATATTTATGACGATGGAACTACTTATTTTGATAAGGATTAATACTTTATTGATAACGTGTCCAGTTAAACATCACCTAATTATTTTTGTTATTTTTTAAAACATAAAAACAGCTTTTGTGGCTTAAATATATATATATTTATGCCACAAAAGACAGAAAAAGAAAAATGAAAATGAAAAACTGAAAATTGATAGAATAGAATATAGAATGACAATTTTCAGTTATATTGTTAATGAAATTGTAAGCGATTGTATTGTTGGTGTGCTTATTTTAAATAAATAAATAAATAAATATTAATTATATATATACTTACATAACTGTCGCTTGACTGTCGTGGACTTTTTTATAGAACTAAGGCCAACATTTTTGTATTACTTTGTTTTCACATAAATTAGTCAGCTTGCGCAGCGCACGCGCAAACAGCTGAACAGCCCTTTCAAATCGATATTTTTTCTGACTTTCTTGATAAAAACTGTTACAGCTTGGCATAAATAACACATTCATACCTACCTTAATTAAAACAAAAACCTTCCTTATGAATGATTGAGTCGTTGAGCAGTTTGAGTTTATCGCGTTTAGACAGACAGACGCGGCAAGGGGACTTTGTTTTATTTTAATATCTAGAGATAACAGTAAATCTAACATTTGTAAAGTGTTACGTTGTTAGGGTTCAGATTTGAATGTAAGGGTTTGATAAATTGTAAAGAGGTGTTGCTTGGTACACTTTAATTCTCATACTAACATGCGACATATGAATACAGACAATTTGAAGGATTATTTCTTACACACACAGATATAAAGAACAGGTACATACAAACATGCATACAGACTTACAGAGTGCAAGCTTCATTACGTAGGTAGGTAAGTGATTCGAACATGCCGCCCACCAAAGGGCTGTAAAGTCCTTTAAACAATACAAAATTATTTCACACAAGTTTCACTAGCAAGCATATATGCGCAAGTCATAAACACTGTAATGTTAATGTACCATACCTACATTAATGTAGCTGATTATAACATGATAAAGTACAAATTTATTTCATTACAATGCAATAATAAATTATTAACATCAATCAATGTCTATAGGCAAAGGACACAACTTATTAAAACTTCGTTTGATTACACTACTACCACTTTTAACGCTGTATACTCTTGTGATACCATCATCGCCTGGATGTTTAGCAACAATCCGACCTAATGCCCATTTACCAGGCGGGAGATTTTCACTCTTTATGAGCACTATGTGGCCGATGTCAAACTCCTTACATCTCTTAAGCCATTTTGGTCTTTGTTGCAGGCTAGTTAAGTATTCTGATTGCCATCTATTCCAGAAATCAGCAAGTAACTTTTGCAAGTGCTTCCAGCGAGACAGGTGACTAAGTGGAACATCTTGAAAGTTAGACTGTGGTACAGTGATTGGTGCCTCGCCAACCAAGAAATGGCCAGGTGTTAGAGGTGTCATGTTATCTGGATCCATCTCATCTATTGGACGTAGAGGCCGAGAGTTAAGGCACGCCTCAATTTGGCACAGAAGGGTGCTCATTTCCTCAAATGTTAAATGTCTGCTCAATATTCTTTTCATGTGGTGTTTCATCGATTTAACCCCAGCCTCCCATAAACCACCGACGTGGGGGCTGTAGGCTGGTATGAAATGCCACTGTGTTCCATCTAGGGCAAGTGACTCTGCTATTGGACCTTCGAGTTCAAATTTTGCCTCTTTCCAGGCTGCTGCCAGTTCCTTGTCAGCTCCTACAAAATTTCTGCCTTGATCACTCCATATCTGTGAGCATCTTCCACGTCGGGCAACAAACCTTTTGAAAGCGCCGATGAACGACTCTGTTGTGAGGTCGCCGACCAATTCCAAGTGAATGGCCTTGATGGCCATACAAACGAATACAGCCACGTAAGCCTTATTAGTTTTAACTCCTCTGCCTTTGGATGCTAAAACTTGGTATGGCCCAGCAAAATCAACACCACTGTTAAGAAAGGGTTTGGCTGGAGTAACTCTGACTCTGGGTAAGTCACCCATTACTTGGTTTTTAGTTGCAGCACTATGTTTGGAGCATATTAAACATTTGTGGATGGTAGTTTTGATTAAATGTTTCGCCTTGATTATCCAAAATCTTGTTCTTAGGTAGGCCATCATCATTTGTATTCCACCGTGCAGCGTCTTAAGATGGGCATCTTTAACGACGAGTACAGATAAACTATTGTGATTGTCTAATATTATTGGATGTTTAGTCTCTTCTGCTATATCTGCGTGGCGTAGTCTACCGCCCACCCTAAGAATTCTTTCCTTATCTAGGTAGGGTCTCAGTGCTTTTAATCTGCTGTCCCTTTTTACTTCCTTGTTTTCATTCAAATTCTTAATTTCTTCATAAAATTTATCTTTCTGTGATATTATAGCGCAGGCTTTAAGTGCTTCATCTAATTCTTGAGTTGTTATGTTTGTGTCTTTATCTTGCATATCCTTCCCTTTTAGAAATCTTTTACAATAAGTGACTGTTTTTAAAAGTTCTTCTAAACTATGAAATTGTTTAAACTGTTTTTCTATACCTTCTTCTATTTCTATTTTTAGGTTTGTTTGTATCACTTCTTTTCTTTCTAAAGTTGTTGTGAGGTCCTCAGGTCGAATAAAATTTATTATTTTCTTTCTTAGCCATTTAGGGCCATTCCACCATATTTTATCCTCCTTTAAATTTAGAATATGCTCTCCCCTGGATGCAACATCTGCAGGATTATCGCCTGTTTGTACATGAAACCAATTGGTTCCTGTATTGTCTAATATTTCAACAACTCGATTCCTCACAAATACTTGCCATCTTGTGGGATCGCCAAGCAGCCAAGAGAGTACTATCGTAGAATCGCTCCATGCGAACATTTTCTCATCAGCTATTCCCATTGCTATCTTAATTTGTTTAAGCAATCGAGATAAAAGAAGGGCACCACATAACTCCAACCTAGGCAGAGAAACTGGTTTTACTGGTGCTACTCGAGTCTTGGCAGCTATTATTTGTGTTTGTATTTCATTGCCTTCACGATCAACTCTGACATAGGCAACAGCGGCGTAGGCTTTGGTAGAGGCATCGCAAAACCCATGAACTTCTATGTTTGTCCTTTTATGTTCTGTGGTTCCCAGCCATCTTTGTACTTCAATTTGGTTTAAATATTGTAGACTATCTCTTAGTGCTGTCCAGTCTTGTTTTATAGTTGTATTTACTTCTTCATCCCAACCGATTCCTTGTAACCATAACTTCTGTATTAATAGCCGGGTTGGTAGCATGGCTGGAGCTAACCAACCCAGTGGGTCAAATAATCGTTGGACATCGGCGAGGATCGTACGCTTGGTAATTGTGTTAGTCATAGGAGGTAGGTTGAGATTGTACTGAAACACATCTTTACCCATGTTCCAACGAAGGCCTAAAGCTGTGATAGTGCCGTGGATGCTGATGTCTAGGCTGACATGAGATGTCCGTTTTGCGGGCTCAAATTGTCTCAAGAAGTTGACGTCGTTTGAACACCATTTTTGTAATGAAAACCCTCCCTTTTGTAGTATGGTTTCTACGTATTTCGCTACGTAGATTGCCTCTTCTAAATTGTCCTTTGATGACATTAAATCGTCTACGTAGAAGTCTTCCTTGATAATTTTAGCGGCATCAGGGCATACGGTTCCCTCATCATCTGCGATTTGGTGTAAGGTTCGAACGGCTAAGTATGGAGCCGATGCTGTTCCGAAAGTGACTCTTGTAAGTCGGTAATCCTTTACTGGTTTGCTAGGGTCACTTCGCCACAATATTCTTTGAAGGTCCCTATCTTCTGTTGTCACCAAAATCATACGATACATTTTTTGTATGTCAGCCACAAAGCAAATCTTCTTCATGCGCCATCTCATGATAAGGCTCCTCATATCAGTTTGTAGCTGAGGTCCAACTAGTAATTCATCGTTTAGTGATACTTCATTGTTGCCCTTTTGCGATGCATTGAAAACGATTCTGACTTTTGTAGTTTCCTTCTCTTCCCTTACTACTGGATGGTGTGGCAAGTAGACGCTATCTTTATTTATTTCTTCCTTTGGTACCTCCTCCATATGATTCATATTTATATACTCATCCATGACTTTCACATATTCAGTTTTTAGTGTAGGATTCTTCTCTAGTCTCTTTTCTAATTGATAAAATCTTTTCATAGCTATTTCTCTTGTTCCTCCATGTATTGATAATAGTTTGTTGGTTTTAGTAGGTAATTTGACAATATACCGTCCGTCTTCTGTTCTGGAGTGCGTAGCTTGATAAATTTCTTCACATTTCCTTTCGTCTGGTGTTAATAATGCTTTTTCTTCTTTATCTAACTCCCACATTGCTTTCAACATCTTGTCTAATTCTAAGTTATGATGCATCACAATGAAATCATTATTTTTTTCTTCTTCGTGTATGTTCCCAAAAAGGATCCACCCTAGGCTGGTATTCTGAGCGCATGGAGAACCAAGGGGGCCCTTGATGACATCGCCTTTCAAGATTTGGGCACATACTTCGACACCCAGCAGTAAATCAACTCGACCTTTTTTATTAAAGCTTGGGTCAGCTAATATTAATCCTTCTAAATGAGACCAGGCGTTTGTTGTAATGGTTTGTGATGGTAATTGCGTTGTGATTCGCGTCGACATGATATAAGCCTTTACTCGTAACTTGAAACTGTCATCGTGTCTTGATCCCAGCTCAATATAAGCTGCGTGTTTAACGACAGTTGTGGTTGAACCAACGCCAGTGATTGTCCCGTGAGCGGGCACTCTCTTGAGTCTTAATAGCTGGGCGGCTCTCTCACTAATGAACGTGGCCTGTGAGCCCTGGTCAACTAATGCACGTAATATGGTCACTTGTCCCGACTCAGTCCTTACTGGCACAAGTGCTGTGGCCAATAATGCTGTAGACGTACTAGTGGTAAAATGTGACGAAAGCTCAACTGGTTCACTAGCTTCATTTTGTTGTTTTTGATCTTCAGTTTGCTGGTGTTTAGCTTGAATATTGTCTGGTTGATTTGTACTTCGTTGCATGTTGTTTTGATGAACAAGTGAATGGTGACGTTTTTGACACATGCGGCAGGACATGTTTAACCAACACTTCTTAGCAGAGTGTCCTGGTGCCAGACAATTGAAACACAGCTGTTTGTTTTTCACATATTCACACCTCTCTTTTGGTTCCATTTTAGTAAACTCCTTACAATGACATAGCGTATGATTGTCCTTACACATCACACAGGTTCTCGGTTTGGTTGTGGCAGGTGACGAAGGTGTTGTAGAAACGTGGACTGTATATTCTTTGCTTCTTGATGGTTTCTCTCTTGTAGGTGGAGCGATCAATTCTAGAGTGCGGAATTTTGTTTGTAAAAACTTCACAAGATCTTCCCATTTAGGTAATTCTGCTAAATTATCCTTATATGCATACTCCTCCCAGTCTCGGTGAGACTCTGGGTCCAATTTCTGCACAGTCAGAAATATGACAAGTGGATCCCAAGAATCAGTTGGCACGTTGAGATTTTTCAAACTATTGAGGCATTCACTAGTAGTGTCCAATAAAGTCTTGATATGATTGGCAGTTTGGGTAGGAATCTTTTTCTGTGTAAATAATTTTCTTAAGAGAGAATTCACAATGAGCCGCTTATTACCAAACCGTTCTCTTAACAAATTCCAAGCTTGCTCGTAATTACTGTCTGTTACTTGTACGTGTTTTAGTAGACTTTCGGCTTCTCCGGTAATGCTAGTCTTCAAATAGTGAAGCTTCTGAACGCTAGACAGTGTGGAATTGTTGTGAACTAGCGATGTGAACAGGTCTTTAAATGTGGTCCAATCTTCATAATTTCCAGAAAAAACCGGTAATTGGATCCTAGGCAGCTTGACATTTCCTTCAGAACTTGTGCTAGTATTAAGTGCGATTTGTGTGATATCACTTGGTCTTGAGTTAATTATTTTTGTTAAAATGTCTTTTAAATCGCCCTGTAGACATAAATACAAATCTTCAAAAACAAAATAGTCTTCATTAGCAAAATACGAATAATCAATCTTTCTTTCTTTCGGCACTGTCTTCAAGAGCAAAAGATGCGCCGTAGTAAACTTGTTCCAATATTGTTCAATGGTTTGTAATCGAGTTTCTATATAGCCTCTTGTCATCCGCTGTTTAGGACATTTCTTCATGTTAGTTTGAGCCTTTTGCAGTAATAATGCAATGTCTTCTAACTCCGCCAACAATTGTTCCGTTTGGGTAGACATTATTCCGGTGTAAGTTTCAATATAGGTCACGAAGTTATCACAATAAATCCAATCGTAATGTTTTAATCACAATATTACTTAGTTTTGCTTTAAAATTGCACTAATCACTTGCAACGACGAGTTCCTTATCTAAGGAATGCGGCTTATTGTTCTCGCGTCGATCACCAGACCACTCAGGTAGATTCTTCATGCGGCTCGAAATTCGACCATATGTTACGTTGTTAGGGTTCAGATTTGAATGTAAGGGTTTGATAAATTGTAAAGAGGTGTTGCTTGGTACACTTTAATTCTCATACTAACATGCGACATATGAATACAGACAATTTGAAGGATTATTTCTTACACACACAGATATAAAGAACAGGTACATACAAACATGCATACAGACTTACAGAGTGCAAGCTTCATTACGTAGGTAGGTAAGTGATTCGAACATAAAGAATATTTAGGTACCTACTTGTGTCCAATACGTTTATTATCACGCTCACCGTCTATTTGATGTAAAGTACATACAAGTGAAAACAAGTAAGCAAATTGTCGTAATTTATACTAGGTACTTGGTCCCGTAAATATATAAATACTGCTTTAATTAATACCACCAATTAATTCAATGGAGATAACACATAATTGAAAACAGATTAGTACCTTAATACTTACGTCAATTGAAAGATAGTAGCTTATTTAAAGTGATAAACACAAACAGACAATAAATCGTCTACCTAAAGATAGATAGTTAAAAACTAAAACCCAACTATGACAAAAATCGAACTGAAAAACATGAAACAAGAAAATATTCCTATCTGATAGCTTGAAATTATTTAGAAGACTAGACTTAAGAAGTTTTCAAAAGACCAAACATGATCAATGATTGTGATAGTAACGATAACAGTATTAGATTGAGGGCGTGTGCGGCATTTTTAATGTGTGGGAGACTCAGATCATAGAAACAAGGAGCAATGAGAGGAGAGATAATAGAAACAAATTAGTACGGGAACAATTGTCGCCACTTTTAGTACATTTTTCAACACAATTACAAGCGCCCCTCGTGAATATAAAGATCTCCCACTCATTAAAAATTCCGCATACCCTCAATCTTACACTGTTAATCGTCACTCAACACTAGCACTAAACTAAAACACTGTATTTATATCATCGATCGTGTTCGGTTCGTCACCAGCGTGTACTTTTTATATACGGTCAATGTGACCGTATGAAAGCGTCAAGCTCAATAGCGCCTTGGCACATCTCCCTTGTTTCTATGATCTGAGGTGGGAGATATATTTATAAAGGAGCGTTTGTAGTTGTGACGTATACTGCTTTACAGAAAGAAAGTGATTAAATAAGAAGAATGAAAAGATTTATTTGATAATTACAAACATAAAAAGAGAAAACGAAAGTGTGAATAAAATATATAAAAAAAATTAAACCTGTACGAGGCCATAAGGCTCCTATCTCAGCATAGTGCCACGACATTTAAAAACAAATGCCGCAGCGCTGATATTCTGATAGGGCCCAAATATTCGGATAGGGCCCAAATATTCTGATAGGGCCCAGGTTTTAAAAGTGTCGACAACGGTTCTCGTACAACGTGCTGCGATAATATATCTGAGGCTGCTACAAATATCCCGTTCAGTCTATTTTTAACTTATAGATCTGTTCAAGTTTCTAGTATAGCGTTCTAAGTATAGATGAGGCAATATTTATGTTCTATCTTCACGAGACTGCGTGGGAGTGTTTACTGTATAAATAATTGCATAATATAAAGAGGTTCAGAAAAACCACTCGAAACTATTCACGATAACTAGATCTTCATCTTCTACTTTAGACTGTCACCAAAATTATTGATGTGGCAAAAAAAAAAAAATTGCGACGGTCTTTAAAAAAAACTTACGACTGTTTGGAGATTTTGTAGTTTGTTAAAAAGTCGTATTTTGTTATTAAATATATGTATAAGAGATTATATAAGTACCTATAGTAGATAGTCGTATTTTTTTTTAGGTCCGACGCAAAATTTAAGGCTGAGGGGTTCAAAATAAGGCACTGATTTACTAAACCCATAGTTTTAGTTTTTGTTACGCTGTCACTTATACTCCGTATAGTTCCCCTTTCAAATTCAGGAGTAGCAGCTTCTGTACGCCCGAACAAGTCACTGCATTAAATAAAATTAACCTTTTTATTTATTTTTTATGTGGTATTTCTAAATCGGCATCGGGGTTAATGCGAACCTGAGGGATATTATGAGGCGAGAATTAAATAGTGTTAGTGACTTTATTGTATGAAGTTTAATGTGTTTGTGCGTTTTTTATAGTTGTTGCGAGTTTTAAAGAACATACATTATGTAGGTACTACCAGTGGCGAAGGGTGAAGAGAAGGCGGCACAAGAAAATAGTAACAACATTATTTATAATTCCGTTTTATTTATGTCATACCTATTCGCTTATTCAAAATATCGCACATTTGGAGAAACAATGACATAAATATAATTTTCTTCTAAAATTAAGCTATACATGGTATCAGATAAGACAGTGGAAATACGAAAAGGGGTCATTATATGAACCCTGATCGCGAAAAAAAAATCAGTTGTTCCATAAATTTTGTTGAGTTATGTGAATACCTATTAGTATGGAACAGCTGAGTTTTATTTCGCGATTTCAGGGTTGGTCCCATAGTAAAAGTTGTTGATAATGATGAGTACAATGACTCCTTTTAATATTTCCACTGTCTAACCCTCAGATCATAGAAACAAGGGAGATGTGCCAAGGCGCTACTAAAATTGGCGCTTTGATACGGTCACATTGACCTTATATAAAATGTACCCACGCTGGCGACGAACCGAACACGATCGATGATGTAAATACAGTGTTTTAGTTTAGTGCTAGTGTTGAGTGACGATTAACAGTGTTAGATTGAGAGTGTGTGCAATGTTTAATGCGTGGGACATCTTTATATTCACGAGGGGCGCTTGTAATTGTGTAGAAAAATGTACTAAAAGTGGCGACAGTTGTTCCCATACTAATTTGCTATGATGGCATATCTCCTTGTTTCTATGATCTGAGGTCTAACCTGACAACCTGTATACTGTGTATACCTATGACTATGATAAAAATACCTTCAGTTTTTTGGTAGACGGTGCTAATGTAATGTTGCATTTATGCTAATACGTACTACACTACTTTTAATCGCTCTCCTGTAAATTTTGAAATGTTGCAGTTACGACAATGCTTTTCCAAATGAGCGATTATTATGTAAATACAGTGAATACACGAATAGGCATGACCTCAGATCATAGAAACAAGGAGATATGCCATCATAGCAAATTAGTTCGGGAACAGCTGATGCCACTTTTAGTACATTTTTCGACACAATTACGCGCATAATTGAGCGCTCCTTGTGAATAAAAAGATCTCCCACGCATTAAACATTCCGCACACCCTCAATCTAACACTGTTAATCGTCACTCAACACTAGCACTAAACTAAAACACTGTATTTAAACCATCGATCGTATTCGGTTCGTCGCCAGCGCGTACGTTTTTAATATGAGCAATTTGCTCAAAATCAGGCATCAAGCTCGATAGCGCCTTGGCACATCTCCCTTGTTTCTATGATCTGAGGGCATGACATAAGTAAGTACCTACATATTACACAGTGGCGTGCCTACAGGGCAAGCCCGAGGGCATATCTCTAAATTTTTCATGAATGTTAGTGAGTAGCGTACAATAAAAAACACTTACAATCATGAAAAATTACGCGAAATACCCTCGGGCTTGCCCTGTAGGCACGCCACTGCTATTACAATACATCTTAATATAAAGTGCATAGTGTATGTGCCGGCTCGTGGGCTCGTGGCTAAATGACGGCCGCGCTGATCGATCGATCTGCGAGGTTAAGCTGCGCTTGCCGCGGTCAGTCCTTGGATGGGTGACCGTTCTTTACACATCGAGACCCCTCCATGCCTCGGAGAGCACGTTAAGCAGTCGGTCTCGGTTGTCATAGGAATATCTTTGACAATCGTTACGGGTCGTCAGAAGCCCTAAAAGTCTGACAGCTAGTCTAACATTCGAATACCAGTATTACCCATTAATTGGGTTGTGGAGGTCAGATGGCAGTCGCTCCACGTAAAATATTGATATTCAGCCGAAACTAGTTAGACTGGAAGCCGACCCCAATATAATTTGGGAAAAGGCTAGGCAGATGACATGAGTGTATGTGCCGGCTGCATGAATTTCGCCAAGCGTTAACTTTCCTTCACGCTAAGTATATTTATGTCACATTACGCTCACGCTATGCTTACGCTTCGTCGCTACGGTTAAGTCAAGCATACGCCGCGTTTCCACTGCGCCCACGCTAAGTTCTCGTTTTACGGATGCAATAAAGAATGCTTATTAAAGAAAAATCTAGGAGTTTTCGAAAGCACATAAATAGCCACGAGAAAAGAGAATTTATCTATTTGAAGAAGTTTTAAAAGATTTATGATATCAGTAAAAAGTATAACCGATGAAATATTATGATTTCCTTTGGGAATACACGTGTAGCGGTTAACTTTTCCGTATAAACTTTACTATTCCTAAGAAATTATACGAAGGTAAGCAGTTGTACAGGTGACTTGAAATAGTTTACCAAGACTAATAAAGAAGCTGGTAGTAGATTGCACTCGTTTTCGAAGATGTTCCAGAAAAAAGAGTCGGGATACTTTACTGGGACGTAACCTCAGATCATAGAAACAAGGAGATGTGCCAAGGCGCTATCGAGCTTGATGCCTGATCTTGAGCAAATTGCTCATATTAAAAACGTACGCGCTGGCGACGAACCGAACACGATCGATGGTATAAATACAGTGTTTTAGTTTAGTGCTAGTGTTGAGTGACGATTAACAGTGTTAGATTGAGGGTGTGCGGAATGTTCAATGCGTGGGAGATCTTTTTATTCACAAGGAGCGCTTAATTATGCGCGTAATTGTGTCGAAAAATGTACTAAAAGTGGCATCAGTTGTTCCCGTACTAATTTGCTATGATGGCATATCTCCTTGTTTCTATGATCTGAGGACGTAACCATGCCCAAATATATATTTTTTTGGAATTTTGTTTGTTTGTTGCGCGAATGACGCAAAAAATAATAAAGATTTCACAATTTGGTAGCTTGGGGTCCAACTTAAAATCTAAACTACATTTCATCTAGCTCCGGTGAGATGAACCGGAGATATTACTTGACCTCTTAGTAGTACTACCCACCCTACACTAAGGAGGTCATTTAAAATGGTCAACTTATTACAGCCGTCGCCGTCGGCGTCGTGGGCAGAAGTGTAGATCGAATATATTCCAATTCTAGTAAAAACGAAGTTAATACAACTTGAACGAATATTGTTTTCAAGGAACTATGTTTTATGGCCGCCAGCACATGTTTCCTAGTAGAATCGTAAAAACTTTACCGACTGTAGTAGATAATTAAAGTTCATTCTAACGTGGGAGCAGTAAAAAGTTTTACAACAAAATGAAGACATAAATATAGGCTGCTAGAAGTTTATTCTTCATTGTGTGGTCAGAGAAATAAGCCGGGTAACACTTTTAATTTTATATGTATTTGTATAGGTATTATTTCGAATCCGATTAGTAGCTCCAGAGATTAGCGCGTTCAAACTACTAATTTGAACTAATTTAATAACTACTAATTAACTAATTTAACTAACTCTTCAACTTAGTTAAGTTAGTGTAGATTTTGTTTTAACTTAGATGTTCTATACCTACATACATAAAATAATTATAGTACCAAACACACATATAACATCCAAATTAATACGAAATTTCATTTAATGAAGATTTTGTTTGTTTGAATACACTAAACTCTGGAATTGGCAGTTGGATTCGAAAAATCTTTTTGTATATGTTAGCCAGATTCATGAGAAATAGTATAGGCTATTTAACATCACGCTATGCCCCTTAGGAGCAAAAAGAACGTTAACACGGATGGGTAAATAATTCAATTTCTATTTATTGTTTTGTAATTAATAGCAGGGATGTTACGAATGTCATATTTTTCACATTCGCGATTGCGAATGCGAATGTTCGGGATGCGAATGTGCGAATGCGAATGCGAATGCGAATGTTTGGAAATCAACAAATAAAAAAAAAACTTTTATCAACTTTAATCATTTTTACTATTTATAATAGGAATATGATAACATATTAGAACAGTAAACCAGTGTTTATACAGTAAATTATATCTAATAGCCAAAGTTCAAAAGAGGCATATTATTACTGAAAAAGTATTTTTCTCACAAACATTGCATTTCTCTGGCTCGATCGATAGGCGTAAACAATCGCCAAGTTTCACTTTTCTTTCCCGGTGCTAAGGGAAAAGCTGTCAAAATAGCTCAACACAATTCAAAACAAACAGACTATCTGCTTGTATATTTACATAAACTGACTGACAACACTAACAGGGCAAACTAACCAAGCAAGCAGCGAGAAAGAAACGCTTTCTGTTGGTCGAATGAAACACGTGATGCCTACCTACCTTCTGCGCGTGCGAGGATCGCCAACGGCGCGGCCGCCGGGCGAGACACGACACGACCTGTACACATTCGCATTCGCAAAACATTCGCATCGCTTGATGCGAATGCGAATGTCGATGCGAATGTTTAAAATGATGCGAATGCGAATGCGAATATTCGTAACATCCCTAATTAATAGTATAGTTTAGGATCACATTTCATTATAAGACACTTCGAAAATTTGAGTGTACATATTCTTAACTTCACTTTAACTTCAAATACAAACTACGTTGAAGAAGATAAAATTTGATCTTGTCCTACGAGTTTACGAATAAGAAATGAGATATCACGTATAGAGACGTTTTAAAACAGCAATGAGAATATTTTATACGAAGAGCTCTTAAAAGGCAGACGTCTCTATACCCTTTATTTTATATCGATAGTGATCGACCTTGCTGAGAAGTATTTTCTTTTATATTACGTGTGACAACTATATTATCTTAGTAATTCGAAGAATTTCATTTGAAATTGTCTGATCGCAAACGTACTGTTTGTTCGTTCGTCCGTTCTAAGTAAACTTTGTGAAATCAAATGACAAGACTCTGCGGCATTGCTGTAACATCCTACAAATTATTATAAACGTCAAAGTTTGTGAGGATGTATAGATGGATGTATGGATGTTTGTTACTCTTTCACGCAAAAACTACTGAACGGATTTTGATGAAACTTTACAGTAATATCCTTACTAATATTATAAATGTGAAAGTAACTCTGTCTGTCTGTCTGTGTGTTACGCAATCACGCCTAAACTACTGAACCGTTTCAAATGAAATTTGGTACAGTGATAGTCTAGAGTCTGAGAAAAGACATAGGCATATTAATGCGAAAAAAGGGCTGTAAAGGGTTGAAATAGGGGATGAAAGTTTGTATGGAAATTACGTCATTTTTAAAGCTAGAAGCTTGAAACTTATTAAATGCTACAAGATTTCATTACAGTAAAATAATCTGGGTACCTACTCTGTTAAAATATTAACCATTTTTGTAACAAATGGACGGGATGACTATAGGAAAATTGTTATAAAAGTAACAGAAAGAAAAAATGTAATTTCTTGTATAAATTAATCCTGGATTTTTCTTTTCAGTTACAAAAATACTGCATGTGACCCATTTCGGCAGTAACCTTTTACTTTACGGTATTGTAGATCGCATCATAGCCTCATATATAAGGCTAGATGGCGGTCAAACGCAAGTCGATTATCCTACTAATATATGTGTGAAAGTGAATGTTTGTGAGGATGGATGTATGTATGGATGTTTGTTACTCTTTCACGCAAAAACTACTAAACGGATTTTGATGAAACTTTACAGTAATATAGTTTATACATCAGAATAACACATAAGCTACTTTTTATCCCAAAAGCGCGGGTGAAGCCGCGGGCAGAAGCTAGTATTTAATCACATTAAATAAGCATAACATGGCTCTAACATGTTTAAAATTCGCAAAAATATACATTTAGAAACTTTCTCTATCTCAATAAATCTGTTTGTTAATCATCTTTGATCCTCGAAGTAGAACGAATCTTATAATAATCTGGAACAGTCAACAAAGGACACTCAAAGTAAATTCCAAAAACTTAAAATATGAATCAGTTTTATCTTACAAACTTTCGATCCCAAACAAGAAAGCCTGAACTCAGACAATATCGCTAAAACAAAGATGGGCTCCATTTTGTTTGACAAACGAACAGCGGGTGCCTTGAAAAAGATTATCCTGCCACACTGTTAGTTAAAATACTTCGATTGATTATTTAGCTAAAAAGTATCAAGTCGATGGGCGATTCGCACACTGCCCCGCATTACGCAGCGTAGCGCGGGAGTGCGTGATGTTCCGTTGTTTGCAAGTACCTGTATTTGTATAGAAATCACGCATGGTGCAACACACTGAAAACGCATTCACTCGCGGGATTTTTGTTCCGTCGCCACGCACCCCACAGCGTAGCGCGAGGCGGTGTGTGATTCGCTTTAACGCCTCCCCCACATTGGGCGTGCGCGTTCCTCCGGCGTGTGAATGACGCGATCGTTCACGCACGCGGCGCGATCGTCGTTCACACGCTGGAGGAACGCGCACGCCCAATGTGGGGGAGGCGTAAAAGGGATAAGCGAGATTTTTTTGCGGAATGGACTTATATACCTAACATATAGTAAAACCGCTTCTTACCATTATACATAAATATAAATCGCGAACGGTAACTAATAAAGCAGAAATCCTAACTCATCGACATCCATTTAATACTGTAGCCTCAATGTGGTGATTTTGGTGTCGACATGGTGTCTCGTTTTGGTAGCTCAAGACACCACATCAAGCATTATGTATACAATGCTAATTCCTCTGCAAACTTTGCTTGCGCGATGTAGGGTTCTCGTAATGTCAGGCGTAGGTATAGTAGTGACATCTGCAACTGCTTCGCTGCTGGCTGTTAAAAGTGGTTTCGCTAAACATCTTAAAGATAACAAAATCAAAATCTCACCAAATTAAAAACATAAATTAAATGTTAAAATAACAATGCCTTACGCAAATGATGTAATGAGAATATGAGAGTAACACGAAACTTGACGAAAACATTATTAATTTGAGCAAAAAATATTTGACTTATTCAATTAAATGTCTAACAATTTATGAGTAGAGCCGACATTTAGGTAACATTGTTCGCAAACAAGCGAGCTATTTAGCGAGAAGAGTTTTACAGGATACGAGACGGATTCGACACGACTACGACTGTAAAATTTAAGTGAATCCACCGTGTGGGAAACGTTGATAAAAGCAAGGAACTGATACTAGATATAATAATGTCGTAGGTTTTCGCGTTCGTCCTACGACCACGAACGCTGCAAAGTGTTCGAAACGTCAGGAAAACTCTGTAAAAATCTGTAATATACGCGATTTAATCCGTTTAAACTTGTTTTATTATAATGATACTAGATATTTTTTGCTCAACTCAAGAGGTATAACCACAGAAATCAAAATAACTAGCACTTCGCCCGCGACTTCGTCCGCATGTCCCACAGGAACTGTACATTTTTCGGAATAAAAAGTAGCCTATGTTACTCAGTGATAAAGTAACTTTCTACTGGTGAAAGAATTTTCAAAATCGGTCCAGTAGTTTCGGAGCCTATTGGGTACAAACTAAAAAAACTTTCCTCTTTATAATATTAGTATAGATAAGTTATCAGAAGTCGCAAAGGCGCGAGACCTTGTCGCCGCTTTCGAGCAATTTATGTAAGGTGAGTGGTGTCTTACCACCACAAGTGGTACCACCACTTTACAGAGTACCACAGCCAAATAACACAATTCTTCGGTAGTGTTGTGTCCCTGTGGTAAGGTCGCCAGAGTTCCTGAAGATGCGCTATGTTGACAGCGGGGGAGCCGATATAAGTTAGGTATATCAAAAAATTTTATACCGGTACTCAAGTAACCTAATGAAAAAACTGGTCATGATACCGGTATTTCAAGCCTAACTGTTTGTACCGCATGTGATAAGTTTGTCTTGTTAACTTATATGTAAATTAGTTTGGTTACATATTGCATAAATTTATGTGGTCACTTTTCTGGGATATGGGTTGTCAAAAGTTTGGTTATGTATAAATTTGTTTCAGTGTGAATTCATCGGTCCTCCGCAATTTTAGAACATATTTTGTATAATTGAACCCTCAGGGCACAAGTTGTACTCACACTTGTTCGGTTTTTAAATCAGTGCATCTATCGTTGATTGTAAAGAGTTTCCCAAAAAAATCTACAAAGGCTCGTAACGAGCGAACGATAAATATGTACATGTATCAAAATATCCGACGGGCTTACCTTCGCGTCAATGACGTCTTTCAAAAGAATAATTTTATTTATAATGTCTGGCTTCTGTCTTATCATAATACGTTAACTATGTTTGTTGATATTTGCAATCTTTGGGGTTCCACCTTTTAACAATATCATTCCGCCTAGCCTTTTCCCAAACAAGATTGAGGTCCAGTTGCAGTCTAACTTGTTGCGGCTGAATATCAATATTTTACGTGGAGCGACTGCCATCTGACCTCCACTACCCAATTTATTGGGTAATACTGGTATTCGCAAGTTAGACCAGTTGTCAGACTTTTTGGGCTTCTGACTACCCGTAACGACTGTCAGAGATATTCCTTCACCTCGATAGATTATAATCTATCAGAAAATAATGCGTTAAATTGTAAGCAGTATGTTACGGTTCAAAATCTTTCTATTTGTTACAAGGTACGATGGGACTGGAATTTATATTTGTATAAAAGTCCCTAACTGAAATAAAGAAAAAAAAAACAAAAAAAAAATAATAATATAATTTTTGTTTTTATTTATTTCTCATCACAAAAAAAATATTATTTTTTTTCTTTTTTTTTTCTTTATTTCTTATCTAAAATCTTTCGACAGTTTACAAGCTCGTAAGATAGATTTATTACTAACGGTATTTACAATTTTACGATGACATACATAGAGTCTCTTCTATAATAGACAGCTTAGTTACCGATACCGTCAACCAAGTCAAATTACCTGTCAAAACTTTGGTCTTCCTTATTGCCAAGTAATTTGGTTTGCGGATGATAGAATAATATGGTCGTCCGATATAAAATACTATGGAAGAGCCAAAATCTATTTAGACTGGAACTTTTATGTATACATACCTAAATACACAAAATCAACTTAATACAACCTTAATATCCCTGCTGTTGGGAGTCAGGAGTCAGGCCACTTCTCTGTGACAGGGAGTGCGCTGTAATCCTCCACGCAGGCCCAGAACGTTGGTAGGCATCACATCTATACTAATGTTCTTTTCAAAGACATGCCGTATCTCACGAAATTTCCCATAATCTTTTTTAGAGCCGAGGTGTTGAAATAAATTGCGCAATATTAATATGTGCGCCAGTTTGTTTCCAAACCCATGATCTACGACTTCTTGGTAGGAGTCGACACCACTAAGTCACAGCAAGTCACTGATAGCCTATAATAGCTTCTGCCAATTATATTGCTGTGAACTGCTCTGCCAATGCCAATTATATGTATAACGGTGAAGGAAAACATCGTGAGGAAACCGGCATGTCCTAGAACCAAAAATTCGAAGACATGTGACGTCCACCAACCCGCACTGGGCCCGCGTGGTAGACTACGGCCCACTCCCTCTCACAGAGGAGGCCTGTGTCCCAGCAGTGGGAACATTATAGGCCGATTATGCTAATTATATTGCTACAATCCGATTATCAAGCCATTTAGACATGGGTACTAGGAGGATCAACTACGCCATTAGAAAGGTACCACAAACTTACATCGCTTCTAAACTTTTTTTTTTTTTATTTTTTTTTTTCAAATTGTGTAATGGTAATAAACGGGTGTACTGCCTAACTGATGGTAATCGGTTACCGTCGCCTGTGAAATGCTTGCAACATCGAGTATCACATGCGCATTGCCAACCTTTTAAAATGAGGATTCGTTGTGCCGACAGCTTAGGGGACAAGCAGGTTCCCCGCTGACTGGCTAATATTTTCATCACAGAACTAGTTACTCCCGTATAGTTTACATTTAGTTCACTACCCATCAGTGGCGAAGAGTCCATACAATACGATTCCTACCGGCTTCCCTTTGAAAAATAGCACAGGTAGTATTGCCTACTTTTATTTATTAATCTTTCGTGGCCAGGTAAGCATTTGTAGCTCCGGCTTACCTCTTACAAAAACTGACCCTTCGCCACTGCTACCGAACGTTTACGGACTGACGAACGGTCAAAGAGGGGTATTGTAAAAATCACTATACCTTACAGACAAGCTGGTCGGAACAAATTGTTATTAAGAGACAAGCAAAAACTGATATCTCTGCTGATTATCTTATGACAATCCTTTACACAGCATCGTTATTGCGCAAGAACCTTCGAATTCTATGGACTGGAATCTTGCCTCTTTTTTTGCCTCTTTTCTTGACTCATTTATGAGGAAATAGAGGGGCCACAGCCTACTAATAAATGGCTGAATGGATTCACGTGAGGCACAGATATAGACCAAGTCCACAATTAACACAACCAGGGATTGATACGGGTTGCGAAAATACCTGCATCACAACGGTTTATACCGGTATTTATCGTTAGGTTACTTGAGTACCAGTATAAAGTTATACAGGTGGTTTACACGGCTCCTGATCAGAAGGTCTAAGTAGCAAAATGTCCAACAGCGCGAAATGTCTAATGAGCAGTAAGCCTAATTAGCAAAATGTCAATGTAGCAAAAAGTCATTTTATAAATGTGTACACTCATGATAGAAAGTAAAAGTCATTTGTAATGTTGTAGATTACTACATTAAATTTATTTGTTGAAAAAATATGTGGGTTAAAAGAATTAGGATATTAGATGCACAAATTCCCCCGATGTGGTATACATTTACACCTGTATAACCTTATACTTTCTATTTACCGGTACCGTGTCAAGGTCAGTTGAACCGGTTCTTGTTTGTATTTCAAGCCCTTCATAAAATACTTTCTATCTTCTATCTATCGAGAACACGATCGCTAGGATGCGACTAAAACCACGGGCTTCATATGAAAGTAAAAGACAAATAAGAGCCAAACCACACGGTGCGGTGCGGCGCCGCACCGGCAAGATTTCACCCTATCCGCGGTATCGGCGGCCGCTCGTGTGCCCGCCGGTTGGGTGAAATCTTGCCGGTGCGACGCCGCACCGCACCGTGTGGTTTGGCTCTAACGAACTGCATTCAAGCTCATACAGTTTCATGAATTTTCGGCTACTACGGCTACAGTTCTATCTAAACTGCTAGTTAACTTTCAGTACCGGTTGCCACTTCTCGAGCAATATTAGTTCTAAACTTTAATTGCTCTAATGATCTGGAACTGCATCCAACGTATGTGTTAAGTTGCAGTGTGAGTTTGTGAGGGTGTGTGTGTTTGAATAAAGTTTTGACTGCAGCTTTGTATAGAGTAGCTCCTGGCTTCTCATCTAGCGTGAGTTTAAAATACATTGATTATGTTCGTGAGTTTTCAGAATAATAATAGGTATCTAGTTAAGTAAATGTTTTTAGAAGGAAAGCAGCAAGAAAAATATAAGTAAAGCTTTTTTAAGATTTTTGCATTGTAGGTACTCAAATATCATTATTTAATTTTGTCCAGAATATCATCTATTTTAAACAGTTAAAGACTTATTTCTAAGTTTTTAGTGCAAATATATGGCTTTCTAGGGTTCCGTAGTAAAACTAGGAAAACTTCGTCATGTCCGTCAGTTCGTCCGTCCGTCTTTGTGTCCTGTTTGTATGAAAATTTGTTTTGTGTGTGTGTTTACGTTCAAATTACGAAAAAAAATGTTTAGATTATAATTGGTGTGAACAAGGTATGCCAATATTTTTTTTAAATATCCGCTTTTTTCAGTTTTGAGTTTACCAACCGCGAAAATAGCTTTGTGTTTCATATTAATATTATGAAATACAAACTTATATTTGCGATTGGAAGACTGAAATACGCCTTGCTACCGAACCCTACATTTTGCGCAGTCTGACACGCTTGCCCGGGTTTTTTTGCTATAATGTATGTTATGACTATTCTGCATCATTTTTTATCTCAGACTAAACCCTAATTTAAATAAGTGAGATTTATGGTTCATTAACGGTTATCAAAGACAAATAAAAGTGTTATCGTAAAAACTGTAGTAAGTAGGTATTAGTATGCTTAACAAAACGAATACGGACTTAATGTTTATCTTAATTTCGAGTAAGTATTTAAATTAAATAAATATACTTCACTGCATTCCCCAAAGGCTATCAGTGAAACGTTCGAGTATTTAGAATTTTAGATGTTCGATTCATAGTAGTCGATCAATAGATATTCGATTATTTGGCATTCGATTAGGCATAGTACAGCCAAGTGCTGCCACAGGGGTATTACACCCCCATAGTGTTTTACACATAACCCTTATAAATTATTAAAACATCTATCTATATTACAGAGATGGGTGGACTATTACGCAAATCACAAGGCCACAAAGCAATTCTATTGTATTTTTTGTATTCTAAAAATGACTCGTTAATCAAATAGTTTATTACATCTAGTTTCATGAAACTAGGCAAGTTCTTTCGTTACTTCTGTCCGTCCTTCAATTTTCTGAGCAGACCCTATAATTAACCGTTCATATCAGGGATGTTACGAATGTCATATTTTTCACATTCGCGAATGCGAATGCGAATGTTCGGGATGCGAATGTGCGAATGCGAATGCGAATGCGAACAAGGCAAACTAACTAGCTTATTTAGTTTGCCTTGTAGCAGCGAGAAAGAAACGCTTTCTATTGGTCGAATGAAACACGTGATGCCTGCCTGCGCCTTCTGCGCGTGCAAGGATCGACTAATCGTACGGCCGCGGGGCGAGACAAAACACGACTTGTACACATTCGCATTCGCAAAACATTCGCATCGATTGATGCGAATGCGAATGTCGATGCGAATGTTTAAAATGATGCGAATCATTCGCATAAGCGAATGCGAATGCGAATATTCGTAACATCCCTAGTTCATATGTAATAGCCGGATACTTATTATGGTTGACTGGTCATTATGGACCAGTGCCAATTAGGGAATGAGGCCAAAAGTTACACAATAGAGTCTTCGAATGAAGATGGAATGATAGGCCCAATTTTGGGACTTATGAGTCTGGACTGTTTTTACCCAACTGTGGCGAATTCCAAAACCGGGGAATGTTTTTAATGAATCTGTATGTAATTCCATCGGAAAAGCTATGATGGCATTTTTGACGTTTAAGTCCGCTCATAAAGTTTCCTAAAAATTGACTACTTTTAAAAGAACAATTGCTGTAATTTATTGTCAATTGACAATTGTCAAGCTGTCAACTGTCAATTGACAATTGCTGTAATTTATTGTCAATTGTCAAGTGACGTTTTAAATTAAATTTTCATGTGGGGTATTAAAATGTGGGGCATAAAGAGACGATTTTGAAGATTATATAATATTATCTTGTAGGTACATTAAAAAGACAAAAAATTGAAAATATGTAATACTAGTACTTATGAAAAAATACGTAGGTACCATGTAACATTTTAGACAGTGACCCTACCCTAACCAAGTACTTCTAAAAGGGTAGCATTAAGTCAAGAGATCAAAAGACCATTTTAATTAATTCTCAAAGCTAAAACATTGTTCTAATGAAATACGAAGAATTTAAAAGCAAATTACCTTTGATAATTATAACAAAATTATTAACGTGATACCCCTTAACAAGTAACTCTATTATTGATAACTTTGTCAGGAACTTTTGACGTAAACCGATAACTTGAGTGGAACAGGAGTAAGCTTAACAAAGATTATTACTTAACAATGTCTTTGTGATTTTGACAAATCCGGTTGGAGTGTTGCTAAGGCTTTGTGAGTATTTATTATTAGTAAATCTTGGCACTTATTAAGATTTTAGGGCCTTTGAAGTCAAGTTTATGTTTTTGTAAAGCTTTTTTATTTAATAATTGGCTTGTTTGACCGCCATCTCGCTTGATGCTAAGCGATGATGCGGTCTACGATGGAGCACGCTTGCCTAGAAGAACCCATTCACTCGCGACTTGAATACGCCCAGATGTAACTATCGGGGACCACCCACTCGGGCAGCGCATTTCACTGTTTGGCGATTTTCACAGCGAAAGTGGAATCAAAGCGCTCTGTTCGGGTTTTTGATATATCAATCATAAATATTATATACATGAAACATTCCACCCTTCACGTCAACCCCCTTTAGCTTCCTTCTTCAGATACATCTGGCCAGGTACGCCATTTTTCGATTCGCCGTCTTACATTGATCTCGACTGGTCTTGCTATCGATTCTTTAAAACAATCCATCATCATCATTCAAGTTCCTTGTTATTAATTTATCCTACTTACGCATGGTGAATTTTCATTGGTTTTGGAGCCAAAACCAACCAAAACGGGACCAACTCTGAAATCGTGAAAAAAAGTGAACCGTTACATAGAACAAAAGCTAAATTTACCTACTTGACAAGATGTAGGGAATTAATTCGATATAATTCACTGTTTCAGTGTTGATTCAGTAAAAGTTGCTCATAATGAGTTTAATGGCCCTTTTTGAGGCATATCACGCTGTTGCATGTTGTATAATTATGTAAGAATAAATTGTTTTTTTTAACAAGATTGTTAAGTTCATTCAAAGTATCCTACATCGTTTTATATTCCAATAATATGCTATATACCAACCAGTAATAACAGAATGATCGAATACAATAGACATATTAATGTCTATGCTAGGAATTATCCTAGCATCGTTTCTCGGAACGCCAGATATGTGTTTAATTATGCCTTCACCGGAAAACGGCTGATAATTGACGGCTTCAATTCACCGAATATTCATTGTACTCGTAGTAAATCCTGCCATTATTCAGTGCTACCGCCGAAATGCCGAATGTCATTTGTTTGACGAAATGGACAGCGTCTAATGTGAAAATTCCGAAAATTCTCGCGTTAATTGAAGGACGGTGGCCATTTCAATTGGTGATCAGAATTTTTAGTTTGTTGGTAACTGTTTGTTAAAAATAGCTACAGAAGTATTTCTAAAAGATTTTTTTTAATTTTTTGACAGGGTCTCTCGCAGTTGGCTTCTAACAGCCATCACTGCTTAACGCGGACTTCTGGTGAGGACTTACAAATGCCTCCAGCCAGGCTTAAAACTAAGGTAAACTACAAACTAAGCGACTACACGCCCTACTGGGGTACGGACCTCGACTTAGGGCGTCGCTGGGGGGAGGACAACTAGAGGGAGGGGCTACTAGCTGGAACGGATTAATATGATTTAGGGACATATTAAAATCTACAGGCTCAGCGCGGGCTGGCTCGAGCAAGGGTCGGTTAGGTGACTGAGTCATTCTCGGCGGCGGACTTGGGTCATGATGGGGACGTCGCGACGGGCCTCGTCGGCGAAGTCGGAATGGTTCTAAAATAATTCAAGATGAAGGTGTTTGATTCAATTGAAGATAACTAGCTGTTCCCCACGGTTTTACCCCGTTGCTAGGCTCCTAAGGGTTGTAGCATGATGTTAAATAGCTTATATTATACTATTTCTCATGAATCTGGCAATCATAAATACAACAACATTTTTTCGAATCCGACTGGTGGTTCCAGAGATTAGCGCGTCAAACAAACAAACTCTTCAGCTTTATAATATGTATTAGTACCTATAGATAGTCACAGTACTTAACCAGTAGTAAATATATTACGCATCGAGTATGAAAAAAAAAAGAAAGCGGCTTCGGCTTTGTAGAGCGTCGTCGTATCCTCAGATCATAGAAATAAGGAGATGTGCCAAGGCGCTATCGAGCTTGATGCTTGATCTTGAGCAAATTGCTCATATTAAAAACGTACGCGCTGGCGACGAACCGAACACGATCGATGGTATAAATACAGTGTTTTAGTTTAGTGCTAGTGTTGAGTGACGATTAACATTGTTAGATTGAGGGTGTGCGGAATGTTCAATGCGTGGGTGATCTTTTTATTCACAAGGAGCGCTTAATTATGCACATAATTGTGTCGAAAAATGTACTAAAAGTGGCATCAGTTGTTCCCGTACTAATTTGCTATGATGGCATATCTCCTTGTTTCTATGATCTGAGGTCGTATCCATCACTCACGTTTTGTCACTGACTTGTTTATTAGATACCGGACTGTTAGTGCTTCGTGGGACAGAGATGACGCTTTATACAGTCGAAACTATCCGATTATCTTTCTTAAAATGGATGAGTAATATTTACGTCGCGTATTGTATCTAACCCCTTTAAAAGCATTTAGGTTTCTTAGCAGCCATAACAGAGGCTTTATCATCAATCATCATTACTTATTTACCTTCAGTAAATTAGTCATCATCCGCCTAGCCTTTTCCCAAACATGATTGGGGTCGGCTTCCAGTCTAACTGGTTGCGGCTGAATATCGATATTTTACATGGAGCGACTGCCATCTGACCTCCACAACCCAATTATTGGGGAATACCGGTATTCGAATGTTAGACCAGTTGTCAGACTTTTGGGCTCCTTTGGGTTGTCATAGGAATATCTTTGACAGTCGTTACGGGTAGTCACCCGTAACGACTGTCAAAGATATTCCCATAACAACCGGGACCGACTGCTTAACGTGCTCTCCGAGGCACGGAGGGGTCTCGATGTGTTAAGAACGGTCACCCATCCAAGGACTGACCGCGGCAAGCGCAGCTTAACCTCGCAGATCGATCAGCGCGGCTATCATTTAGCCACGAGCCCCTCCTTCAGTAAATTAGTATACCTACTTCTTTCCCTGCTCTAATTACTGAGAAAGAATGAAGTTCCAAGTGTATTCATTAAGATAAACAACATAAATTAATCATGGCTGCTCAGAAAGGTCGCCATCTTGATTTACAATCTCTGAATGGACGTAATTAAAACTCTGTTTGAACACTTCTATCGTTTGTTTTCATATCAAGAACGAGATAGAACTGTTTATAATTGGATGTTAATTACGTAGAGAGAAAGAGATGGGAGTATTCATTAATTCACAAAGAATGAGTGAGTTAGATCAGTACCCCTATCATGAGTTTTTTTGACGTGTAGTATCGTTAACGTAAGCATATTTTGAATTGAAAATACACCTTTGTTACACATAATTTATATAAATTAAATACTTAATTAATTTCTATGTATTTTTTAAAATGTGCAAATTGTATAAAATTTTATCAAAATGTTCCAGGACTGCTGTATTTTAAATTCAAAATATGTTTACGTTAACGAAACTATACGTCAAAAAAACTCATGATAGGGGTACAGTATTGGAGCGACTATCGAGAGTATTTATTGGATGCCACAAGCTTAAATTTTTTCAGATTTTTTGATACAGCGGTTGGAAAATTACAGGGGAGGGACACATTGTTACCGACTTTTGGGAGCTCCTAGTTCACTAAATATGCACTTAAACAAATAAGTTATTTAGAAACCTTTATGTTATTTTCAAAGACCTATCCAACGATACCCCACATGATGGGGTGCGCGAAAATATTTATTTTCATCCCCCAGTTTTATGTATGGGAGCCCCCCTAATTATTTTATGTTTCATAATTTTATTACAGGCCTTTATGGCGGCTCATAGAAGACATCTACCTGCGAAGTTTCATACAAATTGGTTATGAACTGTGGATTTGACGAGGGTGTGACAGACGGACAGGACGAAACTATAAGGGTTCCTAGTTTTACTACGGAACCCTAAAAAACCGCATCAAAATCCGTTGCGTAGTTTTAAAGATCTAAGCATACATAGGGAATTAGGGATAGACAGACAGGCAGCGACTTTGTTTTATACTCTGTAGTGATTGTGTAGCAAACGCATATATTTTCAATTCGAAATATACGTACATTTATATACCTACATTTACGACCTCATACATCAAAATAACTCGTGATCGGTCCCCTGACGTGCTGAGATATTTAGAACCTATTTCAAAGCCTCCTGATTGGCATTATCTGTACCTATTAATTTCTAAAGAACAATGGCCACTTTCCTAACATGCTTGGACTCGGAAAATCTTATAAAAGTTATAACGATGAAACATTTGTCATTTTATTTGCCTATTTATATATAACTACGTTCGGCATTCATTATTTTTTTAAAGCACGGAGAATCGAGAAATTACGTATAATGTTTTTTGAGTTTATGCGGTATATTTATATTAATCTGTAGCATTTTGAATTGAGAGGTTTTTTATATTGAGGTCTAATTTAAGTAGGCAGGTACATTAAACCTTGGGTTAAATAATTATCAAGATTTTATCCAGTAAAATACAGCCTGGGATTTAATTAAGATTCAGAAATAAAATCAATTTAGATTTTAAAAATGTATGGACGTCTCTAGGGACGTAAATAAATGTGGATGCGTTCATAAATAAATAAATAAATATTTTATCCTGGGTTTTGTTTCAAACATTATGGTATAATTTTGAAGACGTTTATCTATTATTTCCCGGCTTTTAAAAATAAACTGATACCATCCATTAATTACATTAACAATGTACTATATTTTGCTAACATTACTATCTCTATAAGAATTAATGTTTTTTCCGAGGCCAAAATGACCATTGTTCTTTGTCAAGTCTTGCCGTAACAAAATGGTCGGTGATAGGGGGTTACCCTCAGTATCTCCTTGTTTCTATGATCTGAGTGGTTACCCCATGTCAAAAGGCCAAACATATTTCGTGACATTTGTGTTAGACGTGTCAGATGTGTTGATTAACGAGAAACCTTTGTCAAATTCCAAAGGTTAACCCTCTAAAATTGTAATTATCATGATGGTGTTTCATCTCGACATTTCTAATTTGATTATTATTTTCACTACCCCCATATATTATTTACAAATAGTAGATATTTATTAATACATAATTTGTTAAATGTATATTTATTGTGAATTTTAAATGAGGTATTCCACTTTGCAAGGTGGTCTCATGACGGAGCCGGGAGATGGCTATAGGCCCAAACACGACGCAGTTAGGCATATTAAGAAATTGAGGACTTCTTAATATCTGATTTTTCGCTTTGCAAACTTCGGAGATAAGGGGGGCCTTATCTCCGAAGTTTGCAAAGCGAAAAATCTGATAATAAGAAGTCCTCAACTTCTTAATATACCTGTGAAAATTAAATGTCCAAAAAAACCATTCCTCTCCAGGAATGTTTTTTGCACATTTTTGAAACGAAAATATATTTTGAAATGTGCAGATAAAGCCCTTTCATATATATGCCACTTGACCTAGTAACCCCATTTCAAAATTTTGAACCCTCGCTTTGCCACCATTTGCAATGAAAAAAAAAAAAAAAAAAAAGTGGGCAAGCATTTTTCTAACTGTTCCAAATTTCAAGTAGATAGCATTTGTTGATGCTGAAATAAGCAGCTATGACAGACAGACAGACGAAGTCGCACCATAAGGGTTCCTTTTTACCATTTTGGTACGGAACCCTAAAATAGGATGGTTGGAACTTTAAACGCAGCCAAAACCCATAGCACAACTGGGATACCTACCTTCTAACTCTTTGGCGTATATAATAAATCCAAAAATCCAAACAACTATTTTATTTGAAGGATTTCTCTTTTATAGGTAATAATACCTCAGATCATAGAAACAAGGAGATGTGCCAAGGCGCTATCGAACTTGATGCCTGATCTTGAGCAAATTGCTCATATTAAAAACGTACGCGCTGGCGACGAACCGTACACGATCGATGGTATAAATACAGTGTTTTAGTTTAGTGCTAGTGTTGAGTGACGATTAACAGTGTTAGATTGAGGGTGTTCAATGCGTGGAAGATCTTTTTATTCACAAGGAGCGCTTAATTATGCGCGTAATTGTGTCGAAAAATGTACTAAAAGTGGCATCAGTTGTTCCGGTACTAATTTGCTATGATGGCATATCTCCTTGTTTCTATGATCTGAGGGTACTACCGTGTCCTTCGTAACTTTACTACTCAACCCGACGGCTCAGATATTAAAAAACTTTGCGTTCGAACTACTCCTGATGGAATTATTGGATTATTTTTATTGTTCCGTTCGAAAACTGGATATGCACTATTGTAGGCTTCACCTGTGGCTTCGATTGGACGAAATGAAGGTTGTAATTCAGTTTATTTGTTTTGTTTGCTGACCTTCATGATTTCAGTGCACGCACACGAATACTGCGAAACGAAAAATAAAATGTAAGAACATTTTTTTTGAGGCGCGTTATTTAATTGGCCTTGACAATATTCGTACATCTTCAATATTACAAATTTTACAATATAAAAAGAGCAGCCAGATTTATGTACAAACTCTGCATACCTCCTTTGATAAGAAATTTGTATTCGCGATGGGCACCTAATTTCTGCGGGCGTGTGTACTTACCCTAAGTTTTTAATCATTTAATTTGGAAAAGTTTATTATTTTCGCAGGATATATTGAACATGAAATATCTAAGATAGCTTGCCCATGCGATAAAAAGACACGATTTAAAGAAGTTGTTGAAGCAAAGCTGGGAGGGTGATTCCCGCGGGTTCGATATTGATATCGAATTCGATATATAATGCAACAACTGTCAAAATCCCTACCATTTCGACATTTGTTGCAATATATATCGAATTCGACATCAATATATCACCCGCGAGAATCACCCCCCTGCAGGCTTTTACCGAGCTCAAGATCTCAAAATAGTCCGGGGAGAAGTGGCGCCGAGGCTGTTTCGCTATGGTCCTGCAGTGAGCTAAGGCGCTGATACATGATTTTAGCCACTTTTAAATCTGTTATTACGCCTTCAAATACCTATAGCAAGTTATAAACAGACCTCATCTAGCATAACATAAAAATTGACGTGTAAAAGTGTTACTTGTAAACTATTTACAGAATAAATATAATTTCATTTCATTTTATAAATTAAGTCTATTTGTGAATATTAAACTATTATAGCAAAAACTACTGAACGGATTTTGATAAAACGTTACAGTATAACATACCTATAGGCTTTTTATCCCAAAATGCGGGCGAAGCATGCAACGACGTTCTTAGTTGCATAAGCAACCATAACGCCGGTATAATTACACAATTTTTTACCCGACTGCGAGACGCAAAGGAGGGTAATGTGTTTATCAGTCTATGTATGTATGTATGTATGTATGTATGTATGTATGTATGTTTGTTTCTATGTGGCGTTCTAGAGACCAAATGCGTAGGCCGATTTTGATAATTCTTACGTCAATCGATTCGTCTTAACCTTGCGAGTGTCATTAAAGACATAACAGTAATCAAAATTCACCACAGCGACAACCAGACGCCATATTGTCAAAATGAAAAAAAAAAAGTTGATGAACTATGTCAAGTGGGGCGTCGTTGAATAGGTATTTTAAAATCATTTTTAGGTTCCTTTTATCATTTTTCATTTTAAATAATAGTTTAGGATATATAACGATTTAAATTGTTTAACAAAGCAATCATTCTCGCTAATTCTTACTTATTGATTTAAGTTTTTATTTCAAGTATTAACGATATACAAACAAAAAAGAAGATTACGAAAACATACATTAAAAGCTAGAAAGTGAAAAATAAAAATAGTAAATTAAAAATTAAAAAAACCCGACTGCCAAAAAACAACTAAAAAGTTCAAAACAAGAGCACTTTTCAAGCAGTCTGATGCAGTTGGTGGCATAAAATCTAAGATTTAACACAAATAATTGCCACCAACTGCATCAGACTGCTTGAAAAGTGCTCTTGCTTTGAACTTTTTAGTTGTTTTTTGGCAGTCGGGTTTTTTTAATTTTTAATTTACTATTTTTTTTATGTTTATACTTGTAATAACTGTATTCCGTGTTTATTTTTAATGGGGTTTAGAATCAATGAAGGGCTGGCTTATTTCGGGGCTATCCATTGTTACTTTGATTTTAAAATAGCACTGTCTCTTAATCTGGTTATAGCATAAGCATAATCGGCCTATAATGTTCCCACTGCTGGGACACAGGCCTCCTCTCTGTGAGAGGGAGTGGGCCGTAGTCCACCACGCGGGCCCAGTGCGGGTTGGTGGACGTCACATGTCTTCGAATTTTTGGTTCTAGGACATGCCGGTTTCCTCACGATGTTTTCCTTCACCGTTAAAGCAAGTGATAATTAATTTCTAATACGCACATGACTTCGAAAAGTCAGCGGTGCGTGCCTCAGAATCGAACTCGAACCATTCGCCGTGGGAGGCACATGGTTAAACCACTAGGCTATCATAGCAGTCTGTTTATAAAAGAATAAAAAGATAAAATATTCTACAGTGACCGTTTTTAGGGTTCCGTATTCCAAAAGGATAAAAAGATTACTTTATTGTCCGTTTGTCCATCACTCTGTCAAGGCCCTTTTTCTCAGGAACGCGAGAAGGTATCAAGTTGGAATTGATATCAAATTCATAAGTCTACCGTCTCTTATAGCTGCAAAAATCAAGCTTCTAATTCGATGCAATAAAAAAAGGTTAGCCGCTCACACACAAAAACATTGTCAATACAAGGTAGTCAATAATATTGAAAAATATTTAAACCCGTGCACTGCGCAATATTATTGTCAATTTTTAGACCCGCACACATGCAATATTGTGACGGAGTCATCCTTCATTCATCATTTAGTGCTGGCAATCTTCCATTACTGGCCACTTCATCCACTCCATTCTTCCAGATTTAAACTTCAAATTTCAAAATTAGAACATCTCATATTTTTATGCATTAATTTCATTGTTTCGTCACTCTTTGTCTGGTCTCCAACGACATCACTTGAGGACCGCTGAACCGCTGTTCTGTTTAAAGTCTGTGTAAAGAAAGGTTTTACAGCATACTGAATGGGAATGATCTAAAAAAAAATTGTTCATTTGTAATTAAGTATATCACATAAAAAATATTTTTTTGCGATTACAAACTTACAGATGCACGGAACCCTCAAGGCGCGAGTCCTACTCGCACTTGTCCGTTTTATTTTATATAACTTATAAGTATTGTCCAACTGCTGTAAATAGGTCCGTAATATAATTCAACATCTTTTTTTGTGTTGCTTTTTCAATATCACCACGATAATATGCGCTGAAAACTGTAAAAAAATATGAAAAGAAAATTGACAGTAGCACTTGGCCAATTACATTGATTTATAAGTCGATCGTAATAAAGACGTAATTAATCATCTCACTGATGAGAGGAACATTATAATTTTGTTAGAAATTAACTGAACAATATCGAGTTACCAGGTAAGTTTTTTGGAACCCAGACAAGTGGCACAAACGAACTTATCTAGGTACACTTTCTTCGGAGAAAGGTCCGTAATTATGTTTAGTTGAGTCTCTAAATTCCGTTTGGAAGAAAAACTTCTTTTAAACATTGGAAAAAGATAAAACAGAGTAATGTATAGAGTACCTACCAAATAATAATAAAAATCAAATATTATGTTAAAATATTTTTTGGTAATTATTTGAAAATATAAGTTAAAGGCGTAGCTAAATATGGGTACCTACTTACTAAATTACTAATTAATATTTTGCTTAAATTAATAGCAGTGATTCGAAAGAGCGGTACCTACTTAGTTATTGGAACATCTCTACAAAATAGAAGTTTTGTGCTCGCGAACGAATGCTCGCAGTGGGAACATTTAGACCCGGCACAACAAGAAATAAGACAAAACACAATTTAGATCTGTCAAACTATCTACCTCTAACTTAAGTAAAATTATACCCATTGAAATTATTTTATTTAGCATTCTACAAAATCGAGGCCTTTGTGTGCTGCCAAAATAATATTATGTGAGTACTTAACGTTTTCAACAAATTATAATAACATAATTTTTTACCGAACTACGAGTATGATCAAAAGATTTGTATGAAAATAGTAAATTTTTTCCTGAAAGAAGAACTCTATTTTTCCGGACTACTGAAGCGAACCTAATTGATTTTTAGGCTCATGTTGCAAAGATTCAATTAATCATTTTGACAGGTTTGTTCATTGAATACTCAGGCATCGTCTTGCCTCCAAATTCAATTAACTTTTCACGTCTTTTTAGTCAGGTTAGGCTTTAATTGCATAATAACCAGCTACTAAAATAATGTGTTTTGTTGTGGATTTGAAAATATTTGGTAGGTACTGTTAAATGAAATGAAATTTTATTTTTATTTATTTCCAACTTGATGATCTTGGCTTATTTTTTTAAAACAAAACGTGCATGACATTCTATAGTAATGTGAAATTTCCTGATCGACGAGCGAGCACGATAGTTTTTCTTTTGAGTTTGTTTATATTTGAAACAACGCTATAGATAGAGTTTTTTCAGCCGGGTCTTTGTTTCAAAATCTCAAAACCGAGATGGTATAATCCATCAGCGAGCTTTATGTACCGGCAAACCAAATTAATATAAAACTAACGACCAGTCTCACCATCTCTGGGTAAGTTCCATTCAACTTTTGAGACAAATAATTTCATACAAATTCTTTCACATTTTTGAATTGGTTAGTGCTAATCTCAGATCATAGAAACAAGGAGATATGCCATCATAGCAAATTAGAACGGGAACAACTGATGCCACTTTTAGTACATTTTTCGACACAATTACGCGCATTATTAAGCGCTCCTTGTGAATAAAAAGATCTCCCACGCATACATTCCGCACACCCTCAGTATAACACTGTTAATCGTCACTCAACACTAGCACTAAACTAAAACACTGTATTTATACCATCGATCGTGTTCGGTTCGTCGCCAGCGCGTACGTTTTTAATATGAGCAATTTGCTCAAAATCAGGCATCAAGCTCGATAGCGCCTTGGCACATCTCCCTTGTTTCTATGATCTGAGGTGCTAATTAAAGGTCAGCGAAACTGGCCATCAATATTATAAGCAGTGATAGCTTTATTCAATTCAAGGAAAAAGTGTAGTCCGACTTCTTGTAAGTAATTACTAAACCACTGCATAACAAAATAAATTGCAAACATGAAAAAAAGCGTCAGCATAAATTACATAATAGCATGTACAATCAAGAACTTATTAGGCACGTTACTTTATTTTCATAATTATCGGACCGTATCGAGCACGCGACTACTTTGAAATTCACTATTTTTATACACCAGACCTGTGTAATACGGGCCTTATCTTGATTGTCTGAGGGTGGAAATTATGGTTTTATTGCTTTACTATGGGGACTGCTTTTGTGTTATTTGATTGACGTACAAGCAGCGGTCATTCTTTATGGCTTGGCTTGACGTAATTCTTTTTCATCATCATTTCATTACTAAAGGTGCGGTTAAACGGTTAAAAATTGACAATTTCTTGCTGCAATTGTATAGCCGTGAGTTGTACTTACTTTTATAAAATCCATCTAAGTAATTATGCTTGTATATGCTTGCATAATTACTTAGATGGATTTTATAAAAAGTAAGTACTAATTGAACGACGCAATGTGTTTTAACTACATAGAGTAGTTTCGGGTATTATGGCCTAGCCGGCCAATATGGCCTGCTTTGTTATTTCTGAAACTAACCAACACTAGTGGTCGTAAGTATCTGTCGTATGTTCGCGGCTCTTCCCTCGACCCCCTCAATCGATCCCTGTGTTGCGGCGAGTGCGCATGTGTTCTGTACGTGCGACGATCGAAAATTATCGAATGTGTGTTAATGTGATGTTATTTTTTTCGTAGGTTTTACTCATTATATTTCGTTAAATAATCATTGTTTTTATATGAATAGTGCATATTTTTGAAGGTAAACTTTTAGTCTATAGTGTGGTGACGTTTTTGAAGCACATTATTAGCACTTTTTTAGGTTAAATGTTTTATTAGTCAAAAACATCCCTGCGACCATTATGGCTCACTAGGCAAGTGGCCAATATGGACTACCTATGTTGTAAATTATGGGCTCACGAAGAATGCTCAGGAGAGGAAACACGTTTTTTTGTGCGAATTTTTTTCTGCAAAGTAATGCAAAGTATATTTCTTTTAGTTTTTTATTTGATTTGTTACGGTGACCTATATGGCTCACATTAATTGTGGCCAATATGGCCTTAGGCCATATTGACCTACCATGTTTAATTTTTAATGATTATTTAAGATTAAAAAAAACGATAATTAAAGCTATGTTTTGATGTTAATTATCTCAAATTGATAATTTTTGATTACTATTAAGTTCAAAGAACTGATTTAAGCAATAAAGACTGTTTGGTCTCTTAAATCTCGTCATTTATTTCCAAAAAAGCTTATGGTGTGCCATATTACCCGAAGTTACTCTACGCATAGATGCGCACAGAACCATATATTTTAAAAATGTTAAATGAAATGATACATTTTTGAAAAATGTAATCTGATAGACAACTACAATAGTTATTTGTTATACAAGAGTGCAAAGTTGCTTTTTACCGCGTGCTCAATTTTTATGACCGAGCAAGCGAAGGATTCTAAAATTAAATCACGAGCGCAGCGAGTAATTCAAAAATTAGTATCCCGAGCGTTAGCGAGGGAATCAAAAGAGCACGAGGTGAAAAATCTTTGCACTCGAGTGCAACACGTAACTTTTCAACCCATCTCAGCGAGGAAAAAAGGTTTTATTATTAATTCAGCACCATAGAGGTAGAAGTAAATAGGTTTAATGATGTCTTGAATTCAAAATTAGTGCTTTACCTATGGTTAAATACTAATGACTTAGCAGACGCCCAAAAATGCAAACTGATGACTAGGCAGCATGGTCTCAGACCTTAGCCTGCTCCGTCAGGAACGCCAACTATTTAAAAAAAAAAATTGTGCACACGATGTTCTAAATTCAATTTACTTTATCCTCTAGAGAATAAAAACGGCTTTTGCACTCAGATATCGAAGAGAATTTACTTTAACCTCTAGCGGATAAAACGGGTTTTGTACTCAGATATCGAAGCGCAAAAATATTCCGAGATGGTGGGATGAAAAATGATATTAATTATAATATTAAAAATTGAAATTTAATGATTAAAAACACGTCATGAGTTAAACATATCTCAAAAACAGATCGTAATCGTCTTTTAACTTTGTTTAATAAATATCACGGTAGAAATGTGTTTTAATTATTTACCTGTAAAAATTATATTATTATGTAGTTCGCTATCAGACTACATTTTTCAAAAATGCATCTTTTCATTTAACATTCTTAAAAATAGTTCTGTGCGAGCGAGGGAGGTGACAACATTCCGATTCCTTAAGGAGATATTACACGGATCAATTTGGTTTAATATTGCTTTCAATTTGATGGCTTTAATATCAATGAGACGTATAAACACACTTCGATGTGGTACGCAATCGTATTAAAAGCTTAGTTCCCCCGGTAGCTTTGAATGCAATTGAACGTTCGATTATCAAAATTGAACATTCTTCAATGCAATTAAAACGTGTAAACACGAAAATTGACTTTTACATGAAAATTTAATTGACATAATATATTCAATTTAACAATCGCAAAATAACGAAATTCCAGTGCATAGGTACGAGTTGTTGCTGCAACGTCGATGTCTATAAATGATATACTTACCGTGTTATAAGCAAAGTCTTTCAATGCTCAACATTCAATGCCTTTTAATGGAATTGCTTTAAATTGGCTGATCCGTGTAATATCGCCTTTAAAGACATCTGATCTCCGGTCTAAAATTATACCTACGATCAAGTTTTTAGCAATCTTCTTTATTCCATTCCTGACTGAGGCAAGCAATTCTAAAAAAAAAATGCAGTTACAAACTAATAGGAATAATTATTTATTTTGAGCACAATTAAACTTTCTATTATCAATTATATTAGGTATAGATAAAATTTAAAGATTTCTATTGTAAAGTAATTGATGTGAAAAAAATTAATTAGTTAATAATTATAATAAGATTAATAATTATTATATATATATTATTAATAATATATTAATTGAATTAATTGACTGATGTACCTAATAAATATTTAATATAATAATAAGTTAATATGATATTTTAAAAAATGACTCAATTTTAAACTATGAAGACTAAATAAATCTCTAATGTTAAAATCTGAATTCTGTATTTGTACGCCGTAATGGCTAAACATGACTGTCTTTCTAATGATTAAACATCTTGCATGCCTGTGTATGTATACTCATGTTTAAACAAATAAAAATATCTTTATCTTTATCTTTATCAATATTTAAATTACTTTCCCTCTACTAATCTCTTCTTTTTACACCATGGTTAATACAATACAGTTGGAATGTAAAGTGTTTATACTCTGTAAATGTGAACATTACTACGATTTCACGGTGATGATGATAAAATAAAAGAAAGCGTTCTAATAATTAATAATTAAATAACAATTTAATTGCCATACGGATAACCATCGGTTAAAAGCTTATTTAATTGACCCTTATTTCACTGAAATTCATTGTTATTATTGGTTTCGTGATGGCAAATGTAATTACAATGAAATATTTTTGATGCTATGTAAATATAACTTAGAAAATAGCTTAGTTAAATATTAACCAGTGAACAAGTTTAATAGCAGGGCTGGGTGGCTAACTGCAAAGATAGGCTATAAGCTTATATTATAGGCCCTTTCAGTGTACTCCAAATATAGGCAATGAACAATTCTTGTTACTTTCCCCACCCTATATACCGAAACACAATCAGTTCATTGAATTCCAGCAACAAACGATACGTGCGGTTATTTTTTATCGTTCAGTTTTTGGCGGATTTCCAGAAATCATGCGCGAAACGCCATTTTTTACCGCACTTTAATTAAATTTATGTCGAGCGTTAAATTTTATCGGTTCCGTTCGACAGTTCTCTAGTTAGTATCATAAGGTTAAAGGTTCAAGTCTGGGTTGAGCTTATGGGTAGGTATAATGTAGAAAATAATATGGTCAGAAATGGAGTGAATACTGTTTTTAACCGACTTCAAAAAAGGAGGTTCTGTATTCGTCCCGTATGTATGTATGTATGTATGTATGTATGTAAGTATGTATGTATGTAAGTATGTGTGTATGTAAGTATGTATGTATGTATGTTTGTATGTGCACGATTTTCTCAAAAACTATTGATTCGATTTGGATGGGGTTTTCACTAACGTAATCTACATACTTTCAGAAAGGTTTTAGTATATAACACATTATGTAATCATTCCTATGTACAAAGTTATATGCATAAATGTACACACTCCGTAGAAGATTTACTGTTGAACGAATTCGTAAAAGTAATCTAACACGGGATAAAGAACTAAAAAGGGAAAAATAAAAAAACTTTTTAACCGACTTCAAAAAACCGACTTCAAAAAAGGAGGTTCTGTATTCGTCCCGTATGTATGTATGTAAGTATGTAAGTATGTATGTATGTATGTATGTATGTATGTATGTATGTATGTATGTATGTATGTATGTATGTATGTATGTTTGTATGTGCGCGATTTTCTCAAAAACTTCTGATTCGATTTGGATGGGATTTTCACTAACGTAATCTACATACTTTCAGGAAGGTTTTAGTATATAATACATTATGTAATCATTCCTATGTACAAAGTTATATGCATAAATGTACACACTCCGTAGAAGATTTACTGTTGAACGAATTCGTGAAAGTAATCTAACACGGGATAAAGAACTAAAAAGGGAAAAATAAAAAAACTTTTTTAACAAAAAATAACCGACTTCAAAAATCCACTACAAAGAAAATAATAATTTTGGTTTCGGAAGTTGGTGGCAAAAAAAAGCAAACAAAAACAAAAGCCACCGACTTCCGAAACCAAAATTATTATTTTCTTTGTAGTGGATTTTTGAAGTCGGTTATTTTTTGTTAAAAATGTTTTTTAAAACGAAGTTCCTTAACGTGACTTGCGGTAGAAGTTGATTGGGAGAAATCGTGACGTAACAAAAAAGCGATATCTTCATAAATATAGGACTCACGGCAATCGCACTCATGGTCTCCGACTAGTACTCGTCAAGACGTCAGAGCGTTGAGCTGGGCCCCAAGTCTGCTAATGCAATTGTTATAATCGTGTCAGAATAGTGTCTCAATGGCATCGTTTTGACCAATGACGAAAGAGTTAGTCTTGCCTAAGCCAATGACCGCTTAGGTTTTGATAGTAATGGTGTCATTATGACACCATTCGTACACTATTCAAATAGCAGAATTGGGGCCCTGGTCGTAGTGGTCGTGTCGCTGGATTGAAAAATATAGGTGCGAATTCGTACAAAAAAAAAATCTAACTTTCAGAAAACAGCTTGAAAAACTGACCTAGTTTTAACATGTCTGATAGCATGTAGAGCTGACCGGCCGCTGTAATTGGAGTTGCAGACGTTTATCTTCAAGTTCCACGAAACGAGCACTCTCAAAGGTTTCAAACGCCTTCTTTGAATCGCACACGCTATTCCGTGAAACATGAAGCTTTCAGCGCATTTCTATGTGCCTTGTGTCATGTTTGGTGTGTATTCTTGCTTGAACAGCATGTAACAAAAACCATGTTGGATTCCAAAGGGAGCCATTATGCTCATCATTATGAATAATTTTTACTATGGGACCACCCCTAAAATAGAGAAATAATTGCTGTCCATATATTTGCGTTCATATAAATCGATAAAATGTATAGAACAGCAGATTTTTTTACCATTTCAAGGGTTGTGTCATACAAAATACTGTTCATAATTATGCGTATAATGGCCCCCTTTGGGATCGAACAGGATTTTTAGGGTTCCGTAGTAAAACTAGGAACCCTAAAAATCCTGTTATCCCTAAACCCTTACCTACCAATACAACTACACCTGTAGTCTCTAGTTAGTTATCTACCAATACAACTACACCTCTAGTCTCTAGTTAGTTACCTACCAATACAACTACACCTGTAGTCTCTAGTTAGTTATCTACCAATACAACTACACCTCTAGTCTCTAGTTAGTTACCTACCAATACAACTACACCTGTAGTCTCTAGTTAGTTACCTACCAATACAACTACACCTCTAGTCTCTAGTTAGTTACCTACCAATATACTACACCTCTAGTCTCTAGTTAGTTACCTACCAATACAACGACACCTCTAGTCTCTAGTTAGTTACCAACCAATACAAAGCCGTGAAACTAAGTGCTTACGACTGACTCATTAATGGTAATAAATTAGCTGGTAGTAAAATAGGGCGTATTTTATCACAGTCTTATTTATTACTCCCATAAATCTTGTTGGACAAAGCCTTAATATAGTGCGTGATGCATGTTTCGAAACACGCTCTTCCGTGCTTAGTTTGCTAAACCGGAATACTATAATTTTGGGAACGGATATTGAATGCGTTTTGCATTTTTTATAGTGGTCAGGTAAAAATAGTTAAACTTAGCGGATAGCGGATAATATAAATTTAAAAAAAAACCGGACAAGTGCGAGTATGCCTCGCGCCCTAAGGGTTCCGCTAAATGATCATAGATGGCACTACTGCATACCTACTTCTAGTGGCGTCATCTATGAGCACATGGCTTCACTTATGGTCCGGTGACTGACGGCGGACAACAAAGTGATCGTATAAGGGTTCCGTTTTTCCTTTTGAGGTACGGAACCCTAAAAAGGCAAAATTGCAATTTTCTTTTTATTTAATTATGACATGAGCTATGTTTGAAAAAATCGTGAAAAACACAGGCTGGGACACAAATTGCAATTCATAAGCGATTAAAACAAATAAGCATATTAAGCAATTTAAAAAGAGGTAAGGTATGTATAGCAGGATTTATCCCGCTCAAATCTGGTGTAACCTCAGATCATAGAAACAAGGAGATATGCCATCATAGTAAATTAGTACGGGAACAACTGTTGCCACTTTTAGTACATTTTTTGACACAATTACGCGCATAATTAAGCGCTCCTTGTGAATAAAAAGATCTCCCACGCATTAAACATTCCGCACACCCTCAATCTAACACTGTTAATCGTCACTCAACACTAGCACTAAACTAAAACACTGTATTTATACCATCGATCGTGTTCGGTTCGTCGCCAGCGCGTACGTTCTTAGTATGAGCAATTTGCTCAAAATCAGGCATCAAGCTCGATAGCGCCTTGGCACATCTCCCTTGTTTCTATGATCTGAGGGTGTAACCCATTGGGGAAGTACCTTACAGGATACCACAGCCAAATAACGCTGCTCTTTGGTAATAATTATTGTATTCCTGTGGTGAGTGTGGGTGACTCACATAATATTCAGATTATTTATACGTAATAATAACACATTATTAACTATACAATCAAAATTATATATTTACAATTTATTTATTTATCATACATCACTCACACATACAAACAATCACACTGTACATAATAAAAATATAATATAGTATTTACATATTTACATAAATTATCCTAACACAAAGAAAGCAACGTTAAATTCATAACTCGCAAAACAAACAGTGCACTGGACACACGCACGCCTCGCAGTGAGCCGGTGACGTAGCTATTGCATTCCAATGCGCGCACGCAGCCGGCGCCCGCTAACGCGTGATCGCCGATCGGAGTGCATGCGCGCTCCGCGTGCATGTATCGTACGGTCGCTCGGTAGCTACTCTCGCCAGTCACAGTCTGAGCTTGTCGACGCCTAACGTATATTCCATACTGCTACTTCGCTAGAACAATTCGCTTTGTTTACATTGTGTTGAGACTTTATATCGATAGCTATTATACTGTGCCGCTTGATAAACCTGTGTTCATCTCACAAACTCCATTTGCGCCTTCTATTATATTGGTTTTGTGTAGTGTGTAACGAACGATTATTATACCATACCAACGAAAGTTGTCGGACTATTATTTGTGCAACCCTACACCTCACAACAACCAAACTGGTGACCCCGGCTGAACAATACAAGGATTGTGTGAAGATGAGCAGCGACGACAGTGACACAGCAACATCACAGCGCAGCGTTGATACCCGCCGGCCAAGTAAGTGCGAGCGCGTTTCCACTGACCGCGAACATCCGTCATTGGAATTATTTAGAGTTGGTGTACGTATACCACCGTTTTGGCCTGAAAAACCACAAATATGGTTCTGCCAAATTGAAGGCCAATTCAAGCTGGCCAGGATAACGGATGACGACACCAAATTCCACTACGTCCTCGCGCACTTGGATCGACAGTATTCTGTAGAGGTAGAAGACGTTATCACTGCACCTCCGGCGTCCGGCAAATATGAGAAGCTCAAGAGTGAGCTCATCAAGCGTCTGTCCGTGTCCAAGGAGAAGAAGGCAAAGCAGCTCCTGCAGTCAGAAGAACTAGGTGACCGCAAACCTTCCCAGTTCTTGCGGCACCTGCAGCACCTAGCAGGACCTACCATACCGGAAGACTTCCTCCGCACGATTTGGACCAGTCGCTTGCCAGGTAACCTTCAGACTATCATCGCGTCTCAAATGAGCCTGTCCCTCACGGAACTTGCGGACCTCGCAGACAGAGTGCATGACATAGCACCTACCTCTCCTCAAGTCGCGTCAACATCCAGGTCAAGAGCAGACTCATCAGCAGACATGATGGGGCTCATTATGGAGCTGACCAGGAAGGTTGACGCCCTGACCACAGAAGTGCATGGTCGTTCCCGCTCTCGCAATAGGCAAACCTCAAGCCATAGGAGTCGCACACCATCAAGAAGATCGCAGTCAAATTATAGGAAGTTCCCCAACTGCTGGTACCACTATAAATTTGGCAACCAGGCGAAGAACTGCATACGCCCGTGCGACTACAAGTCGGAAAACGCTCAGGGCAGTCGATAATGGCGACTGAAGATTGCCCTTCTACAACTGGTCGCCTGTTCGTGACGGATCGCAAGTCGAAAGTCCAATTTCTAGTGGACACTGGAAGCGATTTATGTGTCTTCCCTCGATTTGCGCTTCCAGGATACCACCGTGCGAAGACAGAGTATCAGCTGTGTGCAGCCAACGGCTCAACCATCGACACCTACGGTTACCTACAGGTTGTACTAAATCTAGGCTTACGTAGGGATTTTGCTTGGCGCTTTGTTGTGGCTGACGTCACCAAAGCAATAATTGGTGTAGATTTCCTTTCTTTCTATAATTTAATTGTCGACATACGCAATAAGCGCTTAATTGATGGTACTACCAATTTATCTGCTGTAGCTTCTGTAGCCTCTATAACTGACAGCTTAATATCCAGTGTAAAGGTTGTAACTGGCGATAGTGGCAACTGCAGATACCGTAACTTGCTTTCTCAGTTTCAGGAAATCACACGGCCTGCAGGTACACCATTTACACCAAAACACAACACCACACACCACATTCGCACCACATCAGGCCCCCCAGTATCGTGTTCCCCGCGAAGATTAGCTCCGGACAAGTTGAAGATTGCCAAGGCTGAATTCGAGGCAATGTTGGCGAACGGTACGGCTCGACCCTCAGAGAGCCCCTGGTCCTCGCCTCTCCACCTCGCCCCGAAGAAAGACAATGGTTGGCGTCCCTGCGGCGATTACCGTCTCCTCAACGCAAGGACAATCCCTGATAAGTATCCCATCAGGCACATCCATGACTTTGCCCACAGCTTATCTGGATGTAAGATCTTTTCCACCATAGACCTCGTTAAAGCTTACAACCAGATACCAGTTTTTGAGCAGGATATTCCGAAGACTGCAATCACTACACCCTTCGGACTCTTCGAGTTTCCGTTTATGACGTTTGGCCTGAGGAACGCCGGTCAAACTTTCCAAAGGTTTGTTGACGAGATGACGCGTGGTCTAGATTTTTGTTACCCGTATCTTGACGATTTTCTAGTGTTCTCAAAGAGTGAAGCTGAGCATGAGGAGCACCTTCGCCAACTCTTCACAAGGATGAAGGATTACGGCATGCTCATAAACACTGGGAAATGCGTCTTTGGTGCACTTGAGGTAACATTTCTGGGCTACCATATCTCTCAACACGGAACGAAACCTTTGGAAAGCAAGGTGGAGGCTATTAGGGAGTTTCCAGTACCAACTACAGCGAGGCAGCTGAGGAGATTCCTGGGCATGGTGAACTTCTATAGGAGATTCATTCCTCGTGCTGCCCAGATCCAGGCACCTCTGCATGCTCTGCTAACTGGTACTGTGAAAGCCTCACAGCCGGTCGACATAAGCGGAACCTCGCTGAAAGCCTTCGAAGAGTGTAAGGACAGCCTTTGTAATGCAGCTCTGTTGGCACACCCTGACTCTGAAGCAAAGTTGGGCCTAGTCACGGATGCGTCTGATTTTGCCATAGGTGGAGTTTTGCAGCAGCTTAAAGATGGTAGTTGGCAGCCCTTAGCCTTTTTCTCTCGCAAGCTGAGCCCATCGCAAAAGAAATACTCTCCTTATGATAGAGAGCTCCTTGCTATCTATGAGAGCATAAAGTATTTCCAGCATTGGCTGGCTGCTACCACCTTTACGATCTATACTGACCACAAGCCCTTATGTTACGCTTTCCATCAGCGGAAAAGTAACTGCTCGCCACGTCAGTATAGACATCTAGACTATATCTCGCAATTCTCGACTGATATTCAGCACATCGCCGGGAAAGACAATGTCGTAGCCGACACGCTTTCCCGGGTCGATGAATTGCAGAGTCCTGTAGATTTAGATGTGCTAGCCAAGGCACAAGACTCCGATCCTGAGCTTGCTAAATTTTTAGAAAAAGAATCTTCTTTGCGCCTAGAAAAGTTGAGTATACCTGGAAGTCGTAATCAATTGTACTGCGACGTCAGCACAACGACTCCCAGGCCCTTCATTCCCGAACCTCTGCGCAAACAGATTTTCGACACGTTGCACTCGTTGAGCCATCCCGGCGCTAACGCAAGTGCACAGCTTGTAGCACAACGCTACGTTTGGCCACAGGTGAGGAAAGACTGTCGCGAGTGGTCTAAGGCATGTTTGGCTTGCCAGCGCACAAAGGTGAATCGACACGTTTCTACCCCCTTGGGTACCCTCGATTCACCCACAGCGCGATTCAAATATGTCCACCTAGACCTTATCGGACCACTGCCTCCTTCCAATGAATATCGGTATTGTCTGACACTCATCGATCGCTTCACGCGATGGGTTGAAGTCGTCCCTATTACCGATATTACGGCGGAAACTGTGGCCAAAGCGTTTTTGTCGGGTTGGGTAGCTCGATTCGGTTGTCCTACCGATATTGTCACCGATCGCGGTAGACAATTCGAGTCTGCCCTATTTCAACACCTTTCTAAAACAATTGGTTTTAGACATCGCAAGACCACTGCTTACCATCCTCAGTGCAATGGCTTAATCGAGCGGTTTCACCGGCAGCTTAAAGCGGCTATTAAATGCCATGCTGACACTAGCTGGTCCGAATCTTTACCGTTTGTACTACTCGGCATAAGAAGTTCCTTTAAGGAAGACTTGCAGTCATCTTCTGCCGAGCTGGTATATGGCGAACCTTTGAGACTGCCGGGTGAATTTTTTGGCCATAAGGTTGACAAATGTACGACTGATATTACTGACTTTACAGCCCGTATCAGAACATTTGCCAACAATTTACAGCCAGTTCCAACATCGCATCATTCCAGGGATAAAATCTTTGTGCATAAGGATCTTTCTTCTTGCTCCCATGTCTTCCTTCGGGACGATGCGTTGAGAGGTGCACTTCAACCGGCATACACTGGTCCCTATGAGGTGATCGAAAGAGGTGCCAAAGTTTTTAAAATTCGTGTGAAGGGTAAAATTGTGACAGTATCTTTAGACCGTTTAAAACCAGCCTATATACTGTCCGATACCAATGACACCCCGATGACACATGTGTCCATTTCGCCACCTTCCACTCCGGCAATAAAGACCACACGATCTGGTCGTAAAGTTCGATTCCCGGACTACTATCGCCCGTAGCACGGTCTCTGGAGGGGAGTGATGTGGGTGACTCACATAATATTCAGATTATTTATACGTAATAATAACACATTATTAACTATACAATCAAAATTATATATTTACAATTTATTTATTTATCATACATCACTCACACATACAAACAATCACACTGTACATAATAAAAATATAATATAGTATTTACATATTTACATAAATTATCCTAACACAAAGAAAGCAACGTTAAATTCATAACTCGCAAAACAAACAGTGCACTGGACACACGCACGCCTCGCAGTGAGCCGGTGACGTAGCTATTGCATTCCAATGCGCGCACGCAGCCGGCGCCCGCTAACGCGTGATCGCCGATCGGAGTGCATGCGCGCTCCGCGTGCATGTATCGTACGGTCGCTCGGTAGCTACTCTCGCCAGTCACAGTCTGAGCTTGTCGACGCCTAACGTATATTCCATACTGCTACTTCGCTAGAACAATTCGCTTTGTTTACATTGTGTTGAGACTTTATATCGATAGCTATTATACTGTGCCGCTTGATAAACCTGTGTTCATCTCACAAACTCCATTTGCGCCTTCTATTATATTGGTTTTGTGTAGTGTGTAACGAACGATTATTATACCATACCAACGAAAGTTGTCGGACTATTATTTGTGCAACCCTACACCTCACAACAACCAAAGTGAGTAAGGTCACCAGAGCAATTCGCGGTTTTCTGCGTTGCGAATTCGCATCTCGCCGATTAGCAGTTTTGTGTACTAGCCCTATAGCGCCAACTCTTTCTCAGTGTCGGGAAGACCAGCTGTCAGACTTTTAGGGCTTCTGACTACCCGTAACGATTGTCAAAGATATTCCTATGACAACCGGGACCGACTGCTTAACGTGCTCTCCGAGGCACGGAGGGGTCTCGATGTGTAAAGAACGGTCACCCATCCAACGACGGACCGCGGCAAGCGCAGCTTAACCTCGCAGATCGATCGATCAGCGCGGCTGTCATTTAGCCACGAGCCCCTCAGGTATCCTATTAATGAAACTTAAACTAACTTTCTTAACATTTAATAGCATGAAATGTTGAAAACTCTAAAGAAACTGGGTAGTTTCCTTTCTTTGATGTCGATATTATAGGCTACTAAGACATTGTTAATCTGTTTAGTTATTTGGTTATTAAATTCAAAGTAACGATGAAAATAGATAAATTTCAAAGAGATTAATTATCGGAAGAAAATGAACTCCATTTTTATCAAAACATTTATTTAATTATAACTTACTTTAAAGCGTTTTACATAAATTCACTTAAAATTATTACAACATAACATTTATGTAATTTTTCGACTTAAATATTTATAATAATTATACATTTATAACATTTTATAATTCTAAACTAAGGTTTTACTATTCGTTTTATTAGTTAATAAGTTGAATGTTATGTCATTATTATACATTAAATTTTATGTAATTACATTAAACATTTAAATGTACGAGTAGTTAACTAAATATAAAACCTTTGAAATTCCTACTCACATTTTTAATTACATTTTTTTTAAATCTATCGTATAATTCGATGTTTTATCTATTTATTTTTAATAGCTATCTAATTTACATTTTTAAGGTAAATGACTATTTTTTTTTTAACTTTTAAGACATCGTAAAATTGTATACATTAATAATAATAATCAATATTTACATTATTTTTCGATTAATCAAACCCACTTCCATATTGGGGCTCGGAATATAGAAGTGTGTCAGAGACATCAAAAAAATAAAAAAGGAACAACTATATAAAATATGATATTACAATTTATTCTATTAGATGGGTACATTCATAATATACCTAATATTTTTCTACTATATACCGTTTATCTTCTCTAAAAATTTTAGATATACACCTATTAAAACTAACGAAAATATTTACAACGGAGATATCCTAATTTCACAGTCCATTTCTCGGGGTTAGGGCACGTTCACACTACAGTAGCTTGGTCCTTGGTGTGGTAACGTGACCTGTTCTTCACTGAGCCTCAGACGATGTCATGGCAAGAGTTCCCGTTGCCCGTTCGGGTAGTCTTGGTGGGCTGTGGCCGACCCGACATCCTCTCGTTGTAAGAAGGCGGGCAGTACATTACCTGGGAACAAATTGGGGTATATTTAATAAGTCCAAAATACACGGGAGGAGGAATTATTCTGTTGGATGTTCCAAGTTAGAAGTAGAGTAGATGTAGAAGTTACAGTTTAAAGAACTTATCAGCATCACATTAATTTCCATAATTAAAAAGGCTGATGGCAGCCATGCTTTAGTTTTAATATCAATTTATTAAATAAAAAAATAAAACTTTATTACACATTAATATTTTCATGCAATAAGTTGAAGTAATCGTTATCGTAAAATCGAAGCATTGTTGCAACGGGTGATAGAACTTTAAATTAGTTTAAATACTTCGTAAATTTGGACAAATAAGAATCTGGCAATAAGCTGAAATAATAGAATAATAAGATTGACAATAATTCAAATTATTGGCATTCCATTTTAAAAGTTATTTTTTATAAAAAAATATATGGTGTTAAAAAAAACTGTTTAAAATTACATTTAAAAAATAATCACGAAGAAAAAAGACAGAATTATGGGTTCCAAAGATAATATGCAATCATTTCCATTGCAAACAAATTATTAAAAAGTACATTACTTGAGCTCATTCTATTTTTTCCGTCACATTATACTAAAAGACTAAATGAATGCTCTCAAAAAAAATAATTGTTTGCTAATTATTCTTGTTTTTCAATAACGAGTAACCTCGCGAAATTAATTGAGTTAATATTTGAATACCTTACCTACAGGAATACAATCATATTCATTATGAAACATAATCATGTTTCATAATGAATTATTGGAAATTTTAATGAAAATTAATGGAAAATATTTATTTACTTGTGACCTTGTATATGTAATCACATATACAAGGTCACAAGTAAATAAATATTTTCCATTAACTTATGCTTCTATTTTCGAAACAATCTGAAGATTGTTTGAATTTATGATACATGAAATCATGCTATTATTTAAAAATAATAGCAAAAAAATATTTCATGTATTATTTGAAGTTCTGCTGTTTTATATTATAAATTTATAACCCTGCTAATAATATACGTGAATAAATAACACGAATCAATAGACGCGACAAAGTAATCAATACTTTTGAACTTTGAAATTGGTACGAAATGAAAATGTTAAGTCAGAAAAAGTAAGTATCTAGTAGGTAGAATCAAACCCTAATCTTGTACTATGTACAATAAAAGGCCTTACCTACCTCTTTAATATTAAACACCTTTCACGACCTAAAAAGCGAACTTAGGACCACAAAATCCGTTATCAGTGTAATCAAAGCCTTACCTCCTATTTAGGAGTTATGGCTTTGATTACACTGATAATAAAAAAGCAAATGAAATATGAGATAAACTGATGTAAATTAGTAGCATTAAAGTTAAAGCTACTAATTTACATCAGTTTACATCTAAATGAAAAGATTACCCTTGAACGAATTTAATTTGCTTTTTTATTACCATTTTGTACCAAGTCAATTCTTTCTAACCAAGTGATAAAAAAATATGTTGTAGGTACTTCATGAAATATCGGTTCTATTCGAGTGCTTTCAACAGTCGTCGCTTCTCGTCTGGTGAACTGCGTTCGGCCATGGGGTCTCATCAGGAACAATGGAACATTTGTTGAATTAACTCATTATAGATGGCGTTATAATGTATCGATTTGTTATTGAAGTTTGCGTAAAATTGAGAACATTAAAAAATACATCATTAAAAATATTTGTTTAAATTTTTAAAAATCCTTTAAGCACGGAAAAATGTATAGCCCGAAGATAGCCCGCGCTAAATCGGTCACATTTCTTTGTATGAGATGAGGCATCTGTACGTATAGTATTATATTATACGTATAGTATTATATTATCTATGGTTCAGCTATTTGCGACGTACATTTTTTTATAGCAATGATTGTTCGCGCTGTATAACAAACACCCGTCTTTTGTTTTTTGAAATAAGCAATTTTCTTTTTAGGTATCACGGAGTAAATACACAGATTTACTCCATGGTAGGTATATAGATCGGCCACACTAAGGATGGTTTCACGGTCACGCTGACTACGGTCCAGACCAGAGGCCCTAGACAAGTTGCTTTTCTGCTAAGCCTGCAATACATGTTGGCCGAGCGTTGTGGAGTGAAGGCCAATACCAACATGTAGACGGTATATTTGCCTTGTCTTGCTATCGCTCGTTGTCACTTGCCTAGTTGGTTGAGTATAGACAAGCGCCAACGTGTATAGACCTCATTTGACGTAGCTTGCCACAACTTGCAGTCGCTCGCGATCACTTGCCTCCCTTCGGAGCGGTGTCGGTTTTTCTGCGCAAATCAAAGGCGCTCGCGCGCACTCGGACAATAGTGTTCAGATGTTTGTCCGCGCGCTATTATGCAGTTGACGTCAAATTTGCCGAACGTCTAGACAGTAGCGCTTGCCTTGTGTCAATTTGTCTAGGCTCGCGTTGGTCTAAGCTCGGCCAACGTGTATTGCAGGCTTTAGCGTTCACGCCAAACGCTACGGAAAAAATGTGTGGAAATGGCATTTGTGAATCACATGACTTTTCCGCAGGTAATGTCATTGCCATACATTTTAGATGTAGCGTCTGGCGTGAACGCTAACAGAAAAGCAACTTGTCTAGAGCCTCCGTACAGACACATCTATCTCGTGCCCCGTGCCGGTGTAAGCGCGACTACAAAATCACCCTAAGAGCCTCACTTCACCGATATGCTATGGCTATGTCGCCAGCAGCGTCGCCACACATGAGCTTGAAATGTATGGCAGCTAACTCACTTGGCGACGAACTTGGAACCGTAGCTACGATCGACGCCCCGCTATCGCTAGCAGGCGCCGCGCCGAAGCGCGTGCGTGAGCGTGGAACGCTGCAGAGAGAACTGCCAATTTGTTTGCGAATGTCACGGTGAGATTCGCCCTCGAACGTTCGCAAACAAATTGGCAGTTTCGCGGTTATATCTTGCGGCGTGTCGGTACAGAATGACCAGGCTGGTTTGTCAAACACCATGGTTGAGAACCATATGTGAGTATGGTAAGAATGTATATGTCCTTGAGTCTCCCTTGAGAATTCTCTTTGAGAAAATCCATGCCATACGAAAAAATCGGCCAAGTGCGAGTCGTACTCGCGCACCGAGGGTTTCGTATCTTTTTGGGATGTATAAAGTGAAAAAACCGGACCGCATAACTAAGTTTGTTTGTGAAGGAGTTTTCATGATTTTGAAAAAACTGTACCAGTTAGGAACATTGTTTTATTTTTGGTGCAATATTTGGGTAAATTCCTATCAATTCTAATTATTTCAGATTTTTGGCTGCGCAAACTTCGGAGATAAGGGGGAGGGGAATGGTATTTTTTCAGACATTTTTCATCATATGTCGAAAACTGTGAGACATAAAATAAAATAAAAATATATTTTGAAATGTACAAATCAAGCCCTTTCATATGATATGTCACTTGACATACTAACTCACTTTAAAATTTCGGACCCTCACTCCGGTCCCTTTTGCAAAGAAAATAAAAATATTTTTTTACTTTTTTCATTTGCAATAAAGCATTCTTTATAACTGTTCCATATTTCAAGTCCATAGCATTAGTAGTTGCTGAAATAAACAGGTGTGACATACAGACAGACAGACAGACGAAGTCGCACCATAAGGGTTCCTTTTTTTTGGTACAGAGCCCTAAAAATGATATCAAGGGGCATACCTAATAGGTGTACACGTGTAGAAAAACTAATACTCAATTTCTGAAGTAGGCATTAATAAATTATAATAACTTCAATAGCCGCTTCCCAGTGCCCACGCTCTAATAACCTGAAAACCTACGCAAAATACCGAAAATAGCTATAATATACAAAATATCACATTAGCGCGGAATTGTGAAGTAATTCCGAAGTTCCAATTTACTACCCACACATAAACGGCGAGACGTTAAATTGTTACCCAAGTAATCATTCTGATTGCTCAAATGTAGTTTTATATCAATAAGCTAAATGCCTATATCCAGATAAAAATTGTTTTCATTACAATACAATATAATACCTATTAAACAGTTTGTTTGTATGAAACATAGGTTATAAGCAAATAAACAAGTACATATAACCATAAACTGGCATACAAATCTGAATTAATCAGTTTGAGCTAAGTACGCTTACATTACATTAAATTAAATGATAATTATAAATACACTCTATTTGAAGTAACTTTAGACATATAAAAAAAAACCAGCCAAGTGCGAGTCGTACTCGCGCACCGAGGGTTCCGTATCATTTTTGGACGTATAAAGTGAAAAAAACCGAACCGCATAAGTTTTTTTGTGAAGGAATTTTGATGATTTTGAAAAAAACTGTACTAGTTAGGAACATCGTTTTATTTTTGGTGCAATATTTGGGTCAATTCCTAACAGCTCGAATTATTTCAGACTTTTCGCTCCTCAAACTACGGAGGTAAGGGGGGGGGGGGGTGGTATTTTTTCAGACATTTTTCATCATATGTCGAAAACTGTGAGACATAAAATAAAATTAAAATATATTTTGAAATGTGCAGATCAAGTCTTTTCATATGATATGCCATTTGACCTAGTAACCCCACTTTAAAATTTCGGACCCCACTCCCCCTTTTGCAATGAAAATAAAAATATTTTTTGACTTTTTTCATTTGCAATAAATTTGAGCAAGCATTCTTTATAACTGTTCCAAATTTCAAGTCGATAGCATTAGTAGTTGCTGAAATAAGCAGGTGTGACAGACAGACAGACAGACAGACGAAGTCGCACCATAAGGGTTCATTTTTTACTATTTTGGTACGGAACCCTAATACTGTTTATTCAACCGATTTTATTTATTCTTTGATACTGTACCAACAACAAACATTTTCTAAATTAAATTATTAATGTAATATTAATTCATCATAATGGATAAATATTAATTTACTAGCTTTCGCCCGCGGCTTCGCCCGCGTGGACGTCGGAAATTATCCCATGGGAACGTACCTCAGGAGTAAACTTTAACTAGGTACCATTATATCACTCTCCGGTTCATAACAGTACCTACCTACCTACAACAACATGACAGTACAAACAGACTCTTCAATTTTATTTATTTGTATAGAAGATTATCAATCTTATTACCCCCGCAAAAGAGCTGTTTTACCCCCGAGGGGGTGAATAGTTTTTTATTTTTCTATTTTGAGTGACATAAACACACGCGATTACAGCAATACCGCAAATTCATCATCACTAACCGATCCCGCGTCGACCGCGGCAACCGTTACACAAAAATAATCCTTATAGCATGATTCAGTATTCACGCGCGACGGCGCGATGGCTTATTAGCGTATTTCATGTATAAGTTTGGTGTTTCTATACCGATTTCTATGATTCTTTTTTTATTGAATAGGTAATAATGTTAAATTTTGTTAATTAGGGATGAGTGAGAGTATTATAGACGTAAGAGTAAACAAATACAATCAGAAAGCTCCAAACTGCTAAGCTATCGGGAGTTACACGTGTTATTGTGAGTCAACCATAAAAGATAGAGATTATGCTGTCGTGGGATATTTTTTAGATAATTTTATGTAGAACATTTTCGTCATACATGATTTCTATGTAGCTTTAACCATTAAGGCTGCACACGCAACGGAAGCTTAAAAAATGGAGTAACTTCTTATTAATTGTAGCGTGATGAAAGTATACTATAACCTGCCCAGGAGTATGAAGAATAATTGTACCAAGTTTCGGTAAAATCCGTCGAGTAGTTTTTGTTTCTATAAGGAACATACAGACAGACAGACAGACAGACAGACAGACAGACAGACAGACAGACAGACAGACAGACAAAAATTTTACTGATAGCATTTTTGGCATCAGTATCGATCACTAATCACCCCCTGATAGTTATTTTGAAAATATATTTCATGTACAGAATTGACCTCTCTACAGATTTATTATAAGTATAGATCATAATAGAAGGGCTGCCAGTATGCTTAACTTTAAAATAGTATATTATGCAATTAGTGAATAAAGGACGGATTTAAAGCGAGGGCCATAGATGAATCACGAGCTAGTGAAGGATTCTAACGATTGAATCACGACCGTAGGGAGTGATTCATGATGATTGAATCACGAGCGTAGCGAGTGATTCAAGTGTTAGAATCCGGAGCGACGCGAGCGATTCATGGCCCTCGATACAAATCCGTTTTATTCAAGAGTTGCATACTATACTTTATACCATGACTACGAGAAAAAGAAAGATTTAAGTGAAAATATACATATAATGAAGAAAAAGTAAAGTTAAATTGGCTTTGATGTAAACCAGCCATGATTTTTTGGGTAGCAAGCTTTCCACCTTTCCACTATATCGGCCGCCCTCTCTTTCACAAACTCAGGTGTTAACACATCTTCATCACTAGAATGCATTTTTAATCGATTAGAACAACACTAAACAAACACAAAATTAAAGATTAAAGTAACACTAAACTTTGTGTTCGTACAACTTACAGTATTCAAAATAGCGCCAATTTACTAAGGACAGCAAAGAACACAAAACAGTTTTTATTCTAATGCTAAACTCCTTGTCGAAAATGTCGACCAATCAAATTGAATTTAGAACACATCAATATAGGTCGAATACACAGATTACACTTACACTAGATACGGCAAGCCACGACCAAGCGTGCCCTGCATGTTCGACTGTTCGTACTAAAAAAAGTCTGTTAGCTCAGTGACGCTTAGTGATTGAAACAATTTTGTTTACTCTGAGCACATCACTAAATGGCTGGGGTGAAGTTATCGTAGGTATAAAAAAGATGACACGTTCGGTTTTCATACAATCTAATAACGTGCCGCATCTAGCATAGGTTCTTTAAATCTGTGGTCGAATACATTGGTGTGTTCCATTTTCAAACATCAAAACAGTGAGTAAAAGTGCTTTTTATTCACTGTTTTCAGTGAATAAAATAAGCTTTTTAGAAGGGGAATGGTATAAAGTATATACTTAGACATACACTTCGTTATCGGTAAAAAAAATACACCAGTAGGTACCTATTACGTATATACATAGTTTTTTTTGAGTATAGGAAATCGTCAAATGACCCCTCCCGCTCTGGGCGGAGCGGAAGGGAGTGTCAGACTCTTACTGACTAAAACCCACCCGTGTTCCTTCCTTAGCCCTTTATGTTCCGGGTCAGCGGTACCCCTTTCGGACAATCCCGCTTTCCCGGCAGGCTTGGGCCCTAGTGGGCCCCCTCTTTGATGCTGACATCTCTTTGAGGCGCGCGTGGAACACGTACGCGCCGTCCGGCACGGGCCTGGTCCTGCAGCCTAATTGTGTAACTCAATTTCTTTCACTATGGCTTTCATTTTGACAGTTCAACAACATCCATTGCGGTGTTGAGCTAGTTACGGGAGCACAGATTAACAATCATACGGCGTAATGAATGTCAAAAACAATGCCATGGTGATAGCAATTGAGTTACGCAATTAGGGTGCTGATCGGACGGTGAGCTACCCATTACTCACCGCCCGCAGGCCCGCGACGTATATACATAGTACGGTATCAATAAATGGTCAGTGATCCGTAGTTAGAATAATCACAGGTCACTCAAAGACTGATTGAAATAATAAATATTCTAGACATAAGACACGTTGAACTTTTACATAAAGATGGATTCTGGATTCAATCGCGAAATTTATTCAAGTTTTAAGAAAAACAAACTATTTTTCACAGAAAAGCTTTTTGTTTCAGATATCTCTAGACTGGGTTTCTACATTTGGGTTCAATTATTTCTTCCCCTCATAAGCATAATCGGCCTATAATGTTCCCACTGCTGGGACACAGGCCTCCTCTCTGTGAGAGGGAGTGGGCCGTAGTCCACCACGCGGGCCCAGTGCGGGTTGGTGGACGTCACATGTCTTAGAATTTTTGGTTCTAGGACATGCCGGTTTCCTCACGATGTTTTCCTTCTCCGTTAAAGCAAGTGATAATTAATTTCTAATACGCACATGACTTCGAAAAGTCAGCGGTGCGTGCCTCGGGATCGAACTCGAACCATTCGCCATGGGAGGCACATGGTTAATCCACTAGGCTATCACTGCACTGCATTTCTTCCCCTCCTTATACGAAAATACGCATTATTTTTTTTGTAAAAAGGTTGAACCGTTGGTATATTTCATGATAATTATATCCTTTTCATATTACAATTGAAATATCAGGAAACATAACACATTAAAATATCATTTCATTTCTTCAAAGGACTCGATGTTATTTAACATCCTTTAATTTGGTTTTGTAGATATAAAATGAACGTGGAGATGAAATTATGCAATATACATATTATTACTGCGTATATTATGCGCTACAAGTGCCTATCTCAACACTTTTCTCATTTCCTTTTGATTGAGTGAGTAAATGTTTCTTTTGAATGAAATTTCTCGGTGTTTTCTTGCTCTCTTATAATATTTGGAGAAACATTCAAACAAAGCTTCTTAATATCCAAGAATACAGGATGGGGCTTACTAACATTGTACAGTCAACAATCCGAAGTTGGGTAATATTTCGGAAATTTTAAATATTATTTTAACTCTTAATTTGTATTAATTATGGGCCCTATCAGAATACCAGCGCTGCAGCATTTATTTTTAAATGTCGTGGCACTATGCTGAGATTGGAGCCTTTTGGCCTCGTACAGGTTTTACTATTTTACCGTACTTTGTACTTTTATTTTTTTTATTTCATACTTTTGTTTTCTCTTTTTATGTATGTACCTACCCATGTAATTTACCTACTGTGCGAGTGTCAAATAAATAATTTTCTTTCTAATTTTCTTAATTATCTAGTATGAACGAGAAAAGAACAATGGCCATTTTGGCCTCGAAAAAAAAACATTAATTCTTATAGAGATAATACTGTCACCAAAATGTAGTACATTGTTAATGTAATTAATGGATGGTATCAGTTTATTTTTAAAAGCCGGGAAATAATAGATAAACGTCTTCAAAATTATAACATATGCTTGAAACAAAACGCGGCATAAAATATTTATTTATTTATGAATGCATCCACATTTATTTGAGTCCCTAGAGACGTCGATACCTTTTCTAAAATCTAAATCGAATCACAAGAGGTAATCTAGACACATTTGTATCAGATATTATTTTATAAAGTGAGTAGGTAGGTACCTAGCTAACCAAATGCACTGCTTTAATGTACCTACCTACTTCTCAATACAAAATGCTACAGATTAATAAATATACCGCATAACCTCAAAAAACATTAAGTATACGTAATTTTTCGATTCTCCGTGCTTTAAAAAATATATTGAATGCCGGTAGTTATATATAAATAGGCAAATAAAATGACAAATGTTTCATCGTTATAACTTTTATAAGATTTTCCGAGTCCAAGCATGTTAGGAAAGTGGCCATTGTTCTTTAGACACGAGTGCTTTACTCCCTTTCTTTGTTTTGTATTTCCCATCATCCGCCTAGCCTTTTCCCAAACTAGATTGGGGTCGGCTTCCAGTCTAACTAATTGCGGCTAAATATCAATATTTTACGTGGAGCGACTGCCGTCTGACCTCCACAACCCAATTATTATTGGGTAATAGTCGTTAGATAACAGTCGTTTCGAGTAGTCAGGAGCCCGAAAGTCTGACAACTGGTCTAACATTCGAGTACCATTACTCGAATGTTAGACCAGTTGTCAGACTTTCGGGCTCCTGACTACTCGAAACGACTGTCAAAGATAATCCTTGACAACCGGGACCGACTGTTTAACGTGCTCTCCGTAAAGAACGGTCACCCATCCAAGGACTGACCGCGGGAAGCGCAGCTTAACCTCGCAGGTCGATGGATCAGCGCAGTTGTCGCTTAGCCACGAGCCTCTCTTTGTTTTGTTTTTCCTAAAGACTTAAATAACTAAATATTAGCATATTTAAAAATAATGGTCGTCGTGTAGTGATCAAAATTCGACATGACATTTTCTTTCTGCATTCTTTTTCTATTTAAACATTAACTATGTATGCTAAATCCCACACGTGCGCGCAATATGCTTAGAAACCTAATTGTTTTTTCCTTTGATGAATAAATCTATTGATGTAATATTATTTTTGAATAATATTAGGTATGTACAAAATGACACAAGATTGTGTTTCAAACACACTTGAAACATTGTATTTGCAAAATAAATATAAAATTTTAGTTTTGTCCATATTATTATACGTTGGACACGCCTTTTAGATGTACAGTCAACAAAAAAACAAATTAATGCTTTCTTTTCATTCTAAGTACTATGCAAACCATTACCTACAACTACCTTTTAACTCATGTTACACGGATGCTGAGTTGATATTTGACTTTGCTTGTCTAATATCCGATATCTAAAAGGCTGATCAAATCTCAAATCAGTAATCTGCTGTCAATTCTGATGTCAAGTGTACGATTATTGGTTTTCACGCAGATTTGATATTAAATCGAATAAACTTTCAGAAGTCCGTAAATATATTTTATGTATTTATAAGAAGTTGATACGAAATCAATTACAATTAATATTTACGTAGGGCAAAGCTGTAAATATTTTGCCCGCAAACCAAATTCTTTTGTTGTCTGTACATGAAATTCTCATAAAAATCATGTTTATGTGAGCAAATGGTCGTATACCAAATGCTCGTATATTTTATACAGCCAAAACGTGTTTGGTTCCCATATTAACGGCATGTATTGTGTTAACCAAGCTTTATAGCGGTCATCCCTTTGATAAGTGTATAAAACCTAATAAATATATACAGAGTGGCAGGTTAAACAGTGGAAATATTTTAAGGGGTCGTTAAAAAAAATCAGCTGTCAGCATTTTGTTGAGTTATGTGAACATAAATGTATGGAACAGCTGTTTTTTTTTCCCGCGATTTCAGGGTTGGTCCCATAGTAAAGTTCATAATGATGAGTACAATGACCCCTTAAAATATTTCCACTGTCTAACCTGCCACCCTGTATACATAGGTACATATATACACTGAAAGGTCATCATGTGTAATCCCCGTAGGTATACTAAAAGCTTATTTAAATTTGATCTGTATTTATTTAAATCTCACATCGTTCATTATGATTAAGTTCATTAATTTTGATCATACAACCAACCAATATATCAAATTTATTGGGCCTTCAACTTGATTAAGATTTAACTGGCGTTTCAGTATTCGGATTGCGAGTAGAATAGAATAATCTTTATTTGCAGTAAAATGTGGTGGTACATTTAAGTTGTTCGAAGTTATAGTAGAGATCAGCACGTCTTTGTCATATTATTGACATACAAATATTGTCACAGAATTAACAAGTCATACTATTAAATCAATTACATAGTTATGGCTTCATCATTCATTCATTATTATTATTTATACATTAAATTAACAAGTTTGACCGCACGGTTGTCGCAGTGGCTGAGAGATTGGCTGCTGCGCAACGGGTTCGATTCCCGCATTGCACACTGGTCTGGCTGTTTGTGTATGTGAAATTTGTGTTTGTAAACGCACCCACGATACAGGAGAAATCCTAGTGTGGGGCGACATTTAAAAAAAAAAGTCATATTCATAGTTAAAATTATATATGTCATAAACTATTATTTATTCATTATTAACACTTCATCATATTGGTTGTAGTAGGTACCTACTATAATCCTTATACTTAGATTCAACTTAGAACTTTACGTTCGGCAATATGTCTATTTGCTGCCATGAAATGTATTTTTTTAAGTTGGATACTGAGATTGATTTCTGGGCCGCTAGTAGTCTGGATTTGTGCTCGAGAATGACAATGGGGTCGCCCCCTATTACGTGGGACATAAAGTTCAATATCTAGCTAAATCTGGGTGTACTAACCTCTGCTCACCTCTTGTGTGATGTTATTTTTATTTAAAGTAACCAAAAATATCCAGAAGAATAGAATCTATAGGTACTATTAATTACTGCGGAACCCTAAAAACCTGTGAAAAGACCGTGTCTGTACATTGAACATATTCCAGAAACAACAGCTTTGATAGGCTTCTGAGAAATATAAATAACCATGACAGAAAAAATAAAAACCGGACAAGTGCGAGTATGCCTCGCGCCCTAAGGGTTCCGCTAAATGATTATAGATGGCGCTACTGCATACTTCCAATGGCGCTATCTATGAGCAGATAGCTCCACTTATGGTCCGGTGACTGACGGCGGACAATAAAGTGATCCTATAAGGGTTCCGTTTTTCCTTTTGAGGTACGGAACCCTAAAAAGATTTTTTTGTCTAGGTATTTGTGCGCGCATCACGTGTAAAGTACTGAACGGATTTTGATGTGATATTAGTTTGGTAGCTTGGGGTCCAACTTAATAGCCTATTTATAATATTAGTCACCCTATACTAAAGAGGATATTTAAAATGGGCAATATATTATGTTGTAGTCCACGTGAACGGAGTCGCGCAAAAGTGAAAAAGTCGTTTTGTATAAAATAAGTGAAAAAGCAAATCTAAGAAATACATAACTTAAGAAATACTTTGTTATTGGTACATAAGAAGTGGCTAACAAGAGAAATACTTAGCAATTTAATAAGTACTCAATCAATCAAAACTTCATCGGACTTTGTAATAAAACACCAAATAACCAACCGAAATTGGCTCTCAACATAAACGGTGCCAATTTACTGGCATTTAGAACTCGCGTTATGAACTAACACTGGCAACTGGCAATCTGCCAGATTTAAATTAAAACAGTTTCCTTCAATCTTCAATTCCCTTTAATCTTTGGGAGATGAGCGATCGGTATCCGTTAGATATTCTTGTAAATTGTTTGTTTTACATAAAATAAACTGTTAATAGTTCAATCTCGATGTGCGTTTATTTATTTCTTTGTAATATGAGTTGTTGAAAGCAAAAATGATATATTGTAGAAGTTCCTATGAAATCGTAACAAAAATCGTAATAATTATATAAAGAATATTAGATTTATACGAAAAGGATGGAGCATACCTATCAAAAAACTTTAAAATAGATAAAACCACCTTCAACACTAACTAATGTTATGTATGAAACAGTTTTAGAAGTCGACGCTGAATAAAACCAAACCAAATTAAACCGTGCTTCATCCTAGACCGCATCATCGCTTAACCTCAGGCGAGATGGCGGTCGAACGCAAGCCTGTTTTAATTAAATAAAAAAAATCAAAGGCATCGACTTCCGAAACTATTTCACATTAGCGCTATTGTGATCGTTTTGAAGCCGGTATTGAACTATTTTTAATGTTTTTACCGATGACCAGTCATCCAATCAAAAAATATTAAATTAAAAGTCTAGTTCTAGATTTTAACCTGCAAATTACTGCCTTATAAGCAAAATCTCATATTGCCTCTTTATGATCTTGCATTATGGGTCTGATTCGTGCGTGACCACGAACACGCGTGGGCACACACGCACAATGGCCCTATCAAGAGACTCAGAGTGAAAAACAGGTGAAATAACTAACTATGGGTCTATTAGCAAAACCATGTTTAGCTAAGGCAAATGGGAAAATAGTCACCTTCCGAATTAAAAGACGATTGGTCATCGAACTCCTTATACGTCAGCTTTTCACATTCACATAAAAATTTAATAAACGAAATTGTATCTCTAACGCTTGTCATACAGCACTCAATTGTAGCACTAAGGGCTATGTACACCAACAAGATAACAGTCCGATATATTTCGGTCTTTCATTCATATAACGTTCGATTACAAAATCGAAGTTGAATTTTATGTCATGAACACGAAAATTGCCGCCTCGTGGTTAAACAACTGTATTCGGTTATCGAACCGATTAGGAAAACATTGGTTATTTCATTGTCGGTGAACTTAGGCCCAAGTATCAAATATGATCGGTCACCTATCTGTCAGCTGGCCGCAATAACCTTTACTTGACCCCCTATTGATCGAACGATTTTACTACAACGTCACGTTTTATTGGAAAACCGGACAAGTGCGTGTCGGACAACGCACACTAGGGTTCCATAGCAAAGAGTTGGTATTTCAATTTCCGACAGCAAATTAACCACCAACTCCACCAACTCGCGCTGGGCCTGCGTGGTGGACCACGGCTCATTCCTTCTCACAGAGAGGAAGCCTGTGTTCCAGTAGAGGGAATGCTCATGCTGCCAGCAATAATGTTCATGTTACAAATACTCATGCTTGCGCTGTGAGACTACTTCTTGCCAAATTTCATGAATGTATACCGTCGTAGCGTGATGTTAAATAGCCTATACTATTCATTATAAATCTGGCTATCATATACAAAAATATTTTTTCGGATCCAACTAGTAGTTTCAGAGATTAGCGCGTTTAAACAAACAACTAATCAAACAAAAAAATTAAATCCATCAAGCCGTATAGCCTACAGAAAAATAGACATACAAACATACATACCTACATACAGTACCCGGCAATAAATTTTGCACATCGAGTTTGAGAAAGAGATAATCGGCTAGCTTCGGCTTTGTAGAGCGTCGTATCCGTCACTCATGTGACGTTGTGTCGCCGACTTGTTTATTAGATACCAGACTGTTAGTGCTTCGTGCGACAGAGATGACGCTCTATAAAGTCGAAGCTAGCAAATATCTCTTTCTGAAACTCGATGTGCATTATTTACTGCCACGTACTGGTACATACCTACTCTCGAAAAACATTACCCTCCTTTTGAGGCAGTCGGGTAAAAGTGGTTTCCGAACTACTCGTACATAAAGAAAGTAAAAGGAATGTAATGTGAGTTTTCTTACTGTATTTTCTTACTCCGGCTGTAATATACAAGTAATTGCTTCTAATAAGGAAAACGAGCGTACAAGAAAAACTGTGATTAGTTTCTTATTTACACGTTCTACTCACAGACATATTAAATACGGGGCGCGAAATACGGTTTTTCTTGCCTTATGGTTAGCAGTGGATGCAGTGAATTTTGTAAAAGTTTTCATTATAATTATGTATATTAATAACTGATAATAATCACACAGCCGGACCAATTCACTGCAGTACACAACGTGGATTTTTTTTTTTTTATTTAACCATAAACTTGCGTTTGACCGCCATCTCGCCTGATGATAAGCGTTGATGCAGTCTACGATGGGGGATGGTTGCCTAAAAGAAACCGATTCACTCTCGACTCGAACACGTCCAGATTGTAACCATCGGGGAACATTCACTCCAGCAGCGTATTCCACTATATGGCGGTTCTCACAATGAAAGTGGAATCAAAGCGCTTCGTTTGAATTTTTGGTGTATCAAGTATGAAACGATGGCGCTTTGTAATGGTTCTGACCGTCCGTTAGAAAATAACCGCTGTGGTGTTTACGTAAATCTAAAAGTGCAGCTACTTTGCTAGGCGATAAGCAGGAAGGAATTAGATCATGAAGGTCCGAAACACACTCTCCAAAATGTATCCAATAAAAAACCGATAGACTAGCAATTTTGTGTCGATGTTCAAGACTTTGGAGCTTAGTCTAAACAAGGGAGTCGTTGCTGATGAGCATCTTGGTACATTTTTCAATGGAAAATGGATAGCAAAGTCTGATTTCATGAAGTAAGTTTAACCTTTTGTCAATATCAACCCTAGCTTAGCTTATTCACGTTACCATAGCGTGAATAAGCTAAGCGGTACTACAAAATCGTAAAACTGTTAAGAAGATCAACCTGCCAAAGCATTAAGCTTGTAACCCGAGCCAGACTTAACAAAAATACGGCCATTTATGCCGCATATTTTGACATTTGTCAAGGAAAAAACCTATAGGGTACTTCCCGTTGACCTAGAATCATGTTTGGCAAGAAGCAAGGTCTCACAGCACCTACTCCATACTACGGAACCCTACCCCTAAACCGTGCGTGGACCGACACGCACTTGGCCGATTATTTTAATGAAAAACTATTTCTGATTCTTTAGTGAGAATCAATAAAAGTGTCAGAAAAACTTCCATTAAAATTATCTGTGGTGTTATTCCATTATAATACAATACAAAGTTATGGTAATAACACAATTTATTTGAATATCTTTGAATGTACAATATACATTAATAAATACCTCTTCATTTGGTTTGTCTATGTTATTCGAAGAAAAACATCTCATCATTATTTTGAGCTACTTAAGAATTCAAAATAAACATTTGTTGTTCTGTAATCCGCTTTATTTCGTGGAAATATTATAGATTTATTTATGATACTGTTTTCAGGGGTAAATAAAGTAAGTAGAACCTTGAAAGTTACACGATAGAGAGGTATATAGGAAGACAGTTGCGTCACTTTTATTTTTATAGAAATGTTTGTGAGAGCTGTGTGATTCCAGACATTTTAGGCCTTACCACAAAAAAGATAAACATCTGTTACACACGAATGCTACTAAAAATAATACACACTTGTTTTAGACAAGTTAGTGCTAAAACAAGTGCCTATTATTTTTGGTAGCATTCGTGTTGAACGTGCTGTGTTGAACAGATGTTTATTTTTTTGTAGTTTGTCTTTCATCTCATCAGCATAGTTGTTTTTTTGGGGAGGCATATAACCAGCAGTGACCTTTTTATGGCTGAAACGATGATAATGATCATTCTAGACAAAGGTTGAATATCTCTGGTTTAAAAAAGGGTGTCGTTAAAGACGAAGGATCATCAGGATAATGGGCAATAAGCGCCCAACTAACTGTTATAATAAAAATAAACTGCAGCCACCAATCCGGCTATCAAAATCAAAATTTTAAAGAAACGCTTGTAAGCAAATACATTATAATGGATATAGCCATATAACGTCACAATGAAAAGACGAAAACTGCCGAGGCTGCAGCAAAGTTCAATCCAACAAATATATTCCCTTAATCCCATTAAAAAGCACCATGAAAAAAGATAGGATGGCCTTAGCCAAAGGACATAAAGCCACCATAAACACCAATCTAAAAACCATTGCACTTCCCCATAAAGGACTATAATTTCCTAAATGTCCCACCGTTAAAATAATAAGAAAATAAGGACATTTTCGAATCGTGGCAGCAAGCTGGTGCAATTGAAACCGGGGGAATATTGGCACACCCAGGAGGTTTTATAGCTAACGACCAATCAAATTAAGATTAGGCAAATAATAGTGAAGAAAGAAGGCCTATGAGTGGAAAGAATTTCATTCGTAAACAGCCAGATGAAAATAATAAAACAATCTCGAATTATAACAGATACAATTTACGTGAGTTAAAGTTTGTCATGTGACCAGCTTATTTGGAACTAGTGAGACCATCCCAAGAAATAGCACGTGAAATACTCTAAATAATGAATACTTCTAAGGTAGAATTTTCATTTATTACGCTGTACTAAGACGCAGGCTAGAAATTATACTCGTGCAATGCACATGCACAACCAGCACAACAATTCAAGTTAATCATCAGACTTGGCAAAACTATTGGTAATGGTTTACTTATTCTATTATTTTATACTTAAGTAATATATAGAAGGCTTTCGAACTTGTTCTGATCTTTTAGTCACGGAAAAGCAGGAAGAGTTATCTCCTCTCTCAGCCTTCCCCTGGTTCCTCCTTTTCTCATGGCTCAATTTTGGCTGCTTTATTGTCGAGATCTGCTCTTTATTTACAACCTAAGTGTGCGTTTAATATTTTCAATTTTCTTCGTCATGGGCTTTTTTAAATGGTGCTTCTGTATCTAGTTCCCCTTGTGGTTGTATCGGTTACGGGATGAAAGGGCTGTTTGTGCTATCGGATATTTCTTCTTATACTGCGGGGAAATGATCCGAGAATATAGTAATAAAGTAAAGGATTCCTAATGGGACACTGGTACCGGTGCGGCTGTGCTGGTTTTACTATGGGATCTTGGATCAGGACGATTGTAGTTTTGGAATAGCGCAGCGTTTTAAATCTTTAAGTTCTTGGCGTGCGTGCCTTTACGATCGGTACATTTGACGAAGCTCCTGGGGTAATGATGAAAAGTCTGATTTTATAATATCGCAGCATCTTTATTCTAGAACATAAAGTAGATAATAAAAGTTTTTTTTCCTTGCGGTGCCCATAACTTTTGGCGTCAGCTGTTCATCATGCCTTCTAGATATGCAAAATTTTAAGGGTCCAGTAAAAAATATGTGTCTTGAGACATTTGGGTTTATATTTTTGGGTGGCTGTAGAAGGCAGGTTTAGCGATGAATATATAATTTGAATTTAATATATAGTTTTTATTGAAAATCTAGGTAAATGTTTAATAAACTAATATCAGTATTTAATGGACATTTTTTATAGTAGATTCAGGTATAAAAAGATCCAGCCTACATACTACATCTAAGGAATTGTCTGAATGTCTATGCGTTGCCAAGCTTAGAGACAAAGTCAAACCCGTCTAAAGGGCCGTAATTTTCTGGCATATAATAATATATCCTTCAACCAAAACTTGCGTTCCTAAACAAACTCACTATGAGCTTTAACACTAATTATAGGTAAGTAAGGTAAACTTTAGGATAGGTAGGTAAGTTTGTTTCATAACTATACTACCTTGTAATTGTTCTACTACAGGTCTAAAGGTTACAACCCACACAAAAAAGCAACCTCACGCTTGCTAAGTGTCATCATCTGCCTAGCCTTTTCCCAAATTATATTGGGGTCGGCATCCAGTCTAACTAGTTTTGGCTGAATATCAATATTTTACGTGGAGCGACTGCCATCTGACCTCCACAATCCAATTAATGGTTAATACCGGTATTCGAATGTTAGACCAGCTGTCAGACTTTTAGGGCTTCTGACTACCCGTAACGATTGTCAAAGATATTCCTATGACAACCGGGACCGACTGCTTAACGTGCTCTCTGAGGCACGGAGGGGTCTCGATGTGTAAAGAACGGTCACCCATCCAAGGACTGACCGCGGCAAGCGCAGCTTAACCTCGCAGATCGATCGATCAGCGCGGCCGTCATTTAGCCACGAGCCCCTCACGCTTGCTAAGTGTACGTTGGCGAATTCAAACTGTTAGTGCTTGTTCACGTCAACTCGCTGGCTCGGTGGCGGGTGCGGTCGCGAAATATCAAACATAATAATTATGGTATACCTATTATGCAAGTGTTCACGTACAAAACGCAGGTGTGGTGGTGGTGGAAGTAGCGGGCAAGCACGCGACAAGCGCGTGCGGTGCACTCGCGGCTGTATCAAACGTGTGAAGTTATTTGTGTGTGTTCACGTCAAAATCAGTTGAACAAACTGTAAAAGAGTTTGTTATAATGTCTAATGTTCATTGTAAAGCATACATTATCAATTTATTTATTATCAGCTTCACAAACTGTCGCTTCACACTATGAATCGTAACATGCTTCATAAATATCACTTGTTTCCCCACCATCAATATTTATACACCAATAACAATCGCGCGTCAGCCGGCGACCTTGTTAGTAACCTCATCGCTGAACTTTGCTCTTGATGGTCATATTACCATATTTATTTTGCTCTTTCAACGCCTATTTTTTTTCTATGGAAATCTTCATGGATATTTTCCGTATGTGAAAGGTGGAGGCGTATGACCTCGGATCATAGAAACAAGGAGTTATGCCATCATAGCAAATTAGTACCGGAACAACTGATGCCACTTTTATTAAATTTTTCGACACAATTACGCGCATAATTAAGCGTTCCTCGTGAATAAAAAGATCTCCCACGCATTAAACATTCTGCACACCTCAATCTAACACTGTTAATCGTCACTCAATACTAGCACTAAACTAAAACACTGTATTTATACCATCGATCGTGTTCGGTTCGTCGCCAGCGCGTACCAAAACCAGGCATCAAGCTCGATAGCGCCTTGGCACATCTCCGTTGTTTCTATGATCTGAGCGTATGACAGACTCCTATTGACTAAAACCAGATTAATGCCCATCTGTGCTATGTATATGGCATGTTCTGGAGTAAAATAATTCCGCCAGTACCGTCACACTCAATAAGGACCTCGCCAATTCGGCTAGTTCTTTGGTTGGACACTGCGTTGCATGTAGCTAACACAATAAATTGTATCAAACACGGTCACAGATAGCATTTACGACTAATTAAAAAACTGGTCTCAAAGGCTTTTGAAATGTTATGGTGTTGGTCCGATAGTCCCAAAAATGAAGCTAATTGTTAGTTCCAAAGCGTAGATTTCTACAGAGGAAACAGGCAAGATACTCTATAAAACTAAAAGCAACGTACATTACACGACTCAATAAATTGCGCTAGTCTGATCTTCATCTAAGATCTAACCCTTAATTATGGTGACATGTGTCGTTGCATTTTAGTCATCAACAAACATCATTAGTATCTAGTAATAATTAATTACGACCAATTATAATTGGTCTGCCATCATTATATCTTAGCATCCGACATATTTATTTATCATTGTTACCGAAGAAAATTATATTATCTTAGGAGATAGGAACAATTACTGCATACGACATTCTAATTAGAAAGGAAGACTATCTGCCGTTTTGAATGGAATAGCATACAAACACGCATTGTTGATTTTGAATGCTCGGAATTCTCTATGCTGTGAGTGGGCAGGCAATCATCTATTATATACATTTATGCGATCCAATAAATTATGCGTCCCAATTATGCGATCCAATAATCGTGTTTAAGATCAGTTCAATAACTGATCTTAAACACGCATCGCGCCGTTTTCGATAACAATTAATAATATAAAAAGTTTTGGGAACACGTTCATTGTTCGTACCAGGAATGGAACCGGCAAGATAGTGTTTTCCGATGGCTATAGGATATGGCTAGTCTAGATATCTCATTACCTAGACTTAATGTTATGTACATGTAATTGATGTACATAATGTAGAACATATCGCAACATACGGTATCGCTAAGCCTTATAGCTATAATAAGTATACAGTATAACTCATTTCACACGCTAATGAATATGGAGATTAAACGACATATTAAAATATTTTAATTTAATAATTCACTGAATTCAGTTCACGCCAGCATTAATATTCAAATAGTGATTGTGCTTAATAGCTTGCGAAGTGATCGCACGATGGAAGCAAAAAGTATATTAATACCTACCCATGAATAAGTTATTTAAATTCAACAAGCGATTTTCCTGTTTTTTGCAAGAGTTCATAAAGTTCAAGACACCTATTCGTGCGTTTTAATTAAAGCACAAGAATAAAGATTGTAACGGTTACTCTGATTGTACCGTACTTTTTTTCTTAACCTTTGAGTTTGTTTCGGTGATTCTTCTCAAAGGTAGTCATATAGGAAACACCGAACTCATCTAGCTTAAAAAAATGATTTGACGTGTAAAAGTGTTATTTTTAACCTATTTACAAAATAAATATCATTTATCATTTATCATTTGAATGGCCTCTTGCAGTTGGCTACTAATAACAGTAATTACTGCTTAACCGGTCTTCTGATGCTTAAGGACAGGCATAAAACTAAGAAAAACTTACAAATTTAGCAACCACATGCTAAGGGCACTCTGGGGCAAGAGCCCTGGCTTAGGGCATCGCTGGGGCAACTAGAGGAAGGGGCTACTAGCTGGATCGGTTCAATATAATTAAGGGACGAATTTAAATCTACAGGCTCAGCGCGGGCTGGCTCAAGCAAGGGTCGGTTAGGGGACTGAGTCATCCGCGGCAGCGGATTCGTGTCATTACGGGGTTTTGGACCTTTGGATAGTGACAAATGATTCCATCTCTGCAAGCAACATAAATAGAATATATTTTTTTAATGAATCAGCATTGCAATTGACTCACTGACAAATGTGAGTAGACTGTTCAAGATATTGATAAAGATATTTAAATCTCTCACCTTCCTAAAGGCGACCCTGAAGTTCTCAGAGAGGAACGCGTACAGCACTGGGTTGACGCAGCTGTTCATGTAGGCCAGCACGTGCGACACTATCTGGGCGGTGACCGTGAAGAATGTGATATTGTATCTATCCAACGCCTTCACCAGCAGGATTATCTGGAAACAAAGAAGATGATTTTATTTCCATTTCGATTTTTAGCACATTACACTTAAAAATGCTTTTAGTGTCTACGTCTGTTGCACTGTTTAATATTTGTTTTTCCATTACAACATTCTCAGTAGTATCCCCGAGTCTGGATTTATGCCCGACTATAGACAATAGGCTCGATCTGTTACGTGGGATTCCTAACATTACTGGCGAAATTTAGGCCTATTGTCTATGCTTAACCTTACGAGAAATACAAGCCTGATGTTGTACACAATCGTGACACATTGAACACACACGCATATAGTAATGAGCCATGCAGTGGCCAAGATTTTAGAACATAATTATTTATTTTAAAAAAATAGAATTGCAAACGGAGGGAATGGAGATTTTGCAAAATCTTACAAAACGCAATTAAACTATTTCACTACAATCATCTTTAGAGATACCTAAGTCACTGTCTTGTTCTATTCTCGCATTAAAACTAATCAGAAACAAAGATTATACATACTATAGGTACACACATAATATGTCCGAATGTGTTTAGCACGTTATTATGTTGGTAAAAGCGCCCAAAACACAGAATGATTCAATTTCGAGCTTTGAGAATGCTTAAATTAAATCCTTTGGCACCAGACAAAATCACTATTGCAAATTGCACTGAATGGTCGGATAATAGATACGTATGTACGTACAGCAAAACAGAGATTCGTAGGTATAATTCCATTGAGATTGTAAAATAGGATAAGGTTTGAAATTCCAGTTGAGATAGTTATTAAATATATAAGTGATTCTCAAAAATCATATGACCCGAGCGGGATTTGAACCCGCGACCTCTGCCGTACCGTGGCTAGTGCTCTGAACCAACTGAGCTACCGGGTCTCGCCCGACTCATCTGAAATTTGAGACCCCTTTGTAATACGCTTCTTAGGAGCGTTTAAGCGTTTAAGTTTCTTAGAAGCATAACATGGCTTTGACATGTTTCAAATTCACAAAAAATATACATCCAGTTGAGATGATGTGGACGTCATTGTGGATAGACATTACAAAACGATACATACTTAAGCACAGATCTCGCCTCGAGCACGGATTTAAAGCTACTTGATTAGATGAAACTAGTTTTAAACAGAGATCAAGGGAAATCTGTGCTTAAGTATCGTTCTGTAATACGAACTTTAGATTATTTTATTGGTTTAGGGGTCGCAAGCGTGATTGGTTTCGATTTCTGCGATGGGAATATTGTAATTAGATTTTTCCATTAGGAAATTCTAAGAAACTCAGTCTCGATTTGTGGCCAGTAATGGCAATAGGCTTCCCCTTATTACAAAATAAGGTCTTATAAAACAACTTGCGATAAAAGGTGTAATATAAAGATAATAATAATAGTTCAATACAGGTGTGAAGTTGATGCACATAGCTATGAACTGATGCGTAACCTTCGATCAAGCAAATAATGGTTATGATCTATTTCTAAAAAAAAACTGGTGACAGAATAATATGGCGAAAAAAGACGAAAATACAAGAGGAGTTCCATTATCTGCTGAGTTATCAATTTTATTCGGCTTGCCTCAAAAAGAAAAACCAAATTAGTATTATGATATGCCACAACCAAGTAATCGCTATTGGTTGAATATAATCCAATCACATTAAGACGCTTATTATCAGAAGTATTAGTGTATTATGACTGCTCCCAAAATGTACGAGTATTACCAATTACGTTACCCTCGTCTTTGATTGAATTTTGTTGTAATTATGTTTCTAGATTTGATTTGGTAATGAAAGAACTAATGTAGCGTACTGATTAATCTTTGAAAGGAGTTGGTTGGATTTGTTTTCTTTTGTTATTGTGTGTTAAACAGGCGTGTTCTTTCTGATGGTAGTATTGGTAAGTGGTTACCGCCATCTATGGAAATGTGCAATACGAGAGACGTTGCGCGTGCGTTATGTGCCTGTAATTATACTGGCACAGATACCTTTCCAAGCAAGCAGTGATAGCCTGGTGGTTTAACCATGTGCCTTCCACGGTGAATGGTTCGAGTTCGATCCCGAGGCACGCACCGCTGACTTTTCGAAGTTATGTACGTATTAGAAATTAATTATCACTCGCTTTAACGGTGAAGGAAAACATCGTGGAAACCGGCATGTCCTAGAACCAAAATTCGAAGACATGAGACGTCCACCAACCCGCGTGGTGGACTACGGCCCACTCCCTCTCACAGAGAGGAGGCCTGTGTCCCAGCAGTGGGAACATTATAGGCCGATTATGCTATGCTATGCTATGATACCTTTCCAACAGGAACACAACAATGCTGCTTTGTGGCAGAAAAAGGTATGGTGTGAGTACTTTCCTGAACGAGTTGTTTCAGAAAGAGCTCTATAGCAATGCGATTAAAATTAAAATAATTGGAAAAAAAAAATTAAAAACCACGTCTTTAAAACGGACAAAAAAGTATAAAATAATTTCTGGTGAAATGAAAAACGTGGAGCGCATGCAATAATAGATAATAGTAAGATGCGTCCCACGTATTTCATTTTACCAGAAATTTTTTAATACTTTTTTGCCCGTTTTAAAAACGTAGTTTTTTTAAAAAATATTTTTTTTTTCAGTTATTATTTTTTTACTTTTTAGTCCGTATTATTGCATTGTCATCCATATTACATAGGTACCTATACCAAATTTCAGCTTAATCCGATGACAGGAAAAATTGAAAAATGAGTTGCAAAATTTGTAACGAACAGACAGACAGACACGAAAGCGAGTTAATAAACATGTAGTAAAATAGGACTGACCTTGGATATTGTGACGTTTTGTATTGAAAATTGAGCTGTTTTGTATTAAAAAATCTATTACAATAGATTTGGTAAATCAAAGACTCAAATATAGTGAATAAAAAACAAATATGAATCTGATGCAGAAGTTTTGGAGTCGCGCAAGTTTATCTAGCTGCACTTCAGTAAGATCTAGATAACTGGCATCAGCATAGTCAAGGATTGGGAGAAGAAGGGACTGGGCGAGCGCAGTTTTAGTAGTAGTTGGCAGAAAATTGCGCAATCTTCGTAAAGACCCCGCTGACGCAAACAATTTGCGGCTTACTTCTTGCAACTGAGGTCTCCAAGAAAGATATTTGTCTATGTAAATACCCAGGTCTTTCACTGAGTCACTGTAGGGAATAGTAGAACCATCAAAAACAATTTGAGGAAGCTGCGACCAGTCAATCCTTGAGTGCAGCCTAGAGCTGCCGACAACAATGACTTGAGTCTTCGCAGGGTTAACCTTTAACCCATAAGCTTTACTCCAGTCAGAAATTCGAACTAAGTCCTTGTTTACCATTTTGACAGCTTCAGACAGCTCGCTTAATGGGAGCTTGTGAATAAATTTCCAGATCGTTAGCATAGAGGTGGTAGGATGAGAGAAGGTCATTGGAAATAGAATTTATAAATATTGCGAAAAGAAGAGGAGAAAGAACGCCGCCCTGTGGTACGCTGGCAGAAGTATCACACCATGAAGAGAAAGAACCTTCAATGCAAATACGTTGCCGGCGGCCACACAGGTAACTACGAAACCAATCCATCACCGTTGAAGATATGTTAAGAGAGCAGAGTATACCGAGCAGGATATCAAAATCCACGGTGTTAAAGCCATTACTGAAATCTAATAAGGAAAGAACCGTTAGATTTCCATTTTCCATACCCGATCTAATATCGTCTGTAATGTTCACAAGAGCTGTGGTAGTACTATGTCCCGGACGAAACCCGGATTGGAAACATTAAGGAGATTGTTTTTGCAAAGAAAAGCACTAAGCTGATTATGGATATGGATAAGATAAGGATAAGATAACCTACTTTTTTATCATGATCAATGTGATCAAACTAAAGCATCAAGCTCAATAGCGCCTTGGCGCATCTCCCTTGTTTCTATGATCTGAGGTTTTACTTACTATCATTATTGATTTACCCTCTTACTTTAAAACGATCATTAAACTTTATATCTCTTAAGTCAATTGACATCATTCTCTATTCACTGGTAAAGAAATGTCGTATATTTAATCAGTGGGTAAAACTGATAAGTTTTTACAGTTAAGGGAGTCTGGATCTTTATTATCTTCTGTTTTTATCATCAAGAATACGATAATGTTCTTATTTTTTTGCTATGTATTATTATAATTACTGTCATCTGTAAGGGAAGCCGACAATTCAATTAATTTAGGTAATGTCTTAGCCCCAGGGTTCACTGGCTGTCCTTAGAAACCTAAAACTGTTGCGACTTAATTTAACTTCAAAGGAATACAAATTGTATCAAATTTGTTAGAACTTACCGACTAACCTTAAACATTTGTTGTGCAAAGCCTTTGACCCTATTGTTCCTATAATTAAGTTCGTTTCAACATTATGTGGACGCAATCGTTTAGCGAATTCATTAAGGGTAATCCTACATTTACCCTTTTTAATTGCTTAATTATCTTTATGGCTGGTTTAACTGTGAACTGTGGAGTGGACGCCCTTTAAGTCATTAATGTTTTTTATATTTTTTGGTGTTGCTAAGCTACAAATTCAACTTCATTTTTGTTTTTGGGTACTATAGTACCCACTTGGCGCTTCAGCGGTTAATTATTATAATTGAGTTTTTAATATTTTGACGTTGCATGTCTCATGAATTTGCAGTAAATTTCCTAAGCAACCGGTTTTCAGATTATAGTTTTATTCTCGCTATATGTATATGCATATTGTAAAACATAATGGATTTGTTTCCTATCCTTACCTTATACAATTATTTATTATGTAACCTTCTTTTATTGATTATATTTAGAAGCTAGCAAATTAAAAAAATAGGCAACAAAATATTAAGCTCACCCCTACATAAGACTTAAATAGAACTGACGAAATGTGATGTACTACAATACACTTCTGCCTTATCTTTCAGATAATACAGGCGTGATGATGAATATAATATCTCACGTAGGTACACCTAATGTGTCTCCTTTACCAGATCATGAAAAAAATATATGGGCAATAATAGGACCAACTACATGGCCATTATTTTCACCTAAACGCCTCGCCAAAATGTGGGCTGGATTTATATCCGTCCACGCGTAGTTCCTAATTTCATTTTAGGCATTATTTTTTCGGGCTAGACGGATTTAATTACTTGAAGTAAAAAGCTTACACCTAGTGTAAGTATCGATTTTTTACGAAATATTCCGCCGTGTTCTTCAAGATAAATAATTTATATTGAAACAGTTTGTATTTAATTAGTAATTAGTAGTGAAATTAGATTAATAGGTGATTGGCAAAAACATTCAACAAATAGATACAAACATCTAATTTTCTAATTGGAATCAATTTATGGAATCAATCATTCAATAAACACACCTGAATCCTTGAGTCTTTTGAATTATTTCAATTGAATAAGAATATTTCAAACAAACTGATTAAAAGGAATCCATTCGTAATGGCCTATTTCTTCAAGGCGATTCCCGAAAGCGATTCGTTTCTATTTAAGACAATTATACTGAAGAACCCGTTTAATTGGCAATTAAGTTAAATTATGGAAGAGATGATGCTTCAGTTCATTATGCGATTTTTCTTTATTAAGCTAAAGAAACAAACAAAGTGGAGATAGACCGTACTAATTGCTCGTTTTTCTGTGCGAAGTGCAAGAGTTTAAAACGTACTACTTAAGTCTAAGAAACATTGGATTGTAAATTATTAGAATTATTTTATCAATTATTTCCTATGATAAATATTCCTACCCATGATAAAGCAAAATAATTTTTCTTAGTTTTAGACCGTTGCCTTCATTATAATTTATATCGAACTTATTATTATCTAAAAGGTACCAACTGACTGATCATTAAAAACGAAAAGAATAATTAATAACTCACCTGTATAGGGCACCAGCAAACAGCGAATACCACAACGACGACTACGACCATTCTCGTCACCTTCTTCCTCCCCCTCCGACTCTCCGCCGATACCCTCCCCCCCGGGGCACTCTTCCACAACCTTGTCAGCATACACATATACAACACACTAATCAAAGCTAAGGGAATCACATATGAAGACAAAAAGAAAGACATCTGGAAACCCAGCTTGCTATATCCTTGCTCTTCCAGAAACACACAGGATGAATGGTTCCTATGAAAATAGGAGTACTCCCTCTCCCCGTGGCAGATGCCCACAGGGATGGCTGTGGTTAATATTACCACCCAAATACAGGCTATAGCTAGTAAAGCATTCTTTTCTGTTCTAATAGACATGGAAGCTATAGGATGTACTACAGCCATGAATCTGTCCAGGGACATGAGAACAAGGGTGTAGACTGAGGCATGAGCTGTGACAACTATGAAGTACTGGACGACCTTGCACCACCAGTCCCCGAAGGGCCATCGTGGCATGACGTAATCAGTAGCAGTGAAAGGTACACAGAAGATAACGAAGAGCAGATCAGCGACGGCCAAGTTGATGATAAGGAGGTTTGTAGTGGATCTCATGCCAGGGTTGGCAGCAACGACAAGAACGACTAAAGCATTGCCAACTAATCCAACAATCCCAATAAAACCGAAGAAGATGGGCACAACCCTCGAGACGACTTTCTCCAATAGTTCTCCATTTTCGTATTCACTGCTGTAATTGCATCCTCCGAGTAAAGCCTCTTCGCTTGTCAGATTGAGGCATATGCTCATAAATTCGTCTTCTGTCGACTCCATCTTAGAAGATAATCGATTTAGTTCTTCATATTATCTTGAAAGTTTTCTGCAACAAAGAGAAATATAAATTAATTATTTAGTGGCTATATATTTTCAGAATATGTCTAGCTGCCATATAATAACATAATATCCACGTATAGCTACAGAGTCTTGGGTAAATATTATATTATTAAGAAACCAATTGTCTAGAGCATGTCCTTGTATTTTTTTGTCTAGATTATTAGTTTAGATCTATTTCTGTACGATATTCTTTTTGTCAAGTGCCTTTCCGTCTGAGTGAACATTTTGAATCAAATATATTGCCGAAAGGGTTTCACAAAGGTTTTGTTTTTGTACAGACAATTTATCGAAAAAGCAATCATTTGTAGAAAAGTTACATGACCCAGTGTACATATATGAGTAGGCATAATTTTATTATACCAATTCTTATTAATGGTTTTAGTCCTCTTATTCCTGTGGGATTGTGCACACTCATAAAAAAACATGTTTTCTTTCAAACTTTATCCGTCATCATACTGTTTTTTCTCCCCACAGTAACAGCTTAATTTGTTCTACTTTTTTCTTTACTTTTTGCATAATTTACAATTTAGGAATAATTCCTTTTGATTGTTATTCTGTTTTTCCGTGTAATGGAAGCCCTGTTTCCGAACCCTACATCACATGTAAAACTGTTTGATCTTCTTTACAAACGATGTTATTTGTTTTCATATTATTACCATTATGTTAGGCAAAGGGATATTTTTAGATGCCTAACATATTTGGCTGTAAATGGTCGAGAGTTTATAAAGCCGAAACTGGTTTATCAGGAAAATATTGACATTGTTATATACATGTTTAAAAATATACGTTGTCTGGCTGTAAAATATGGCTGAACTCTATTCATGTGTAACTTCATATTGTACCCATATTTACAAAATAAATGTTCTTTCTTTCTTTCTTTCTTTCTTTCTTTCGGTGCCCAGAAAACAAAGAAAAGTTTATTTATATTATTTATCATTTTTTTAGGTTTTTAGGTCGAAAAAAAAAGACGGTGTACCTACTGTCAGACTAACCGTGAGTTGCCGAAAAGGTCATTAAGTTTTAAAGGATACTTTAACGATAGAAATTGTATGGGTAATGCCTCCATTAAAATTTAATTATCTTTCTGCAACCGACCGTAAATTCTATAAATAAAATAGTTTTTAAGTGATTCAACTACTTTTGTTGTCCCAGAGAAAATTTAGGGTCTTTGTGTGAAATTACTTTCAACTACTTGTTATACCTTTAGTTCAGCCAAAACTATACGCTGGGGTAGGTAGAAAAACTTAAATCACTCTTCACCTTTTTCTCTTATTGAGATCTTTTGGGTCCCAGCCAAAACCGACTGAAACTATCACAAAGCTATTATATTGAAAATGTGCTATTGTCAAGTTGGCAAACAAAATGATTGATATGATTTGTTTTTGTTATGGTTACTGTTTACTAGCTCTATCTTTTTTTTATTTATTAATAGGCTTACGTTTGTTCGCCTTCTTGACTGATATTAAGCGGTGATGCGGTCTAAGATGGAGCAAGGTTACCTAGAAGAAACCAATTCACTCGCGTCCTAAAGACACCTAAATTGGTGGTTCTCATAAGGAAGGTGAAATTAAATCATCTGCCTAGCCTTTTCCCAAATTATATCGGGGTCGGCATCCAGTCTAACTAGTTTTTGGCTGAATATCAATATTTTACGTGGAGCGACTGCCATCTGACCTCCACAACCCAATTAATGGGTAATACCGGTATTCGAATGTTAGACCAGCTGTCAGACTTTTAGGGCTTCTGACTACCCGTAACGATTGTCAAAGATATTCCTATGACAATCGGGACCGACTTCTTAACGTGCTCTCCGAGGCACGGAGGGGTCTCGATGTGTAAAGAACGGTCACCCATCCAAGGACTGACCGCGGCAAGCGCAGCTTAACCTCACAGATCGATCGATCAGCGCGGCCGTCATTAGCCACGAGCCCCTCGAAGGTGAAATTAAATAAATAATAATAAATAAAGCTCGAATTTAATTCAGATTTGATTAAGAATGTTATTAAATACCATTTAAGAGATTCTCAAAAATCGAATGTCGCGAACGGGATCGATTTTTAAGAATCTCTTAAATATTTAATAACTTAAGAGAAGCATAACATGGCTTTGACATGTTTCAAATTCACAAAAATGTACATTTATGATTAAGAATGCTTTATGCGCCTGCCACACACTCGACGAGTGGCATGGGAAGTAGCGAGGAAAGGAGGCAGAGACATAGTGTGGCAACATTACTCGTCATGCCAGACGTCATGCTCCTCGTCCTCTCTCTCTGTCTCTCTCGTCTCGTCCGGCAGAGAGGGCAACATCGCGGCAAATCACGGCAGCGCGAAGAGCATAGCGATGAGCAGCGCAAGGAGCATAGTCTGGCAGGCGCATTACAGTGATAACAATAGGTGTTACTAATAATCTTGTACTACCTACTTTAAACTTTAAGTAGGTTAAATTATCCGTGTGACTTCTCGAAAAGTCAGTTTATGTAGTATTAAATATTTATCTCAAGCGTTAGTTTAGAGACTACAAAATATGTATTAAGATAAACATTGCTGGATATAATAATATTTGATCCTTAACGATAAAAATCTAAGTAAAAACCAAGGATCAAATTTAAGTGCCTTTTTTCACCCAACCTCCGCTGATCACATCTGTTCTCGGTGAAAACGCTTGAAGAATCGTATAATTTATTTCAGAGAAATTCTTGGAATCCAAAATATCAACCCAAGGTTTGTGTTGACACGAGAATATAGTAATAACAAAAGATATGACACGTGTTCAGTTACACCAATAGAACTGTTATTGAAGCAATCTCTCAAGTTCGTAGCGAAATCCGGGCGAATACATAAATGTATAAGATGTGTGAAATTTGAATACTGTACTACGCGAAGGTTTGCGTAAAACCAATAATAATTTATCATGTGTAATACTTAAAGCTGAAATAACTGAGCTTCGGATCGCGTCGCTGTGAGTTGATTTAGTACCCATTAATAGTCACTAAACTGAACATGTTTGCTAGCTAATATTTACGAGAACGTTTTTGATTAACTGTTATTTATGAGGCAATTTAAAATCAAGCCAATTTTATATATAGGGTCCTACCTTTCATACTCGAAATATTTTAAGAAGCGAAAAAAAACGAAAAAAAAATTGATCTGAGTATTTTTAATTTTTAATAAATAAATAAAATTATTTTAAATAAATTATTTAACTTGATTTAAAAATACTATTTTCGACATCCATTACGCTTGTTTCTAACATTAATAGTAAGGTAAGTACATTAAACTAGCGTGATGGATGTTGAAAATATGTTTTTATGTGTTTCAAATAATTGTAAATGGGTGCTATTTAAACAGGCTTCTTTTTAATATCATTATTCGCCCCTAAAAATGTATGTTGCCTTCTAAATTACTAAGTCAGCCACAATCAACGAGCATCTAAATAATACTATCTTAGCCACTAGTTATCTTCTATGTAAGCCACTCAAAATATAACTCAGCATAGTGATTATTTTTTAGCATCTAAATTTGTAGCATGCATTCTAACAGTAAACTTCTAAAATACTATTAAATGACATCAAAAAATATATTTATTTAGCTTCAAAATTTTTAACTCAGTACGTTTAAAATATAACTCATCCCATATTATTAGATCGTCAAAATTTTGCTAAAAATGTCATCAAATAGTCGGTATATTGGCCACTAATATTATCAGAAGCTATTGAGGAGAGACGAAATAAGACTTTATTTTTTGACTTACAAGAGGAGGGAGGTGGTCGACGGAGCCCCGCTACGCGGGGCTCCTATTTCTGTCTGCAAGGTTAAAAGTAACCTAACACGAAGGGGTTGACGGGGGCTTCGTTCGCTCGCTTTGCTCGCTCACTGAAGCCCCCGTCAACCCCTTCGAACCTAAATTATCCGTGTCGGGGTGTCCAAATTCCCGAGCTCGCTTCACTCGCTCTTGGACCCTAGTTAGGTGTGTTACTCAAATGAAACATGAAATGTTTTTTTAATTATGCCAAATTGCCAACCCCATTTCCCGCTTTTTTCTAATGTCAGCGCCGGCTGCCAATTTAGCAACCGGCGGCGGCTGCAAATTCAGGTCACGGCGGCGGTCGCGGAGTCACTTCCTAAACAATTACACGTGAACAACTCAACTCGTCGTCACATGAGTCGAATGGCGCTCTCTGATTGGTGCAAATGGCCGGTCGCTGACGTCTCGCGTACTCGCGCCAAATCATACAGTGGCTATTTTCACGATAAAAGAATATGATGTATTATTTTACATGTTAAGTTATAATAAATGATGCTTTCTGTGGAAGCTTGAATTATATTTTTTTGAGGACGCTGTAAAACGTAAAATGGTGACGAGGTGTAAAATCCGTGGCCGAGTTAGTAAATTAGGTGGCAATGCATAAATAAGAAGGACAAGTCACAATAATTGATGATCTTTACTTGACGCTTTCTATAGAATATTTAGTGGGCGTTGTAAAAAAGACGAATTAGTTTATTAGAGGCTATGTCATTTTTCCGTTGCTTAGTTATAAAATTAGAAGTTTAATCACGTGTCCAATAAATAATTTTGTGGCTAGACTTATAATTTCCCATTGTAAATTAATTTATTAAAAAAAATATATACTCAGATCATTTTTTTTTCGTTTGTATGGCATCTTTACCACCTATAGATGTGCTTCTTAAAATATTTCGAGTATGAAGGGTAGGACCCTATATATGCTATTATATGTAGTAGGTGGAACTTATATGTAAGTAATGTGAATATCAAAAACAATTTAGTGAAAATAACAGATAGCCTAGAAGTTTTGCAGAAATACTTTCAGTTATGAATGATGTTATTGCATAACGAGTAACTCCTCAAACATCACTGAAACATGAACACGTATAGTCATAAGATATTCGTTGAATGTCAACCCAAGGTTCGTCTTTGATGCCATGTACCGTAAATATAAAACATTTTATGAACAGATAGTAAAATTCCCGAACAATTGCTGGCACTTTCACTGTACTACCACAGTATTGACACAACCATGTAAAGATAGCCGTGTAGCAGTAACCATGTGCCTCCCACGGCAAATGGTTCGAGTTCGATCCCGAGGCACGCACCGCTGACTTTTCGAAGTCATGTGCGTATTAGAAATTAATTATCACTTGCTTTAACGGTGAAGGAAAACATCGTGAGGAAACCGGCATGTCCTAGAACCAAAAATTCGAAGACATGTGACGTCCACCAACCCGCACTGGGCCCGCGTGGTGGACTACGGCCCACTCCCTCTCACAGAGAGGAGGCCTGTGTCCCAGCAGTGGGAACATTATAGGCCGATTATGCTTATGCATGTAAAGAATTAAGGTAGGTATAATCTCTTTGACATTATAAAGAAAAAAACAAAATAAAATAGACGATAATAATACTCCACGATGGTTTTAAAGTGTTGAAGGAATTATAGCTAAGGAATATTCTGTGAAAGATACTTGAGCAGACGAGAAAGATCAAAGGTGGTAGGTAAATTAAACAAATTATGATGTGTTTCATTGGAAGCCACTTGGAAACTTTACATGTGTGATGTGTACAACAAGAGGTTTTACAAGGAGGAATAAAAATAATAATAGCTATAATTACCGTGTCGGCCGCTTTGGCAACTGAATTTCGCAACTGGTTGTCAACAAAGAAATAACTTTCGTTCTAGGCAACTGGTTGCCAATGAAAAACTTTATTTCTTGTTTGGCAAGCGGTTGCAAACTAAGAATTCTTCGAAAAGGGTGATAGAAGAATTTCCTTTCGTAGTTTACAACAATGTAAAATCATGGTTTAGCGTTCATGATGTTATTCATGGCAGACTCATGATACACACACATATTTTCAAAAGTATGCCATCTTTTCATGCTGAGTTCCGGTTCAAATTGATGAAATCTTAACAGATGACAAAAAGTGCAATTGACCTTGCTATAGCTATAATTATCATCAAAGCAGCCAGTAATTATCCACCGCCACATATGGGGCTCATCATTAGCCATACAAGGAACAGATGTTAATATCATCAAGCATCAGTAAACACATTGTCAATTCTCTGAACATAATCCATCACAAAATAGCCGAGGTTTACATTGCACCATAAATTTTGGGAAGTAAAGTGAAAATGTGGTTTTTTACGGGTAATAAAATTTAAAATAAATTCTTGAATCTCTCAAATGGACACGCTCCTATCGCGTAATGGTGGTCGTTATTGCTGATATTCATAAATATTCCCATGCACCACAGTTATGTGCAGCGAAGGAATTTATATTGAGTGTTCGCGTTGCATTGCATAATGTTTTAATAGCATGTTCAATGTTTTGGATCATTTGTATTTATACTGATCTGCTTGCAGCACGGTTAGATTAAATGGTCCAAAATCATATTTTCAAGCTAAAATTTTATTGTAAAAAGGGCTTTTCTGTTATAAAGGAACTAGACCGGCGAATTATTAAATTATTCTCCAATCGGGTGCTTGAAAACCGACCCAGTTAAAAATCACAGCAGCGGGAGAGTGCGTGAATTTTCACATAAAATACTGAATTTTTTTGGCTGCTTCGTTCATGAGGTCCGTTTCGTTTGTCAGGTCAGAAAATAGTTTTTTACTGTGATATTTTTTTATAGAAGCCCAGATTTTGAAATCTGTGGCCCAATACGTGGTTGGCTTCTTATTACATGGACTTAATACTGTAACTGGCAAAAGTAACAAATATAAAAAATAATTCTAAAAGTAATCTAAAGTTAATGATAACTTGATAACAGACAATGTGAAAGGCAGGTACATATTCCATACATTTTACTTGCTCCGATATCGTATGGGCGTCTGATACTAATAAAGGAGAGCAGTGATAGCCTAGTGGTTTAACCATGTGCCTCCCACGGCGAATGGTTCAAGTTCGATTCCGAGGCACGCACCGCTGACTTTTCGAAGTCATGTGCGTATTAAAAATTAATTATCACTTGCTTTAACGGTGAAGGTAAACATCGTCAGGAAACCGGCATGTCCTAGAACCAAAAATTCGAAGACATGTGACGTCCACCAACCCGCACTGGGCCCGCGTGGTAGACTACGGCCCACTCCCTCTCACAGAGAGGAGGCCTGTGTCCCAGCAGTGGGAACATTATAGGCCGATTATGCTTATGCTAATAATATAGTATTGTACAGTGTGAACATGTCCATAACAATGTATGGTGCGCGATATTGTTGTGCTAAGAGCTTTAAGCTATGCTATATAGTATTGCGTAGTCTGAAAGCAGCTTTAAGATTATATGAGGTACCTACACTGGTACACATAATTATTCAGTATTCGATTCAAGTTCGATTAGTTAATCGGGACCAACCTTGAAATCACGAAAAAAACAACTATTCCCTACAAAATTAATACGATCAATAATGCTCGACAAAATGTATGGAAAAGCTGATTTTGTTTTGTAATTTTAAGTTTGGTCACGTAATTAATCGAATCAATATCAATTTGTGACAGATGTCAAATCCGTACATTTTTAATGCATTTTGACATTATTTGTTCGTATTTGACATCTGTCGCAGAGATCAAGCTATGTTTTACGAACTATAAATAGGTACTGAACCCTTCATATTTGTTTTTTAATACTACAAAAACACAATAATTTATCATTAATCAAAATCATTACATATTTATGCTCCTGCAATAATTAATTTCACTAAAAAATTTAGGATATTTAAAGGCTTTAGCTGTATAGTTGCCGACTCGTTCAGTGATGTACACGCATGATTTTATTATTCACAGTTAAATGGGCCAAATTATTACCGGGATAATATAGCATAAGCATAGCATAATCGGCCTATAATGTTCCCACTGCTGGGAAACAGGCCTCCTCTGTGAGAGGGAGTGGGCCGTAGTCCACCACGCGGGCCCAGTGCGGGTTGGTGGACGTCCCATGTCTTCGAATTTTTGGCTCTAGGACATGCCGGTTTCCTCACGATGTTTTCCTTCACCGTTAAAGCAAGTGATAATAAATTTCTAATACGCACATGACTTTGAAAAGTCAGCGGTGCGTGCCTCGGAATCGAACTCGAACCATTCGCCGTGGGAAGCACATGGTTAATCCACTAGGCTATCACTGCACCGGGATAATGAGCAGGAAAAAGGCCTACAACCACTTATCATTCTGAATAAGTATTGCATAAAAGCTCATAAACTTCTACTACTTAGGGATTTATAGCAGTTTATGATTCTCCCTCATAAATAGCATCATAACCCTTTCCCTCCCTGACTTTTACAACTTGAGTAAGATGAAAATCTTGTATTCAATGTGGTGTTACATAAACATCATCATCATCATCATATACGGCCCTATTATTATCATAATATACCGCTATATACAGGGTGGCAGGTTAGACAGTGGAAATATTTAAAGGGGTCATTGTACTCATCATTATGAACAACTTTTACTATGGCACCAACCCTGAAATCGCAAAAAAAAAATCAGCTGTTCCATACATTTATGTTCACATAGCTCAACAAAATGTATGGAACAGCTGACTTTTTTTGGCGATTTCAGGGTTGTTGGTGCCATAGTAAAAGTTGTTCATAATGATGAGTACAATGACCATTTAAATATTTCCACTGTCTAACCTGCCACCCTGTATAAGTATACTTCATCAAAAGTAATTTGAAATATAATAGTTGCATCAGCATTCTCATCTTCACGACTTTTTAAACTTTTATCATTGAACGACATTCAAAACCTGAACAACGTCGAAGATAACTAATATCTTTTCGATCTTGCAACCGAAGACAACCTTAGTACTTACTTAAGATCTCTGCGCAGATCGATTGGAGCAATCAGCTTACAAGTAGGTATCGTTAGTAAAAGAATTAAATAGAATTTTCTCAGTTAATTTACTGAAGTATCTCTATCAGTTTCATTTCATTAAATATCTACAAGATATAAAGTCTCAAGTCTTTGATCGTTCGTTGAACAATTTAAATTTATGGAATTAGTAATTTCGTAACGGGTCTTATTTCTTTGAGTCTAAGTCGCGTTTCTTGAGGCGTTTGGGATTAACTGCTATTGGATAATCTTCATTGTGTTTTCCATTATCGTTAAAATTGGCTAAACGAAAATTAGTATCTCTTTCTTTAGAAATTGTCGTTTCCAGGAATATTGAAGCATGACAGTCAAAAAATATAATCATTAATACTTATTCTATATATGATCTGTACATGGTAAAAAACAAACCTTGATCTATTTTATTTGAATCAAGCACTTCGTTTTTATTTCTTCATATAAATATTTATCTTTATACCTAGGTACTTTCATTTTATATCCAAAATAATTCAGTTGTAAATTCAATTTAGTCATTTACCGTGACGTGGGTAGCCGTAAAAGTAATTTATGAGTCTATTATTATTCTGACAGGCACATTACTTGTATTTATGAATCCTAGGTCATCTTTGTATGTTCCTCCTGATTTTACGGCGAAGATTTTTTATTTCGCTGTTGTTTGCCGACCAAGCAACGGAAGGTAGACAAAATGAAAAGTATGTTGTTTAATGACGCAGCCGTATTTTCTGCGACTTAAATGAAATTAAGACAATAATTCATTGCATACACACAAAAATAAACTTTATATTATGCTCTTAAAATCAAAATTACATAAGAATAATAAGGAGAGCTTGTGGCTCAAAACAGCATCGTTGTGTGATCAATTTGAGGGTTGCTGAGCAAGCTGCGCTTGCTGCGGTATTGACCGCAGCAAGCGCAGGATGGGTGGAAGGAAGGAAGCCATGGCTGGGTGACCACTGTTACATATTGAGGCCACGCTGTGCCTTGGAGAGCACGTTAAGACAGCTCTCGTATTTTGTCACCTTATTCGCTCACACAAACCATATTTTTAAGAATGTTAAATGAAAAAAATATCAGATAGCGAACTATGTAAATTGTTTTATTGCATTGACTGAGGAACTTGATTTACAGCTTAAAGGGAGCGTAGACTTAAGTATTTGATATTAATTTCAACTTGATACCTCGTCGCCTTCCTGAGAAAAAAGGACTTGACAGACAGACAGATGGACAATTATGTGATACTATAAGGGTTCCTCTTTAGGGTACCGTACCAAAAGGGTAAAAAGGGATCTTATTACCTACTAAGACTGCTGTACGTCCGTCTGTCTGTCCGTCTGTCACCAGGCTGTACCTATCTCATGAACTGTGATAGTTAGACAGTTGAAATTTTCCGAGATGATGTATTTCTGTTGCCGCTATAGGTAGGTACCAACAATAATACTAATAAAAATAGAATAAAATAAATATTTAAGGGGGGCTTTTTTTCTCGATCTTAAGAAAGTGTCTAATGTTGTAAGTATAGATAATGATACGGAACCCTTCGTGCGCGAGTCCGACTCGCACTTAGCCGGTTTTTTCTTTTTGAGGTACGGAACCCTAAAAATTAAAAACCATCAATAGAAAGTTCGTTGTTATCTATAGTACCAGTCTTAAAAGAGAACGGAGAACGTAGTTCGGAAATTCTGAGCCTCGCTCAGCTAACAAAGTTATAAGCCTCAATATAACATATGCGCATAATCATGAAGGCTTTTAAACTTAAAACATTGAGCGTATGTTTATTCTAAGTTGCGCTTTTAGTTCTCAAATTATGCGTATAATTATTATGGTTATAATATCGTATACCTATTATATCATCATCTATGGTAATGAGTAAAGTAATTATAGCGTTAGTTAGTTTAGTTAGTGTTTCACACAACATTATTGTGATATTCTTGAAGGCTGTTTTAACTTTTTTAAAGTTTTTTTAATTTTTCTATTTTCACGGTCGGTTGCAGAAAGATAATTAAATTTTAAAGGAGGCATTAACAATTCAATTTCTATCGTTAAAGTCTCCTTTAAAACTTAATGACCTTTTCTGCAACTCAGCGTAAGTGACATAAACACAGTCGATGACAGCAATACCGTGAATATATATATTATCAACTTAACAAAGTGAACTAAATACCCCCTCCTTTTTAAAGCCAGTTAAAACAAGACGAAGACCCTCTGATTCTCTCTTCTGAACCCCTTTAGAGAGAGTACTTATCAGTGGAAAAAGACCAGGAAAAAGGCCAAGGGGTCGACGACCAAAACGGTGGACAGACCTGATCCTCCAGACTTTGGGACTCTCCTTTCAGGAAGCCACAAGAATGTCCCAAGATCGAGACGTTTGGCGTCAAGCTGAGACAAGAAGAATAGATGGGTCACGATCCTTAGCATTGAGGGACCAAGGGGGACCAAAATAAAGAAGAAGAGAAAACAAGGCAAAGCTATCAAAGAAGTTAACAAAGCAGGGCTTTAACTTTTTCTGCGTCTTAATTATTCCCAACTTATAGATAAAACTTACATGTATTACGGTCTGTACATAATCACATGCTTACCATGTCTAAAACGCCATTTAACCCAATCTACGAGGATATAAACTATTTGTGTTCAAAGCGGTACTTCGAAATGGTTGAAAATCTATTGGCGAACTTTATTTATTTATCATTCTCTCTCATTGGGCTATTCGGAGAACAGCGTGTCGTTATTTATGTACTTCAATTAACCACTTTGTTGGTAGTTACTCTGAATGTTGATGATAAATTGTAATTGTTATTGTATTGGAGTATTTTTATCTCTGGTTCATTGTACTTTTTCTTCTGGAAATAGATTTGTAAATTTTCGCGTGATTGGATCTGTTTGAGTGGTTGCAGAACTGTTTTAAGAGATTCATTGTTAATAAATAGATTTAGTGCTAAAAATTGATCAATCACCTCGAACAGGCTAAGTAGAATAATGGTAGCACATAACGATTTATGTGTTTCGTTGATGGGTTATTGTGCTGAAAATCACTGAGAATTGCTAGTGAGGTACCTATCGTTGATCGTGACCCACGTTGCTAGGTAATCAGTGGCGAATCTTGCGGGGCGAGTGGAACATATACCGTTGCAACGTGGGTAAAGCCACGGGTACAGCTAGGTAGATATGATAGTAATTAAAATTTAAATTAAAAATTAGAAATAATCCTTATATTCAGAAGGTACTTTTAAAACCTGCTATTTACAGCTGCCATTCACTTCAAGAGCAAAGGATGAGAAAATTCAAAAGGAACAAAGAACACGTTCAAACCATTTCCTAGACTGCAATAGATAAAATCGTATGAAATTCCAAAGTGCTGACATGGCTTGCACTTTACGGGAATTGCATTTTTTCACATAAAGCCATCGACGCGCCGAGAAATCCAATCAAATGATCGCTTTTTGTGAACGGCGATCAAAAAATGCTGATTCTATTAAATAAAGAATGCTCTTGCTTTTTTGTTTCAGTATAATAATTGGATTTATTTTTAAAGTAAACTGAAACATTTTGTAATATTATCGCTGAGTTGCAGAAAAGGTCATTAAGTTTTAAAGAAGACTTTATCGAGAAAAATTGTATGGTTAATGCTTCCTTTAAAATTTAATTATCTTTCTGCAACTGACCGTATGTGTGTTAAAAATAGTATTAGCATGTGCAGATCGTTAAACTACTAAGTTAATTAGGAATTTATACATGTTTATTTATTCTTAGGTCGATAGTCTCAACTTCATTCATTTGTACTGTGATAACCTTTAGTCTGGGTACATTAAATTAAGAGAAAAATTAAAGACTACGCCAAGGCTATAAATATTCATACATAGTTAACATCAAAAAGAAAATGTATGTGGTATGTTTTTTTTATCCTGTATTGTTTCACTCCTCGCAAAAAATATCTTAAGCACCTAAAAATAGCCAAAAAAAAAAATTATGCATATTATACATTGAACTTGTTATTATGCTAATTGAATAATTGAATAACCTGGGTAAATTCATAATCTGGAACGGGCTTGGCATGTGAACACAGCCAATTCAATGTATATTCCGCTATTAAATAAACGCGTTTTATGAGATTTACTCAATATTCAAAGGAAATTATCTGAACTTAAAGAGCTGTAAATCAATAAGATCTAAATTAACATCATCACACATGCCACGGAATCTCATAACTCTTTCTCACCACCAAGGAAGACATTTCCAGAATTAATTTCGTACAGTCTGAACACCAGTTTATTTCCTCATATCCTTGACTAAAGAAGTGCTAACATAACTTATAGACTTTGAGCTGGGGTTTTTACAAATCACGATTAGAATACCGAAATCGATGTTTTCTTAGATTGATATATTATAGGTATTCATTTTCGTGGAGCAGGAAGATTCGGAATTAAAGAAATAAAATATGTTACCTGTCATTTTTTTAAAAGTTTACAGTTTTTTTTTAAATTAAGATTGATACTTAATATACTTAGATGATTTATTAAAAACTCTGACGTCACTGCTACATCAGTTAGGAAAGTTGAAAGCATGCCAGTATAAAATGTATTGTAAGTAAAAAATAACGCGCTACTAAAGCACTCATGTATTGTAAACCACATCTGTCCTTATCCACTGAAAGGGACGGCTTATTTTCAACACAAATCCACTGGGTACATAAAGAATTCGACCCAGATAAACACGTTGACGTTCAGTTAGTATTCTTGTTTGACTTTCATATTTATTAGGAAAAGATTTATTTATGATCCCACATACAGCTTGTCAGTTACGGAAATAGTTCAGTGATGAAACGAATAGTTTCCTTAGTAATAATGTTGTTTGTTATTGCTGGCAGAAATAGATGGGAAGTGATGAGTAACATACACTCACTGAAGACAAGCTTTTAATTTTCTTGCTGCTCTCAAAGTTGTTGTAAGTAATTTACTCTCAGTAAATGTAAGAATAGAATGCAGATTTGTAGATTCTGCTTCATTGGTCTAGTGCACGGACATATAAATGACGGCCGTCATTTCACAACCAACGTCTTCTGACAGAAGTGTGAAATGTTGTCAGAAGTGTAAAACAAAATATAAAAATATCTTGCGCGGTATAATGCTACCGAAATAATAGATTTTTTATGAAAACATGGCATAATTATTTAAGTGAGTAATTTTATTGACCACCTATTTTCAAAATTATTATTGTCATGCAAAAAATGACGGCCGGCATACTATGGGTGCTTTACTAGTCAGACTACGTCTACCTTTTTTATACGTCCATGGTTTAGTGCTAGACTGCTAAGAGTGGAGTCCTGCGGTCGATCCCCGGCTCAAGCAGTGTTGTTATTTATTAAGTTTATTTTTTCTGTTAGGAAATTGTTAGTAGCAGATCGGCTTCTTGGAGTTTTGCTGAGGGATCGAATTCGAATCAAGATCGAAAGTAGTCGACGTGGCTTACAAAATATGCAAATCTTATGTGGCAATGGGCTGACCATATCAGCCATTTAACTGATGGGGTAAACGTATTCTTGAGTAGAAACTGCGAATTGGCAATCGTAGTGTAGGACCCTCTCTGTCTAGGTGGAGCGATGATCTTCGTAGGATGGCTGGTGTCACCTGGATGGGAGCGCTTGACTTGGATAGCATGCGGATTGACTAGGATAGTATGCAGTCGCATGCTATACTGCCTTCATAACGAAAAAGGGCACAATTATGGTCCATTTCAATAGAACTTGTAAACTATGTAAACAAACTTTCTATACAAATTCATCAAATTTTGACAGTTGGCCATACTGACATTGTTTACAAAGTTAACAAATTCTATTGAAATGGACCCTACTAACATTTTTTTCAAAATTGAGTTTATACATATTATATATCTTTGGAATCAGAAAAAAAAAGGAATTTTGGAAAAAATGTTAGTTGTGCCCTTTTTCGTTATGACGGCAGTATACAAGTCAATCCTCGGCCGCTCCCATCCAGTAGTGGACTGCTATTTAAGCTGATGATGATAGTAATGATAAGATCGGTATCTGGATCTGCCTAGTTAGTGACAATAGGCTCGTCCCCTATTACAGTGGACTTATCACCCTTTTAAGGAAATAAAGGCAAGATGTTATGCTATGTTATATGTAAATATACTTCTCCCCGAATCATAATAAATTTCCCAAAAGAATAAAAAAGATGGCTTTGATTATGTTATCCAATCATAGAGAATACTTTTATAAAAACCGAAAAAAAAGATTCGAAGAAGAAAATAATTATATGTTTTTTTGTATAAGTACCTTTGAAGTTTGTTATCTGTAACTACTTAGCTAGTACAATACCATAGAGTGAAAGTAGAAAATTAAGCTCTGTTTCCAAATGCTACTGTCATAAGCGACAGACACTAGGGAGAGATATATCTCTTATTCCCAGAAAAGCTGAAGCACTTAGGAAAGTGTTTCAGTTTTTTGTTTTTCTGCGAGACGAGACTGATTTATGACTAAATCATGAAGCGTGTCACCAGTAACTATAAAAGAATGTTTTTTCGGACGTCCCGGGGGGTATACGAGAAACTTTACTCATAAATATGCGTGCAAAAGAGAGAATCGAGGGAAAAGTTGAATTGGCCGTGGTATTATCTTCCGAGGTTACAAATATTGTACTATCGGTTTTGAAAATTCTCCAATTTTTTTTATCCAGAAGTATTTCATTTTTATTTTGTAGGATTTGTGATGTTACTTGTTATATTAAGGACCTTCTAATAATGAATTTTTATTATATCTCAATATTGGAAACTTAGATAACGTTGTCATAGGAATATCTTTGACGGTCGTTACGGGAGCCCGAAAGTCTGACAACTGATCAAACATTCGAATACCGGTATTACCCAATAATTGGGTTGTGGAGGTCAGATGGCAGTCGCTCCATGTAAAATATTGGTATTCAGCCGCAACTAGATAGACCGGAAGCCGACCCCAATCAAGTTTGGGAAAAGGCTAGGCGGATGATGATTGGAAATTCAGATAACGATAAAATCACATTGCGTTTGTGTTTTCCAAAGGGGTAGGTAGAAACGTGTATTAAACACACCTACACCCCCATTCCGCGAGTTATGTCCGTCAGTATCGCGCAAACAATTGCTTATATCAGAACTAAAGATTAGAACAAATTCTACTTGTGACGCTGGTAGCAGAGAAGTTGTTACAAGTATGTTTTATCTCAAAAACAAATTGGCAATAAATAATTAAATACTATCAATAGATTGTAAATATTTGTTTCAATAAAATACGTGCAGATAAATTCCGAATCTCCTTTTTGTATAAGAAATATATCAGCATACAATATTGCTTGAGTACGCGCTATAAGTAACATGTTCTTTAAATTCCCCGTAGTGTTTGCTCAACATAATTTAGATTTAATGGATAGATTTACCGTATTGTAGTTTCATTATTTCTACTTTTATCCCAGAATTAAAGAAAAACACAGTATGTTTTGGTTTATCAACCTACGCACGTTCGCAAAGAATACTGTGCGTAATCGCTATTTTAGTTCTTTTCGACCCGGCTCTTATTTCCAAAATGAATAGATTTGCTTTGTTTGTAACATCTAAGAGCCATGCTACATGGACGGTTACCCGCCGCGGTTATCGGCTTGCAAACCGCAGCAGACATAATTTAACATACAAGTTGTACGGTGCTATTTCACTATATGGTGTCCTACCGCGGTTCAGAGACGGGAGCAAATCAATCGTAGTGGTGTCTTTAAATTACATTGGTGGTTTGCCGCCATTGCGTCATTCTGAGATAAAGCGTCTGCGAGGGTGGTGGTCGTGAGCTTGCCAGACACGTGCTACCATACCGCACGTGTAGTATGGCTACAGCAGAAAACTACAGCGGGAAACCGCAATCCGTGTAGCTTGATGATCTTCGATAGCTTTCTTGTGCGGATACCCGCGGCGGAGAACCGCCCGTATAGCATGGCTCTAAGTGTCTGTTTCCTTGCAAAGACTCGTCTTTGCAAGGAAACAGACAGAGCGCACACCGATTTTAGGCACGAAAAAACTAATGAATGGGACAATTAAATACCGTAACCCATAGTACTAACAGACATAACTCGAAAATAGCTCGACCGATTGACTTGAAACTTTGTACAGTTGTTGTGCAGAAGTCATAAAAAGGTTTGTAAAAAAAATATTGCAACGCAGAGCTAGTTTTTACCAGTAACGGTTTGTATTTCGTAAGAACCACACTACTAGTAGAAAAAATCTTCAGTTCAGCTTCTATGTGCAGAGAAATGAAAGTTAATATTTTTATTGGAAAAACAATTGTTGGACAATAGAACTTTCTAAGAATAGAAATAACAGAGATAAAATAAGCTTTATAAGATCGTAATCATTGTCAGTCATGTTTCTGTCATTACAAACTGTCTTCGTCAGATTGTCAAAAGTCTAGCTAATTACATTGTAGGTCCTAAGACTTCTTCGGATAATGAGCCATAATTTTTCAAAATGTTGACTTCCTGATGAACGAGGCAAATTACTGAAAATTAATTTTTTTACGGATGAGGTTTCAAGCGCTGTAATTATATAAGTATCAGTGTCAAATAATAAAGGATTAATAAGCTTGATTTGAACTAATTATAGTCCACAGTAACTCGAGGTTTTTAATAGCAGCTAGCATTTTTCCTTCTTCCTTTGCTTAAGTAATTATCTGTTAACCGCACCCAATAATAAAGTTCTAAAGTAAACAGTGTTTTGTCCGACTTCATTATTGCTTTAATTCAGTAGGTGAGTTGGCAATTGAATTTCTTCTTGGAAATTGATTTTCTAAATTATTTTTATTAAATTATTTGTTAGCATCCTTAACAGGTTCAATATAGCATAAGTATAAGCATAATCGGCCTTTAATGTTCCCACTGCTGGGACACAGGCCTCCTCTGTGAGAGGGAGTGGGCCGTAGTCCACCACGCGGGCCCAGTGCGGGTTGGTGGACGTCGCCAGGTTCAATATTAACTCCTAAATCAGTAGTATGGTCGGGTTTCACTTTTAAAGTGTGTTATTATTTGGAACAATCTCACCATTTTAATTATCATGGAGTGCAGGGAAAAAGATTTTATTACTTTATAGTTTACCTGAACACCTGATTCAATCACTTAAACACCTCTCACGACACCCAAGGGAAATAATGTGATTTTGTTTAAAGGTAAAATAAATAACACACTTTTTTAATCTTTCAAAGTAGGTGCGGGAACTTTTATTTTCTTCTCGTGATGTTCTTGATAAATTAGATTATAATTTCAAGAAACTTTATAATAACGTTATTCTGTTATGTCGTATTTTTACACGAATTGATCTTCAATTTTAGGGTTCCCTAGAAAAATTCTAACCCTTATAGTTTCGTCATGTTCATTTGTGCGTCTGTCCATCTGTCACACCCCCGTTAATCTTCAGTTCATAACCAATTTATATGAAAATTCGCAGGTCTTCTGTGAACCGCCATATGTATAATAAAGGCCTGTAATTAACCCTACAGTGGTCGCGCGCCCTAGCGGAACCTGAGTGGTCGCGCGGAGGACAGTAGTCATCCACTTTTAACTCAAAGTTTAGAATCAAATAAACACATTGAGTGATATTAAACACTTATCATAATAAAACCATGTTTTTCAAAAATCATATAATCACAAAAACATTTATCAAATATTAACTTCTGTTTTAAAAATTAAGAACTTTAAACATAAAATCATCCATTTGGCTTTAAAAATTACAAAGTTTCATTAAGAACTCTAAAATTACTGAAATAAAGTTGTCGATCAACACGGGTATAATGACAAGTATTGACAGTGATCAGGGCAAGTAATTTTCTGATATATTTGGCAAGATCTACACGAAATTTTGTCATGTTCAGTTTACATAGGTTTGTTACTCCTGAATGTTCGACATTTTGTATCTGTGATAGTATTTTTTCAACATTATAATAACATAAATATCAAAAGTATACAATTAATTATATTACTAGAATACAAAAGAGATCCTATAGTATAAAATAATAAAGTTTATTTGTCATTTTATCAATAATTAAATATCTAATCATACTGACCTAATCGGTCGCGCGGATGACGTGAGTCATCCACCGACAAAGATGCACTCTTTTTGTTACAACCACTCGACACCAGCGCACGGCGTTTACTGAGATGAAGCAATACCTACTTTACGATTTAAAATTTAGGCTACATAGTGCTTACAGTGTAAAAATCAAAATAATAAAGTTACGTTTTGACGTGTGGATGACTAATGTCATCCGCGCGACCACTGCAGGGTTAAATTATGAAAAATAAAATAATTAGAGGAGGCTCTCATACATGAAACTTAGGGATAAAAAAAAATATTCCCCCTCTAACGTTCCAACCGCATTATCAGAAAATCTGAAAAACATCAGGCTCGTAGCATCCAATAGATTTATCCGATTAAAATAAGTCTGAATAAGGCCATGTTGTTTCAACTTACAGTTACGTATCTGTAACCGTCAAATATGGCGGCTTGTACGACAATTTCATACTGACTTAACGATTACGTACTGACTTACGAATACAGATGGTTTGAAGCAACCCGCCCTAAGATAGGTACCTACGTCTATTCGTTTTTTAAATATTCACTATTTTCAGTTTTTCCAATCGCAAAAATTACTTTGTATTTCATAATACTCGTATTATTGTGATATTTTGCCGTCGGGAAACTGAAATACTTCTTGCTACAGAACTCTCTGTGTGTGGTCCGACACGCTCTTGCCCGGTTTTTATATGAATTGATAGTTTTTTAAATCTAAATTCAATAGAGCTTGATTTCTTTATTTCGTTTATCTAAAATAATAACTTAATTACCTTGATGAGAACATTCGCAGTTTTAGAAGTTTTTGTTGAAGACAAATTACATTGAATAAAAACTTATTTAAACTTCATGCATCAGAAAACTTGAATCGAGTTAATTTTGTTTTCAGTTTCCAAAAGCTTAATTGACATGGAGCGAGCATCGTAAATTTACCGTTCACAAAATCAACTTAATTTTCTTTAAAATAAAGTTCAAATTATATTGGCAAATTATAAATTTATCACTGCTGAATTAGATTTTATCTACAAAGCAGTACCTAAGTTCTAAATAAGTTCGATGCCTCGAACTTACTTGGGAACTTTTATGCAAGATTAGGCGGTACTATGTGCGGATAAGGTTTAAAACAATTTGTGTTAATTGAAACATTACTAATTGAGTTGAGATCTGTTTGTTTAAGCAAGGAAGGGTTTTTTTTTAATATTATAGGAGGCAAACGAGCAGACGGATCACGTGATGGTAAGTGATTACCGCCGCCCATGGACACTCGCAACACCAGATGAGTCACAAGTGCGTTGCCGGCCTTTAAAAAACTGCTCTTGCCTTGGGCATTGTTGAGCGCAGGTATGCCCCCCCCCCACAACAATGGATTTATCAACTGCGTCATCATGGGGTGTTGGGCCTCCGGTACCCTCACTCACTCGGCGAAACACGACGCAAGCGTCGTTTCACGCCGGCTTTCTGTGAGGCCGTGGTATTACTCCGGTCGAGCCGGCCCATCCGTGCCGAAGCATGGCTCCCCTACGGTAAACAGATGGATTGATGGATTTTTACAGATGGATCGAATGTTGATAGGAAAGATAAAAGGGTTAGCGACTAGTAAAAGTACCACATAATTAGAGAGCATGGAGTGCCAATAAGAGTCCTCTACTCTTTAGCTAACCCGCTTTTAATAATTATACTTTATTGCCAGAACACTCAAACGCCAGAAAATCCCAATCAATTGAAGGATTGTTCGACTGAGCTGTTGTGTTTGGCTGACGCAAATAAAAATAATCAATTGTATCGGTGACACGAGGCATGAGTACAGATAAAAGTATACTTACGGAGATGTAAGTACTTGTATGCAATATGATCTTGTTTAAGCAAATAATAACAAAAATAAAAATACTTAATTTCGTATGTTAATTACACTTTTTCTCATATTTTAATGATTTCAGATGTATTGTTTTAATATAAATAAGATCGGTGGTCCAGAAAGCCCCATGAAAAATTGATTGTAATTATTTGGAGCAATGGATAATATATCTATTGTAACGTGTTTTTCTCATTATTTCACAATATTACATGATTTGATCTAACTTCAAATCTTAATTTATGAAAGAAGACTTCTGGCTTCATAAGAATTTTATCAAATTCAAGTTCTACCGTCTTACCTACCGTCTTTTTTATTTGTCTCAAAACCAATGATCACTGGATCATTGGTGATACCAGGTTAGATCACTGATAAAAACTATTTTATTGAAGAGGTCTTGATAGTAATCACCTATTCAGCACAGACTATTTTTGTGTGACTTTCATTCCCAAACCGTTGTTGATCCAAAGTTACATTCTGACCATCAAACATTTTTTTTCTTTTCAAAACAGACACCAAGAGTCCTCTTATACCCTGAAGAAGTATAATTTAGATAAGGAAGAGGAATAAAAACAAGGCAGTCTATGTAACCAATAATACTGCCATTTCTAATACAGTTATTTATTCTTAGCTAGCTGTTCCCGTGTATTTGCCTTCGGCTCTCGGGTTTCAGCCAAACAAAACACGCGGAGAGCTTTGTTATTGACGTATTTCCTTACATACGAGGGAAGTCGGTTCCAATCACTGAATTGTATAGGTACTTATGCATAATGTTCATTCGGTAGTCAAAGATGCTTTGAGTTAATGCAGCTATGCTCGGAAGCTTCTACTGAACAATATGTTAAGTGAGAAGTAGCCTGGAATGTTGTTCATTATACAATAAAATTGTATACAGTGAATTTAGCGATGAAGCTGATGAATACATTTATTTTAATTTTACTTAAGGTCATAGTCTTGATGTATTTGGACTAAATTGTATTTGGATTAAACTAGAATAATTCGTTTCATTTTGTTTAAATAGAATTGTGGTCAAATGTTAAACGTTTTCAAGAAACAACTAAGAATATTGAATTTTATGTTTACTTTATTAAATTCAATTAATCAAGAAATATCCTTTTTTCTTTTATTTATTTTTTTTTAAAAAAAAAAACGTTGCCCCACACTAGGATTTCTCCTGTATCGTGGGTGCGTTTACAAACACAAATTTCACATACACAAACAGCCAGACCTATGTGCAATGCGGGAATCGAACCCGCGACACGTTGCGGAGCAGCCAATCTCTCAGCCACTGCGACAACCGTCCTCCTCCTCCTCCTTCTTCATCCTCTAAGTTATATGGGGTGGCTGGGCAACTAAAGAAGAGTTGTTAGTACTGGTCCATAAAAATCTAAATCCTAAAGACGAGTGAGATGGTTAGGACAAAAAAAATCTCTCGTATAAACTTTCACAGCTCAAATAATGCCACTAAACGTTGCTAACTCACTTTCAGTATAAGCAGAAACGGAAATACGAATGAAAATCTGTAAATTTCGCAGAAACAGGAGAGTGGAAATCTGAAAATAGACTGATTGGTGTATCTGAAGCTAGATTGCAATGAACAAAAAACTTTTTGAGTTGTAAATTATCGTTAGTTGAAAAAAAAATGCTTGGTGGATGTTATTTTGGCTGCAAACAAAAAACGAATGCAAAATTCAATATTACCTTACTATATTAATTAAATATTTAGGTAAGCTTAATTGCAATTTTCAGTTGACTGAAATATTGAAACATTTGACTGAAATGTTTACAAATTATGCAACATTAAAAAATATAATAAGAAATTCAATTTATATTGGCTCAAATTATGAGACAGACGGCAATTTAGTGACAACCTAATAAAGGCATTCCAGTCCAGATTAACTACGAGAAATATTCAAATGTTGAAGAGAAATCGTGCTAAAGTGATTAAACTACAATAAAGATTTATTAAAGTCTACACTTTATGTTCAAATATGTTTATAGTAAGTTAATGAGAGATCCTCTAGGGATTCCCCTGTTAATAATAATTTCATTCTCGCATAACTTTTTTCAATAGAAATACTTTTAGCAACTGTACATATTTGAGTAATAATAACAAGAATGAAAGCAATTAGGGGTCAGGTTACCGTGTTTACGAAAACATGTAGGTTATCGTAAGGGCGTAGAAATTTGTTCAGGTAACACAAACCTTTATAGTCGCTACGCAGGTTTAGATGCAAGGAATATAAAGTTTTTAAGCTTTCGCAAATTGTGCACGTGTTTTTTAACTAGAACGGGACTTTACGCGTACAACAAGCTGGGTACTCACTTAGCAGTGTAGCATGTAATGTATCAGATACGGTATCAAGTGAGTACGTAGGCACGAGCCCGCTGCGAGCCGCTCGCGCGTGGAGCGCTGTAAGCTCGCAGTGACCCGCCGAGTGGCGGTATCACTGCGAACACAAAGGCGGCTCGCAATGTGATCCGGTAGCTCGTAGCTAGATACGCGGTGGACCGTGGACGAGCCGTACTCACTTGCAGGTTGCTACAGTATCTGATACGTTACATGCAACGCTGCTAAGTGAGTACCCAGCTAAACATTATCAAAATAACAATATTTTGACTAACCTCGACGTTTCGATCAAGTTGCATTGACCGAGTCTTCTCGTGTCAATGCAACTTGTTTCAAATGTCGAGGTTAGTCAAAATACTGTTATTTTGATTATGTTCTGTGCGCGTAAACTCCCGTTCTAGTTGAAAAACAGGCATAGTAAGTAGGTACCTAATAGCTTCCTTAATGCTATCGTTACAAGTCTTAAAATTGCTTGCTTTTATGTTATAAGGTTGTTTAGGTTAAAAATCAAGAGCACTGAATAATGGAGTTTATTAAGGATTACAAATTGACACAACAATAGCCATTTTACCAACTTACTTTAATAGAATAGCCATACCGAGGCTTCCCTACCATTCGTGGATGTATAATAGTAAAACAAACCGAACGGCATAACTAAGTTAGTTTGTGAAAAAAAAATTCGATTTCTAAAAACTGTGATAGTTACAAACATCACTTTATTTTTGGTGTGATATGTAAGTGAATTTCTATAAATTCTAATTTATTATTTCAGACTAGATTCCGTCCGCGGCTTCGTCCGCGTTTTGGGGATAAAAAGTACCTATTCTATGTGTTATTCTGATATAACTATAAGCTATATTACTGTAAAGTTTCATCAAAATCCGTTTAAGTACCTAGTAGGTTTTGCGTGAAAGAGTAACAAACATCCCCACATACATTCATCCTCACAAACTTTCACATTTATAATATTATTAGTAAGATAAGATTTTTTGCATTGCAAATTTCGGAAATAGGAGGGGGGGTAGGGGGGGATTTTCAAAAACATATACCTATAATGTCGAAAACTATAAGTATTTTATAACGCATACAAGAAAACAAAAATATATTAATTACACTTCTAAGCAGCTGTGACAGACAGACGGACAGACGAAGTCACACTATTGACCATAAGTGTTATTTTTTTAACATTTTGGTACGGAACCCTAAAACCATTTCTAAGCTGACAGATGACTCTATTATTTCCATAAAGAACAAAAACAAAGCGTAAGATCCAATATTAGTGAAATCTTATAATTAACATTATAATAGCGCATAAAAAAGAACAAACAAAACTTCTTAAAATATCATAATATTAAGTAGGTAGGTAATACAAGTTATCTAATAAAGAGCAGCTCGCGGGCATTTTGTTAGAGAAAATATTATTAGGACTTGGAAACTCCAAAAAAAACACCTAATTAGTGTCTTTGATAATGACATTTATGTTGATAACTTTCATGTTGTTGTGAAGAGCTCTACGTTGTAATGTAAGCTCTCGATTCTACAAAGGGATTTGAAGCCCAAGGCAAGAATTGTGGCAAAACATAATTTTAGACAAGGGTCAAAGGTGAATACATTCTATTACACAAATCTCCTTGACAAAGTCATGTTGCCCATGGGTCGAGAAAAGGGCAAAAATGTTTTTACCTATTTGATCTACAAATACAAAATAAAAAATCCAAAATTTTACAAAACTCAGTCAAATGCCCAAAAAACTGGCAGCATTTCCATGATGGATAGCAATGCTTATTTTTTGGCCAAAGTAAAAGCCAGATTTTGAGTCATGGGAAGTGTCAAACAAGCGCTTAGCAATATCTTTAAAGAGGAGATGAGCACTCGCACCTCAAAACCCGAGGTTTTCAACCCGAAACGGCTCCAAAATGTAATAAAAATTATGTGATCATTCAGACCGATATTTCCAATAGATTCAAATTGTTCACTCACTAATGTCATTGCGTGCATTTTGTACCTAATATTTGGAGTAAACGCCAACAGTTAAATAATAGGTCTTTACCTATGAAATTGCCGTTTTGTATGAAAAAATTTAAACGATTTTTTTTAATGTATTTTTTATTTGTATTAATCGAAGTAATGATCCATGCAATCAATGCATCTTTGCCAACGCAGTGGCAGTTTATTGATGCCCTTCTTAAAGAAATCAGCTGGACGGGAGGCAACAAATTCTTCAAAGGCATTTTGTACTGCCTCTCGGGTATTGAATTTTTTTCCCGCCCAGAAGTTATCCAAATTCTGGAAAAAGTAGTAGTCTGTAGGCGCAAGGTCTGGTGAGTAGGGCGGATGACGGAGAGCTTTCAACCCCAGTTCTTGCAACTTGGAGACCATCTGCTGTGCAGTATGAGGTCGCGCGTTGTCGTGCAGGAGCAGCGGAGACGAGCGATTGACCAATGCTGGTTGGAGATGTGCCAGCTTCTTCATCATTGTGTTCAGTTCTTCACAGTACACATCTGCAGTAATGCTCACCCCGTTTGGTAAGAAGCTGTGATGAATCACACCGGCGCTAGACCACCAAACAGTGACCATCCCTTTTCTAGGGGTAAGTTTTCGTTTAGGGCATTGTTTAGGTGCTAAACCAGGATCCAATCAACTTGTTGAGCACTTGCGGTTATTAAACAGAATCCATTTTTCATCGCAGGTAACAATGCGGTTCAAAATTCCTTCATTTGTGTGTCTGTTGAGCAGTGCAAGGCACGTCTCGACGCGTACTTCGCGCTGGCGATCATTGAGTTCGTGGGGCACCCATTTGTCAAGCTTTTTTACCTTGCCAATTTGACGCAAATGGACCAATATTGTTTTGACGCTAACGTCGAAAGCAGCTGCTAATTCAGCCGTAGATTGTGTATCATCAGCTTCCACAATCGCCTTTAATTCGTCATTGTGGATCAAAGTCTTCGGACGACCGCGAGGTTCATTTTTCAGGTCGAAATTTCCAGAACGGAAGCGAGCAAACCAATAACAGGTGGTGCGTTGGTTTGTAGTGTTACCTCCGTAAACGACGTTGATGTTGCGTGCCGCTTGTGCCGCGTTGCTGCCACGACGGTACTCGTATTCCATAATTACTCGATTTTTTAACGTATCCATGATGACGAAAAAGATTGAAATGCGATGAAAATGTAACACTAATCAATAAACAAATGACTACTTTTGGAAAAAAAAAAACCATGTTTTTAAAATAAAATTAATTTTAAATCAGAATTCTTAGCCAAACAAAAATTATTTTGATTTGAAATGGCCAGTACTGCAGAACGGCAATTTCATAGGTAAAGACCTAATATTAATTGTCTAGGGTCACCGAACAGAAACCAACTATCACCAACAAGATAACCGCAAGCACTTCGCACAATACCCTAACAAAAAGGTTTCTATTTTAATTTATAACCACGGCAAGATCGTGCTATAAATTTTGAAGAAGCACCTTTACAAATAAATATATTGAAATTAAAAGGTCATAGATCAAAAATTTCCAACTTTTGACGTTGGATTCCGACATCAAAGAGTTTAATTATGGACTTGTGTACACAAAACCATTTTAGTTAATTGTACTCGGATGGAAATAGGGTACCGTGTGCACGTGGCCTGACCGGCAAGCTGTAGCGATTGAACGATTCACCTGTTGAATTCACTAGCCGCCGCGGCGGCTAGTGAAAAATTCGGGACTCATAAGAGCATAACCAAAAAGTTAATAAAACGTTTATTACAATTTATTATTCTATTTATAGTTATTTAAGTTTCTTAAATCAGGTTTTCTAATTATTATACAGCAAGATACTACCTACACTAAATTGATTTTATGAAAGATAAAAAAATACATTATGTTAAGAATGGAACGAAGAGAACAATACATTATCTCAGTTACTACGGTTCACTCGGCTAACATCAATGTTCAAGAAGGCTTATTGCAAAGTACCGATACAAAAACAGTGAACAATTTGCCTAATCTTGAGGCTATAAACTTGGAGAAATCCACAATCGAAGGTTGTAAATGCTACAACATAAATCCATGAATTACCATCACAATGTATTTTATTTTATTCCCCAACCCGCCGTCACCACCAACTCGAGGCAAATCGCAATAAAGTTTAGATAATCCTTCATTGTTTGATCGATGATCGGGCTGGATTAGATTGGCAAAGTAGCGCTTACAGCGACGTATTCGCATCATGATTTATCTTCTTGTTATTGCAGTTGAAGCGGCTCAGCGCTGTCGGTGCGGTGGGCACAAAAATATATGCAAACTGGGATTACGTTTGAAGGACAGGAATGGAGATTGAATGTTCTGGATAAGTCAATAATGTGGGGCTGATGGGAACGTGTGTGTGGATTTTCGTCTTTCTGAATTTGTCTGATAGATTTTTGACTGGTGGAAATTTTCACACTTCACAAAGTTTGCGTAAGGAAAAGCTGTGTAAAATAATAGAAGTGGCATCGATTTGATAGATTAGATTTGAGTTTTTTGTTGATGACACCTGGGAGGTGATTCTCGCGGGTTCGATATGATATCACCTTCGATATATATTGCAATAACTGTCAAAATATCGATTGAACGGTATTCTCGAGAAATCGCTGTAGATATACATGGTGGCAGGTTAGACAGTGGAAATATTTGAAGGGGTCAATGTCATTCAATCATCAGAATCATCAGAATAATTATGAACAACTTTTACTATGGGACCAACCCAGTAATCGCGAAAAAAAAATCAGGTGTTCCATACATTTATGTTCACATAACTCAACAAAATGTATGGAACAGCTGTTTTGTTTTTCGCAATTTCAGGGTTGGTCCCATAGTAAAAGTTGTTCATAATGATGAGAAGGTACAGTGACCCCTTTGAATATTTCCACTATCTAACCTGCCACCCTGTATATCGATGGTAATGCGTTTGACATGCATCGCGTGGTATGGAGCAGTAGATAGATTCTGATATTGATCGAATGCGATATCTACATGATTCGATATTGATCACATCACCTGATTTATCGCACAAAGCGAGAATCATAATTATGATAGTCTAATTCATAATAGATACGTTTTACCCTGTCAAAGAACTTGGTAAATAGCAATGAACATTGAACACTATTTAAATGAATAGGTATCTTGTAAAATACACTGTACGAACCGGACCAGTACCATAGAAAATCAATAGATTAACATAGATTGCAGTAACAATATTTCGATTATAAAATGGCTATTACTTTCTAGTCTGTAAAATAACGGTATTATAAAAGGCGATTAGGAGACAAATTAAATTTCTGCGGCTTTTATCTGTTCTGATTAATTTTGATTCGGTACCCTTATTCCGAGTTAAATAGAAATCTATACTCGACGCGTAAACCATAACTCGACCAAATTAAGTTTACACTATTATAATTGATTTTACTACATTCGAGCTATCACTGTCATTTGGTCGCATTATAAACGCAGACGCTAGCGAGCCTCGTAATATTATAACGCGACCAAAGAGCAGTGTCATCTTGAAATGAGTATAAAAAGTATTGTAGCAAGGAGTTTATATACCCATCTAAACGCTTTCTGCTAATTCCGCGGGGTGGCCGTGCTAGTGCAAAAGAGGTCTTGCTAGACTAGTTCAAAGACAATAAAGTAAAGCCTGTGTCGTGCCACGGCGATGGGTTCAGTAAGGATTTTAATTTATGTGTACATCTAAATTATTGTATTCACATTTGTGAAACCAAAAATTGTTTGAATGACTTGTTTTGACATTTCGTAAAAATACCGGATTTTTTTTAGGGTTCCGTAATAAGAAGTATTTTAGTTTTATGATCGCAAATATTTATTTATAAAACACAAAACACTACCAGTAAGTAATAATAATATAGGTAATATAAGTTTGTATTGTACAAAGCATTGTTGCGGTTGTCAAACTCAAAACTGAAAATAGCAAATTATTATTTATTTGAGAGTGAATTGGTTTCATCTAGGCAAGCGTGCTCCATCGTAGACCGCATCATCGCTTAACATCAGGCGATTGGATGATGGATGCTATGAGGTTGATTTTTTCCTGATTTTTTGATAACGCGGTTGGAAAGTTAGAGCGGGGGACATAATATTGTTAACATTCGTTGTAACGAACAGTTGATTTGATTTCGTTATTTCAAGGTTGGTCCCGTAGTTAATCGCACTAGTATTGAAAACTGAACACCATCCTTCACTATGTCCCACGTTTAACCTATCACCCAGTTTAAGATCGTTTCAATTTTGGTTACGTTCGTTTATTGTCGGATTTCAGGTTTTAAACATAAATTATTGATGTATTGAACCCTAAATGAAAGCCATTAAAACTTCTTAAAAATGTTATTATGTCAAAACAATACGTCAATCAAAGAGATAATTCGTTAAAAACTTATACTTTCCTATGTTATTTTTGAACCTTGATATTTACTGTTTCTAGCAGTGAGGCAGTGTTTAAATACAATCAACGCCATTTTATTTAGTTGTGACTACTTCAAGGATATCTAAGTGTAGGAAGAAAACATTGACCTAAATGATCTAACATGTCATGTTTATGAATCAATATCCTACTCAAAACGAAATACCTACCTATTTAACTTTTAGAGCTATTTTCATTTGAATAATAATAAACGAATAAAGTGCTTGGAGTTTCCCTGCGTGAATGAATCAGAAATAAGGTTTTCAGGGAAACCAAGGTAAGCGACACAGCCAGAAGAAATGCCAAACCTAAATGGGGTAAATAACTCGTAGAACGGGTGGCTGGTGGAGCCAAAAAGATTTTAAGTGGCCGCGCACGGCGCGAATGGATAGAAATGAATGAATGGGTAGACCTCACAAGGTGGACTAACAACTTGGTGAAGGTGGCGAGAAACTATTGGATGTGGGCAGCACAAGAGCAGTTTTTGTGGCGATGCTTGGGAAAAGCCAGCATTAAGGTGCCTTTCCAACAGAGATGTGCTATGCAGCTATGCTACGAAAATATAAAAGCTAGGCTGCAAAACTATGTGACCGTTTCCACTGATGTTATGCTATGTAGGTAGCTGTGCAAGGAAGATGCGCAGCTCGAGCTATGTGACGTATCGACAATACACATAGCTACTCCATTATCGACCACACATCTAGCACGCATCCATAGCTCGCATCGCATCCATAGCGCGCATCTACAGCACGCATCCTTCTATATAAAAAACCTAGCTTAGCTGAATCGGTTTCCACCAGTGCTATGCTATGTGAACCAATGAATATGATTGGTTGATATCAAACGCATCCATAGCAACGTTGCATAGCACATCTGTAGTGGAAAATCACCCTTAGACGCCTGTCGGCTGATAAGATGATGATCATAACATTGACAGGAACTGCACGTCCTGGAAAAAAGGCAACACTTGATTGTATTCATTATTTAATTATAATATAATAAAAATTAAAAGTTTGTATTTTTTCATTCAAATGCAAAAAAATCACTAAGTGCTCATTCACACGTACCACAACCACACCACGTCGCAACGACAAAATGCTGTCAAGCAGTGGTTAGGTGTGAATAGCTTTTTGTAGTTGCGTTGTGGTACCGACAAAATGTCGATGTGTCGTTCGCAAAATGTGATGTGTAGTTCGCAGTGTCGCTGGTGGTTGCGTTCTGGTTGCGATGTTGTCGGTATCACACACACGGTCGATAACGACTGCAAAATGTGGTACGTGTGAATAGTCGTACCTATTCATTTTCAATACGAAATATACGCCCGGCCACGTGGTGTGGTTGTGGTTTGTGGTACGTGTGAAGAAGCCCTAACAGGAAAAAAAATGAGTTAATCAAAAAACCCGACTGCAAGAAAATAACTAAAAAGTTCAAAACAAGATCACTTTTCAAGCAGTCTGAGATCTTTACAGAATAAGTTTCTTACTTCTTCACGCAAAAACTAATGAACCGATTGTAATGAAACTTGATAGGTACTTACAATGACATAATATTGTTACTTATAGCTGTACTTTTTATCCCAATATTACCACGGAATCGAAATTTACGCCGGTGAAACCGCGGGGCGTAGCTAGATACATACGTGTCGAATTGATAACCTCCTTTTTTGAAGTCGGTTAACAATTATTATTTGTAAGTTTTGTAAGAGAAAAAACTAACGGTTACTTATGGATCAGAAAGAATATAATAATATTAATACACTACAAATACTACAATACAATACACTCTTTTTTTGCGGGCGTGTCGGGACACTATTCTGTTCTAAGTAATAATAGTAATAATGCAGTCTAGTCGGTGGAGACCACTTCAAATTGTTGGATTTTGAATTTTTGACACAATGAGAATAGAAATAGGATTATTCTCTAAAAAAATGTACATTTTGAATTTTGAATTTAGAACTAAACTGACAACGTAACGGACCTGAGAGTTGGTGTAACGAAACTGATGTCATAAAACATAGTTCACATTACACACGTAGGTAGGTAAGTACCTACACTCAAATATAAATAAAACACTGCCTTTAGATATATTTAGGAAATTCATTTGCAAGGCTTTAGCTCATCAGCCTAAGGCCTAAGGTATAATAGTGTATTTTTTAACAAGTAATAATTCTCTCTTTGAATGGTTAATAATCACACAGTGAAACAAAAATAATAACAATTTTCTTAAATAATAAATGTAAAGTTTAATTTAAAATAACTATGTACTTATAAATATGTCAGTCTGGTAGTTTTTATTTTATGCATTAAGCTTTACAATTTCACAGTTTCGTAACGTAACGCAATGTAACGAAACTCCTTGCAAATGAATTTCCTAAATATCTATAAGCAGTGTTTTATTAATATTTGAGTATACTTACCTACCTACGTGTGTAATGTGAATTATGTTTTATGTCATCAGTTTCGTTACACCAACTCTCAGATCCGTTACGTTGTCAGTTTAGTTCCAAATTCAAAATTCAAAATGTACATTTTTTCGGAGAATAATCCTATTTCTATTCTCATTGTGTCAAAATTCAACATTTCGATAGGGTGAATGAGCCAGTTACAGGCAGTTATTTCATTTATTTATTTAGAACAGTCCCTTTGACGCGATGTTAGCTCTGAATGTCAATATATTACAACTTTTTAGACGGTGTTGCTAGTTTTATTTTAGCACCAATGCTCTTTTACCACTTTTTATTGTCCCAGGCAGCAACAGATAGGGGTGCCAATGTAGCATCGAAGTTACGAACGACTCTTCGTAGAACAAGAGCATTCGTTCTCGATCTTTTAGTGTAAACGAGCGAAAAATCAACGAGCAAAAATGAGAACCAAGAACTAGAATTCTTGCACAATAGATGTTTAGATCGGCCGAACGAATCGCTGGAACACAAGAACGCTTCACGTCCGAACATGCAAGAACGCTCTAAGCAACTGTTCGCATGCTCTAGTGCCGTTTACATCAAGCGTGCGAGCATTTTTGGAATATTCTATAGAATTTCTGAATGCAGACAGAATAATGCTCTACGTCTGTTTACACTAAAAGAATTTAATAGAATGAGCATTCGCTCGTCTGATGTAAATCGGCCTTCTTGCGAAACGCTCTTTAAGTACGCTCTTTATGTAACTTTTCCATGCTCTAAATAAATAAATAAAATAACTGACCATAACTAGCTCATAGACCCTATACTTGTTGGAACTATCGAAAACTCAACGAGGTCGCTGCCCACTAGACTGCATTATTATTGTTATTTTCTTTATTCATTTTAAGGTTCCGTATATAGATGCAAAGCCAGTTGTCATCGTTTTCAACGAAACGGTTGTCAATGGTTACTTTCGTTAACAACCGATGTCAACCACTAAAGATGGCTTAAAACGTATAAAAACATATTTTTTAGCGGAATCAGTTTTTTTTCCTAGGTAATGGATAGACATGGATAGACCAGTTCTATGTAATCAATTGTTTTTTTTTTAATTAAATACAGATACTTTATTTTATACGTAAAATAACCTTCATGAGAGACTTCTCTTCAGCGTAGGTACTTTTATATTGAAATTATTACTTCCAAATTGAGTAATTAGTTAGGTAAGTACCGAGGTTGGTAGGTCCGATTGCGTATTGGAAGTTGGAGCGCACATCACGCACGACGCGACATTGCCACATCGTGCATCGTGCATCGCCTTCGCAGAGCGGCAGCATGATGCACGAAGTGGCAACGAACGAACGATCACGTGACGACAAGGGCGTAAGTTTGATAATGTTTTCGAGTTTCGTACTTAAATGAACGTAGGAACTTAGGAAGGAAGGTACGTTGTAATAATACGTACGTATTACAAATAAAACAATTTAGGCTCAAAAAACTGACCCCGGAAATTCTGAGATTTAAGTTTAAATATTTTGTTAATAATCGCATTCGGTCTGTTCGCATTTATTTTATTAATGTTGGTTTTATATTATGATTTTGAATATATGTCTCTGTTACACGGGACTAAGAGTCCCGGATCATTTGAAGGCGTGCGCGGGGCCGAAGCCAACACGTAGAGGCCCTTTATGACAGCTTTTTAGTAAAATTTAATGGTGACATAGCTGGTGATTATCCTTGTATGCACTATAGAAATACACCCAAGGATAACCACCAGCTTATGCAGGACTATTGCAATATATATGTGGAAAAAAGAAACTACTTGGGCTATTGTGGTAGGATGGTAGTGGACTAAGTTAAGGGGAACTATAGGAACCTATGGCGCCTGCCGAAACAATGTATGTGCACACGTAAAAATGGCAGACGGAGACTTGCCAACTCACTAACCGGGCCCCCTGAAAAAAGTCGCTCGGGTAGCAACAAAGGGGGCAACAGGAACGTGAGTGACTGAAGGGTGGAGAGGCTTCGCTGGACTTTAAACTCAGATCACTTGCTCCCTGAGGGTCCGGCATCACTGGCCCACTCACCACCTACGCTCAGCATCCACCCTCCGAGCAGAGGTGTTCTGCTCTTGCGACTCCACTCTAGACGGCCAATGAAGGCAAGCTAGAGGCGGGAGACCTGTTCCTCGTCAGTGTTCACTCCAACCGGCCAATAAAGGCAAGCCGGAGGTGAAGAACGGTGGCTTCTCCCTGGAGCACTCGGGTACCGCGGGGTCGCTACTCCCCGTCACTTCGCCTCAAGGTGCCCTGCGAGAATATTATGATTATTATTATTTTTTTATCATGCTATGGTAATTAGCAACACCGATTAAGTTAGGTGAATCAAAGACTAGTGGTGGACGTAATTTCTTACGATCGAAATTCCGATAAGCTCATGGCATTGGTGTTCAGTCAACGTGAGTTTTTCAAATGGGACGAGGTACGAAGTCACAAGTCTACTGATGCAACTTACTCTTACTGTCTATCATAAAAATATCCTAATTTCAATAGAGAGGATGGTTGGCAAGTACAACCTGTTTGGAATTCTGTTCTAAAAATAATCAAGTCCCAAACTTCATATCATACTGCAAAACATCAAGACACCGTGAGCGATTATTGTGTTCATCGAAACGAATATGAATCGAATAATATCGATTAAGTATAATTAAAAAATCTTGTGCCGGTAGATTGAAAATATTTTTTGTATACATTAGCTGTCATAACGCCTACCAGCTCAGTCATCCTACGACCATGAACGCTGCAAAGTGTTCGAAACGTCAGGAAAAAAAAATCAGTAATATACGCGATTTAATCCGTTTTAACTTGTTTTATCGCAATGTGTAATATTCGCGAAAACCTAAGACATTATTATGTATGTGCACTGGCCATTTAACCGATGAGGCCATATAAAACTAAATCATGCGCGATAGCTGTATAATTTTACATCGTATTACGATGATTCTCTTATAAAAGGTGGTCTGCTACTTCAAATCTGCGAAACCATGGAATTTCCTATCACATGTATGTATAAATTATGCATCAACATGTTTTATTTAAGTAGGTATAATCTGCAAGCATGTATCTGTGTGTGATTATCAAATTTCCGTAGTGTGTGCTATACGTGTTCACCTCGCCCTCCGCAAAAAATGGCAGAAAATGTTATACGGTGATTTGCCGCTTAGCTACTTTATAGGTTAAATGACGAATCAATGCTATTAATAAATCTACTACTTATTACACAACATATTTTATAAGTAGTTATTTTTTTAGTATCGCCATCTATCGCCGTTGTCTCGGACGACAAAGTGATCCTATAAAGATTCCGTTTTTCCTTTTTGAGATACGGAACCCTAAAATAAATAAAGAAAATAATAATATTAATTCAGTCTAGTCGGTTGAGACCACTTGAATTTTCTATTCTTATCTGTCATTGTGTCAAAATCCAACATTTCTATAGGGTGTACGACACAATTACAGGCAGTTATTTTATTTAATTATTAACACTCGCGGGTAGTACGTGATTGTACGTCATAATGTATAATTTTGATATGGCACAACCAACGTACCATGCCGTTCAAAAACAAAAGATCGTGTAAGCCGGAACGTTTATTTCCTATAAACTTTCAAGTAAAAATTCAATTATGTGGACCATGTTCTCAACATATAAAACTCAGCTTTACTGTCATTAAGAATCAGTTTTTGACCATTTCAAAAATGTGTCGTTGGCAATTTGCGGCAACGCTACACACACACACGTACGTGTAACACGCACAACGTGATTATACGTCCCGCGCGCCTCCTGCGTCTCTACATTTAGTCAGATTGTGTCACGGGAGGGGTGCGCGCGCATTTTAGCGTCGCAGGAGCGGTTTGTCGTAAACTTCGAGACAAAAGCATCATTAGGTATTAAGTTTACGTTATTATTTTATTGTTACTTTGTTGTGAATTATGTTATAAACAAAATTATGATATGAAAATGGTGTCTTACGGGCTCTTTTGATTGTTTTTGACGTAAAAGCGCAAGACAAATCCGATGAGGATTTTTGAGGATTTCGATAGGGATAAATCAAGGTAGAACAGTTCCAGGACGATGATTGGGACTTTGGAACGAATAAAGATATACCTACGAGATATTATGTCTTGTGTCCATAAGACATCTAATTAGTTGCAGGTTGTACTAATAATGGCAAAACCTATGTAATCGATGACGTGACAAAACGTTTGTCATAAAGTTTTTAAAACATCCCATATTATGCTACGTACTTAAACGTCAAATATATTTATATGAAAATGTATTGTGTCATTTTAGAACACAGATTTAACTGGTACCGTCCGCGAACGTGTAAGTAAGAACATAAAATTTATAGCAATATAGAGCGTTTCACATAAGAAGTCCCTTCGACTAGATACTGGACTTCGTTAGCTCTGAATGGCAATACCTATATTACAACGTTTTAGACGGTTGCAAGTTTTATTTTAGCATCAATGCTCTTTTACCATTTTTGAGTGTCCCAGGCCTTACTTTGACACTTAAATCTAAAAAATACATAAAACGTTCAAGACCTAGACAAAGTGACAGGGGAGCCAACATAGCGTCGAAAAGACTTCCTATAAGAAAGGCTCTATAGCTAAAGTTTTCTATTTACTATGACGTACAATCACGTATCACCCCCGAGTGTTAATAAATAAATAAAATAACTGCCCGTAACTGGGTCGTTGCCCATAAAATTGTTGGCACTATCGAAAACTCGACCAGGTCTGCGCCGACTAGACTGGTTTATTATGATTACCTAATACTTATGACAGCAACCCGATGCATGCAAAAAATAGGTGTATTGTATTGTAGTATACAGTATATTCTTTCTGATACATAAGTGACGTCACGTTTGTACCGCGTTGAATAGGCGTTGTTGAAATTATATCACAATTTTGTTATACAGGTTGTCCCACGGCTGTGCCACATGGAGGAAAAGTACTTTAAATATTATAGTTAGGAAGTTTTGCTACATGAAGACTACTTTATTTTTAAAATTAAGCAATACTGTATTCAAAGATTTTTAAAAAGTTACTTGCTTCATCAGGGAATCGAACCGACCAAATTAATGTGAAAAGAAGAACATACTATATTTTTATGATGCCGATTGAGAGGGTTAATTATAAGCATTAATTCCTTCTAAGTAACATAGTGTCTTAAATGAAAATAACATGGCGAAAATTTACATCTAAATTTAGGAAAAGAATTTATTAAAATAACTTTTCGTGTCGCTTTTCATATATAGCTTTAATTATATTTGCTATTAAGTACTTTTTTAGACTGTTTTCCTGAAATGTGCAAGATAAATGCAATAAAATACTATTTGAATGCATCTTGGCTATGCGCTAGGCTAGACAGTAGAGGAATTTGAAAAAAAAAATATTACGGTGTTCCTGTAATTTAAGATAGGTGCCATGTTACTCAGAAGGAATTAATGCTTACAATTAACCCTCTCAATCGGCATCATAAAAATATAGGTGTTCATTTTTTCACATTTAGTCGGTTCGATTCCCAGATGAAACAAGCAACTTTTTAAAAATCTTTGAATGCAGTATTACCTACTTAATTTTAAAAATTAAAAGTGTAGTTTCTCTGAAGCAAAACTTCATATCTCCAATATTTAAAGTACTTTCCCTCCATGTGGCATAGCCGTGGGACACCCCGTAGATGATATTCAATGCACGATATTGTGAATCCGCTCGTCCACTTCTTGCGAATTAATTTCATCGCCTATTCAACGCTGGACAAACGTAACGTAACGTACTAGACAGTTGAAATTTAAGAACATGATTTTATTTAAGTACAATCTGTAATCTGTAATCTGTCTGCCTGTCTCTGTATGGGATTGTCAAATTTCCGCAGTGTGCTGTACGTGCTCACCTCGCCCCCCGCAAAAAGTGGTGGAAAATTTTATTTGATGATTCACCGCTATACGCCTCCAGGGGCATATAATTATGTTCTAAGGAATCCTGTCTGAGCAATATGAAACGTCACACAGTGACGTCACAACGGTAGTGGTGGTCGTATTTGAATTAGTTCTAATAAGATGGCTAACATGTATAACAAGCCACTGACTCCAAGAGTGTTAAGCTGAACTTTGACGTTCGGTAACAAACAATTGTATGTTAGTAAACAATACAAACTTTTAAAACGATAGTGGGTAGTTAAGGGTTAAATCTATAGTCGCTAGCGACCGCGTAATACGTACTCATACTTTGGATTCTAAGTTTTACGCTGTCGCTAGCGTCTATCGATTGCATGGACATCTATACTAATATTATAAAGCTGAAGAGTTTGTTTGTTTATTTGAACGGGCGTATCTCTGGAACTACTAGTCGGTTTCGGATTCATAAGGAATCGTTTAGGCTATTTAACATCACCCTACGACCTTTGAAAGCCGAGCAAAGTGAAAAAGCAAAGCAAGTGAAACCGCGGGGAAAAGCTAGTATTAAATACGGGACGCGAAACACGGTCGTTAGCTTGTGTGGTCCAAAGATTACGATATTAAAGTCTTGTCAGTTTGACAGTGATAGACAGTGACAGAAATATAAGAAGAAGCAATATGTATTCTGAATTTCATATAGGTAGGTAGGCATTTTTCATGTGTTCCTGTCCAATGGGTAGGTATTGTGTTCTTAATCGCATGGATATTGTGGCGCCCTGTCATCTATGACACATATTCGCCATAAATAATTATTGTCTTACGTAAACACTCCTTGATATCATTGTATTAAACTTCTTTTCTCTTTGCTTCCTTTGCTGTCAAGTGACCGTGCTAATTTTCTGCCAAATGACAAATAACCGTGTTATTTTATTTATTTACAATTTTCGAGATACACGTAGACTCATTGCTACTGTAATTATTATGTTTGGAGATGATCAGGGGCTTGTAGCTCAATGTGTTTCTGTGTTATAATTATGTAGTGCGGTTTGTGTAAGACCAAAAATCAATCTCAGTTACCATTTCACAGGTTAGTACCTATTCGTTTACATTATGTGTCTAATAAATAAAAAAATCCTAATAAATTTGTTGTGTTAATCCATATAGGTAGGTACAATATTTTCAGTGTGAGTTTAGAAATTACAGTTTAGTTTTGCTATAAATGTATTTTTTCATCATTGCCTATTTATTTTGTAAACAAACGTGTAGAAACAAAGACACAGCTACTATTGTACTGTATCGATATCGATAAAGTTATTATTTTTATAAATGTATGAATGAATTGAAAATAATCAAGAATTACATAGGTATACCTTCCTACTTTAAAAAAAATATGTTTTCAGAATGCTAAGGAATTAGGTGTGCATTAAGAAATAGAACCGGCCACTTGCGTCTCGGTCCACGCACAGTGTAGGGTTCCTTAACATGTCCATACAAGTGCGGCTACACACTTGTATAGTCGCCGCCGTGTTATGTTAGCCGCAAAGTTATTTTACAATAAGGGTTTATTGGAAACAAACATAATATTTAATTATCACACAATAATTATGTAGGTAGTACTTAAAACTACCTTGTAATGTTATTTATCTTTTGTGTATCAAAGGCATTGGCATCGAATTTATGAGTTGCTCTAATTGCATCATGGACAAATCACATAAAATTAATGAACCACTAACTTTTGTTTTGAATGCAGTGATAGCCTAGTGGTCTAACCATGTGCCTCCCACGGCAAATGGTTCGAGTTCGATCCCGAGGCACGCACCGCTGACTTTTTCGGAGTCATGTGCGTATTAGAAATTATCATTTGCTTTAACGGTGAAGGAAATCATCGTGAGGAAACCTGCATGCCTGAGAGTTCTCCATAAAGTTCTTGAAGGTGTGTGAAGTCTGCCAACCCGCACTTGACCAGCGTGGTGCACTATGGCCTACCCCCTCTCATTCTGAGAGGAGGCCCGTGCCCAGCAGTGGGACAGTTTATAAAAAAGGGCTGATATTATATTTTATTTATTTATAACTTTTGTTTCAGTTCTTATTGTTTCCGCTGCTCTTGCAGCTCTTCTGGGCTGGTGAACTTGCGGTTACGGCCCGAAATTAATCAGTGGTCGAAATGCTTAGAATTGCAAAGAATAACTTAGAACCTAACCTCACAACAGTCGGTTTTACTGACTCCTACAATACCCGTGACAAACACCAAAAGTAAACGTTACCATAATCGAATGCGTCTGAATTTTTTTTCTGAAATGGATGAGTTTTTGAGTTTTATAGATGGTATTATGAAACAAATGTTTTTTATTTTTGCAAACAGAGACTATACAGGTAACAAAATGTCAGTTTTCCTCTTGGAAATCAGACTTTTATGTAAGGCTCACAAAAATGGAAGATTCCTTATTAATTTTAGAGAAAATAATTGACTTTTTATTTCTTCTGTGCAATATAATTTAAGAGGTTTCGATATTTTTTTGGCAAGATAGTCTTGTTTATCTTGCAGCTCTGATAATAACACTGTGAGTAAAGAAAGTACCGAAAATCCCAGCTCTGTATTTCGTAGAAATTAATTAACGATTTGTGATAATTAATAAAACATTTATTTTAAATATTGTAGTTTTTTATAGTATCGATATCGGCAATGAGTCTACTTAGTCATTGAACAGCCCACACTTAAAGTAGGTATTGACATACACGAAGTTTTTTAATCAATATTTTTGGAACTATCGATTACTGCCATCTTTAAATGTCATTCTTTGTCATTGTTACTATGTATAGTGTTACAAGGTGTTTAATCTAATATTTAATATCAGATCGCTCAAATTATATAAATATTTATTTACAGTTTGATATGAATAACTAACGATTTTCAGTCGTGGGGTTTCGCTCATATGGGACTGGTGCTATTCTGGGACTTAATCTACCTCACTGCTAAATTACATCCAAATCTGTACAGCATTTTTGGTGCCATCAACAAAATACGTGTTTCAATTGAAACTATTTTTCACGTGATTCAATAAGTAGTTATTCATAAACATTTTGATATTACGTTGTAATTGTAACATAATCCAAAATAATACATATATCTAAAGACAAGGGTAACTGTTTCTTACTGGTCATACTAAAGTGACACTAGTGATTAGTGATAATAGATGACATCATGTGACATCCGTTTCCCTGAACAGAAAACTTTTTGATAAATACTCTATATTTTTGTATCACGCTAATTGACACCAGCAGCGCTACTTTCTATACATTTATATTAAATTAACGTAGGTACAGTTTATATTTCAAACTTACACTATTACAATTTCCATAAGTAGCAGGGTTAAAATCTAAGGATTCACATAGACTGCAATCTATCCAAGGCTCACTATTACTCTGAGCTAAGTCTTAAGATTTTTGCGTCTGGTTGGTTTTTGAGAAGGGGTTGCATTCACCGCTAAAACTGCGCTTGTATGTACAATCCTTTCTCCGCACCGTACCTACTTAAATACTTGATCTCATCGGGGCGCACTACTTTCAAAATTCTCTGTCTATTCACTTCTTTTACTGTTTATGGTTATGTATATTTAGATTTAGTTTATTATATCGCAGAGGTGTCAAGTTAATCTCGTTACGAGATTCGAACGATAAACGTGTTATTCCTGTATGGCCCTTGCCAAGAAAAAGCCAGCGATACTGGCGCCACCCCGCGGAATGGAAGTGAAAAAACCCTCTTGGTTTCCGCTATTTCCACGGGGCAGCGCTAGTGTGTAAAATAGGCCGTCTAACAGTAAACTTTTTAATTCGGTCGAGTTATGGTTAACGCGTCGAGTATAGATTTCTATTTAACTCGGAATAAGGGTACGGGTCGAGACGGACTTGTATTTCCCCAGAGATATTTTGACTTCATTGCTTGAAACAACGTTTCATTTGTACAAATGTTCCACTTTACGAATTTCTGAACCAGCATAAAATTTATTGAACCACAAAATGGAGATGCTCGCAACGAAAAACTGTAAGGAATGAGTTTCTTCTATTTATTTTTAAAAGTTATTTCGTCTCGAAATAAAAAATACATACTTCAACTTGTTGAATAACGCTCTGAGGAGTTGGATGGCTACATGGCAGATGTCAGTCTTGTAAACATTTGCATAATTTTGGGAGCCAATGTTTTTTCTCCACAATTCTCTGATATAACATTTTTTTTTGTAAAGGCTTTCTTTAAGCAACGCTGAGTTTCTGCTGATGATGCAAGGAAGAAAGAGTGACGTAACATAAAATTTGCATAGTTCCTTGGCATATAAGCAGTGATAGCCTAGTGGTTTAACCATGTGCCTCCCACGGCGAACGGTTCGAGTTCGATCCTGAGGCACGCACCGCTGACTTTTCGATGTCATGTGCGTATTAGAAATTAATTATCACTTGCTTTAACGGTGAAGGAAAACATCGTGAGGAAACCGGCATGTCCTAGAACCAAAAATTCGAAGACATGCGACGTCCACCAACCCGCACTGGGCCCACGTGGTGGACTACGGCCCACTCCCTCTCACAGAGGAGGCCTGTGTCCCAGCAGTGGGAACATTATAGTGGGCCGTATACATAGGCCATAACAGTAGGCCGATTATGCTTATGCTTGGCATACTGCACAGATCCATTATTTGTCGGTCAAGATTGTTTGTCGGAAAATGTATTTTTCTTCTACCTTCTTGTTTTGACGTGTGTTTCCGCTCCGTACATTTTTCATAATTGTTTTGCCTTTTCAAGTTAACATAATTCTTTGGGATACAAATTTCTTTATTCCTAATTAACTTCATTTTAGAATAGTAAATTGATACTTCATTTTCAACAACATCGTCGGCGAATCATAAATTATTTTCTATAAGTGTCTTGTTAAGCAAATCATTACCAATCTAACTGAATCTTAACTTCTCTCACCTTGTATATTATGTATTGCTTTTTTTCCTGAGATCGAAAAAATATGTCATTTCCTATAATATCTTGGTCACGACAGTTTTCCAATTTATAAGTAGTCTATCGAATGACCAATCTATCAAATGTAAAAATATGAAGATTTTGCTAACACTTTTTAAAATTTAACCACCAACTCATTAAACGATATTAAAGTATAACAATGTAACCAACATCCTTCAATCCATTACCATCCCATATGTTATGACATCTCAAACATCCCATCCTGTACCAGCCCCATTAATCTTACAAATGCCATTAAAGTTTAAGTCAGCAGGATCCTTGAAATTGATAAACTTCGTTCTTCGTTTAGTTACTTCTCTCAAGGGTTGTTTGTGTCCAACAACTATTCCACCATCTGTTTTATCCTCAGAGTTTTGAATGCTGTTGCTGTTAAAATTTTAGGGTCTGAAGTTACTGGGTGCAGATTGTTAGTAATTTGCTTTGGTTTGGTCTTTGTGTGCGGTCAATGTTTGTCTGTGTGTATACCTAGATATTCACCACGTTCAGCTAAATATGAATGGGTACATGTGGGAGTATGGATATTATAAATCGATTTGTATGTGTTAGTAGCCACGTGTGGGAGTTCAAAGCATGTGCGTGTTTGTATGTATAATATTGTCAGATGCAGTAGGTCTTTATTGGTTTTATGTAATAACAGTATTGGGCAAATGAGCATCGTTTCCCTACGTCTGTCGCAAAAAAATGACAATTGATTTTGACCTCCAGGAGGTTTATTTTTCAAATGCGACTGATGACAGTTTATTAGACTTTGTACTTAAGAGCCTGTCCAGATGAGGTATTTTGCGCGCGAGTCCACTCGCGCGTAGACACTCGCGCCTTGCCGAGATACTAGAGCTACATATATTCCGTCCAGATGCTGCTGCGCGTTTCCTCACTCGCGCGTAAAACACTTGCAATGAGCAGTACCCCTATCATGAGTTTTTTTGATGTATAATTTCGTTAACGTAAGCATATTTTGAATTTAAAATACAGAAGTCCTGGAACATTTTGATAAAATTTTATACAATTTGCACATTTTAAAAAATACAGAGAAATTAATTAAGTACCTATTTAATTTATATAAATATTGTGTAACGAAGTATGAGTTTTTTTGACGTATAGTTTCGTTAACGTAAACATTTTTGAATTGAAAATATACGTTTACTAAACAATATTTATATAAATTAAATACTTAATTAATTTCTCTGTATTTTTTAAAATGTGCAAATTGCATAACATGTCAAGAACATTTTATCAAAATGTTCTAGGACTGTTGTATTTTCAATTCAAAATATAATGCTTACGTTAACGAAACTATACGTGTAAAGCACTCATGATAGGGGTACTGGACGCAACATAAATTGAAGCGCGCGAGTGAACTCGCGCGTCAAACGCCTCATCTGGACAGGCTCTTAGGATGTTTTTATTTTGCATCCAATTATCCGGTTCACTTCGTTTTATTCATGTGTAAGTAAATGTAAATTGACAAGTCCAATGTTTAGTTCAATTTCTTATCCAAAATATCAACCTGTTTATGATTGTAACATTATACAATAACGAATTTAAGTGAATATAAAATTATGTATACTTACCGTTTTTGTCAAACAAAGGAAATCAGATTAGTTGTGCGTTATTATTTAACGTTTATACACAATTTTCAGAATCGATATAAATCATCTGTTTTTCATTTCGGGAAAGGCTAATTGAGGCAATTATTTTTGTTTTATTGGTACAAAATGAATGTTGATTTTGATCTTTTTAATTTTACTCGAAAATTGGGTCCGATTGAAGAATGCAATGTTTTAATTGCCTTTTTCGGGTGCTCCGATTTATTTATAGGCCGTTCCATTACTTGATAAGATTAAAACGTGAAAATGAATTGCAAAAAAATAGGCATCACAGTGTAAAATTAATATTATTGGCACTTCGTTTGCAGTATCACACCGTGCTTTGATTAATGGGACATAACACTAACAATGGAAAACTGTGTGGTTTATGATGGTTGGATATATCTTATACAGGGTAAAATTAAAACCAGTGCGGATATTTTAAGAGGTGAAAGTGCTCATGAATATGATCAACTTTTATTATGGGACCGACACTGAATTATGAAAAAAAAAACAGCTGTTCCATACATTTTGATCGTTTGTAGTGCATTTTTGTAGGGAACAGATGATTTTTTTTTTTCATATTTCAGTGTCGGTCCCATGATAAAAGTTGATCATATTCATGAGTACTTTCACCTCCTAAAATATCCGCACTGGTTTTAATTTTACCCTGTAGTTTGTTGTTCAAAGTATTATGTTTTTTCTTACGTTTATGATAAGATACTCAAATCTGGTATTAAAATCAAAGCAATTTAATCAACGCATCTATCCAGACTATCTAACAGATCTAGATCTAAATCAAGAAAGTCTTCAAGAAGGATTTCTCAATAACAGTACTTCAAGTCTCTTTAAAATTTAGTAGGTTCTTTAAACTTTTGAAACCTTGATCACCTAGACTGTCAGCATCTGCACTCGCTTTTAGTACTAACTTGGTAAGTACGTTACTTGGCTTAACTTGTGAAGGGTACGTTGCTTCAGTTATGCACATAAATAAAGATGGCGGTACTCACGTGTCGACTCCAGACGAATACTATATGAAGCAGATGTTGCCATTTTGTCGATACGCTGTATACAGGGTGAGCTTTTGAGCAATTCACTACGTCAAATATGCCAACCATTTATTTTCATATATTTATAGCAACTGTACAAATATGTGTCTGTACAGCTTTTTGAATAATTTGGATGTTTTATTGATATTAATCCGATTTTTTTTAAATGGTTTTCTATCATCAAATCTTGCTGTGATAACATATTTATCTCCTTGTTTCTATGATTTGAGATTGAAACTATTGCTCGTATGATCGCTAAAGGCACGAGTGCGACGACGTGTCGTCGCGTCATGTCGTAGCGACACGTCGTGGCGTCATGTCACTGTGGTCATGATTCCGAACTCAACAGCAGACGCCAGCAGCAGACGGCAGCAGAATGAACCCCGGCTCGTTCGATCTTGAAACACATCACAGTTCAAGAATAATTGAACAAGTCTCAATGTATGAAAGTGTCCACCCACTGCTACTGATCTGAGGTCGAAAGACACGTCGTCGGCAAGTTTATTTTAGACAGTTACGGATACAATTGCTTTTCTAGACGTTTTTTTAAGAACAGATTTAAAAAAAATATCAATTCTTACATTTGTAATTACATCTCAACAGAAGTGTGCCTATTAGGTATACTGAAAGTATTTTAATTTAGGTGCTTCCAAGACCTGCTAATAGAGAATCTCCAAATAAAATATTACAAAGAATTGAGACGCGACTTGTCTTACTTATTAAAAATTCCTAACGGAAAAATCAAATAACACTGCTCGATCCAGGAACGGAATTTTTCAGAAAGTCAGCTATAAATACGCGTTAAAATATGATGACGGAATACTTACACGGATCCAGTTGTTGAAGCATTGAGTACTTTTGACAATAATGATCCATACAAAGAAGAAACAAGCACTGTTGCCTAAAAAGAGTTCCCGTAGACCGGTGGCTCCCAACCTTTTTTTTGAGCAGGGACCTCTAGCACTTTTTTGTTAGGTGTGCGGACTCGGACCCTAAAGTTCAAAATAAAAAATCCGCGAGCGTCGAGCCGCCGCCGCACCGCCAGCATAAATATTAATTTACTGTGGGATAGAACTTTGTTTTGCGGACCTTAATTTAGTTCTCAGGTTGGGAACCACTGCCTTAGACCATGCTATTCTGTGAATCAAATTCCACTGTCTTCAGTCTACATCAAATTAATGTTAGTTTATCCCTACTAATACCATGAATTCGAAAGTGCGTTATTTGGTTTGTTCTTTCACGCAGCAAGGAGCAACAGTACCCCTATCATGAGATTTTTTGACGTATAGTTTCGTTAACGTAAGCATATTTTGAATTTAAAATACAGCAGTCCTGGAACATTTTGATAAAATTTTATACAATTTGCACATTTTAAAAAATACAGAGAAATTAATTATATAAATATTTATATAAATATTTTGTAACAAACGTTAAAAAAACTTATGATAGGGGTACAGATCGCTATGATTTTCCAAGTTTACTCCATAAGAATCGATTTCGAAAATGTTATAGGGAGAAAACAACAAGCGTTAAGAGGACTATTACATTTTGTCACCTGTCTCGCTCGCACAAAACCGTGTTTTTAAGAATGTTTTATTATTTGAGTTAATTAGGTGAAACAGAATAAAATTAGAGGGTATGCGTATCTAAATTCTCGAAAAAAAAATTCTCCCTTACCTATATCTTGGGACACCCTACTGTTCAAGAAGCTATGAATACAGAAAATATGGGTACACTAGACAGAAAAGCTGAATTATTAGTGTTCCAACCATTTCAAGCTATTTAATGATGAATATTTATGCCCTGGAACACAAAATTATAAATATTTTACAAACAAAACATAAGTATTTTACCCATAATTTTCCACAAAAAATGACTGACGTAAAAAATCTATGCTTACTTCACACGAATTTAATTCACGAAGTACATAATACACATATATGGCTAAATGAATTATATTGTTGGTACAACAACATTATACCTATTCAAGAGTTGCCCAAACAAATATGTGTTGGGACGGGACTAGCCCGAACTATGAAAGCGGGTTAACTGACGCTTTTAGTCTATGGTATAGTGAAATATTTCGTTTGTGACTGGTATTTTAACACATCTACAACAAAACCAAAAGGAAAAGTTGAGATTTTTTTAATATTATTACGTTTATATTCTTGCAAAATTGGCTAATAAACCTTTAGTCCTTTATTTACTTCATACTTTGGAAATTGGGTAGCACATAATATCTGTACCCCGATACCACATATCTACCGTTAAAATATAGATGTCTTGAGACAAATACCTAGCTTAGGTTAGCTACAGACAGACTAATAGTTCAACAGGGCCTTGCACTCAAGACGTCTATCCCAGCCTCAGATCATAGAAACAAGGAGATGTGCCAAGGCGCTATCGAGCTTGATGCCTGATCTTGAGCAAATTGCTCATATTAAAAACGTACGCGCTGGCGACGAACCGAACACGATCGATGGTATAAATACAGTGTTTTAGTTTAGTGCTAGTGTTGAGTGACGATTAACAGTGTTAGATTGAGGGTGTGCGGAATGTTCAATGCGTGGGAGATCTTTTTATTCACAAGGAGCGCTTAATTATGCGCGTAATTGTGTCGAAAAATGTAGTAAAAGTGGCATCAGTTGTTCCCGTACTAATTTGCTATGATGGCATATCTCCTTGTTTCTATGATCTGAGATCCCAGCGATGATCGCTTTAAGCTGCGGCACAAGCTGCGGCAAGACACGATTGCTCAGATTTAGCAAGTAACTTGAAGCAACGTATTTGTTGTTAGATCTAAAACCAAGCAAAAAAATGAAATTATTAATTGTTAGCTAAAATTTACTTATTAACAAAAATCTATACCAACAATCAATAAAATCGAAGTTTCTGTCTGTATTTTATAATTAGATGGAGACTTTTCGCGCACAAATATCAGTATTTTCAAGTTGTACCTATTGACCGTGGTCACGTGAAGACTGAAGTATGTGGATGTCATCGTCTCTTTGTCTGTGATTTCAAACGTATTACGATGCCTAATCATGAATGGCCGTTTTAAAGGTTCCGTAATAAAACTAGGAACCGTTGACCGCACGGTTGTCGCAGTGGCTGAGAGATTGGCTGCTGCGCAACGTGTCACGGGTTCGATTCCCGCATTGCACATAGGTCTGGCTGTTTGTGTATGTGAAATTTGTGTTTGTAAGCGCACCCACGATACAGGAGAAATCCTAATGTGGGGCAACGTTCAAAAAAAAAAAAACTTTCTGTCCGTCTGTCACAGCCTAGTAAAATCTCCAGTTGTTAACCAATCTGTATCAAACTTCACAGGTCTTTTATGTCTCTATACATGAAAAAGGGATAGAAAAATGATTTCGCGCACCTCTTCATGTGGGGATCGTTGAATAGCTCTTTAAAAAAAACATAAAGATTTCTAAGTGATTTTCTTATTTAGATAAATATTTAGTGAACTATGAGCTCAGAAAGTCGTTAACAATGTGTCCCACCCCCTGTAACTTTCCAACTACATTATCTAAAAACCTGGAAAAAATTTAGCTCATACAACCCAAGAAACACTATCGATTAAAATTAGTTCGAACAAGATATCTACGTCAATTAGTTTTTGAAATATACGCTGTTTTCAGTTTTGAATTTGCCAACCGCAAAATAGCTTTGACTATACGACTGGATGGACGATGGACTATACGATTCACCTCTACAATGGAATCTATTGTTTGTTCATTGAGCTGTATTGCAATAATAGCAATCACCCGTACCTATATAATTATGACCTACCACGCCTTTTGCCCATTGGGAATAAATTACTGCAATTAATTATACAAAATCAGAGTACCTGTACCTACCACGCTCTGTTTGTGGTTTAATTGACATAAATTCACAAACTATTATTGGAATAAAATTATTCATGTTTGATACGATTCAATCATAAATATTTCTCGGAACACGGTTAACATTGCGGTACCATTTTCGCGTATTTGTTTCAGAGCAAATACCTAAATAAAAGTTAGCAACGAATACAGAAAACATATTTTGATTTTCTGTTATTCTAGAAATACAGTATGTAACTAATCTTTCTAGGGAATAAATTGACATACGTACAAGGCAAATAATATTAGTAAGTATCTATCTATTACTGACATTATAAAGCTGAAAAGTTCGTTTGTTTATTTGAACCGCTCCCGTCGGATTCGAATTTTTTTTTTGTTTATGATAGCCAGATTCATGAGAAATAGTAAAAGCTATTTAATATCACGCTATGACTTTTAGGAGCCAAGGACGGTGGTGAAATCGCAGGGGACAGCTAGTTTGAATATAATGACGAAGAAAAAAAATGGCCGTCATGGGACGCCCGGCAGATGGGAAAATCCAAAGGCACGCATAAGGGAGTAGAGAACAGCGGTGGAAAGAGGGCATGACGGCATAAGAGCGCGTCATACCGTTTGCCGTCACGGCCATACGAGGCGGTCTTACCCCCAAAGGCGCGCCAATAGATATTTAACATTGTTACATTTAACACACTGTCGATGTCTGTTTAACACACATGACACACCGTCGCATTAGTGACCCGCCCCTGTTTTGCACGGCTGCAATCTATTGTTGTGACGACATGTCAGTACATCGAGATTTCTGTGCTGTATATGTTAAAATATTAACGTACCTACTACCTATTGTACTCATAAACCTTTCGGAACAAATTATCTAAATGGTGGTGAAAATCGCATTACAATCCATTGCGTAGTTCAGAAGAACTAGCGGACAAACAGACAGACACGAAAGGCAACTTTATTTTATAATATTTATAGATAGTAGAAATAATTAGACGTTAAAAAAATCTTTATTTTCCATCTTAGATACATAACACTACATGCATCAATCGACGCAAGCGCTTCCCAACATAATATTGTTCATAAATAGTTATTGTTTTGAGTGTTAATTATATTGTTTATCTACACTCATGTTGTTTTGTACCGAAAAGTTCCTATTATGAATTAAAAACAGGGATGAACGTAACAATTTGCATTTTTTAGGGTTCCGTACCAAAATGGTAAAAAAGGAACCCTTATGGTGCGACTTCGTCTGTCTGTCACATCTGATTATTTCAGCAACTACTAATGCTATCGACTTGAAATTTGGAACAGTTATAAAGAATGCTTGCCTAACTTTATTGCAAGTGAAAAAAGTCAAAAAATATTTTTATTTTCATTGCAAAAGGGGCCGGAGTGGGGTCCGAAATTTTAAAGTGGGGTTACTAGGTCAAGTGGTATTCATATTAAAGGACTTGATTTGCACTTTTCAAAATATATTTTTATTTTATTTTATGTCTCAAAGTTTTCGACATATGATGAAAAATGACTGAAAAAATACCATTCCCCTTATCTCCGAAGTTTGCGGAGCCAAAAATCTGAAATAATTAGAGTTGATAGGAATTGACCCAAATATTGCACCAAAAATAAAACGATGTTCCTAACTGGTACAGTTTTTTCAAAATCTTCAAAACTCCAGAACTCCAAACTTAGTTATGCGGTCCGGATTTTTTCACTTTATACGTCCAGAAATGACACGGAACCCTCGGTGCGCGAGTACGACTCGCACTTGGCCGGTTTTTTATTTTTAAACGTTCAGTCTTTGATGTAGGTATAATCTTTGTGTAAGATCTATATTTTCGTGGTTGTCTCTTCAAGCCCTTCATTTTGATACCCCACATGACCATTGACCATGTCATTTTTTTTATTTTTTTACGACTTCCTTTTATGGCGACTAAAGTCCGCCATGTTAGTACGAATAGCCTAAATTAAGTACAAGTCAACTAGACTGATATTGTTATTCCAGTTTATCCAAGGTCAAAGACTTCTCAGAACCTCTACGCGTGTGGTAAGCCCATAATTCCGAGTCTAAATACCTAACCAGGCTAGATTGGGTACTATCTTTTACATATACCTAGGGGTTAATGTCACCAGGTCGTAAAATGTAACTTTATATAAGGATTACTCTTGTACCACGGGGTGATGGCAGGTTATATAGGTGTTTTACTGCATAGTGCAGTTTTATAACTTTTTCACGTATCATATTCATTCGAACAAGGTGATTGAGTGGTGTTACTGTATTATTTAATATCCAAGTAAGATGTGATACTATGTGGGGTTATATTGTCATGTATTGGATTTACTACATAAAGCTGGACACTATTTTAACTTGTCTCCATAATAAGTTCGTACTCGTTCGTAAATTAAAAAATAATTGCAAGTCAGCTATTAGCTGCCCACGCTTTAATTTGTAGTCCTAAAGTCAAGTGTGAATTATTTTTTTATCTACTAACTTATAAATTCGGTAAGGTAAGTGTTTTAAAAATATCTAGCCAAAGCAAAGTTGACAAATTCAAAATGAAATACACAATTTGAATAGATTATAATTTTCATTTTATTAACTAAAGATAATAAATATATTTTCTTGAATTAAGTATTACCTACCATTAGGTAGGTAATAATTCAAGAAAATGAAGCGGTGACTAAAATTGGAATGGGCTATTAAAAGTACCTACCTACTTGAATAAAATATTAAAAATTTTAAAAATATAAAAATTGCAGCTAAGATACTTTGACAGTAAGAACCTTGACCTTGAATGTTTAGCTTGAAAACAGTATATTTAAAAGGGCTTATGAAAACATTACTCTCCTTTTAGCCTTCGCCGCATTCGGGTGAAACGGATTTTTTGTAATAAACATGGGATGACGAATCCATTTTTCATACAGAATTAAGTAGTAGATCATTACTCTCTGTAGGTATTATTTTGAAGGAAAACATAAGGTTGATTTTGATTTTTCCCATTAATATTACAATAAAAAGTGTACGGATAAACGAGGAAAGTATTGAAGAAGTTATTCAGTACCTATTTCGTACTTGTTCGATTGACTACGGGACCAAAAAAAATCGAGGAAAAAAACAGGTGTTCCGTTCCATACAAAATTATCGATATCACTCGTTATAATGTATCCAACATATTGATAGATAGATAGACCGCATCATCGCTTAACATCAGGCGAGATGGCGGTCAAACGCAAGCCTATTTACAAAAAAAAAGAACACCAGATTTTTTGTATATGATTTCTAAAATTAAAAACTTACTTGTTTAATTGTTATCACGCCACGTTTCCAGCGGGATGGGCAGACAAGTTAGATCCCACATGTGACTTCAGGGGAATTTTAACTTTGTGGTTGATTCTTGGAAGTTTTTAACCTGAGAACAAGAAATATTACTAATATTAATAATTACATAAAACTTACATAGCCTTTACAGAATAGGTACCACTTTTTTCGGTCTAGGTACTGATTGCAAAAGTAACACTATCTAGTTGTTTATTATGTATGTTTGTTACTCATTCATAAGCTGAAACGGCTGGATGGAATTGGATGAAATCTGACAAAGGTGCAGCCTGGAATCTAATGAAGCTCATAGGTTATTCTCATCCATTTCACGCAGACGAAGTTCGGTCAACAGGTAGTCAATTATAGCGATGACAAGAGTATGAGTACAGATAAAAGAATAAGCTATCAGTATACAGAAGAAAATCGATCCTTACGGAGTAAACTCCAACAACTCGGAATAAACATTAAAAATTCCACGGTCCTATACAAATTCCATACCATTATCAACTTTCTACTGAAACCGTTACATAAACAATCGCTATCCAGACCTTTGAACATCTATAGGTACTATTTTAAAATTGTAAAAGCGCCGTGTCTGTTAATTGAAGATATTCCAGAAAAAACAGTCGGGATAGGGTACTGGGACGTAACTATACTCGAAAAGATATTTTTTTGAATTTTTGCCTGTTTGTCTGTTTATCTGTTTGTCTGTTTGTGCGCGAATCACGCGAAAACTACTGAACGGATTTTGATGCGGTTTTCACAGTTCGATAGCTTATGGTCCAACTTAAAATCTAAGTTACGGTTTATCTGATTCTGCTGAAAAAAATCATAGATAAAGCTTGACCTCCTGGTAGTACTAGCCAACCTACACTACGGAGGTCATTTAAACTGGTCAGCTCATTGTTGCGGACGGAGTCGCGGGCAAAAGTCTAGTTCAAACATAATTTGCTTCTGGCCGCAGTCGCATCTTCATAGTTATGCATTTGTTTGGAGCCAATCAAAACATTGTACGGAATGCACGCGTTCAATTGAGCACATGATTCAAACTGTGGGTTCGTTTGTAATCACATTTGTTCGCGTATATAGCCGTCTATTATTTCTATTGCATACATGAAGTTTGTTCGTGGATCCATTATACCTACCTACAATCTACGTTAATGTACGAGTATATTATGCACTAGCTGTTCCCCGCGGTTTCACAGCGGTTTTAAGGAATTCATCTCACCGTGACATTCTCCCTCGAACGTTCGAAAACAAATTGGCAGTTCTCGCAGTGATATCACGCGTGTCGGCACAGAATAGACAGGCTGGCCGGTGTAGCTCTCATCATCATCATCATCATCATCATCATCATCATCATCATCATCATCATCATCTGCTCGCCTTTTTCCCAAATTATATTGGGGTCGACTTCCAGTCTAACTAGTTTCGGCTGAATATCAATATTTTACGTGGAGTGACTGCCATCTAACCTCCACAACCTAATTAATGGGTAATACCAGTATTCGAATTTTAGACCAGCTGTCAGACTTTTAGGGCTTCTGACTACCCGTAACGATTGTCAAAGATATTCCTATGACAACCGGGACCGACTGCTTAACGTGCTCTCCGAGGCACGGAGGGGTCTCGATGTGTAAAGAACGGTCACCTATCCAAGGACTGACCGCGGCAAGCGCAGCTTAACCTCACAGATCGATCGATCAGCGTGGCTGTCATTTAGCCACGAGTCCCTCAGTAATATAGCTGGCCGGTATAGCTCTATTACAACATAATTGGATGGCCGGGCGGCCTGTCCCTGACGAAGTTAGGGCACCTCACCAACCAATATCTGTCTGAATACCGGACGTGACAGAATTCCACGTTCCCAATACACATGCCTAACTACTCGTATGTAGGCTAGATTAATTTGATTACCTTCCAACACTCTCCAGTGTTAGCTTTCTGTATAGCGACGTATGTATGTAGCTTTAACGAGTATATGTATACAGTTTTTAAACGTATCATCGTACTAGTTTCTAATCATAATCATAATCATTTATTTTCCAAGTAACATATACTAATGAACATTCAACAAAATTTTTTGTACCTACGTTATTAACTTTTTCAAATATCCGCTATTTTGTGTTTGGCGACTGTAAAAATAATTTTGTATTATATTTACCTATATCACTGTGAAATACAAATTTATTATTGCGGTAGGAAAACTGAAATAATCCATGCTACTTAGGTACATGCTATGGAACTAAACACTGCTTGTTTCGACACGAAATGGGCCAATTCATTTTTTACTTTCTCAACATTATTTACATCTTGAGAAAAAGAAGGCACAGCGAGATATCTCACTTAATCTGGAGCAGCCCAACTGGGGAAGCACCTCCACGCTGTCGGCACTCGGCATAGCAAATCCTCATTTGAAAGGGTCAAAAACGCGCATGCAATTTTCAAAATTTTCTCCGTGGGAGAGCCATGCTTTGGTAAGGATGCGCCGGCTCGACCGGAGTAATACTACGGCCTCACAGAAAGCCGGCGTGAAACGACGCTTGCGTCGTGTTTCGCCGAGTGACTGAGGGTACCGGAGGCCCAACCCCCCCCCCCCCCATGATGGCGCAGTTGATAAATCAATTTTTGTTGCAAAACTACGCTCAACAATGCCCAAGGCAAGAGCAGTTTTTTAAAGGCCGGCAACGCACTTGTGACTCATCTGGTGTTGCGAGTGTCCATGGGCGGCGGTAATCACTTACCATCACGTGATCCGTCTGCTCGTTTGCCTCCTATAATATAAAAAAAAAAAGGTGTTGCGAGCATGTCATAGGCTACGATAACCGCTTACAATCAGGCGGGCCGTACGCCTGTTTGCCACCAACGCTGTACAAAAAAGATTTTGCTAAATGAACCTAAAGGGACAAGGAACTTATTCCTTTTTAGGGTTTCGTACCCAAAGGGTAATTACCCTCCTTTGTGGTAAAAACGGAACCCTATTACTGAGACTTCGCTGTCCGTCCGTCTGTCTGTATGTCTCCAGACTGTATCTCATGAAACGTGATAGCTAGACTGTTGAAATTTTCACAGATGATGTATTTCTGTTGCCGCTATAACAACAAATACTAAAAACAAAATAAAATCAATATTTAAGGGGGGCTCCCGTACAACAAACGTGATATTTTTGCTCGTTTTTGCTCCATATTGATAACGGCAACAGGTAGACGCTTGAAATATTCACAGAATATTTAATTATATATTCACGTCAAAAATAAAAAAATAAATTAAAAAAAACAAATATGTAAGGGGGGCTCCCATACAACAGACATGATTTTTTTCCCTTTTTAAAGATAATGGTACGGAACCCTTCGTGCGCGAGTCCGACTCGCACTTGGCCGGTTTTTTTTAAAACAAGGCTCTGTCAGAACCTATGCAGTTGTTCCTTGTACCAAAACAGGCACAAGCTTCAACAAAGCCGCAGCACACAGCACAAACAAGTGCACCAATAAAAGTGTCTATCAAATTAGTGCGCGCGCCAGACGCGTGCAGGCAGATGGGAATAGTCTGTGCAAAGAAAGAAAGAAAGAAAGAAAAAACATTTATTTGGCACAACAGATAGACACACAGACATAAAATAAATAAAAAATAAAATACAAGGTCTTAAAATTAAAGTAGCTGCTGTGTGCCTAGCGGCTTTGCCAAATAGGTCCAGTTCAGCATAAATGCCAGACCACTAGTGCCTGGCGCTGGTTTTCAACTGGACCTAGTTGTGAGTTGGACGTATCGGATGTAAACCAGTTCGAACATTGTGATAGATACAAACTATATTATATAGATATTGCTGTTAATTAATATATATAAGTGCATGTGTTTATTTTGATACAAGGTGAGTGTTAGCATAGAAATACAGAGCGCAAAATAAAATAAGTAAATTAGCATTAAAGAAAAGAAAACAAACGAAAACATACCTACCCATTTCGCAACAATAAAACAAATATGAATGCCTACCGTATTACGTTGTCATACTGTTAGAACAGGAGTTTACAAAAAATAAATTATAAATGAACGAAGTTTATAAATGAAATGTTTTGTTGTAAAATAGTTCACGTTCTAGTTCTGTAAAAATCGGGGAAGGATTTGACACTGCCTATCTAATTATAAAAAAAGTAAAGCTTGTATGTATGAGGTGATCTCCGGAACTATTGTAAAAAAATATTGAGACTACCCTTCAATATCTCCATAACCAGTCGGTTCCCAGGTATGATCCAGTACAAGAAAATCATTGTATTGATGGGTAGAATAATGTGGTTTCCGTTTTCGTGGGTCTTTCTACGCCCGATATAGCCCGACGAGCCACCAGTTTCATAAATGATCATAAACATGAAAATATTCTCATATAACTAGAACCAATTACCTTCACTCAATTACGAAGACCATCAATCAATTCAATGTCTATTAGATGGACGAGGGTAAAAACGGCTCTTCATTATAATTTAAACCTTATTATCTGGGTGAAAGAAGTTAATTTAAACTGAAGTCTTCTCATTAGTTATTTGACATTGTAATCAATTGGATCGGATGTCGCTTTGTCGCTGAATAATTGGTATTTGAAACGATAGAATATATTAGGTAGTGAAGCGGTGTTGGTGCAATTCACAGAAATCTAAAGAATTAGTCGTTATACCTAAGTCGCAGAGGCGTGTGACTTTTATCGTCACTTCGAAAGTGACGATAAAAGTCACACGCCTCTGCAAAGGACGTTGGTGGTTTTGGGCTTGATATGGTACAGTAATAAAAGCTTAACCAAAAATAAAAATATATTTTAATTGTTCTTTGCCTAATTTATCTTAGAGATTAAGAATTGGAATCAAAATTCAAAATAAATAAGAAATAAAATGATTATGCCGTTGACATTTTGAAAAAAACCAATAATTCAAAAACGGGTGCATGCTGGCTGGCGCGTGCCTCCACAGAATATCATGTCGACAGCAACAAAAACCTTTGAATTGAGAACTCATTAGTCGGGCTGTACTTCATTAGATCATTCACACCATACTTCACCTCACTGTCACAAATACGAAGATTTCTCTTTAACCCAATTACGTACAAAAACAAATCAAAAATGAATTTAAATACTCTTGAAATACTCGATCACACCAAACTAATTTCATATCTGTACCGACATACGCAATCCGAAGTCCAGCGTTCTATGGGCGTTTGCCGTGTCCTTTAGTGCGTTTTGTTTTTTTGAAATGAAAATCTTTATCAAAGGTCTTGAATTAAATAGTTGACCGATCCTTTCTTACCACCCCGTTTCTAATACTATCATAGAAAGCTACATTATCCAGGAGTGCTATAGGCTTGGTACTTTTTATAACCCAAAAAAATGCACGATTCCTGTAGGTCATGTGGACAAAGTCGGGGGCAAATTGCTAGTGTTTCATAAAATACTTCGTACACAAGCCCCAGCTATACAGGATATTAGTTTACTCGCGTGCGGGACATCCGGTTCTTAAAAAATGGAAGGAATAAAGAGCTTAACCGGACACACATCCGCCGTATGCCGGAAGTTCTGACGAATATTCCAAACTAGCATTGATGGATATACATAGATAGATAAATAAAGGACATAGGCAGTTTTGGGCTTGATATGGTACAGTAATAAAAGCTTTACCAAAAATAAAAACCGGCCAAGTGCGAGTCGTACTCGCGCACCGAGGGTTCCGTATCATATTTGGACGTATAAAGTGAAAGAATCCGGACCGCATAACTAAGTTTGTTTGTGAAGGAATTTTGATGATTTTGAAAAAACTGTACTAGTTAGGAACATCGTTTTATTTTTGGTGCCATATTTGGGTCAATTCCTATCAACCCTAATTATTTCTGATTTTTCGCCCCGCAAACTTCGGAAATAACTTCATCATATGTCGAAAACTGTGAGACATAAAATAAAATGAAAATATATTTTGAAATGTGCAGATCTAGCCCTTAGATATGATATGTCACTTGACCTAGTAACCCCACTTTAAAATTTTGGACCCCCACTCCGGCCCCTTTTGCAATGAAAATAAAAATATTTTATTATTTATTTATTTTTATTTATTTGTAAATAGGCTTGCGTTTGACCGCCATCTCGCCTGATGTTAAGCGATGATGCGGTCTACGATGGAGCACGCTTGCCTAGAAGAAACCGATTCACTCGTGACTTGAAGACACCCAGATTGGACATATATATATATTATTATATTACATATATATATACATATTTTTGGACTTTTTTCATTTGCAATAAAGTTGAACAAGCATTCTTTATAACTGTTCCAAATTTCAAGTCGATAGCATAAGTAGTTGCTGAAATAAGCAGGTGTGACAGACAGACAGACAGACAGACGAAGTCGCACCATAAGGGTTCCTTTTTTACCATTTTGGTACGGAACCCTAAAAATATATTTTGATTGTGCTTTGCCTAATGTATCTTAGAGATTAAGAATTGTAATCAAAAATCGAAATAAATAAGAAATAAAATGATTATGCCGTTGACATTTTGAAGAAACCAATAAAACAAAAACGGATGCACGCTGGCTGGCGCGTGCCTCCATAGAATATCATGTCGACAGCAACTAAAACCTTTGAATTGAGAACTCATTAGTCGGGGTGTACTTCATTAGACCTCCACAGAATATCATATCGACGGCAACTAAAACCTTTGAATGTCTATGTCATTTGACCTAGTAACCCCACTTTAAAATTTTGGACCCCCACTCCGGCCCCTTTTGCAATGAAAATAAAAATATTTTATTATTTATTTATTTTTATTTATTTGTAAATAGGCTTGCGTTTGACCGCCATCTCGCCTGATGTTAAGCGATGATGCGGTCTACGATGGAGCACGCTTGCCTAGAAGAAACCGATTCACTCGTGACTTGAAGACACCCAGATTGGACATATATATATATTATTATATTACATATATATATATATACATATTTTTGGACTTTTTTCATTTGCAATAAAGTTGAACAAGCATTCTTTATAACTGTTCCAAATTTCAAGTCGATAGCATAAGTAGTTGCTGAAATAAGCAGGTGTGACAGACAGACAGACAGACAGACGAAGTCGCACCATAAGGGTTCCTTTTTTACCATTTTGGTACGGAACCCTAAAAATATATTTTGATTGTGCTTTGCCTAATGTATCTTAGAGATTAAGAATTGTAATCAAAAATCGAAATAAATAAGAAATAAAATGATTATGCCGTTGACATTTTGAAGAAACCAATAAAACAAAAACGGATGCACGCTGGCTGGCGCGTGCCTCCATAGAATATCATGTCGACAGCAACTAAAACCTTTGAATTGAGAACTCATTAGTCGGGGTGTACTTCATTAGACCTCCACAGAATATCATATCGACAGCAACTAAAACCTTTGAATGTCTATGTCATTTGACCTAGTAACCCCACTTTAAAATTTCGGACCCCCACTCCGGCCCCTTTTGCAATGAAAATAAAAATATTTTTTGACTTTTAAATACTTTTTTCATTTGCAATAAAGTTGAACAAGCAGTCTTTATAACTGTTCCAAATTTGAAGTCGACAGCATAAGTAGTTGCTGAAATAAGCAGGTGTGACAGACAGACGAAGTCGCACCATAAGGGTTCCTTTTTTACCATTTTGGTACGGAACCCTAAAAACGCGTCAAACACAAACGCATTAAAGATCTAAGCATACACATAGCATGTAAAAAGCACAAACACATAGCATACACATAGCATGTAAAAAGGAATTACCTATATTATGAGGGGAAGCTGAGTAAATGTTACATTATTTCCTATGCTGGAAGTAATGTAACATTATTCAGCTTCCATAAATGTCAGTTTAAAAGTATTTTATTTCTATATTAGTTTTTTTTTATGTCTGGCCTTTTCATTATCCTTGTCAAAATAAATGAACCGATAAAGTTCAGCTTATAATAGACATGTGATTTTTTTACGTATCTTACCTATTTAGTTCAGGCTTCAAAGGTCTCAAAGGTCTAGGCCTATTTTTTCATATTTGTCTTAAAATCTCTTTCACGGGAAAGAGCTTTGGGAGGCTTAAAGATACATAATATAGGCACTTCAAAATAATATGGGAAAGGGCTTGATTCAATATTGTTGACGAATACTAAAAAACTGGCTGAGTGCGTGTCAGTATTTTAGTTTCTAACCGCAAATATAATTACCTATCTTATGTTTTTTATTTGAAAAGACCCGACTGCGCGACGCAAAGGAAGGTAATGTGTTTATTGATGGTTAATTTTAAAAGTTCAGTTGGTTAATAAATATTTAAAAAAATAAGTAGGTAGGTACACAAAATAATTATGTTATTCAAATTTATTTTGATGGAAAATTTCCCACGATTGAAATCACTGCAGGATTGAAATCCTTAATCTTGATATTCCTGGTGACATACCCACAAAAATAAAACTGCAATCGAATTGAAAACCTAATTTTGGAGGTCGGTTAAAAGCGCCCTAATTTCCCACCCCAAAAGTCTCCCTCCTAACTATGCACCAAGCCCTAATATACTCGTAGTACCACCTCCGAGCAAAGAGGTACTCGACGGATATTGAGTGAGGACCAGCCCCAGTACAGATACGTCTTTACACCCCAGTTGCGACAGATTCTATAGGTTTCAGAGCATATTCAAAGCGAGTTTTAAGTGACTCAATGGGCTCCGAGAGTTTCTTTAATTAAGTTAGGTTAGAAAATGAGCTTTAAATAGGCTGAGGTTCTCAATCCAAGTTCTTTTTACCCGACTGCGAGACGCAAAGGAGGGTAATGTGTTTTTATGTTTGTTACGCGACAGCTTCGCTGATTATGAAATGACTGGCGGTACCCCGCGGTTCCACCCCCGTTGCTTGGCTCCTAAGGGTCGTAGCGTGACATTAAATAGCCTATAGATACTACTAACTCCTCATCATACAAGGTTTTTTCTGCAAGGTTTGTCAAGTTAGATACAAGGTTTTTTCTGCAAGCTTTGCCAAGTTAGTTTTAGTGACTTTAATATAATTATCTAAGCTAATAAATGGTCTAAGCCGAAGACATGAATTAGATATATACTTAATAAAAAAACTAGAATATTTATTCTTTTATTATTCAAGTTTCCCTCAAAATCAATCCCAATATAATTTTTTCATACCGCCTTTATAAATTCTCTATTACGCAAAATATTGGTATAAAAATAGCACTTCAAAAAGAACTTATCAGTATTCAATATCAGCACTATTGTGTGAATGCAGACTTATATTTTTTATTTGAAGCTCAATGAATCAACGCCTTCGCACTGCTGAAGTGCGGGAGAATAGTAGCAAAAAAAAAAAAAAAACTTGAACACGAGTCACGACACGGAAAATGTCAGCTATTTATAGGGTTGCCATATTTTCCATGAACCAATACGGGACGTTTTAATATTTAGATGCTCAAAACACATTCAACGCCGAAATGCAGCGTTTGAACTACATTAAAGCATGCATGTATACAAAACAAGACAAATGATGCATTTTGTTAACAGCTACCTTTTGTCGTTTGCGCCTCTCAGTTTTTGGCCAGTGGAAATGATCGAAAAACGGGAAAATACGGGACATGTTGTAGCAATACGGGACGTGATGGTCAAATACGGTGACAGTCCCGTATATACGGAACTTAGGGCAACCCTAGCTATTTTCTATGCATTCTAATGACACGCTGTTCAAAGGAAACTTCATGTTCCAATAAATAAATTGTCATTTGAAATGGAAGTGCATTTTATTTCAGAGGGAGTGCATTTCTGAACTTGGAACTAACCAATTGCTGGAATGGGTCCAGCTATTGGAAGCGTTTGCCAACTATAATGTATGAAAATAGCAGCAAAAAAACACCGAACAAGTACCAGTAAGACTCGCGCCTTAAGGGTTTCGTACAAACTGAATTTATATGTAGATATAACACCTAATTTGAAATAAAATATTCCACTAGGAATATGTAATAGCGTCATCTATGAGGAAGATGCCACTATTACATGCTTCTTCTAGTAGCGCCATTTATGAGCAAATCTTTCGGACAATTGCCACGAACAGATGGATGACAAAGTGATCCTACCCTTAAAGTCACTTTGTATAGAATAGTATACGTCTAACTTTAAAAAAATATTGTCAAATTTTGTTTTATTTTATCTGTAATATTTCATCATAAATCACATTTCTGAACGTTTTTTTCTAATTCAATATGACAAAACTTTATTAAACTATGGTAAATTCAAATCAGTTGTGAAAAATAACGAACGAGTCGCAGCCAGAAATTATTATCAAGGTGAGTTTTGGTTATTTTAGTATTTTTATTACTAATTATAGATTTCCAATGCATAAAATGTAAAGGTGAACAGTTATTCTAATAATTTAGCTAGATGACTAACTTGGAAAATGTGGTGTTTGTATTATTTTGACTAGTTTATATACATGTATAGTATACTATACAATGCTACAGTTGCTTACATTTACCACTATTTTTATTTGTATAGTATACTATACAACGCCACAATTGCTGCTAAGTGATGAAACTAACAATTTTTTGATATTTTGATATGATACGAGTTCTATAGAGTGCATAAATAACGTCTTGGCTTTTATTTGGGTGGTGGTTGACTTGCATGTTTGCTTTATGTTGTTTTAGACCACAATGAACGGAAGAGCTAGACGAATATTAGCTTTGGTTCCTGCACTAAATGCTAATTCTGATGCTAGTGATGAATCGAGCAGTGGTGATGAAGCGAGAACAGCTGAGAATTCACCAGCACCTTCACTAGAGTCGTCATTTGAAAGGCTCGACATTCTAGGCAGCCCAGTTTCGCCAGCCAACCCTTCAGAGGGCGAGGTAGAATCAAACGCAGAAGCCCTTTCTGATGTTGAACAAGAAAATGCTCAAGTTCCCCTCACACCAATTCTGAACGCTGTATTTCCGAGCCCTACTCAATGCAATTATGATGAAATCCCTACAATTTCTTCTATTGGTTCTGTGGCGTCTGTTCAACCTGCTACTGCTATGGCAACTAACACACCTTTGAGGACACATGGACAAAGAAAACGTACTGGGCCTTCTATTGCCATTAATTGAGTCAAAAGACGCTGTATCATAAAAATAAACTTACGTTTTCGTTGGAAGAAAGTGTCATTTCAACACAGGGCTGACATATCTAATCCTACTTTTGAAGATGCAGTACCTACTGATTGGTCACCCTTAGACTATTTTTATCGTTTTTTTCCCAGAGTAATGGTGAGTGATATAATGACGAATACCAATTTGTACAGTGTTCAAGAAACTGGCAAATCAATCAAAGTTACAGAAGAGGAAATATTAGATTTTTTGGCTATCAACATTCTTATGGGTATAGTAGTTCTACCTTCTTACAAAGACTATTGGAAATCGTCGTTTAGATATCCAAAAATTGCAAATGTCATGTCCTTGAAGCGTTTTCAGCAAGTAAGAAGATATTTACATTTCACTGACAACACCCAAGCTGATGTTTCTGACAGGTATTATAAACTGCGACCCCTAATTGAATGTATTCGGTTTCAATGTTTATCCCTCGAAGAAGAAAATACTTTCAGTGGGACTGATACTTAAGATCAACAGTCATAATATCAGCAGTTAAAACATCAACACCGTAAGACCAACGGTTCAAAATCTCAACACTTCAGAATGTCAGCAGCTTAGTAAGTCAACAGTTCACCAGACCAAAGTTTAAAATCTCAACTTGGAAAGTATTAGGTAAATACTAATTATATTAATGTTATGCATGTTTTACTATAAGGAGACAGTATTTGTCGAGGGGTGCATGTAGGTACTTACATACTTGAGTAATTACACAATATATTAAAATCCTACTAATATTATAAACGTGAAAGTTTGTGAGGATGTATAGAGTAACAAACATCCATTCATACATCCATACATCCTCACAAACTTTCACGTTTATAATATTAGTAGGATTTTAATATATTGTGTAATTACTCAAGTACATATGTACCTACCTATACCAAAAAGTAAATAAAAGGTAAGCACCCCTCGTCAAATACTGTTTACTTATAGTAAAACATGCATAACATTAATATAATTAGTATTTACCTAATACTTTCCAAGTTGAGATTTTAAACTTTGGTCTGGTGAACTGTTGACTTACTAAGCTGCTGACATTCTGAAGTGTTGAGATTTTGAACCGTTGGTCTTACGGTGTTGATGTTTTAACTGCTGATATTATGACTGTTGATCTTAAGTATCAGTCCCACTTTCAGTATAGATGAGATGGTTATACCATATAAGGGTAAAAAAGCAGGCAGCCGTCGTCAATACAACCCAAACAAGCCAAATAAGTGGGGCTTTAAAAATTTGGTTAGAGCTGGTGTTTCTGGAATCATCTACGATTTTATACTCTACGCTGGCGATGATACGTTTAGAGGTGTGGAATTTACTGATGAAGAAGAATCCTTGGGTATTGGAGGAAAAATCGTTTTAGCGTTATGCAAAACTATAAGAAATCAAGCATGTAGTGTCGTTTACTTTGACAACTATTTTACGTCTTTAGAACTAATATATATATTACGAGAAAACTATGGTATATTTAGTTTAGGGACTGTTAGGAAAAATAGATTGAAGGATGCAGAGAGCAAAATGATTGACGATAAATCGCTACAGAAGAAAGGAAGAGGAGCTTTTACTCAAGTGGTTTGTAATGAAAACAAACTGAGTGTGGTCAAGTGGTTTGACAATAAGCATGTGAGGTTAGTAAGCTCTTATGTTGACTCTTTTCCCCTTGAGAATATCAAACGTTTCAGCAAAGAGTCAAAAAGTCGCGTCGATATACAATGTCCACAAATTGTGAAGCATTATAATCGCCACATGGGAGGTGTGGATTTGGCGGATATGCTAATAGCATTATACCGCACAGGTATAAAATCTCACAGATGGTACATGAATATTTTTTCCCAGCTTTTGGACATATGTGTAAATAATGCTTGGCTGTTACGTCGTAGACATGACAGACAAATAAATAAGAAGAGGAAGCAAGATCATTTGAAAGACTTTCCATACGAAATCTACGCTGGACTTCTGAAGTGTGATAGAACTGTGCCTGTAAAGGACGTTGAATCTGTACCTGAGAAGCAAAAGATAAAGAAACCATTGGCTGAGAGGCCTTTTGATGATGTAAGGTATGATAAATACGATCATTGGCCTCAGTTAACCGGTTATCAGAGATGTAAATATTGTAAAGGAGGTCAAGCAAGTACAATGTGCACTAAATGCAAAATACATTTATGTTATGTCAAAGGCAGAAACTGTTTTTTGGCTTACCACATGAAGCACTAGAATAGCGCAACGTATAGTATGCTATACATTGCTAATTTCTTATTGTTTCGAGCAAAAGTGGCACTGTATAGTATACTATACATAGGTTTTTCCAAAAAATAACAGCTCTAGATTTTTTTTGTATTTTTTGTAATTTTTCATATGCCCAATAAACCATTAAAATTAATTTTACTTGTTTTCATTAACAAAAATCATCATGCGACTTTAAGGGAGGGTTTCGTTTTTCCTTTTGAGGTACAGAACTCTAAAAACAATAAAATTACAGACTATCTTTGTTCAGTGCTGGACATACGCCTCTCCTAACACAGGTCTCCACAACGACTAGGTCTCCGCTTTCGGCATCCAGTCTGTCCCGGCCGGCTTTACGTACATTTATCAGCACCAAATGAGCCGAACTAAATGGACCGTATCGTAATTATTAGGTATCAATGATATACAGATGGGCGACGCACCCACATGTAACGCAGAGAATGCGGACACACCGTCTTCGTCCGCACTATCCGCTTTGAATCTGATGATGACGTCCAAATTCCTTAGGGATTTTGGTTACCTTCCGAATTCAATCGACCGTATTTTAATTATTGGTATATATCTATTATATACAGATGAGCGACGCACCCACATGTGCCGTAGAGCATATGGACGCACCGGTTTCTTCGTCCGCACTATCTGCGCTGAATCTGATGACGACGTCCAAATTAATGTCTTAGGTTTTCGCGATTATTACACATTATAATAAAACAAGTTTAAACGGATTAAATCGCGTATATTACAGATTTTTACAGAGTTTTCCTGACGTTTCGAACACTTTGCAGCGTTCGTGGTCGCAGGACGAATGAGGTGATAGGCGTCATGACAGCTAATTTATAGAAAAATTATTCTCGATCTACCCGCACAATCGATTCAATCGATATTATTCGAATCGTACTCGTTTCGATGCACACAATAATCGCTCACTGTGTCTCAATGTTTTGTAGTCCGGTGTGAAGTTTGGGACTTGATTATTTTAAGAACTGGATTCCAAACAGGTGGTAATTGCCAACCATCCTCTCTATTGAAATTAGGATGTTTTTTAATTTCAATAGCCTCGCGAAGCATTCTAGGTACATATCGGTTCTCCTTTGCGAGGATTTGAGGTTGATCAAAACGTAGGAAATGGTTGGGTTTGCCTAGGGCATGCTCACACACTGCAGACTTTGTAGAGCGCACGTTTTTGACGTCAGCTATGTGTTCTTTAACTCTAGTGGCTATACTGCGCTTTGTTTGCCCTATATATGATAACCCACAATCACAGTCAATCTTGTAGACCCCTGCATCTTGTAAAGGAATATGACACTTCACAGGTCTAAGAAATTGGCTAATCTTTCTATGTGGCTTGAAGTAGGTTTTTATAGAAGCACGCTTCAAGATATGACTAATTTTGTCAGTGACCCCTCTTATAAAGGGTAGAACAGCAGGTCGACGATCAAATGAACTAAATCCTTGTTACAGAGAGCACATGGCATCTGCGACGCCAACCATCTGGCAGGGGAACTCCGCACTGTCTGCGCTAAATATGATGTTGTCCGAGTTCCTCAGGGATTGGCGAGGTTTCGTAGGATTTTCTGATTATAAAGAATCCTAACATTTATTTCGTTTAGCGCGTTCGACACGGACAATAGTGTGCGTTCATATTCAAGGTCTTTGATCAACAATAGGTATTATTTTTGATATTCATGAATTATTTTTGATCGAAGTCATTGGTCCACAAAGTTAATTAAGGGACGTCCCACGCTACGTTTGCAGGTCCCCGCTCTCCACCCAAGGACTCGTCTGCTTTAGCGGCCATCGGCCCTTACACCTCAAAAAATACTAATTCGTACGGCGGTGTGTGAAAATTGAATGCGAGCTCGGAGTAAAAATATATTGTGCAAAACGTTGGTCAACAAGATAAAAAAAATGTTTATAAGCCGACGTATGTTTATAACCACGGAATAATAAAATTCTATTCCGTGTTTATAACGATTGCCGTGAGTTTTAGGTGTATGGACGGGGCATGACGCTTTTTTCCTTACCTACGTGATGATTTCTTCCAATCAACTCCTACCGCGGTTTGTTCCAATAAATACCTATCATATTTTTTCACAGGCTACCTACTGAATGATTTGCAAAGAACCTAAAATCTGTAAAATACCTAACCTTTATGAACAACAATCGCAGCAATTCCCAACACAACCAGAGATCAAGGTAGCACTAATTATATTTCTTTTGGCACTCATTTATCTACCATAAAGCCTTGCCAAGTCGTTTTTGTTTAACTTAAAATTATACTACTGCGGTATCTGCAGTGGCACATTTTCAGTCCAAATTGTGTTAATTTATATGTTAATTTGGGCCACAACGAATACTGCGTCAGGTGCTTGACACCCTGTGCATGGGCTAGAATTTGCACAATTTGCACATATATTATTGTCAAATCAAAATAATCATTTACATATTCAAAGTGACCCACTGTGGTTAAATAAGAACTTGGAAAATTAAAGGAATGAGTTTGTGGTACGGCTGCAGTGTCGCTGCAAATATCGATACCTATATGAACGATGTATCTAATATTATACTAGCTGTTGCCTGCGACTTCGTCTGCGTAAAAATGGATGAAAAGTAGCCTATTTGCTATTCCCACTTCCAGACTATCTCTCTGTCAAATTTCATCCAAATTCGTCCAGTCGTTTCGTTTGATGGAGTAACAAGCACGCACACATAAACTTTACAATCGCGAAAAACTTGGGGCGCATGCAATAGATAAAATTGTAACATACGCCCCAAATTTTTTATTCCATTAGAAATTATTTTATACTTTTTAGTCCGGTTTAAAAACGTGGCTTTTTAATTCATTATTTTTTCTAATAATTATTTAATTTACATAAGAGCTCAAGCGTCGGCTGATGTCGGCTGAAAGTCGAGGCTTGTCTGTTTGATTTTCCGTAGCAAAATATTAGCAAGTAAGTACTTCTACATGAGAAATGGACTTATGCCATGTTCTCAAATTGCTAATGTTCAGAATCGTAGGTAATCTACCTACGATTCTGTACTGCGTAGGTACTAAATTTCAACAAGGCCAGCTCAGTGCTAACTGAGCTAATTGAGCAATCTATCTCAATATCGTGTCATTAATATTGTACAACGCAAAAAGTTGATCATTATGTAAGTACATAGTTCTACAACTTTTGTGACTATAATGTACATTTTTGAACTGTCTTAAATGTTTAATAACAATATAATGTAGGTACTTAGATTATTGTAAATTTTAAACATGTCGAATCAATGTTATACCTACTTATCTCATTGTTATTAACTAAAAGATTTAAAAACGTCTGACATGCACCTGACAAGCAATTTTCCGTAATAAAAAGTAGCATAATTATGTTACTTTTGGGCCTATAAACTATCTCTATGCCAAAAATCATGGCGATCCGTTGCTCCGCTGCCGCATGAAAAATCGGCCAAGTGCGAGTCGTACTCGCGCACCGAGGGTTCCGTATCAGTTTTGGACGTATAAAGTGAAAAAGTCCGGACCGCATAACTAAGTTGTTTGTGAAGGAATTTTGATGATTTTGAAAAAAACTGTACTAGTTAGGAACATCGTTTTATTTTTGGTTCCATATTTGGGTCAATTCCTATCAACCCTAATTATTTCAGATTTATCGCCCCGCAAACTTCGGAGATAAGGGGGGGGAATGGTATTTTTTGGACATTTTTCATCATATGTCGAAAACTGTGAGATATAAAATAAAATGAAAATATATTTTGAAATATGCAGATCAAGCCCTTTCATATGATATGTCACTTGACCTAGTAACCCCACTTTAAAATTTTGGACCCCCACTCCGGCCCCTTTTGCAATGAAAATAAAAATATTTTTGATTTTTTTTCATTTGCAATAAAGTTGAACAATTATTCTTTTTAACTGTTCCAAATTTCAAGTCGATAGCATAAGTAGTTGCTGAAATAAGCAGGTGTGACAGACAGACAGACGAAGTCGCACCATAAGGGTTCTTCTTTTACCATTTTGGTATGGAACTCTAAAAAGGACAAACCAACAAATACACTTTCACAGTAGGGATAGGGATAATATAATTACAGTAGGGATCTAACTATTATCTCATATTATTATAGTTCTTATCTTCGCATTGTTTGAGACTGATCCCAATTTGAGATAACGAAGTCCAACTCTAAGAACCAATTTCAACAAAAGTTTGAGTAAGACTGCGGACTAGAGCGAAAGATACGTCACCTAATAAGGCGACCCAGGTTTTATAGGTCCCCAAGTTTTACAGAAGAATGATACATTTTGAAGGCTTGTCCAGTTTCGTGATAAGCCTGGCTTAACCCGTGGACAATATACCTACTTTTTATATTTTACCTTGTAGACGAAAACGTTAAATAGAAGCACATAAAAGCAATTTTCTGTACGCGTCTTATATAATTCGATTAAACAAACTATAGTAAATGGAGATTAAAATGTTTAATGCCACCTCATTCTCCTGCATCACTAACAGCTGTTGTTATAAGGTATACTTTTTTACGACGGTAGTGGCAATGAGGGGCTCGTGGGTAAATGATAGCTGCGCTGATCGATCGATCTGCGAAGTTAAGCTGCGCTTGCTGGGGTCAGTCCAACGGGTGACCATTCTTCACACATCAAGGCACGGAAGGGCCCCGAAGAGCACGTTAAGCAGTCGATCCCAGTTGTCAAAGGAATATCTTTGCCAGTCGTTATGGGTAGTCAGGAGCCTGAAAATCTGACAACTTGGCTAGCATTCCAATACCAGTATTACCCAATAACTGGGTTATAATAGACCTACTATTAACCCATCCACCCTAATAAGAGCCCGGTGACGGCCTTTTAGTACAGAAAAAGAAACGACGCAGACTTTTATAATTCAATCAAAGATAACAAACCTAAAAGTTTTCTAACATTGGAATAACTCTGAGAATTCTTTTAATAATTTATAAAGTCAAAAAACCTTTGCAAGTTGTGTCTCGCTCAATAAAACCTAGCAGTTTTATTTCTTTTACAAGCGAGAACATCCCAAAGGGTCCAGGAATTCTTGCAATACTTTCAAACGTTAACATTCTGTACATTTCTGAAAAGAAAACTTGGTTATATTGTTGAACTGTTGTTCACTTGTTCTGATTTAATTGCTGAAGTTAGTAAAGCGGTTTTGTGGTTTTAATTAAGTGATGGAGGAGTTGGCAACCTTTTCGGATTTCACTTTTTTCTGTAGGTAGAGCAAATTTTTAATTAGAATTACTGTTCACGCTCGATGGAGCGTGTTATATTAATAGCTTGATTGATGCAATGTTTAATCTGATAACCTTATAAAATATTTGAATGAGCTATAGATACTATCGTTCTAAGTTCTCCGTCTTGGTAGAAGAAGAAGATATGCGTTTGTAAGGTAACGTCTAAAACGCCGTACACTGATATGACTGGTTTATATTGTCTACACTCTTTCTTTAATGTTTATTGGTATTTTGTGATAATTATCAACGAGGAATCTTTTTCTAAAAGAATGATATAGATTTTTCTACCTATATGATGTTTTCTGTGAAGTAGCGGGGGTGGCATCACGGCATGACAAGCGGAGCAGTGTCGAAACCTGAAATGCAACGTTGTATGTCAGGCTGCGCTCGGAGCGAAGCGATAATTGCGGCCATAGTGGATAAGTCTCAGATCATAGAAACAAGGAGATGTGCCAAGGCGCTATCGAGCTTGATGCTTGATCTTGAGCAAATTGCTCATATTAAAAACGTACGCGCTGGCGACGAACCGAACACGATCGATGGTATAAATACAGTGTTTTAGTTTAATGCTAGTGTTGAATGACGATTAACAGTGTTAGATTGAGGGTGTGCGGAATGTTCAATGCGTGGGAGATCTTTTTATTCACAAGGAGCGCTTAATTATGCGCGTAATTGTGAGGAAAAATTTACTAAAAGTGGCATCAGTTGTTCCCGTACTAATTTGCTACTACTAATTTGGGATCTCAGATCATAGAAACAAGGAGATATGCCATCATAGCAAATTAGTACGGGAACACGTACTAATTTGCTATGATGGCATATCTCCTTGTTTCTATGATCTGAGATCCCTCAGAAGTTAATCGCTAACTGCTTGGCCTGCTAACGTTGTTTATGAAGCCACACTCGTCGTTATAGCTGATAAATTTACGTAAAGCCAATTTTCAACCTCTTCAATTTTGTCATGATTCGTCCTAAAATCATATTTTTATTCCTTCAATTTCTCCATTCCTAGTAAATTAAAAAAAAAACAATGGTATGTTGAAAACAACTTGAAGAGTGTTCCCTCTATAATTGAACTGAAGCCTGCTAAGTTACGGTGGCTTCCTACAAATGAAATCTCGTCAGAATTGCTGGCTATATTACTCGTAAATCACTATTTTTCAGACCTTTGGAATAATTTGAAGATAAATAAGAGAACTTCTAGAGGTTTTTTGTCATATAAAAATAGAAAGGTATATGGTAAAAAAAAAATTCACGAGGAACTACATTCTTATCTCGCATTATGCATGAGCATAAGGGCACGGAAACGGAGCATAAGGGCACGTGGGTTTCGGCATTTTAGAGCTAGTTCTGGCTATGTATTGTTTATCCAAGAAATCAATTCAATAAAGATTGGTTTCTTTTTCATTGGTTTCTTAGTTCCACGCACCATTAATAAAGCACCTAAATATCCAGGGTTGCTCGGCAAAAGTATTCCCGGCAGAGGTTTCCTCAAAAGTCACTGAAGAAAAGTATATTCTGATGTTTTCATTTACGTTTTTTAGGCTTTCTACAAGAGCCCCAAACTGTGTGCTCTATGGCCGTACATGCCTTAAGACAACCGTGGTTATAAGCCACGAAGTGATAACACTTAAATGGTATGGCACAACACAGGTTGAGTGTAGAAACAGTTAAAGGTACTCGCGGTCAAATAGCAAACATTAAATAGAAGCACATAAAAGTAATTTTCTGTAGGTATGAGTCTTATAGCATAAGCATAAGCATAATCGGCCTATAACGTTCCCACTGCTGGGACACAGGCCTCCTCTCTGTGAGAGGGAGTGGGCCGTAGTCCACCACGCGGGCCCAGTGCGGGTTGGTGGACGTCACATGTCTTCGAATTTTTGGTTCTAGGACATGCCGGTTTCCTCACGATGTTTTCCTTCACCGTTAAAGCAAGTGATAATTAATTTCTAATACGCACATGACTTCGAAAAGTCAGCGGTGCGTGCCTCGGGATCGAACTCGAACCATTCGCCGTGGGAGGCATATGGTTAATCCACTAGGCTATCACTGCACTCAGTCTTATAAGTTGATGTTTAATGCCACCTCATTCTCTTGTTGCATCTCTAACAGCTGTTATTACAAGGTAGGTACTTATCCTTTTTTTAAGACGATAGTGGCAATGGGAGGCTGGTGGGTAAATGATAGCTGCGCTTATCGATCGATCTGCAACGTTAAGCTGTGCTTGCCGCGGTCAATTTGAGGTTTGGTTATAACACAAAGGCGTCAAACCTAAGCCATTGATCACGTGGTTGATAATGTCGAGAAAAGAAAGAAGATTTGGGCTGGAATTGGGCATTTTACCGGGCGTAGATGTGGGTTGCAGGCAAGAAAAACTGAACTCGATTAACGATTATATTTGAATTTAGTAATCAAAATCAACACAATGAAACGTTAGACAGTTTCTAGGCACATGTAGTCCTCACGATGTCCGATGGTCAAGTGACCGCACTGCACCCATCGAATTGTACGAACGTCAAGCTAGACTCTGCCGACGCGCGCCAACTTCACACTTGCGTTTCGTTGTCAATCGTCCTGTACTAATGACCCTTCCAATAAATATTTATGGCATAAAAAATGTCTGAAACCCAAATTCTGACTCAAACCTGAAAATGTCTTTTTATAATTTCCAACATAACCGGTCATCAGACCCCATTTAAAAATCACTACCCTAAAAATAACAATTTGTTCTTGCTAAAAAAATCCTCTCTCACCCGGACGGAGGGAGATTTATTTGCAAGTAATAAAACAACGTATCACAAAAACAAAACAATATTACGGATAAAGTTTCCATTCAAACAAACATACCCCTCCCTAGTTCGTGCCATTCCGTAAATCGACTACAAACTGTTCTCGATTTAATAACTAGGTCAGTCCCATCACCATCATGTTTGGCATGTACACACTCAATCAACGCGCGACCCGTATGGTCCCTTAGGGAAAAGTGCACCATTTCTCTAACCTTTAGATATGGCAAGACCTTTAAGGCGACGGTAAATGGTAACGGCCGTAAATCTCAAGTTTTAAATCTCTTATTTCATCGTCAAATAATGCAGTTTAGTTGTGTAATTTTTTTATGTTAAACTAGAACATATACCTGTGAATATTTAACTATTGTAGCAAAATACTTAATGAAATAAATTCATGAATTACTGTCTACCCAAAACATAAAAACCTAATTACTTTCAAATCGCTTATGATATTTTCATGATTTGTTTTGTGTGAAAAGACTATGTTACTACCTATATTGCCTGTTACTTTTTTTTTATTTTATATTTTAGATACTAAAAAGTAATAATACGTCTAATTCGGCACAGCGGCAAGGATAGTAGTAATATTGATAGTTGATATCACTGTCCCGCATGATGAGAATCTCGAAAAAACTGAGAACTATAAAGAACTCAAGTATTTTGTCTTAGCACACGAGGTTGTCAACATATGGGATGTGAACTTAGCAATAATTGTGCCGATAGTCGTTTCGGCCAATGGCTAAATAGTTAAGAGCCTCGACCTATACCTGAGGAGGCTGTCATTAGGCTGTTGGATTAAGGGCTTGATACAAAGAGCGGTACTCCTGGACACGGCTCGTTAGGAGGTTTCTCTTTCTGGGACTCTAACCGATGGTATTATGTAGGTAAGTATAGTGAAGAACGTGATTGCTAGTAGGTTTTGCCACGAGCCCCTTCAAAGGTAGCCCCTTCAAATAATCAATAATTCTTGGATCAAGCCTCAGATCATAGAAACAAGGAGATATGCCATCATAGCAAATTAGTACGGGAACAACTGTCGCCACTTTCAGTACATTTTTCAACACAATTACAAGCGCCCCTCGTGAATATAAAGATCTCCCACGCATTAAACATTCCACACACCCTCAATCTAACACTGTTAATCGTCACTCAACACTAGCACTAAACTAAAACACTGTATTTATATCATCGATCGTGTCAATGTGACCGTATCAAAGCGTCAATTTTAGTAGCGCCTTGGCACATCTCCCTTGTTTCTATGATCTGAGGATCAAGCCTAACCAAATATTTTATAAGATCGTGCATAGTTAATAATCCTTTTGAAAAGCCTCGGTTTGAAGAGTCGAGTTACTGCGCCATTAAATAATATAAAATTTTCAACTTATTATCTTAAATTAGATTAATCTGTTACTTATCTCTACTTATTGAGCTTTTCAATTTGTTTGTTTGTTTGTTCGTTCTCTCTCTAAAACATCCTCATCAGAGCGCCTAACGTGCGCGCCGCGACAAAATTTTGTCGACGCTTTTATCGTGCATTTGTCTCGTATTCGCAGGAGTAAAAGCGAGACAAAACAGTCGACAAAATTTGTCACGGCGCGAATGTTAGCCCAGCAGGTTCGAGTTTCAACGCGCTAATCTATAAATCTATAAATCTCTGAAACTACCAGTCAAATTCGAAAAATATTTTTATATAATAATATGATAGCCAAATTCATGAGAAATAGTAAAGGCTATGTAACATCACGCTATTACCTCTAGGAGCCGAGAAAAAAGAAAAAAAGTCAGAAACAATGCTAAGCAAAAACGAAGTAGGTAATAGCGCGTGCGGGTATGAAAGAGAAAGAAAGAAAGAAAAATATTTAAAATGGTAAATAATCCGATTTCTTTTAAATTAAACGGCGAGCGAAACCGCGGGGCACAGCTTGTATACCATAAACACCATCTGTAATATCTACAGATTATAATTTATTATGATATTATATCATCTACTTATATATCCGTTAAATCTTATAATATATATTAACCATAACCGTTAGAATAACTACCTATAGCATTCAAGAGGAAGATTCATAAATATCTGAAAACAATGAACGGTTTATCGTCCAGCCCTAGCTTGCCTTGATTAGTCTAGACTGGTTTTGGTCTATTTAGATTAAAAGCTATTTATATTCTTTAGACATGCAGACACCATTGATTGGAGATGCTAATATAAATGGCTGAAATCGATAAAACTATTAACATGAATTACGATAAATTTGAAAATCTATAAATAGTAAGTATAGTACGGTGAAGGAAAACATCGTGAGGAAACCGGCATGTCCTAGAACCAAAAATTCGAAGACATGTGACGTCCACCAACCCGCACTGGGCCCGCGTGGTGGACTACGGCCCATTCCCTCTCACAGAGAGGAGGCCTGTGTCCCAGCAGTGGGAACATTATAGGCCAATAGTGCTAAAAAGTAAGTATAAACTAAAGTCGTTTTCGTGTCTGTTTGTCTGCTTAGTTCGTCTAAACTACACCAAGAATTTCAATAGAATTTTCACCATCGTCACAGATAATATAATACTATACGTACAGATGCCTCATCTCATACAAAGAAATGTGACCGATCTAGTGCGGGCTATCTTCGGGCTATAAATTTTTCCGTGCTTAAAGTATTTTTCAAAATTTGACCAAATATTTTTCATGATGTATTTTTTCATGTTCTCAATTTTACACAAACTTCAATAACAAATCGATACATATAACGCCATATATTATGAGTTATTTCAACAAAATAATGTTACTTTGTTCCTGATGAGACCCCATGCCATCGTTTAGAGAATTTATTCTGGAAGGTTTCTGTATACGTTAATTTTTAACTTAGATACAGCGCATTCGGTATCCTGGACCTAAAATTCTCATGGCATCATCAGAATTTTTCAGGGATTTTGAGTACTTTGCGAATATTTTCGGCGACCCTTCCGATTCAGGGCGGATAGGTGGGCGAGGTTTCATAGGATATTATACAATAAATTCTGAATTTCGGTTCGGTTGGCTCCTTCTAGCTTAAGTCTTCAAGTAAATCTTGGACATTATTGACTTATGTAGTAGGAAAACATCAAACCAGTCTGAAATCGCCTTGCAAAGCTGTTCATTTCGTATATAAACAAGAATAGATATTTGCATTAGAACAATAACAGGCTGGGAAAATAATTATTCATCGCCACCAACTAATTAATTTCTTACTCAACAAATAACAAGAGTTAAAAAAACTAAAACCCAACTACGGAAAAAAAGCATAGAATAAGAAAATATTCAACACATCGGTACAGTGGTGTCCAGGTTATAGCCGTGGTCGCATGCCGCTATGACCTGTGATGGCTGCTTAATGACGGCATGCGACTACGGCTATAACCTGGACACCACTGTACCGATGTGTTGAATATTTTCTTATTTTATGCTTTTCAGTTGGTTTTTTTCCGTAGTTGGGTTTTAGTTTTTTTAACTTTTGTTTTATTTGACACTTTTTTGGTGGCTTGGGTCAATCACTGCATTTACTTTCAGACTGTAAGTGTCGCAGTCTTAATTAACGAGATGGCGCTAGTTAGTAGCAAGAAAGTCACAGATCGTACACTTTTAAATTTCCAGTGTTTGCTATATTGGATTTCTTGTAACACCATATACCTCTCGATACTCTTTGGATCAAGACGAATCCAAGGACACCCCATTTGTTAAAATCGGGTAAACTGTATGTTTTTTGGTCCTCTTTTTAACGTTTTGTCTTGATTAGTTCTTTTCAAAAAAACATAGCCTATGACACTCTTAATGTAAATACGAATCAACCGATACCTAATTTGTCAAAATCTGACCAGTAGTTTTTGAGCTACGATCAAACATCCATACATAGACACATACATAGGCTGTTAAACTGTGCTGCGGGCCGACCTCCCTGATGGCGTCAGCGTGGTGTGCTACGCTGACGACACGCTGGTCCTGGCGCAGGGGAGGTCGCATCAGGCGGCGGCCGACGCGATGACACGCGGGGTTGCGATAGTCGTGGAGAGGATCCGGCAGTTGGGTCTCGAGGTGGCACTGCATAAGTCCGAGGCCATGTCCTTTCATGGGCCTCGGAACAGGCCACCATCGGGATCCCAACTAACGGTAGGAGGGGTTCACATCGGCGTCGAGTCCACGATGAAGTACCTGGGACTCGTGCTCGATAGCCGGTGGAACTTCGTGGAGCACTTCCGACGTTTGGCCCCCAAACTGGAACGGACTGGGGCCGCCCTCAAGCGGCTCCTACCTAACCTGGAGGGTCCAAACGCCTCCTGCCGGAGGCTTTACGCTGGGGTCGTGCGGTCCATGGCCACATATGGGGCCCCGGTGTGGGCGCGTTCACTGCGGCGGAGAGCCGCCCACTATCTGAACGCGCCCCAAAAGGTGGTAGCCGTAAGGCTGATCCGGGGCTACCGCACGATCTCGGGCGAGGCGGCAAGCCTCCTTGCCGGACTGCCACCGTGGGATCTGGAGGCGATAGTCCTCGCGCGCCTGTATGAGTGGCGCGCGGAGGCACTACGTCGGGGGGAAACCCCGCTTCCGCGGCAAATTGCGGCGGAGCGGACGGACCTCCGGCGCGATCTCATGGTGGCATGGAAGGAACGACTTTCGCAACCCAGCGCAGGGCACGCCGCAATAGCGGCGGTAAGACCCCTCTTTGAGGAGTGGCTAGGGAGACGTCACGGCGTCCTCACCTACCGCCTGACGCAGGTCCTCACCGGACACGGAAGTTTCGGGAGGTACCTGCACATCATCGGGCGGGAGGAAACGCCCGGGTGTCATCACTGCGTTGATCGCCCCGAGGACACGGTGGAGCACACGGTGGGGGCCTGCCCTGCATGGGCGGAGCACCGCCGTGTCCTCGTAGAGGCGATCGGCAGCGGCGGCGACCTCTCGCGCCCGGCCCTGGTTCAAGCCATGGTCCGGGGCGAGGGGGAGTGGGAGGCAGTCGCCTCCTTCTGCGAAGCAGTCATGCTAGTGAAGGAGGCGGCGGGACGGGAGAGGGAGAGATTCTCCCGTCCAAGCCGCCGCGGTAGACGCTCCGGGCGTCGGGAGCCGCGTGACGACTCCCGGCCACCGTAGGCGCGGGCCTGCGGGCGGTGAGTAATGGGTAGCTCACCGTCCGATCAGGACCAGGCCCGTGCCGAACGGCGCGTACGTGTTCCACGCGCGCCTCAAAGAGATGTCAGCATCGGAGAGGGGGCCCTCTAGGGCCCAAGCCTGCCGGGAAAGCGGGATTGTCCGGAAGGGATACCGCTGACCCGGACAAAAGGGCTAACGAAGGAACATGGGTGGGTTTTAGTCAGTAAGAGTCTGACACTCCCTTCCGCTCCGCCCAGAGCGGGAGGAGTCATTTGATGATTTCCCATCCTCAAAAAAAAAAAAAAAAAAAAAAATAAAAAAAAAATAAAAAAAAAAAAAAAAAAAGGGCTGTTAAACTCATTACCCTTCCTTTTTCGTAGTCGGGTAAAAATATAATATTGCTGTCTTCTTTTCTAAGACCTAAAGAATTAGAAGAGAGAGGTCGGCCTCTCTGGACCAACTGTTTGTCTATTCCAAGGTAATTCTCGGGGTCGGCCTGCCCACAGGACGGCGATGTGGCACGTGTCTACTAGATGTGATTTTCATTCCTAGTAGGTAGGTACTGTATTATTCTGTTGCGTCTAGGGATCGATTTCAGCAGTAAACTTAAGTATAATTTGTAAATTCTCATGGCAGTCATCATGGATTTTGAATTTGACCTCATTTTTCAAAAACCATGTAATTTTTTTTACTATTATCAGCCTGTAGTTGTCTTTCTTCAAATCAAATGCCTTTTAAATACAATGAGGGAATGTGGTGATGACTTATGTAATCACCACAAAAAACAGCATTACAGTTAGCAAGATCTTACTAGGCCGAGCAGGTTTATCATGATTGGGTACTAATTTAAATTGCTAACTATACTTTACTGCTATAAATTAACTGAAAAAGTCAATGATTTATGTAAACCATAGATACGTGTAACAAGACATCTAGTTTTATGCTTTCGCTCGCACTAAAGAGTTTAGGGATCTTAAGTCTTGTTATGTCAGATAAAATACTTTTTCATTGATAATATTACTGTCAGTCGTCAAGTCATTTTGACATCCAGGGAATTGTCAGTTTTTAAATAAATTGTCAGTTATGATTCTTTTGCGAGACGCGTAAGGTTAGTGAATTGCTTTGTGAATTGATATTTTAATGAACTGTGCCATGCTGCGCCATTGATTAAGCTCATAATAAATGTTGTTATTGCGTTGATCGACTTGTTCTTTGAATTCTATGACTCCCTTCTGAGATACGTTTACATCTCAGAAGTGGGATACGCGAGACAATTTGTTTTGTGGTGAACCACCCCACGAGCTCGACCGTTGATGTACAAAACTATTTTCGTAATGATAAAGGAAAAATCAACGCCATAACAAGTAGAAATTTAAGGAATACTAGACTTTTGCCTGCGGCTCTGTCCGCGTGGACTATCACATTGACCATTTTGAATGACCTTAGCGTATGATGGTTAGTATTACGAAGTGATCAAGGTGTATCTCTGATTCATCTTCCTGGAATTAGACGAAATCTAACTTAGACTTTAAATTGAACCCCAAGCTACCAAACTGAAAACCATATCAAAATCCTTTCAGTACTTTTGTATGATGTGCGCATAAACAGACATGCAGATAAAGAATCTAAAATGTTTTGGACATGTTTATGTCCCAGTATCCGATCCTGTTTTTCTGGAATATTATAATGTATCTACAGATACGGCTTTTTTTTTTTTCTCCACCCGACTACGGCAAAGCCGAAAGGAAGGGTTTTGATTTTATTTTACTAAGTATAGATAGATGTGTGCGAAACGTTAGGTACATGACAACTGTGTGAATCCCGACTAGCCGTAATAAAACTGATTAGTTAACAGTCTTTCCTTTAAAAAAAACATATTATTTTTCATGATGATAATAAAGATCATTAGTAGGTAATATTGGTTTAAAATGATAAAAGAGTAAAATTTATGTCAAGGAATTTTGAAAGTGAACCTCAATGATTGAGATTTAAAATTGTTGTGACTTTGTTTAATAAAAGACATGATACATGAAGGAAATGTTTCGAGTTCCAGGAAAATGAGTGACAAAGAAACCAATGGGGATCGTTGAGTCTCTTCAACGAGAAGCGGCACGGATATAGTGAACCACCTCGTAGTCGAAATCGAGACCTGAGGAGAAGTGAGAGGCGCAGTCGTAGCTGCGGTCGCAGTGGTCGTGCTGATGGTCGCCCACGAAGGCGATGATGTCCAGCGTGTGACCATCGCCATAGCGCAAGCATTTGAATTGACATTTTATTTTATTTATTTATTTAAGTATATACTACTTATTGTACACCACAGAACAAGATCTTAAAAAATGATATTGTAGTGAACAATACAATAACGTACCAAGCAAACTTTAGCAACAATGTCTTTCGAGATGTTAACAATGTGACTTAAAGAAACAACGTATGACAAAATATGGGAAAATGGGAATACAGCTGACATACGAAATTGTAAGTCAGTACCTAAGTTTTTCGGAAATACAAATTTTTTAATTATGTGAGTCACAAACACATACGTCAACATCAGTAAAATTATCGTTGTAATCTTTTATTAATCGTTGTAAAGGGGCTTATTCGCCCGCATTTGTCCTGGATCGTTTAGGACTAAAAGACCGTGAGTGTATGTTTTACGAATGCGTTGGGAACGACTAGGTATACGGATATATATTTGATTTATTAGGTTATTACAATCAAGTTATTGTGACAAATCTTGTATCGAAAAGATTGATCTAGATGCAGTCTCCTTTGAAAATTGACAATGAGAACTTATCTAGAAGAATGCGATATGATAACCATTTTTTTGAGAATTTGAAATTTAGAAACAAGATATTTACATTGTACCGACTCTATCTGATCATTATATTTATCATTATAGTGGGTTTCAATCACACGTGATATATTCCAATTGAGATCTAATAAGTGATTTGTATAGTACAGTAATAAGAATGTAGAAGGTTCTTTAAATGAATTACGGGTACGCTTTTTTTTAAAAGAAAAAAAAAACAATCAGTTGTAAAGCCTTGGCCGTGATGCGATCAACATGTGCATTAAAGTGCAACCTTGAGTCAAGAGTATACCCAAGTCTTTGATTACCTATGTAACCCTTTTTTTTTTAAAAGAGACTTACCTACAGAGCGAGTAAGTATGTAAAATTAACAACTTAATTTTTTTGAATTGCATTAGGATAAACTAAGTTACAAGTTAGAGACAGTAGGCAGAGAGTCGATCTAGGTCCCGTTGCAATTTAAGATATTCTTCAACGGTACTTATTTTACGTTGCACTTTAAGTTCATCAGCATACATAAGAAATCCACAGTTCTAAGACATGTATTTATGTCATTTTTAAATAGCACAATAAGCAGTGCACCCAGAATCGTAGTAGTCACGCTTATCATATCAAAAGAAAACCCATGGACCACAATCTTCTGAGTTCTATTTTTTACTTAATATGTAAACTAGCGAAGCAAACCCCCACGAATACCATTTAAATATTTTTTTCTGTAAAAGCATAGTGTGGTCCACCCTGTCAAAAGCCTTACAGAAATCCGTACAGATTGTGTCAGTTGAAATTGATTGTACAATGTCCATAATTTCAAACAAAAAAAAGAGACTCTCAGGGGCTTGGTACTACATCATGAACAGCAATCTGGGCTATTTATGTTCAAAGAGCCTAATTATTTTGATTTTCTTTGGGAGCTTTTAAAGAAATTTTAAATATCAAGTCTAAATCTCTACAAACATGATATTATGGGTTGGCAACCTTGTGCCCAATGACGTGACAGTGACAAAAATGACAATCAGATTTGGTCAGTTTACAGATTTAACCCTTTTGTTATTTCATAAACATTTTAATCATAATTGGATGGAGCTGTAGCTAAAATTATATGAAAAACTCAAAGTATTAAATAGAGACGACAACTTCAGCTTCATTTTAATAATATTCATAAGAATATTATTAAATTCTATACATTATATGGTATAGAAATGAAAAAAACAGTCTGCGTTTTGTTTTGTTTTTCGAGTGTATGTATCTATGTATTTACTGAAACATTTGACTTTTGCACAAAAACGGGAGCCTAAAAAAATCATATTTAAATAGTATCGAGTATAGCTTAATAATAGTTTTCTAATAAGGTATAACACATGTGTGTTCAAATTTCTTCGGAATATTATACCACTTTGGACTATCTCCTTCGAATACAAAACTAAGTTACTCAATGTAGAGAATTGTTGAAATTCGAGAAAGTGACGACCAGCCAATCCTAGAGACCATTCGGGAACTGCCAATGAAAGACACTTGAGTCTTTCTGGCGTTTATCTTTAGCCCAAACTCCATGCTCCAGTTACCTATTCGAGCCAGATATATATTAGTTTCAATGGCATCAGACAACTTTCCAAAAGTAGCTTGAGTATAAATTTGAAGATCACCTGCACATAGGTAAGGTAGGAAGAGAACTAATTCTTGAGAAATAGAACTAATAAAAAGTGCGAAAACTAAAGTTGACAAAACGCCACCCTGAGGCACGCCGACGGAGGTGTAGCATCAAAAAGAGAGAGAATCCTCAGTACAGGTACAATGGCAGTGCAAGTAACGTTAAGTTACCGATTTTTATGACTGACCTAATATCAACCGTAAGGTTGGCGAGAGCTGTGGTAGTACGATAGGTTGAAAACCAGATTAGAATGGATTAAGCTGATTATTTTGGATAGAATGGGCTGAGTTGATGGTAGATCAGTTTTTCAAAGACATTAGATAGGAATGGTAATATGGGATATAAGACGATAATCAGAAAAGGGTGCAATTGATTTTTCGCGTATAGGAATAACTTGGGCATCCTTCTACGCATGCGGAAAGACACTACAAGAGACTGAGAAATTGAGAATGAAAAGGAACAGGAGAATTTCATCAAGTGAGGGAATTATTATCTTACGCCTGATACAGTCACATTTAACGTTATTCTCTTTTTAACATCACATACAGTGAATTGAATAATGACAAAAGGGGAATACCGAAAGGAATACCGGTCAGGTACCGAAAGTTTGGAAAGATAACTCAAAGTAGGTAGGTATTAGCTTTGATGGCTCTATCCAAAAAGGGCGAAGTAGAAAAAAAATATGTAGTAATCTGAGTTCTAAATTTTTAGGAATCGCTTCATGAGACGATATCCCGACACCTATTGATCAAAGAAATTTCCAGACTTTAGTTGAATTATTTGTGCATATTTATGGATATGTTGGCGGTGTACATTCCTACACACTTTGTTGCAGTGATTTCCGATCAGACACATTTTTGTTGTAATCGTTAGACCTTATCTTGTATTTGGATTTCGCAACTGTCTTCTGTGGAGAATAACATTTAATTTCATCAGTAAGCCATGACGATGGAAGGTATTTCACCTTTATGGCCCGAATAGGTGCATGTTGATCATAAAGTTGGGGTAAGTTAGAGGTAAAATTTAAAACTTGCTCGTAACCGATAAAGACTTAATCAGAGATGTCTAGTCTATGTTGCTAGCATCCTCACTGACAGACCTTAGATATTCGTACCTCCAAAATTGCGAAGCTGAAGTTTTTTTGGATTTTGCCTTAAATTACCGAATTTGTAGAAAGTGAAAATTAAGTCATGATAAGAAAAAGCGTCAGCTGAACATTAACCATGTTTAGCGACATGATAGGAAGATGCGATATTTAATAGGTCAAGAAGTAGAAAGACAGAATTTGGAAAATGGTGAGTAGGTCCAAGATCTAGAATGGAGAGACTGGTAGTTTTAATAATGCGACGAAGAGAAAAGGAACGGATATCATTTTTAATGAGACAGGTGTAAAATCGCCCATGATGATATTGTGATCGTAAGAAGGCATTAAAGCTTTCAAGATAATGTTCAAATGAGGAAAATAAATTAATGCGAAGAGAAGGACTTCAAGGAAAATATGGTCACCGGCATTAGGCGGAGGCGGCTGTGTGGACATACCTACTAACAACAGAAAAAGAAATATGACTATTTGAGTACGAAGGTATATGGCCACCCCGCCACCACCGCCAATCGCACGATCATTCCTTATGAGTTGAAAGCCCGGCAAAGAACAGGAAGATAAAGGGAGACAAGGTTTTAACCATGACTCAGACACAAAAATGGCATGGAATTGGATATTCTACAATCGAAACTTGCCAGCATAGCGAGGAAATGAGCCGAAATATTTGAAGTACCTAGATTGTGATAGCGAGTTGAGTGGTATGTTGGGTGATGTCTGGCATATGAACTTGGCAGTCATACAACAAACATACCATATAGATAAGTGAGGGTATTTTGGACTGGGCAGGATTGGCGTATGAACTCGCCGCCCATGATTGGTTCAAATACCGCAGTCGTAGATGGTGTGACGGTGCAGGAAGTAGCCTCACACCGTATGACTATAACAATAGATTGCGTGAAGATATGATGTCTGTCATATGACCTTGGCAGTAATATAATGAATATACCATAGAGATACTAAGTGACGGTATTTTGAATCGGGCAGGATTGGCCTGTGAACTCGCCGCCTATGATTGGTTCAAAATGCCGCAGCCGTAAACGGTGTGACGGTGAAGGAAATAGCCTCACAGCGTACGGCTATAATAAGAGATTGAGTGAGAATGTTTTGAGTTGAGCAGGATTGACGTATGAACTCGTCGCTCAGGAGTAGCTCAAAATATTGCAGCTGATGCGTTGTGACAGCGAAGGAAGTAGCTTTCACATAGCACAGCTATATAATAAGAATGAAATGTGTTGGTTGATGGTTGATACTTACAAATTATTATTGTTTTACAGAGAGGAAACGAAGGGACTCGTTTTTGAAGGATGGCCGACTGTAACAAGACATCTAGTTTTATGCTTTCGCTCGCACTAAAGAGTTTAGGGATCTTAAGTCTTGTTATGTCAGATAAAATACTTTTTCATTGATAATATTACTGTCAGTCGTCAAGTCATTTTGACATCCAGGGAATTGTCAGTTTTTAAATAAATTGTCAGTTATGATTCTTTTGCGAGACGCGTAAGGTTAGTGAATTGCTTTGTGAATTGATATTTTAATGAACTGTGCCATGCTGCGCCATTGATTAAGCTCATAATAAATGTTGTTATTGCGTTGATCGACTTGTTCTTTGAATTCTATGACTCCCTTCTGAGATACGTTTACATACGTTACCCGCGATCTAAAATGGCGACAAAAAAAATAAGGTAATTGCCCACCATTCATTTAATCATGCACGAACCAGTTTCTTGGCTGAACGTCATTTCTTGCAACATTTTGCGAAAAAAAAACCTACTAAACAAGAGGTAGGTATGCTAAGTAAGGTATTCGTTTTCTTTCCCCTTTTTTGCACATATGTATGTATGTATCTTATCTTATGTATGTATCTTTATTTATCAACGTTTCACAATATATGCACTGATATGTAGCTATTTTGCTATATAAAGTATTTGCTCCATTTTTTAGTACAGTGATGTTGGTGTATGACGTGTATATATATGATACGTCATTGGAAAAAGTAATATATTTTTAGCATGGCATACGTCACGACACGATTTTCTCATCACGATGCAATAGGAAAGCAAAATCTATGAAATTGTATGAAGACGCTTTTAATTCTCCGACGACTTTATGGTTATCGTCGACAAAAAAATAAAAGTTAGACACAACCTTAGCATTATATTATGTGACCTTTGAGTTTAATTATAGCCTATAAAGATGTCAAGCGGCGAATCACCAAATAACATTTTCCGCCACTTTTTACGGGGGGCGAGGTGAACACGTAGGTATAGCACTACGGAAATTTAACAATGACACAGATACATGCTTATAGATTTTACTTAAACAAAACTATGTTGATGTATAATTTATACTTATTTTAATACTTTCAAAATAATTTAATTTCTTCAAGGTACAGACACGGCTTTTTGACAGTTTTATCTTAGCATAGCGCAAGCTATAGATTATCGCAAGGACTTGAATCGCTTGAGAACGCTTGTCAGTTGATTCCCTAAAATGTCTGGTGCCCTGTGGCTGTGACCAACACCGTTTGACAAGCCGCAGTACCTAACCTATATACCTACGAGGTTGCGGTTTTTGTTAATTGCAGCAGCCATCTGTATTGTACTACATATTAGTATATTGTGTACCTATCTAGAATCTAATACGCACATGACTTCGAAAAGTCAGCGGTGCGTGCCTCGGGATCGAACTCGAACCATTCGCCGTGGGAGGCACATGGTTAATCCACTAGGCTATCACTGCACTCAAAATTAATTATCACTTGCTTTAACGGTGAAAGAAAACATGTGAGGAAACCGGCATGTCCTAGAACAAAAAATTCGAAGACATGTTACGTCCACCAACCCGCTGGGCCCGCGTGGTGGACTACGGCCCACTCCCTCTCACAGAGAGGAGGCTTGTGTCCCAGCAGTGGGACTAAATGCAGTATTATTCAGAAGTTTGTATGAACAACTCAACTAATTCGTCAATTTGGCTACCTACTTCGTTAATTACCTAAATACCTATGTCTATTTTGAACAAAAAAATACTATTTTCTTAGAAATCCTGTATAAGTAGAAGTACGTGTCTATAGGAGGTAATGGCAGATCAGATCCATTGATCTATTTGTAGGAACGTTTCTACGAACGACGGATAGGTAGCAGGCTGTCGCGCCGGAGCCTCATACATTTTTAATTTTATCGACGGGAATGAACCTCGTGCGAAAATAGACCACCTTTAGGGATACGGTCGATCTATTCTAGGTTCAAGATATTTTCTCCTCAAAGGAAATTAATGTAGATGGAGCGGGCAGGTCTCTTGGCAGGGTTATAAATTCTCAGTAACAGCCTCAGATCACAGAAGCAAGGAGATATGCCATCATAACAAGTTAGTCCCGCACGACCGCACGGTTGTCGCAGTGGCTGAGAGATTGGCTGCTGCGCAACGTGTCGCGGGTTCGATTCCCGCATTGCACATAGGTCTGGCTGTTTGTGTATGTGAAATTTGTGTTTGTAAACGCACCCACGATACAGGAGAAATCCTAGTGTGGCGCAACGTTTAAAAAAAGAAAAAAGAAAAAGTCCGGGAACCACTGTCGCCACTTTTGAACCAGTATGCGTCACAATTACAAACGCTCCTTTGTGAATATAGAGATCTTCCACACATTAAAAATTCCGCACACCCTCAATCTATCACTGTTATACGTCACTCATCACTCACACTAAACTAAAATACTGTATTATTGATATCATCATGACCACATTGATCATGTTAAAGCGTCAAACTCAATAGCGTCTTCACACAATATCTCCCTTGTTTCTATGATCTGAGGTAACAGTAGTAGCTGGCTTTGTGCCCGGTTAGGGGCTATAAGCTCGCCCCCTATTGAGACTCAAGCAGCATGCAAGCAGTGATAGCCTAGTGGTTTAACCATGTGCCTCCCACGGCGAATGGTTCAAGTTCGATCCCGAGGCACGCACCGCTGACTTTTCGGAGTCATGTGCGTATTAGAAATTAATTATCACTTGCTCTAACGGTGAAGGAAAACATCGTGAGGAAACCGGCATGTCCTAGAACCAAAAATTCGAAGACATGTGACGTCCACGAACCCGCACACACCACACCACAGAGAGGAGGCCTGTGTCCCAGCAGTGGGAACATTATAGGCCGATTATGCATGCATTATGCTATTGAGACTCAAAATATGGAACTCAAAATATGTTACTAAAAACATGGGACTCAAAACATAACTGGCAAAATGTGCATGTAATTTACACCTCTGCCTAACCTTTTGGTGAGATAGAGGAAAAATGGCCGATGGCCGATAGGTACCGTACGCCGGACGTTGCGTTTGATTTGATTTTTTTTCTATTTCGTTTCTTTTGATTTACACCGTACTACGTTGCCTCGTTTTTGCTATCGTTATAAGTACACGTGACGCCAAGCCAAAGGGGGTATAATATCCCCCATGACCAAGAAGAAACTTGCGGGGAACACAGCTGTTTATTTAAAGTGTATTCAACAGAATGCAAGCTGCTCCCACTCAGTCTGTGGTGTAATCAACATTGTGATTGCGTTAGAAACTTCAAAGCGAATTCGCTCGAACTTCAACTGTTGTTATCAAGTTGCATCTCCTAAACGTTTTATATAAGTTGCTATTGCATTCTATGAGAGCAAAGTTAATTGTACGACTGTAATTGTGTGACTACCAGAATTCTCTTATTTATTTAGACTTTGTATTTTGGAGGACGCAATTATCATCAAACCACCCGGATCATCCGTCAGGGTACGTATGCACAGACAGGTCGCGACCGGCCGCACTGCACGCTTGTCGCCTAGCAGCATGCAGTGCGGCCGGTCGCGAACATTCTAAAACGTTCGTTTTACTAATCTACTCGCTAGGTGACTCGCTAGGCTCTAGGCGCTCAGCAAGCCACCTATCTGCGCGAACGTTGCCTCAAGCCTGCAAACTACGTGTACCAAACTTACTGGGGCTGCAGAAAGCAGTCACCTGCAATTCCAACCTGCTGACTGGCTAATCTTTTATCAGTGCATGAATTATAATTGCGTAGCTTATGAAGACACCGTAGAAAACTGGAGCTGCACTGTGCAGTCAAATAAGCCTATTAGAATATCAGCCCTATCGGAATTATTCCATTCGACCCATTCGGCCCTATCGAAATATCAGGATTTACTTTATATTTATTTTTTTACACTGTTTCATTTTTCTTTCCTTCTTCCAAATGACTGGAAAATTTTGAAACAGACCGGTTAATCCAACTGACCATATTTCGGCAAATCCTCCATCATAATCTTGTTTCACGGTTGGTAATTATTTTATCAAAGAACGGCTTTTTGCTGCTCTCTTCATCGACTTCTGTCTATCCATCTTCATTGCTGTCGCACTGTTTATCCATCCACTGTTTATCCGTCCCTTTGTCACAAACTAAACAAAAAAGTTGCGAAAATCCGGGGCCTAGAAGCAAAAATACTGTTTAAAGCAGGGGTAGGCAACCCGCGGCCTGCGGGCCGCATGCGGCCCGCGAGGCTCCTTCTTGCGGCCCGAGAGTGTTTTGAAATAAAGATCGTATCTTTCTTAATTATTATAATAACGCCCCAAAAATGATAATAAAAAAAACAATTTTAATCGAAAGAAAATAGTGGACGTTACAACTACAAGCTAGATTTTTTTCAGATTTTTTTATAACGCGGTTGGAAAATTACGGGCCCCCACACATTGTTAACGACTTTCGGAGCTTCTAGTAGTATACTTAATATGCACTTAATAAAAATGTCTTTTAGGAACCATATTGTTAAATAACATTCAAAGACCAAAGAACAACAGTCAAAGACCTATTCAACGATACCCCACATGAAGGGGTGCGCCAAAATATTTTATGAACAAGTGCCTTTACTTCATTTTGCCAATATATGGCCCTTTGCTGCTAAAAGGTTGCCGGCCCCTGCCGGCCTAGCATGACCACGATAGAAACGGGTTTTGTCTACATAGAAATGGACAAAGTGACAGATTTCATTCATAAAACGTAGAAATGTTTCTACAATCTGTCACTTTGTCTATTTCTATGTAGACAAAACCCGTTTCTATCGTGGTCATGCTAGGCCGGCTGGTTTAAAGATTATGAAAACTTTTTCGGCTGTTCCAACAATGTCTATAATTTGAATAAGATTAGAGTGGATATAACATTGATGGACGATAAAACTCGCATTTGTCTCGATTTTTCACGATATCATCACAATCTGACCTCATTTGCACCGGCTAAATCTGTATCGAATGACACGACACCAATATTTTTGTTTCATTTTTACGTCCGACGAGTATTAACGATGAATAAAATTATCGTTCTCTCGGACGTTTATAGAAGTCGTAAAATAATGGAGGATAAAAGAGTGTTACGATTACGGTAAATTCACGCTTTTGTTCTTAATGAGGGAGGGTAGTAATCACACGGTAAGGTAGGTATATAAAAACGTATTATAAAATAAAAAGCCTTTGTTACAACCTAGAAGAAACCTAAATGTGTTTCTATACTTTCTATTATTACAAAATAGTCGTACTAATGCCACAAAAACCTGACTAATGTAGTTTTGATGGCAAACCTCATATTCCTCTGAATAAGTTACATTACTGAATGTTCTAGCAAATGACTCCATGTCTGCTTGTGCATTAGCACAAGCAGACATGCAGTGAACTAAGGGCTCTTTTTCGGTCGACTGAGTTTGCGGCGTATCGGTTTAGTACGCCCTTCCATATATTTGAAATGGAGTGTCCACAGTTTGCTAGTTTGCGCTAACAGTTTGCTACTGCAATTTGTTAGCGCAAACTCAGTCGGCCGCTCACAGTTTGCCTATTGGGGACACAGCCTTAGAGTATTTCGTGAAAAGATTACGATTTTCCTCAAATATAGTTTCGATTATTGAGTAACTAACTATATTATCATTATTGAATTTAAATCATATAACGTAACACAGGGCTGCAATTTTCAAAAAAACCTAAGAAGTATTGAATTTCTCGCGCTACTTTGACGGAAACACTGGATGGACTGGTTAAGGGGGTTAACCAGTCAATATGTTTAAGTAGGTACATGTTAAAAAAATATTGATGAAATTCTTGGCAGGTACAGTACTGAGTACCTACCTACATCATAAATGCTCAATTTGTACCCGACTGCGGCGAAACCCAAAAGGAGGGTATAGTGTTTTAAAATATTGTAACATTCAACTAGCGAAGACTGATATTTTGATTGATTAAAGATTTCTTCACGGCATGATCTTTTGGAGAATACCTCAGATCATAGAAACAAGGAGATATGCCATCATAGCAAATTAGTACGGGAACAACTGTCGCCACTTTTAGTACATTTTTCAACACAATTACATGCGCCCCTCGTGAATATATTTATTTATTTATTTATTTATTTAATACTTCAAGCACACATGTACAGAGGCGGACTTAATGCCTTAGGCATTTTCTACCAGTCGACCTTTGGGTGATGCAGAGACAAACAGTGGTAGGTGCAATTCAGAAAATTGTGGAATAAGTAAACAAATTACACAAAGATATACATACATAATTATATAGAAACTATAAAAAATAATATACGTAAATAAATACTTAATATACTTACATAATATAATACATATACCTATATAAACTAAATACACAAATATATAAGTTCACTAAAGTAGAAAATATAATGGGAAAATATTAACGCTGTGATGATTCTGCCAGATTCTTTCGAATATGCTCACGAACTTTAACTTTAAATGATAGTCGGTTAGTTGCCATCCTGATTTCCGAAGGGAGCGCATTCCATAGCAGAATAGACTGGACGAAGAAAGAACGGTGAGTGAAGTCAGTGCGGTGAGTGGGACATTGAAGAAGACGATATAAAGATCTCCCACGCATTAAATATTCCACACACCCACAACTAACACTGTTAATCGTCACTCAACACTATCACTAAACTAAAACACTGTATTTATATCATCGATCGTGTTCGGTTCTTCGCCAGCGTGTACTTTTGTACCACGCCCAATGTGGGCATCAATAAAGCATCAAGCTCAATAGCGCCTTGGCACATCTCCCTTGTTTCTATGATCTGAGGAGAATACCTACAGGAGAAATGTTTAATAATAAAAGTTTAAGCAATTTTCTTGTTCGTTACCTAAAACGGCTTCAGTAAGAGTTTTCGATATCTAGTCGCCACCATCTGGCGCAACATGAAATTAATCTCGTCGGCCAGAGAGTAACTCGTAAAATTAATAACAAAATGATTGATAACACTGTAGGGTTCAATTTTCTTGAGTTACTTATCAGAAATCTTCTTTAAACCCATGAAACAGTACTGTGGCTACACTGCCTACCTTACTGACTAAGAATCAAGCTAAACCGGTGAAGATATTTTATGATGGTACCCAAGAGGTGTAGGAATATTTGAAATTCCATCCCTAAAGGCGTGAACATTGGTGGTAATTTTAATGTCTTTTTAGGGTTCCGTACCAAAATGGTAAAAAAGGAACCCTTATGGTGCGACGTGGTCTGTCTGTCTGTCACACCTGTATATATTTCAGCAACTACTAATGCTATCGACTTGAAATTTGGAACAGTTATAAAGAATGCTTGCCCAACTTTATTGCAAATGAAAAAAGTCATATTTTTTATGTAATGCGCTCCGGTTTTTTTCACTTTATACGTCCAAAACTTATACGGAACCCTCGGTGCGCGAGTACGACTCGCACTTGGCCGGTTTTTTCAATTATCTTAATCCATTATATACTTTCAGGTTTTAGTTTAAATAACACATTATGTAATCATTCTTATGTACGGAGTTGTATGCATAAATGTTACACACTACGTAACAGATTTAGTGATGAATGATTTGTGAAAATAATCGAACTCAAGATGAAGTATGAAAAAGAAAAACTTTTTAAAAAACAACCGACTTCCAAAAGCCACTTCAAAGTAAATAATAATTTTAGTTCCGGAAGTCGGTTTGGAAAAATGCAAACGAAAATCAAAGCCGACTACCGAAACTAAAATTATTATTTACTTTGATTTGATTTGAGTGGTTTGTGGAAATCGTACCAATACATACTTATTTTTAAGTTTCAAAAGTTCTATTTTTATAATACGTTACAATGTAAGCACATTGTTACTGTAACATTTGTACGAGCTTTAAAAGAAAACCTAGCTTGCTTCGTACAATTACTCAAGGCTGATACAGCGCTATCTCCTAGTTCTAAAATAAATAAACCTGCGTTATTGTCTTAGGAACACAATGCTACCATATCTAGGTACACAGCTTTTGCTAGCAGGTTTCTAAGTAATGAAATGTTTCTTCTAGGCTGGAAATAAAGGTAAAGAGTATTTTATAAATGTATATTTTTTTTGTGAATTTGAAACATGTCAAAGCCATGCTATGCTTCTATTATGTTATTAAATACAATGACGTATTATATATATAGACATGTCATACACCAACATCACCGTCCTAAAAAACAGCGTAAATAAATACTATGGCTAGAATGCTAAAAAGGGAAAGAAAATGACTCCTCACCCTATGGCAAACCTGTTGTTAGAAAGAGATGAGTATATATCCTTAGTTACGTAGCATTAGCTTCTGTACGCTCATTGGCCTGAGCGCGAGAGAGGAATATGGGGAAAAGTGGACTCCCGATATTCCTCATGTTGATGAAGTACCTACTTTACGAGTAAAATAAAAAAATATTTTTAAGATTTGAAAATATTATCATAAATGCAATATTTCGGAACTGTAATTATTTTTATTGAATAATAAAACAAATATGTTAACATAGAAACCTTTATTTCGGAAATGTATGATGAACAATGATTAAACATAGAAAATATTTATTTCTTGCTGTAGGTACCTACGTACAACAATCGTAACTAAGGGTATGTGTGTACATAATTATATAATAAAGTAATTTTTGTTTTTAACCGACTTCAAAAAGGATTAGGTTCTCAATTCGGGTGTTTATTTTTTTTATATATTATGTCCAGGCATAACTCCGTCATATATAGACGGATTTGCAAAATTATTTTTTTGTTCGAAAGAAATTATTCCGAAATGGTCCCATTTAAATTTCGTAATGATCTGGTGATGAGTTTCAGAGACTTACAACGGAACTCGTCAATAAATGCCAACAAATCAACTACGATTGCTGCTGTCGCATATATCTATGCATTGTTTACGCAATCACACAGCATAACTAAAGGGGTACGCAGATATTGTGTTCAATAGTAAAATATAAATAAAAGTGTGTAGGTTCAGTTAGTGGTAATCAATTATTATTATTAGCGTGTGTTTATGCCACTCAAAATCAAAAAGAAAAAAAAAGTGAAACCGCCTTCAGATAGAACACAATAATGTTACCTATTTGCGAATCAGTTTCTGAAGTCAGTGCCGAATCAAATCAAAAGCACCGACTTCCGAAATTGTTTCACTCATGTTATTAACCCTAGAAAGATAGTCTGCGTAAAATTGACGCATGCGTGTTCGAAATATTGCTCTCTCTTTCTAAATAGTGCGAATCCGTTGCTGTGCGTTTAGGACATCTCACTCGTCGCTTAGTACTTCCATATGGCGCATGAGTACCTGAGGTAAGTGTTACCGATTTTGTAATATAACGACCGCGTGAGTCAAAATGACGCATGATTATCTTTTGTGTGACTTTTAAGCTCAATGGAAAATTGTATTGTTTTTCCTCGTGATTATACTTGGTATATCATTTTATATTGTTTTTACCTTTTTAATTTTTATACATCGTATAAGTAGAAAAGACAGATTTTAGTAAAAAAAACAGTGATTTATAATTAAATAAAAAAAGATTCTTAAGTTTTGATTATTTATAGAAGAGGTTCAAAGATTTTGTTATTTTTCTATATAAATAAATAAATATAAAAACATAAAATGGTAGTTATTATATCATAGGTATTTTATTATATAATAACATTTGGTTTATTAAAATCAAAGAATAACACTCAATATTACAGCTAATTAAAACTCATGCGTAAATTTTACGCATGATTATCTTTTACGTACATCACAAACACAATATGATTATCTTTCTAGGGTTAAATATGTAATATAGCACATCGGCAAGAAAGGTGTCACAACACAATAAATGTAGTTTTTGGGAAATCACGATTTTCTTTTTTTTAGATCCTAGAATTCCTTTATAAAATTTCTGTATTAAATGCCATCTCTCAGCGAGGAATCGCACTATAATTATGATTTTTTTTTAGCAGATCAAATTTGTAATTGCCTTTCAGATGGCATACATAAATCAATTTCGTATTATTATGTGTTGTGACACCTTTCTTGCGGATGTGCGATATATTAAATATATAAGCATAACATGGCTTTAACATGGCTACAAGAGGCATCAATATAAAATTCACTGCTGTCTTTTCATTCTTCGATTTTTTTTTGTTATGTATAGGTGTTTGTCTCTGGCTAGAAAATGTTCCGATTCCGAGCAGACCGTAGACTATCTAGTTGGCATCCATTCGTCTTCACACCTTTGAGCCCTAATTATTCTTAGCTACTTTTCTTTCATTAGCCCATCTTTAGGTAATCGAAAATGTAAAGAAACATCATAACTAATACCTATTCATAACACGTATTATATTAAAAACATATTTGATATGGTTTCTATCAAACAATGTAATACCTAAATATAAAATCAATTTTGTGGGTTTATTAAAGACTGATGCAATAATTTCCCCATCTCCCCTAATGGCACGTGACTCAGAAAATGGCGCTCTGCATGTCGTAGTGACAGCGGAATAAAATAAAACAAAATACATTTTTCTATATCTACTTACCCATGAAATGGCACGGTTTTTCCTCTCACAGTTGCAGTATAATTATTCGTACATCGTCTGTAAACGCAAGAAGGCATTTTTCTTGCAAAATCTTGCCAGAACTACCTACACATAAATCATTGCCTACACTTTAAAATGATGTACAGCCGCGACACTGATTGACGTGTGACTGAGTGACCTGCAGGCAGTTACCTTTACTTTTGGTTGCCAGTTCAGATCGCGGACAACACATCTATGGTTTATATATCTTTGATTAAATACCTATATAAGTGATTCTCAAAAATCATTTATAATGTATAGATGGTGAAATCGCATCGATGTCCGATAATTGCAAAGTAATTGGCATTGTGTTGGAAATACTCAATAGTTTTCCGATAGATGTCGCCAAAACGCTCCTAAGAAGCGTATTACAAAGGGGTCTCAAATTTCAGATGCGTCGGGCGAGACCCGGTAGCTCAGTTGGTTCAGAGCACTAGCCACGGTACGGCAGAGGTCAAATCCCGCTCGGGTCATATGATTTTTGAGAATCACTTATAAAGAGTATTTGTTGCAAAGATTAATTCCGTGAAATAAATACAGGAGTAATTATATGAAACACCGTAAGAGTGCCTTTCTATAATACCAGAGATGTGATATTACGCTGCGAAAATGTAAAATACAGGGTGGCAGGTTAGACAGTGGAAATATTTTAAGGGGTCATTGTACTCATCATTATGAACAACTCTTAGGGCTATGTTCACCAACAAGATAACAGTCCGATAAATTGAAAACGTCTGTTTATCATGATTTTTCATGTTCACCAAAGCTAATCGACCGATTAAACACAGTAATTAACCGTTTTCTCTAACCAAGGTGGGAGAGGTCGTTTAACATCCCGATTAGTACTTAATCAGGGTATTTTGACGTTTGACAATTACGAATTTGTGAAAAAATTAAGCTATTTAATTTTTATTGTTGCTAAAATTAGCAAGGCACTTCTTTTTATCCATTTTGTTTAATCAATTCACAGATTACCAAATACTTTAGATATTAGAATATTATTTGTAGGTATAAATTCGAATAAAAATTATCATTGACATACAAGTTTGTTATTGGTTACCATGACAACATCTAAGATCGAATGCTGCTAAATTAAGACACAACGTAACCAGTAACCATATATATATTATGACTATAATCGGGACTTTTAATTTCCGAAGGGTAATCTCATAATGCAACCATTTTAAAATGTTCATATTTTGTACGGTTTATTACGTGTATTGCTACCAATCATAATTAACTGTATTATATTATTCGGTCTTTCATTCATATAACTTTCAATTACAAAATCGAGGTTGAATTAAAAGTGATGAACACGAAAATTGCCGCCTCGTGGTTAAACGACTGTATTCGGTTATCGAACCGATTAGGAAAACATTGGTTATTTCACTGTCGGTGAACTTAGCCCTTACTATGGGACCAACCCTGAAATCGCGAAAAAAATCAGCTGTTCCATACATTTATGTTCACATAACTCAACAAAATGTATGGAACTGCTGATTTTTTTTTCGCGATTTCAGGGTTGGTCCCATAGTAAGAGTTGTTCATAATGATGAGTACAATGATCCCTAAAAATATTTCCACTGTGTAACCTGCCACCCTGTATAAGCTAAACAGTGATTTAAATGTCACGGTTTTTAAATAATCCTACTATATACCTATCTCATGATTTGATTTGATTTGATCTCATTATTAGACATGATTCCCATCCATGAACTAACCGTGGCATGCGCAGCTTAACCTCGCAGATCGATCGATCAGTGCGGCTGTTTAAGACACGTGGCACTTTTGGAGCTCAAAAAAAATCACCCCCACATTGAAAATGATTATGCACTTAAGTAAGTATATACGAGTACATATACATGTATAGGTATGTAAATGATAAATGATATTTATTTTGTAAATAGGTTAAAAATAACAGTTTTACACGTCAACACATTTTTTAAGCTAGATGAGTTCGGTGTTTCCTATATCCTTTGAGAAGAAACACCGAAACAAACTCAAAGGCTGATGTCTCTTTTAAAGTCCAGACAATTAAGTTAAATTGTGTAAGAACCATGCAGGTTAGTCTGAAATGGCCTTTAGAGGAAAGAGCCATACAGATTTGAGTGGACCTGACCTGACTGTGCACGCATGTGCCGGGTATCGTGGTAGCTCAACCCAGACTTAGGGAGCTCAACGACCCGACAAACATTACCATCAGAAAGGACATTTGGGTAGGCCCCCTAAAGTACTCAAACTGTCAGACTGAACTTGAGATCTATAACAGTAACATAATAACTCACATAGTACTCACATTTACAATAATTATAATCAATATATTACATCATTATTATCACATTCAATGTCATTTTGTATATAAATTGTTTCAAAAGGAAACATTTAATGTTTCCTTTTGAAACAATTGTACATAGTGTAGTAGTCATACAAGTGTATATAGAAAAAATTATAAAATCAAATAAAAGAGCAATAATTTAGTGGTTATGTCAATAGTAGTATTGGCCCATGTATGTATTGGAACAGCTCAATCCCAAGCCCCTTTTGTCCTCCATATAATCTTTAACACTATAAAAAGCTTTATGACAAAGTTTTCGCTTTATTAATGATTTGAGTTTATTATATATATATAGGTAACGACTCAATATCGGCGTCACCAGTCTGTTTGACTTTGTTCCACATACGCTTAAATAGTTTCGAAATAGGAGGTATTCAGCACGTATTCGTGTTGTAAAACCCCAATAATACTCCAATTTTTTCAACAGTCCTCAAACCCTCATGATTTGATTTCTAAATATAGAAAACTAATCACATCAGCTATAAAAGAAGTAGTCGTCAAAAAATAACTATTGCTCCTACCTACGTTTATCCTGACGCCAGGCGAGGGTAAAAACGTCGGCAGTTTTTTGTATTGGTATTGTTACCGATACTCGTCTTCAATGGCAGTTTCCTGTCACGGTATTTATTTTGAGGGGTGAAAGGATATTTTTGATCTAAGCGAAATTTTTTGGGCGATATTGATTTTCAATTAAAAGATAATAATTATTATAAAAATTAATAGTTTGTGGATGTGTGTAGTGTTGCCCAAATGCAAGACCGAGACGAGTCTAACCCCGTCTTTGGTCTCGGTTCTGCATCAATACCCATAGTCGTGGTCTTAGTTTTAGTATTGTACATTCATTCTTGGTCTTGGTCTTAGTCTTGCTGTAATTAGGTGGTCTTGATCTTGCGAAAATGATTGTTGCAAGACCGATTTTGGGCAACACTAGATGTGTGTGCATGTGTTTGTTACTTTTTCACACTGAAACGGATTCGGATGAAATTCGGGAAAGAGGTAGCTTCTCCAGGTCTGAGACCTGGAGAAACATAATATAGACTACTTCTTAACTTTTAACGCAGACGAAGTCGCGGGCAACCGCTAGTTTATTATACATATAATTCAGAAACAATATCGCCCAAAATGGCGCTTAGATCAAATAGTTTTTATTTTATGGAGGGGCTCATGGCTAAAAATGACAGCCGCATTAATCGGCCGATCTGCGAGGTTAAGCTGCGCTTGCCACAGTCAGTCCTTGGATGGGGGACCATTCTTTACACATCGAGACCCCTCCGTGCCTCGAAGATCACGTTAAATAGTCCGTCCCGGTTGTCATAGAAATATCTTTAGTCATAATAGTCAGGAGCCGAAAAAGTCTGACAACTGGTCTAACTTTCAAATACCGATATTTCCCAATAATTGGGTTATGGAGGTTAGATGGCAGTCGCTCCACGTAAAATATTGATATTCAGTTGCAACCAGTTAGACTGGAAGCCGACCCCAATCTAGTTTGGGAAAAAGCTTTTATTTATGGGTGACACTTTGCCCGTGATCCGTCCGCGTGATCCTCAGAGACTGCATTTTTGCGGGATAAAAAGTAACCTTTATTATTCAGTGGTAATGCAGCTTTCTACTGGTGAAATAATTTTTAAAATGGGCCCAGTCGTTTTTGAGTTTATTCATTACAAACAAACAAACAAATCTTTTCTCTGTAATATTTTTTCTCAATAATATTAGTGTGGATTCTGGAGGAGTGCAGTTCAAAAAGTTTTTTTTTTTTAAAAAAACGTTGCCCCACACTAGGATTTCTCCTGTGTCGTGGGTGCGTTTACAAACACAAATTTCACATACACAAACAGCCAGACCTTGTGCAATGCGGGAATCGAACCCGCGACACGTCGCGCATCAGCCAATCTCTCAGCCACTGCGACAACCGTGCGGTCTGAAAATGAACGAATTACTGTCGAATTTCTATCACTGGGCAACTACTAGTACAAATAAATCCAGCCCATTTTGTAGCACAATTTACAAGTAAAAGTGGTTTTAAATTCATTTTTGTTCTGATACGGTGCCTATACCTACCTACCTTGACAAATTCACGATATTAAATTGTTAGCCAGCTTATTGCTGGAGTAATGTTCGTCGGCGGCAGATTGCCAACATCTGATAACTTTTATCTTCAAATATGAGCTTATGCGTGTGTGACTGTTTGTTTTAATTTCGTGTAATCAGGATTGGGGAAATTTCCAGGTTTTATCTGTACGAAATTCTTGATTAAGGAGAATATAAATATCACAGTTTTAAAGGAATGATAAAATTATCGCCTATGGTCGAATTTTTTTTTCATCACACTCATACGTGTAGGGTATTTTTGGATAGGTCTTCAAAAATGATATTGAGGTTTCTAATATATTTTTTTTCTAAACTGAATAGTTTGCACGAGAGTCACTTCCAAAGTGGTAAAATGTGTGCCCCCCCCCCCCCCCTGTAACTTCTAAAATAAGAGAATGATAAAACTAAAAAAAATATATGATGTATGTACATATTACCATGTAAACTTCCACCGAAAATAGGTTTGAACGAGATCTAGTATGTAGCTTGATTTTTAAAGCGTCATTAAAAAAAATACACTATTAATAAAACATCAATCAAAGTTACAACGAACTACAAGAACTCTTATATTATGTTACTGCTACGGAACCCTTCATGGTCGAGTCCGACTCGCACTTGGCCGCTTTTTTTTATTATGGAACCTACGATTCTTCCTATTTTTCCAAAGTCCTTTTTACTCAATTACCATAAGTAAAACTCGGAAATACTCTAAATATAACCAACATAATATGTAAGAATACTTAGTTGTTTAAAAAAATAATTGACCAAACAAAATCGAACGATTTGTTCTGGTAAGATAGCACTGAAGTTTACGATGTTTTCCAAAAACAACAAAAAAAACGAGTGATAAAATACTGAGAATTTTTTTACAACAGCACGCAACCGCCAAAACTAGGCAAGGATGTCAAACAAACACCGCCATAAGTACGATAAAAAAATACAATAACCATTTTATGAAACGCTTTCACACAAGAACGTGCATCAGTAAACCTCGACGTGATCTTAGATCTCAACAAATTGATACTGCCGTCGTAAAAATAAGGGAATCACAAGAAAATTGCTCCGAGCTATTGAATAAATTTGCATAACGAAATGTTATGTTCGATAATGGGCGCACCATTATCGAACATAACATTTCGTTATGCAAATGCAAAGACGACCGATAATTTTTTTGTTGGTAGAATCGAAGAAATCGTCGATGACAATCTGTTCGACGTGGTAGTATAAGTACCGGCGCCAGTCATGAGCACAAACTTCTGATCATTAGCTGATTTTTCGGTCTCTTTGGCGGAATGAGGAAGACGGGGGGCGCCGAGGCTGCACGCTATTCTTTCGTCAGTCGATGCTCGTCGTCTATTGGACTATCCTCTATTACATATAAAATTGTCAACTGTCTATTGGGCCGAAACGTATATGCGCGATATGTGCTCATAATGACGCCGGTACCTATACTAGGTACGCATTCTTCTGTATTCTCATTAGAGCTCGTGTAGACGACGCCGCCGCTGCTATAATTATTGTTACTTGTTGGTGTTACATTGCTGTAACAATGTATCACCAACAACTGCACTGGACTGGTCAATAAGTAATTACCTGAGATCATAGAAACAAGATATGCCATCATAGCAAATTAGTACGGGAACAACTGATGCCACTGTTAGTACATTTTTCAATACAATTACGCGCATAATTAAGCGCTCATTGTGAATAAAAAGATCTCCCACGCATTGAACATTCCGCACACCCTCAATCTTATACTGTTTATCGTCACTGAACACTAGCACTAAACTAAAACACTGTATTTATACCATCGATCGTGTTCGGTTCGTCGCCAGCGAGTACTTTTTTAATATGAGCAATTTGCTCAAGATCAGGCATCAAGCTCGATAGCGCCTTGGCACATCTCCTTGTTTTTATGATGGTAATTACCTAAGATGATATTAACCACAAGGTAATCTCTTTCCATCACGTAACTCTATCTCTTCTGACGCGGCGTAAACCCACTGGATTGGCCTCCCCGGGAAGGCACGCCGATATACTTGTACTTGAGCGCCAAGATTGCTTTGACTGACATAGAAAAAACTATCATATAACATTTTTTAAAGACACATGTGGTTGCCGTGTTGTAGGACGGTTAGCTCACTAACTAGATGGTTCGTCTACCCTCTCCTTAAAAAAAACCTGAGCTCAAAAACATTCATTATTACTACTTCGAATTCCATTGACGGTTTGCTCCGAGTTTCCAAAGTTGTTCCCGATAAAAACTAGCAAAAGATATTTGATATGCGATAACGTCGAGTTTAGATTGAGTTTGTTCAGCCACGAATGGGAAATTGTTCGAAAGACATTATTTTCTAACTTTACTTCGATAACATTCAAACTAACTTTTAGAAATTAATTTTGTTAAAAAACTGTCAGCTTGCTGGTGTTGGACATTACGTGATTTCAATAACAAGCAACGAAATTTTTTTTTTTTTTAAATTTCACCGCCCGTTGTACTTACCGAACTTTCTTGCGAAGATCTGTAAATAAAAGAAAAAAACACATTAAAATCCTATAAAGAAACAAATGAAAACTTTTAAATCGAAGGCGACTGACATTTTATAATCGAATTCAGGTTCGTTGGGTACATACATAGGAATCTACGGCTTCGTGAACTAAAATAACCGCTTTCAAAATAAAACCGTAAAAGCAAACTGTTTAAAACAATGACTTGAGGTTCAATTAACCCATCCACATTTCGCCAGTTACGTATACGTCCCATGTAATAGGGAACGAATCAATAACTGTGTATAAATCCAGACTTCAGGCTACAAGAGTCTGCATGGGGTGACGGGGTATTACACTACTGAATTTTTACCCTGCCTGTAAAAAATACAACACGAAAAAGGTTTTCTAGATTTGAATATGTAAGCTAAATGTTGGCATGCTAAATGTATAAAAGTATAATTTAAATTGTACCTACAGGTTAGTTAAGTTTAAAAATATTTGGCGGTCAAGTAAAACTATAAGGTACCTACCTAAGTGAAATGATTTAATAACCTATTGCATAGAGGTCGGTAGTCGGACAATGAAAACTTGGGATTCCTTTATATTTCGATGACCGAGGGTTCCGTATCATTTTTGGACGTATAAAGCGAAAAAATCCGGACCGCATAACTAAGTTTGCCTGTGAAGGAATTTTGATGATTTTGTAAAAACTGTACTAGTTAGGAACGTCGTCTTATTTTTGGTGCCATATTTGGGTCAATTCCTATCAACTCTAATTATTTCAGATTTTTCGCCCCGCAAACTTCGGAGATAAGGGGGGGAATGGTATTTTTTTGGACTTTTTTCATCATATGTCGAAAACTGTGACACATAAAATAAAATAAAAATATATATTGAAATGTGCAGATCTAGCCCTTTTTGAGACACCGATATAATATCGGAGTCTCAAAAATAAACAGGTACATGGTGTAAATCCCGACATAGTTTATTGTACTAACGTCAATAACCATGGAACTTTAAAACAATACATTGTATTATTTTTGGAAGCATTCGCGTAACGCGTGTCTAACTTTTTGTGGTACGGCCCTAAAAGACGATGTAGGCACACTGTCAGTGCTCATTACGTTAGTGTACATAATCTAGGTGAAACTTCGTAGTTCTTACCATTAGACAAGTAAATACAAAAGATCCACTACTACCTACGTTGTTGTTGTTAGTGAATTTATTCGTAAAATGAAAAAAACGGCAGAATTTTATACAAAAAAACACTTACAAACGGTCCTTTATTTTTAATTGAGAGTATCAGAATACTTAGGCCCGTATTACAGAACGATGCTCGAGCACAGATCTCTGCTTGAGCATAGATTTAAAGCCATTTGATTGGTTGAAATCTATGCTCAAGCAGAGATCGGTGCTCGAGTATCGTTCTGGAATACGGGCCTTAGTCAGTAGGAAAAGATATAAGAAATTGTAACAGTTTCGAACTATTAAATAGTATTTAGCCGCAGATAGAAGTTATTACTACATAGATAATACTCGTTTTAGGTTATTGATGTCATGTTATTTCAAGTCGAATACAAAAGGTAGTATTAGGTAAAAGCGCTTGTAATTTGACAGACGCATAAAAAGTACCTATGTACATTGTACATACCTTACAAAACTCACTTTCAAAATAGCGTCTTTACATAAAAACCGGACAAGTGCGAGTATGCCTCGCGCCCTAAGGGTCCCGAAATATGATCATAGATGGCGCTACTGCATACTTCCAATGGCGCCATCTATCTGTATTAGGGAAATTCTATCAGTTGAACAGAGTACTAAATAAGCACACGTTAATGATTGTATATTATGCACTTGCTGACTCACTGATTAGTTATGGACTTATTGTGTATGGGCGAACGTTTATAAATAACGTACTTGAATGATATAAAAAAATTACAGATTAGACTAATTAAGTTCCTAGTAAGCAAACAAGTAAAAAAACAGTGTAATAAAGACTATGATCAATAGTTTCCTATTTGTAAGATTCTACCAATAGATAAAAAAGATAATTATTTGATAGGTTTGGAACACAATTATAGTGATGAATATAAAGTAACTGTTAAAAATAAATATAATACAAGAAGTGTTAGAGAGACAAGACTAGTTAAACCAAAGGTGACAAATTACTATGGAGAAAGAACGTCAGCATTCTTAGTACCAAAAGTATTTAATAAAATAGATTTATTAAGAAATAACCCTAAAATAAGCAATAATTTGTTAAAAACAAAATTGAGGGATTTCTTTCTCGGTGATGAGTGGACGTCATCAGGCCATGGAACACAAAGCAAATAAAATAATAAAATATCAGTCAACGTCTACTGTCACCGAGAGATAAACCCACAGCATGAATGCAAGTAGCAGCCCATTGTTATTTACAAAACATATTATATTGTTTAATTTGAAAGACTAATTTAAGTTAGTTAAGTAAGTTATATAATGTTAAAAAGAGCGCATCTCGCCAGTAAACTTAGCAGTTTGGCGAGTATTTAACTGTGTGATCTATGTAAATTAATAAAATAAATAAATTAAAAAAAAAAAAAAAATGAGCAGATGGCTCCACTTATGGTCCAGTGACTGACGGCGGACAACAAAGTGATCCTACAAGGGTTCCGTTTTTCCTTTTGAGGTACGGAACCCCAAAAAATATGTTAGAATAAAATTAGTGCTTAATAGTCTTATTAGTTAGATTTTAATTAATTATTATGAACATGGTTCATGCTAAGAATAAAATCTTATAAAAAAAATGCGATGTTCTAACTCTTCATCGAAAGTAGATCTACACGAGACATAATAATATTAATAATCGCGGTATTCCAGCGATTAAGCTCCTTACTTATAAACGATGATTAAATTAAACAGCTAAAGTCAATTGTCATCTCTCTATTCATTGTCATACAAATGACAGGGATAGTTGTATAATATTCAGTGGTTAAAGGACACGGCAGACGCCCCTCGAACGCTGGGCTTCAGATTGTGTATGTCGGTACAGATATAAAATTAGTTTGGTGTGATCGAGTATTTCAAGAGTATTTAAATTCATTTTTTATTTGTTTTTGTACGTAATTGGATTAAAGAGAAATTATCGTATTTGTGACAGTGAGGTTAAGTATGGTGTGAATGATCCAATGAAGTACAGCGCGACTAATGAGTTCTCAATTCAAAGGTTTTAGTTGCTGTTGACATGATATTCTGTGGAGGCACGCGCCAGCCAGCATGCACCCGTTTTTGTTTTATTAGTTTTTTCAAAATGTCAACGGCATAATCGTTTTATTTCTTATTTATTTCGACTTTTTATTTCAATTCTTAATCTCTAAGATAAATTAGGCAAATAACAATTAAAATATATCGTTATTTTTGGTTAAGCTTTTATTACTGTACCATATCAAGCCCAAAACTGCCAATGTCCTTTAAGAGGCGTTTTCAAGTATCCTCCCGCCTCAGTGGTCCTTTTACACTTGCCTATTCCGTGACTATACTTAGTTACTCAACCCAAGCTAAGTGTTGTTCAGTTTACATGTAGGGGTAGGTATGTACAGTAATTATAATGGCTTCTAGTTTAAGTTTACTAATTGTGCGCGTGTTCTATTTAATTAGTTTCATTAATCCTAATATTAGGTCTTTACCTATGAAATTGCCGTTCTGCAGTACTGGCCATTTCAAATCAAAATAATTTTTGTTTGGCTAAGAATTCTAATTTCAAATTAATTTTATTTTAAAAACATGGATTTTTTTTTCCAAAAGTAGTCATTTGTTTATTGATTAGTGTTACATTTTCATCGCATTTCAATATTTTTCGTCATCATGGATACGTTAAAAATTCGAGTAATTATGGAATACGAGTACCGTCGTAGCAGCAACGCGCCACAAGCAGCACGCAACATCAACGACGCTTACGGAGCTAACACTACAAACCAACGCACCACCTGTTATTGGTTTGCTCGCTTCCGTTCTGGAAATTTCGACCTGAAAAATGAACCTCGCGGTCGTCCGAACACTTTGGTCGACAATGACGAATTAAAGGTGATTGTGGAAGCTGATGATACACAATCTACGGCTGAATTAGCAGCAGCTTTCGACGTTAGCGTCAAAACAATATTGGTCCATTTGCGTCAAATTGGCAAGGTAAAAAAGCTTGACAAATGGTTGCCCCACGAACTCAATGATCGCCAGCGCGAAGTACGCGTCGAGACGTGCCTTGCACTGCTCAACAGACACACAAATGAAGGAATTTTGAACCGCATTGTTACCTGCGATGAGAAATGGATTCTGTTTAATAACCGCAAGCGCTCAGCAAGTTGGTTGGATCCTGGTTCAGCACCTAAACAATGCCCTAAACGAAAACTTACCCCTAGAAAAGTGATGGTCACTGTTTGGTGGTCTAGCGCCGGTGTGATTCATCACAGCTTCTTACCAAACGGGGTGAGCATTACTGCAGATGTGTACTGTGAAGAACTGAACACAATGATGAAGAAGCTGGCACATCTCCAACCAGCATTGGTCAATCGCTCGTCTCCGCTGCTCCTGCACGACAACGCGCGACCTCATACTGCACAGCAGACGGTCTCCAAGTTGCAAGAACTGGGGTTGGAAGCTCTCCGTCATCCGCCCTACTCACCAGACCTTGCGCCTACAGACTACTACTTTTTCCAGAATTTGGATAACTTCTTAGCGGGAAAAAAATTCAATACCCGAGAGGCAGTACAAAATGCCTTTGAAGCTTTTGTTGCCTCCCGTCCAGCTGATTTCTTTAAGAAGGGCATCAATAAACTGCCACTGCATTGGCAAAGATGCATTGATTGCATGGGTGATTACTTCGATTAATACAAATAAAATATACATGAAAAAAAATCGTTTAAAAATTTTCATACAAAACGGCAATTTCATAGGTAAAGACCTATTATTAGGTTCGCGTCAGCAGCGGAGCTGAAACCAAATAACTGCGATTTTATTTGTTAGTTAGTAATAATGTTAGAATTTTGACATTTAGCGCCTGTTTCATCACCTCTCGAGTAAGTTTTCTGTTAAATTAATTGTCATAAAATTTAATACAAATTCGGTTCAATTTTTAATTTATTTGGTGAGTGGTTGCTCGTGAGACATTGTGAAACAGGCCTTTACAGTAATTTATAACCAGCTTCGAAAAAGTAGAGTATATCAATTATACGGTGTTTTAAAATAAATTATCATAGGTTCAACACAGTAAATTTGAAAAAAAAAACGATGAACCGGCTAAGTGTGAGTCGGATTCGCGCACTAACGGTTCCGATCAAGTGGTATAGATTTTGACTTTTTATTATTATTTACCTTATTATCGGCCATGCTAACACGTATTCTGAAAAAGCCCTGTGACTGACGGACGGACAGATGGTGTAGTCTCACCACCCTTTCGGTACGGACCCTAACCGAACATAAATCACAAATAAAAAAAAATACTGAAAAATTAATTATTTCTCAAAAAAAAAAACAAATGAGCAAAGTCTGTACACGGAGCTTGAGTATATTTTATCTGGATGTGTTTTATTGGCGATACTAATAGACCCTTTGTTCAATATCTCTCGAGATATTAATTTGGAAAAGGGAACACAAAGGTTTGTTGTGAAAGGTTTGAAAGCACTAGATTTATATTCTACTTTCAAGCGCCATGTTGTTACGGCCTCTCTCTGAAGATTCACTTAATTCTACTGTCAAAATATAAACCTATTACACAATTGTGAAGGTATAGAAAACAAACTAATTACAGGATTGAAAATTCTACTACAGGAGAGCACTTTTATGAAATTAAAGTTTGAAATTAAATTTTGACAGGTTGATATTATCAATCAATACATTCATATTATGAAAAACTTTAAAAAGCAAAGTTACTTTCTCTTTTTAACCCATACCTACTTTCTTTTAACCCATATAATAATATGCCCAGAACTATTGTTGACTCCGATTTTAGTTATTACATTATTATTTGTGTTACTTTTAGGGTTCCGTACCTCAAAAGCTAAAAAAAGGAACCTTCATAAGATCACTTTCTTGTCCGTCTGTCCGTCTATCTGTCCATGTGTCACCACCGATTTTTTAAATTATTTTAGTTATCTCGTTTTTGAAACAATAGGCTAACAATAACAACCTATGGGTTGTTATCTATTTTTCTATTTTGAGTGACACAAAAACACGCGATAACAGCAATAGCCTGAATTCATTACCTTCGATCAAATATCTATTCACCACTAACCGAACCTACATACCATAAAAAAAAATAACCTTTTTATAGACGGAAGACGCCATTACGTCACCCTCGGTCGGCACTGAAAATCAGCGTTGACGGTGTGGCATGTTGAAAATATAATTTCAATGTTGCCATGCCGCAACATCGTGCTGAGTGTCGACCTCAGATCATAGAAATAAGGAGATATGCCATCATAGCAAATTAGTACGGGAACAACTGATGCCACTTTTAGTACATTTTTCGACACAATTACGCGCATAATTAAGCGCTCCTTGTGAATAAAAAGATCTCCCACGCATTGAACATTCCGCACACCCTCAATCTAACACTGTTAATCGTCACTCAACACTAGCGCTAAACTAAAACACTGTATTTACACCATCGATCGTGTTCGGTTCGTCGCCAGCGCGTACGTTTTTAATATGAGCAATTTGCTCAAGATCAGGCATCAAGCTCGATAGCGCCTTGGCACATCTCCTTGTTTCTATGATCTGAGGTGTCGACCATTTACGTGTGGATGCGACGCAGCATTGTTTAGACTTTATTTTTGTACATAGGTAATTCTTTTAGTTTTTTTGTTATCTTTTTTTTTCTTAAGTTATTTTTATTGTTATATATTTTTTTCTTACATTTTTGCACGTAGATTAAATGTGTCCTTCTGCACGTTAATAAATTATTTCTCTATCTTTCTTTCTAAAAAGGATCAAACAGCTGATCTTGTTTTCGTTATTTCAAGTTTTGTTCCATAGTTAATCGAATACTGAATTATCTTACTCGTTTAACCTTATATTCCGTATAAGTACATACAATAATAATAAACAACAACTGTCATTAGATACTATAATGTACATTGATACATATAAAGACAAGGGAAAATGAAAAGCACCAGTTTGTCATCCCACGCCATCGGCAGCTGCACGACTATTGAGGGGGAAAGGTAGTGTAGGGCACAAGCACGCCAAGTGGGAAGCGGAATTGTGCAGTTTTCTTTCTCTCAGTTTTCTTTTTAAGCCGCTACTAAGTGCCAGCGGCCTTGAGTGAGTTGGGCGGTATAGCTTGTTCTGCACTGAGCTCACGCAACGCGACATACGTCCACCGAGCAATACGACTCGCCTATCAAGGAGCGCGCTATGCCGAATTAGACGTATTATATTACTTTTTAGTAACGAATATTTGATTTAAAAAAAACACTCATACAAAAGTTAGATAGTTAAATTATCTTTAAAATGATGAAGTTTTCGTAAAAATACGCCCAATGTTTTTGCGCGATCTTCACTTTTTTGAACGCGTTAGACCTAACTTTACAAATTAATTACACTACATACATTTACACAGATAAACTTAATCTAAAATATACTCATATCAAATTATTAAAAAAATGCTCTAATTTAGCATATTTTTTTTTCAATTTTCAAATCATTATCTAACACTACTCGTTTAGACGTGATCTTCAGTTTAAAATAAACCGCCTTGCGAAGTGGGGAGAAATAGTGTAGATTAGGTGATACTCTTACTTTTTTTTACCCGCCGTTACAAAGGAGGAGGTTGTTGTAAGAGATTTCAAAAACAATTATTGACACAGGCGGGATTTGAACCCACGACCTCTGCCGCACCGTGGCGTCGATCTAACGTGAGAGTGCCGCCAGTGTCAGTTGTTTTTGAAATCTCTTATATAAGGTGCTTTCAAAATATCTGCCACGGCTTTAATGGGAGGTAGTATTGTGTTTATAGATTACAATAGTGAAGAACTTTCGTACCCCGGAACAGTTAATTCAATTTGAGAAAATAAAGAAGTTACTCTACTCTGCATAATGTGGTTCACAAATTACGCGCGATGTGTCGCTTCGTCAATGAAAACAACTGCTATCTCTTTCCATCTGTCCATGTGTCACCACCGATTTTTTAAATTATTTTAGCTATCTCGTTTTTGAAACAATGAGCATATACCTATGGGTTGTTATGTATTTTTCTATTTTGAGTGACACAAAAACACGCGAAAACAGCAATAGCCTGAATTCATTACCTTCGATCAAATATCTATTTACCACTAACCGAACCTACATACCAAAAATAGTAAATTAAAAATTAAAAAAACCCGACTGCCAAAAAACAACTAAAAAGTTCAAAACAAGAGCACTTTTCAAGCAGTCTGATACAGTTGGTGGCAATTATTTGTGTTAAATCTTAGATTTTATGCCACCAACTGCATCAGACTGCTTGAAAAGTGCTCTTGTTTTGAACTTTTTAGTTGTTTTTTGGCAGTCGGGTTTTTTTAATTTTTAATTTACTATTTTTATTTTTCACTTTTTAGTTTTTAATGTATGTTTTCGTAATCTTCTTTTCGAGCCCTTCATTTTGATACCCCACATGATAGGTTTTGAGGATAAGTAAGAATTAGCGAGAATGATTGCTTTGTTGAACAACTTTAAATCGTTATATATCCTAAACTATTATTTAAAATGAAAAATGATAAAAGAAACCTAAAGATGATTTTAAAATACCTATTCAACGACACCCCACTTGACATAGTTCATCAACTTTTTTTTTTTTCATTTTGACAATATGGCGTCTGGTTGTCGCTGTGGTGAATTTTGATTACTGTTATGTCTTTAGTGACACTCGCAAGGTTAAGACGAATCGATTGACGTAAGAATTATCAAAATCGGCCTACGCATTTGGTCTCTAGAACGCCACATAGAAACAAACATACATACATACATACATACATACATACATACATACATACATACATAGACTGATAAACACATTACCCTCCTTTGCGTCTCGCAGTCGGGTAATAAAAAAAAATTAACTTTTTTATAGACGGAAGACGCCATTACGTCACCCTCGGTCGGCACTGAAAATCAGCGTTGACGGTGTGGCATGTTGAAAATATAATTTCAATGTTGCCATGCCGCAACATCGTGCTAAGTGTCGACCTCAGATCATAGAAATAAGGAGATATGCCATCATAGCAAATTAGTACGGGAACAACTGATGCCACTTTTAGTACATTTTTCGACACAATTACGCGCATAATTAAGCGCTCCTTGTGAATAAAAAGATCTCCCACGCATTGAACATTCCGCACACCCTCAATCTAACACTGTTAATCGTCACTCAACACTAGCACTAAACTAAAACACTGTATTTACACCATCGACCGTGTTCGGTTCGTCGCCAGCGCGTACGTTTTTAATATGAGCAATTTGCTCAAGATCAGGCATCAAGCTCGATAGCGCCTTGGCACATCTCCTTGTTTCTATGATCTGAGGTGTCGACCATTTACGTGTGGATGCGACGCAGCATTGTTTAGACTTTATTTTTGTACATAGGTAATTCTTTTAGTTTTTTTGTTATCTTTTTTTTTTCTTAAGTTATTTTTATTGTTATCTTTTTTTTTCTTACATTTTTGAACGTAGATTAAATGTGTCCTTCTGCACGTTAATAAATTATTTTTCTATCTTTCTTTCTAAAAAGGATCAAACAGCTGATCTTGTTTTCGTTATTTCAAGTTTTGTTCCATAGTTAATCGAATACTGAATTATCTTACTCGTTTAACCTTATATTCCGTATAAGTACATACAATAATAATAAACAACAACTGTCATTAGATACTTTAATGTACATTATTACATATAAAGACAAGGGAAAATAAAAAGCACCAGTTGTTTGTCATCCCACGCCATCGGCAGCTGCACGACTATTGAGGGGGAAAGATAGTGTAGGGCACAAGCACGCCAAGTGGGGAGCGGAATTGTGCAGTTTTCTTTCTCTCAGTTTTCTTTTTAAGCCGCTACTAAGTGCCAGCGGCCTTGAGTGATTTGGGCGGTATAGCTTGTTCTGCGCTGAGTTCACGCAACGCGACATACGTCCACCGAGCAATACGACTTGTCTATCAAGGAGCGCGTTGTGCCGAATTAGACGTATTATTACTTTTTAGTAACGAATATTTGATTTAAAAAAAACTCATACTAAAAGTTAGATAGTTAAATTATCTTTAAAATGGTGAAGGTTTCGTAAAAATACGCTTAATAGTTTTCGCACGATCTTCACTTTTTTGAACGCATTAGACCTAACTTTACAAATTAATTACACTACATACATTTACATAGATAAACGTAATCTATACTTATAATAAATCTGTAGAGAGGTCAATTCTGTACATGAAATATATTTTCAAAATAACTATCAAGGGATGATTAGTGATCGATACAGATACCAAAAATGGAATCAGTAAAATTTTTGTCTGTCTGTCTGTCTGTCTGTATGTTCCTTATAGAAACAAAAACTACTCGACGGATTTTAACGAAACTTGGTACAATTATTTTTCATACTCCTGGGCAGGTTATAGTATAATTTTTATCACGCTACAATCAATAGGAGCAGAGCAGTGAAGGGAATGTTGGGAAAACGGGAGAAGTTATTCCATTTTTTAAGCTTCCGTCGCGTGTGCAGCCTTAATGGTTAAAGCTACATAGAAATCATGTATGACGGAAATGTTTTACATAAAATTATCTAAAAAATATTCCACAACAGCATATGTCTATCTTTTATGGTTGACTCACAATAACACGTGTAACTCCCGATAGCTTAGCAGCTCCGGGCTTTCTGATTGTATTACACACAAGGAGTTACACGCTGATGGAGTCGCGGGCACAGCTATTAATAATAATATTCTGCGGTTCCTTATTGCGATATTTTTCAACAGTATTGTGGATTGACATATTATATTTCCCTACTAAAATACGAAAGTTAATCCGTCTGTTACATCAAAACCATTGAACCGTGAGGAAGGACATACGCTACTTTTTTACGAAAAACGACGGAAACGCAGACGAAGTCGCGGGCAAAAGCTAGTCTAAAATATACTCATATCAAATAAAATTATTAAAATAGGCTCTAATTTAGCATTTTTTTTTCAAATCATTAACTAACACTACTCGTTTAGACGTGATCTTCAGTTTAAAATAAACCGTCTTGCGAAGCGGGGAGCGAAATAGTGTAGATTAGGTGATAGGTACTCTTACTTTTTTTACCCGTCTTTACAAAGGAGGAGGTTGTTGTAAGAGATTTCAAAAACAATTATTGACACAGGCGGGATTTGAACCCACGACCTCTGCCGCACCGTGGTCGATCTAACGTGAGAGTGCCGCCAGTGTCAGTTGTTTTTGATATCTCTTATATATTTAATAACAATAAGATCGGCAAGCTTCATGGCTTTGACATATTTAAAAATTGGCAAATACTCGTACACATTTTTAAGGAAGAAGTCATTTATATGCGATGCGTTTTGTAATAACTTACACCGATTTCTTCGACATATTTTGTCAGTCGATTTACGTTTTTTTGCTTTACGTATTAAGAAGTAATGTAATGATAAACCATCAGAAAAAAAAACTCTAACTGGTGGTGAAAACCGCATTATAATCCATTACCTAGTTTGAAAGAAATAATAAGCGGAATAATTAAAGATAGATTTGTCCTCTGTAGCAATTTCCTAATGATAAATCGTTACAGAAAACAATCATACTTTTTCTCTTGTAGCGAGAAGTTCTTAGAAGTGTTAGGCTATAAATCATAAATAGTTTACTCCTAAAACTTTGATTTACTACTCAATAACAAAGAAGGAAATGTTCCTTAGATGATGTTGATACAGCCATAAATTACATAAGATTTGTATGACAGTAGAGGTTTTAAGGATAGTTGTAAGTATATTTTAATTGAAGAGACGTTTAGTCCGACGTTTAATTTTAGCATAAAAAGGGGTCAACCTCGGAATGAGAGATAATAAGCTGAATTTTCGTATATACTTTCATTTTTTAGTGATAGCCTAGTGGTTTAACCATGTGCCTCCCACGGCGAATGGTTCGAGTTCGATTCCGAGGCACGCACCGCTGACTTTTCGAAGTCATGTGCGTATTAGAAATTAATTATCACTTGCTTTAACGGTGAAGGAAAATATCGTGAGGAAACCGGCATGTCCTAGAACCAAAAATTCGAAGACATGTGACGTCCACCAACCCGCACTGGGCCCGCGTGGTGGACTACGGCCCACTCCCTCTCACAGAGGAGGCCTGTGTCCCAGCAGTGGGAACATTATAGACCGATTATGCTTATGCTTCATTTCTCTGGTGTTCTAAAAGTTGTCTCAAAAGTCTCATAAAATCTCGTGTCTGCATCATTAATTAATCAAGGTAAAAGAAACAGTTTTTCACGATTATCTTGGTATCTATTACTACAATGATGTTAACATCTTAGGTAAAGCATGCGACTTCTGAAATAATTTTGATCTGAATCATCTGTGAATGTTACGGTGAGGTTCTCCCTCGAACGTTTGCAAAGAATAGAATAGACAAGCAGCCTGTCTATTTTGGTTCGATTTGATATTTTATTACTACGTTTTTATTAACTCGCTTTCGTGTCTGTCTGTCTGTTCGGTACTTTTGCAATTAATTTTTTAAGCCCTTCCTGTCATCCGAATGAGCTGAAATTTGGCACACTTATGTACCTTTGGTAACAATGCAATAATATGGTATCATGGAGCTGGTCTGATGCTGGAGCCGGAAGGTGACCATAGGAACTCCTAAAGTAAACAAGATAGCCCTATCGTGTTTGAGCTCGTTGGATTTGTCTTGACAAGTACTATTACCCTCTGTGGGTTATATACTTGCTAAGCATACAAGTATATAAGTAAGCATGCAAGCAGCAAGCAAGCATACAAGTGGTTTAAGGGTTACAAAAACAAACAAACAAATCTAACCTATCCGAGTCGCATCCGCCTTAGAAGATTGAAAGGTGAAAGCAAGCAAGGATGCAAACAGACAAGTATGCAAGCAAGCACGCAAGCAAGCACGCAAGCAAGCACGCAAGCAAGCGTACAACTTTACAGAACTTTACAAGCAACTTTAAAGATATGCTTTTTGATGGAGGATTTCTAAGAGTTCTGACTATGAGCAATTTACTTTGCTTCTTGTGATATCCAAAATTAAAAAAAAACACACACACAAGCGGAGTCGCGGACATCCCTAGTTACAGCTGTAGTAGGGACAAAATGAAATAATATTGGAGTATTGTTTATTACCGAAGTGTGAAACTTGGTTGAGAGGAAATGGTTTCCATAATATTTGCAAACAGCGGATAATTATAGCGGATTACAAGAACCGGGGAAATGTTACGCGGCGGATACCATCGACCGGAATAGACTTACAAAATACCGAAAAAAACTTCTTTATCTCACAAAAAAAAATGTGTATATGTTACTGGCAATGTGTATAATTCAGGCATTCTATACAATACCTATGCAATGTAAAGAATGCCTGAGGCGTCCAGGCAAAGTATGAAATATTATTTATTTTATACTTTGCCTAGGTATATTCTATACAATACCGGATACGCAGCCGGAAATGTATGTAATGGGTACTTATAAGGGGGAGGGAAGTGGTTGACGGAGTCATAATGGACACCGGGGGCTCTACGGGGGGGTAAGGGAGGTGTAAGGGGGTTAAGGGGGCAGGGGGAAGGACAATGATCGACGTAGCGGAGTAAGGGAGGGTAAGTGGGCAGGAGGTAATGGCGTGAGAGGGGGCAAGGGGAAGGGCAATGGTCGACGTATTTCTGTCTACAAGGGTAAAAGTGTCGGGGTGTCCAGGTTCCCGAGCTCGCTTCGCTCGCTCTTGGACTCAATGAAACATGAAACTTTACACTTTGCCGGTGGACCAGCAGGCATTCTATACAACCCCTAGGGATTGTATACATTACCTAGGTAAAGTATGTAATGGACAATAATATTCATCACATTTCATACATTGCCTGGCCGCCTCAGGCATTCTATACATTGCCTAGGTATTGTATAGAATGCCTGAATTATACACATTGCCGGCGGTATTATTAACATATACGAGGATGGTGGCAAGCAAGCGCACGGCCCGCCTGATGGTAAGCAGTTACCGTAGCCTGTGAAACACTAGCATCACAGAGTACCTTGTCGCAGTGTGCCTCCCTCCCTCTGTCCTCTCAGCCTCGGCTAGCTATGAGAGGGAAGCCTCCGGACACAATCTTGATAAAATAAAACAGCAGCAGGATGGTTGAAGGGGTATATTGCGACGTAGATCGTTTATTGCACTTTACAAAACTGATACAAAACTGGTATAAAAATAACTGTTACAAAAGACGTTTGCTTATAGCATTGAGCACTTTATAAATTGGTAATATTATAACAGATAAGCGGTTCAGCGGTCCACGACCGATGTCTTCGGAGACCAGACAAAGAGTGACGAAACAATGAAATAAATGCATAAAAATATGAGATGTTCTAATTTTGAAATTTAAAGTTAAAATTTAAACCGAATTTGGAAGAATGGAATGGATAAAGTGGCCAGCAATGGAAGAATGAAGGATGACTCCGTCACAACCTATCACATGATGCGCGTTGTCAACTCTGCTGTGCCGACAAGGTCCCCCGTTGTCTACACAGTGCATCTTTAGGACCTCTGGCGACCTACATGTATGTCATAAAGAAAGGTTATTATTAACTGTGCTGTTCTTTGCGTGATTTTATAATCAATAAAGTAATTAATGAAAATATCCCTTTAAGGCTGGATCACACAGGTGCGATAATATCGCAAGCAATATTGCGATATTTATTTTTAGTACATTTTGTATTAGAACGCATGCGATTTTACTTACTGATTGATAATAACGGCGCAATATTGCGATGTTTATTCTTGTGGCAGTGACGGTGTAGTATGAGCAAGGAGCCTGCTGTAGGTACACATCACACATACGTTGAAAATACCACACGATAAAATCGCGGCTATATGGACAGCATGGGGACGCATTACCAAAATATCTCTTGCGATATTATCACACCCGAGTGAAGCGTTTACTTGTATCTTATTGAGATTTAACAAGTTTTTAAAAAGCCAAGTCTCTAGACTTTTCAAAAAATATTTTTAATAGGTTAAACGTTTATTACTATGCCTTCAACAATATTATTATTTGGTTATTTCTTTGCGCTTTGTTTAGTTTCAGTATGAAACTTAACTCTAAACTAATAAAGTAAAAAGTAGATCTCCGACTTGCATTACCATTTTTCAGGGTTACGAAGCAAAAATATTAATTCATGTGGGGGTATCGTTTGATAGGTCTTTGAAATAACATGAAGGTTTCTAAGTGACTTTTTATTTAGTTTGTATATTTGGTGACATATGCGCTTCTAAAGTCGTAAAAAGTGTCCCGTCCCTCTAACTTTTCAAATAAGTATGAGGTGGTAAAATCAGAAAAAAATTAAGAAGGTAAAAAAACACTTCCAACAAAAATTGGTTTAAGTAAAAAAGATAAATGTTGTGTAATTTTTTAAATTTTCGTTTTTGAGTTAACTAACCGCAAAAATAACTTTGTGTTTCATAATATTTTATGAAACTGCAATACTCCTTGCTATAGAATCCTATACCTACTGTGCGTGACACGGTCTTGTCTTGTTTTTATAATAAACATAAACTAGAAAAATAAAAAGCATACAAAATGAAATGTGCAAAGTCTTGACTAAGAACCCGTACATACCCGTATTCTCGTTAAACTAACTCCGGTAAGTCAGTTATTGACTGAGTCTCGGTCTAGTCACTTAAGCCGTTGGGTTTAGACTAAACAAAAACGGTCCTTGGCTTACCTAGTTTGACTTCAAGTTTTATAGTTTTAATTGAATATTTAATTTTGGGGCCGTTTTTCATTAAAATGGTCTTTTTAGGGTTCCGTACCAAAATGGTAAAAAAGGAACCCTTATGCGACTTCGTCTGTCTGTCACACCTGCTTATTTCAGCAACTACTAATGCTATCGACTTTAATTTTGGAACAGTTATAAAAAATGCTTGTTCAACTTTATTGCAAATGAAAAAAGTCAAAAAATATTTTCATTTTCATAACAAAAGGGGCCGGAGTGTGGGTCCGAAATTTTAAAGTGGGGTTACTAGGTCAAGTGGCATATCATATGAAAGGGCTTGATCTGCACATTTCAAATTATATTTTTATATTTTTGTATGTCTCACAGTTTTCGACATATGATGAAAAATGTCTGAAAAAATACCATTCCCCCCCCCTTATCTCCGAAGTTTACAGAGCGAAAAATTTGAAATAATTAGAGCTGATATGAATTGACCTACATATTGCACCAAAAATAAAACGATGTTCCTAACTAGTACAGTTTTTCGAAATCCTCAAAATTCCCCCACAAACAAACTTACTTATGCGGTCCGGTTTTTTTCACTTTATACGTCCAAAAATGATACGGAACCCTCGTTGCGCGAGTACGACTCGCACTTGGCCGGTTTTTTTTGGCTTGTAGATGTCGTAATTGTGAAAAGATAATGGTACTATGTGACACATATATTTAATACAGAGTGGAAACAATTTTCTTCACACACATTTATTAAAAAAGTGTGGAAATTAGGCATTTTAATGTTCGTCGATAAAGTCCATAAGAATATAGTTTTCATTATAATAAAACAAGTTTAAACGGATTTAACCGCGTACCTATATTACTGATTTTTCCTGACGTTTCGAACACTTTGCAGCGTTCGTGGTCGCAGGACGACTATAATTTTCGTAAGTCGCAGAGAACCAGATGGACAGAAGTAGTTTACAAGAACATACAACATTTTTAACTCAAATGTCAAAAATAAATTACAATGAAACAAGGAACAGTTGGAAACGGAGAGAAAGAGATGCAACACAAATAGAACAGAAACTTTTTTGTCTACATTTTCACACGAAACCGCACGGCTGCTGTGACTGGCAACCAGCCTGCAATTAGCCTTTGTACAAAGCCAAAGGTATTTCCGAGGCATTCTACATCTTTTACGTGAAATCTTTTATACTATAGGTACTTTTATTTGTGTAGATCAAGCTCACCAAGCATTCACAAGGCCTATACTTGTGGCCGACGCG